>CM075672.1:246747500-247947500 GCA_037962975.1 Clitoria ternatea | reverse complement strand
ACTGCATTCACATGTCCCTATGGAATTTTTGCATACAGGCGCATGCTGTTCGGCTTGTGCAACGCTCCAGCAACCTTCCAAAGGTGCATGCTGGCAATTTTTGGGGATATGGTGGAGAAATTTATTAAAGTATTCATGGATGACTTCTCGGTATTTGGGAGCAATTTTGACACATGCCTCAGCAACTTAGCTAAGGTGCTGATGAGATGCCAAGAGACCAATCTCGTTCTTAACTGGGAGAAATGCCACTTTATGGTTAAGGAAGGGATAGTCCTTGGCCATAGGATCTCTGCTGAGGGCATGCAGGTGGACCGAGCAAAAATTGAAATTATTGAAAAACTTCCTCCTCCGATCAACGTGAAAGGAATAAGGAGTTTTCTAGGATGTGCTGGGTTCTATAGAAGATTCATAAAAGATTTTTCAAAAATAGCTAACCCTTTGACCGACTTGCTTGTGAAAGATCAGGTGTTTGCATTTAATGAAAACTGTGTCAAGGCATTTGAAAAATTGAAACAAAGTTTGACTTCAGCTCCGATCCTTGCATCACCCGACTGGTCTTTACCGTTTGAATTGATGTGTGATGCAAGTGACTTTGCAATCGGAGCTGTGTTGGGTCAAAAAAAAGGGAAATTAACTCATGTGATCTATTATGCTAGTAAAGTGTTAAATGAAAATCAAATACATTACACCACGACTGAAAAAGAAATGCTTGTTGTGGTGTATGCATTTGATAAATTTCGTGCATACTTGATTGGTGCCAAAGTCATCGTATATACAGACCACTCGGCAATCAAGTATTTACTAGCTAAAAAAGAGTCTAAACCGAGACTGATTAGGTGAGTTCTGTTACTCCAAGAGTTTGACTTAGAAATACGAGACAAAAAAGGAGTAGAGAACTCAGTTGCAGACCAATTGTCTCCTCTGGAAGTTGAGTCGGATTCTGTCTTAATAAAAGAAGAATTTCCAGATGAAAAGTTGATGGCAATTATAACTGGGCCATGGTACGCTGACATGGCAAACTTTAAAAGTGCCTCAGTGGTACCTGATGGTTGGACATCCCAAATGAGAAAAAAATTCTTTCATGATAGTAAGGCTTTTCTTTGGGATGATCCATTTTTGTTTAAAATAGGCATATATGGAGTAATCAGGCGCTGTGTGCCTGAATCCGAGCAAGAAAGGCTCTTGTGGCACTGCCACGATTCCTATTATGGAGGTCATCATGGTGCCTCCCGTACCGCAGCAAAGGTGTTGCAGAGTGGCTTTTATTGGCCAACTATCTTTCAGGATTCCAAAGAATATGTCAAAAGGTGTGATAAATGTCAAAGGAGTGGAGGTCTCTCTGCTAAAGCTGGCATGCCTTTGAAAAATATTCTAATTGTGGAATTATTTGACATTTGGGGTATCGACTTCATGGGACCCTTCCCTAAGTCGCTCTCCAACGAATATATTCTTGTTGCTGTGGACTATGTCTCCAAATGGGTGGAGGCAATTCCGACCAGGACCAATGATGCACAGGTTGTGCTTAGGTTCATCAAGAAGAATATTTTCTCTAGGTTTGGAGTTCCGAGAGTAATTATTAGTGATGGGGGTTCACATTTTTGCAATAAGATAATGGAAAAAGCCCTGCGTCACTATGAGATTTTACATAAGATATCCACTCCTTACCATCCACAGACTTGTGGACAAGTCGAACTGTCAAATAGAGAAATCAAGAGAATTTTAGAAAAAGTGGTCGGAAAATCCAGAAAAGATTGGTCGGTAAAATTAGATGATGCATTGTGGGCTTACCGAACAGCTTTCAAAACCCCGATTGGCATGTCCCCGTATCAATTGGTGTACGGTAAGGCTTGCCATCTCCCTGTGGAGTTGGAACACAAAGCGTGGTGGGCCACAAAGCTATTAAACATGGACTGTGACCAATCTCAGGAGGAAAGAGTTTTGAAACTCCATGAATTAGAGGAGTTCCGACTCAACGCTTATCAAAGTGCCTCCATTTATAAGGAGAAAACAAAGAAATGGCATGATAAGCGAATTAATAAGAAAGAGTTTCAGAAGGACGATCAGGTTTTGTTATTCAATTCCCGACTGAAACTCTTCCCTGGAAAACTTAGATCCAAGTGGTCCGGGCCTTTTACTGTAAATGAGGTTTTTCCTCATGGTGCAGTCGAACTGAAAGATCCGACTACCGATCGGATTTTCAAGGTGAATGGCCAGCGACTCAAACTCTACTTTGGAGGAGAGTTTGATAGGAAGAAAACCTCCTTGTTACTGAAGCCATCTTCTTAGATACAATAAGGTCAAGCTAGTGACCTTAAAGAAGCGCTCTAGGGAGGCAGCCCTATCCTCCGATTGTTTTGTTTTAAAATTTGAGTCAGAATGAAAAAAAAACTAAATAAATGAAGTTTGTGAAGTTGAAGAAGGAAATCCGAGCTAGATTCTTCTATTTTCGCTCAGGCGAAGCACGTGTAGCTTAGGCGAGACACTGCTGGGTGTTGTTTCACAGTTAAGCAAGAAATTACTGAGTTTTGAGTAAAAATAGTGCACTCGGATAACTGTTACTTAGTTCTAATCCTTCTTCCCGATTGAATTTCACTCGTCATTTTTCAATAAAATTTCAAATTCTGATGCGAATAAAAGGAAGACTTTGAAGGATTTCTGATCGTTGATGTAATGAACGGGTCAGGTAGTGAAAAGTAACTTATTTCAGTCGGCTTTTCATCACTCGGATTCCTCACTCATCACAATCAGTATTGTATCCATTAGTCTCATATGCACGCAGTCTTTCGGTTTTTCATTTATCCACACGTCTCTCCATCTTGGTCTCTTCCATTTTTGTCACTCTTGATTCACTCGGTCAGCCATTCTTTCGTGTTCTTTCACTTGTTTCTCCATTTTCCTGACCACTCGTTGTTTGTTCATTCGTTTTTCACTTTTACCCGGTATAATCCACTCAGTATTCATTTACTCGTTGTTTCATTCCACCTACTTTCTTTCTCGGTTTTCTCATGTTGTACTTTTCTTTTTCATCTACTCGTGTTTCATTCGCGATTGTCACACTCAGTATTTCCAGTCACTCAATTTCCTGTCATCTCATTTTTCATTCCCCTAGTTTCTCCATTTACTCGGCCCCTCGCTGTATTCGTTTTTGTTTACTCGGCCTTTCATTTACTCGGTATTTCATTCATTCCATTTTCCACTCCTGTCATTTTTGTTCTTCGCCCGAACTCTCATTGTCATTCACTCATTCTTCATATCTCAGATCTAGATCACTCGGTTTCTTCCACTCGGATCCCTCATTCCTCACTCCGCACTCAGTTTCTTTCATTTATGTGTCACTCGACCTTCTTTTCATATATTCTGTTGTCCACTCTCACCCGTCACTCATTCCCATACTTTATCTCTTCCTCTCAGTCGTTGATTCATTCATTCGTGCTTTCAATCCACCTGAGTTCTTCCTTGGTTTCATCACCCGATCTCTCTACATGTGTTGGTTGTTCATCCAGCCTTTCATTCACTCATTCTTTCGTCTACTCATTTTGTCACTCAATCGTCTTCTTCTTCATCCATTCGGTATTCCGATTCACTCGGACCCCTATGTAGTCATTCTTGTATTCACTCGTTTTTCTCACTCAGTCACTCCATATCATTCTGACTTTCGTTGTTCACCTTATTTTTCACTCGTTTTTCATCCACTCAGTCTTCATTCATTCGGTCACTCTATTTCACTTATTCTTCATTCACTCCGTCAATCTTCCACTCGTCTTTCATTTATTTGGTCACTTTCACTTATCTACTCGTATCTCCATCTTGGTCTCTTTCACTTCTGTCACTCGATTTTTCATTCACTCAGTTCCTCATTCACTAGGTTTCTCGCTAGATCACTCGGTTTCTTCCACTCGTTCATCTCCGTCATCCGATCGGTATACCCTTTACTCATCTCCACTCGGAATATTCTCAGTCATTTCCTAATTTATTCTTTCAATTACTTGATTTTATCAACCACCCTCAATCCACTCATTCCTAAATTCACTCAGGTGCCATTCCACTTCTTGTTTCATTTCTTCAGCTTTACTTTCAGTTTTTCATTCATTTGTTGTTCATCAGTATTTCCATTTACGCATTCCTTCTCCGCAATTATTGTTTGTTTACTTTTCCAACTCGTTCTTCATTTCTCAGATTTTTATCACTCAGTACCTTTCTCCATTCTCACTCGGTTATCATCGTTTCACCCTTTTCACTCTTTTCGCTCATTATTCATTTACTCGGTATTCCTTCATTTGTTCATACTTCTATTCGTTTCTTTTATTATTCGCTTCTTGATTCACTCGTATTTCATTACAATAGTTCACTCGTTTCTCTTACGCTCTATTTCATTTATTTAAAGTTTTCATTTGCCCATTTTATCTTATCGTCTGTTCATTTATTCATCTTCCATTCTCCTATGTCCATTTGGCATCACAGTGGTATCACATTGGTATCATCCCACTCTTACTCGATCTTCTACCCCTCTAGTAATTGAGTATTCTAAAAAAAAATTCTAAAATATATATATAATAAATAAATAAATAATAAACAACATAATAATAATAGTAGTAATACATATAATAAAATAATAATTAAAGCTGAACACATTTACACGTTTCTTGAAAATTAAATTCAACAATATAAAAGAGAAACCCTTTCAGCTTCCAACCCTCAGTACCTATGCTGAACTTGGGCTGAAGACGAAAAGACACTTTCTGGTTTCTAAGAAAGGTATCACATTTCCACTTCTTTCACTGATTTCGTGCATTTGTAAGATCATGTTTATTATCTTCTTGTTCATTGTTATTGTTTTCCGCTATTCACAAGCCATGTGTCTTATAGTTTTTGGTTGCTGTTGGATTGCTGTTCTTATTTTTTTTACTTAGGTTGGTTATCATCATTATTTTAACATTAATCATGAAAAGAAGATCACAAAGACTTCTGCAGAAACCTAGACCAAATTTTGCAGAAGGAAGTATGTGAAGGAAACAAATAGATAACGAAAGAGAAGTGGCAACCATCACTATATCTGATTTGTCTGTACATGTACCTAGTCGAAGTCAGGAGCAAAGGGATGTATCTCCTCTGGTTCAAAGGAATGTATCTCCTGCGAGTGAGGAAAATGAATCACCAGAGGTTGAAAGTGTAAAGGTTGTTGAAAACTGTGCTATGAAGTTTAAAGCCACAGAACCAGAACGTCCCAAGCAATCTGTAGGAGTTGGTTCTTCTTCTTCTTCTTCTGACATTCTTTTGGTGTTACAGGAATTACAGGTTGTGAAGAAGATGCAACTTGAAATTTATGATCGGGTTTTGAACCACGATCAGATGCTCAGGAAGATTGCCACGAAACTGAGGGTTGAACATTCAGCAGAAATGGGAGTCCCACTGGATAGAAATGCGTGGTTAGCTTCCATTGGATTCACGATTCCCTCCCAGCAGGACAAAGACGATGAAGATCAGAATGTTTAAGCAGTTGTTCCACGTTTTTTATGATGTTTCCTATGTAATTAATTTGATGTTATTGTAACTGCTTTCTGAACAGTGAACTGGTTTCTATTTTTATTATGTAATAAAAATTTTATTTTCTGTTAATTTGTTTTTTATTCGGTTTTTTCATATGTATTGGTAAAATTTATGAGTCCCAATCCGATTACGCGTTTTTCCATCCACAGCCACTCAGGTAAAAAGGGAAGTCTCTTTCCAACTTATTCTTTAATTAATATTCTTAATTATAAGTTGCAAAAGTATGCTTATTGTTTCTTTTACTC
This sequence comes from Clitoria ternatea, assembly GCA_037962975.1. Classification (NCBI taxonomy): domain Eukaryota; kingdom Viridiplantae; phylum Streptophyta; class Magnoliopsida; order Fabales; family Fabaceae; genus Clitoria; species Clitoria ternatea. The sequence continues at coordinate 247,941,708 of CM075672.1, read as the reverse complement.
CGTCTTCATAATTTAAAAGTTGCTGATTCGTTAAGCTGTAGTCGGATAAATTAATTGATCGGTTTTTGCTTAACTCATGATCTCTGCCCATAACTATTCTTCATCATTAATTAAATGTTTACTCGGCGTGCTAGTTAGCAATCTAAATGTATGATCTTACATTAAGTTTGGGGACATGACTGGCTGATTGACTATTATATTCGTAGCTTTTGAGCCTGTGTATCCTTTTCCGAGTGAACTTGCATGCTAGTTAGTGAGACAGAATTTGCCTCAGTTCTTGCTAATTGTCGTATGTCAACCAATCGGAAATGATGAAGGCCTTCTTTGATTATTCAGCCAGGGCCAAAAATTTGCCATCCTAATTTCATTAATCATCCTTTGACCCAATAAGTATGTTTGAGCCTGAGACCCTTTTATTCGTTTTAAAAAAACCTAACATTACAAGCCTAATTATCCAAGAAAAACCCGACTAGAGTACCCTTGATGTTCCACTGGTGTATTGCTAGGTTTTTGCTTATTGCTAGGGACTAGCAATCTCTAAGTTTGGGGATGAAGAGTATGAAGAGTGTGCCTAACAGTAATTAAGGACACACTCTGACCTTAATTATGGATAAATATGTAGAAAAATAAAAGGAAGAAAGGAAAAGCCGAGAGAAAAATGAACAAAGTTCAAAAAAGAAAAAGAGGTGCAAAGCACCACAAAAAAAAATTTCGATTGAAAAAGATGGAAAGAAAAGAAAGAAAAGGAAAGGAAAAGTCCGAAGGACTAAAAGAAAAAGAAGGTGCAAAACAGCACGAGTTATTAAGTAGCATTCAGTCAGAAAAATAAAGAGAGTTGTTAGTAGAGGCAATTAAGTTAGAATTGAGGCAAGGCATCAATGGATACATCTTGTAACCTATCTATGACTCAGAAAAACAATAATTGAGCCTGTAGCCGAGCCCCATTATAAGCTTAAAAAGCCCTTACTGATCCGATTGAGTTGGCATATTTCATGATGTTTAGAACTGTTGCAAGCCTATGTTGATCTAACTAGTATGCAGGTGATGAGTGCATTCGAGTCACCTTACACACCGAGAGAAGAGTTAAACACCGACCAGTGAGGAAAGCATCAGCAGCTTGTCTTCCAAAGGAGGTGTAAGTATTTATACTTTTAGAGATTGCGAAAAGAAAGCATGATCGGTATTCAATAATTATAGTATGAATTAAGTTAAGGAAAGGTTGATTGTGTTGATCAAAGGCTGTTAGTTAATAAGTCTGAATATTTGCTTGAGGACAAGCAAAGTTTTAAGTTTGGGGATGTGATAAGTCTTGAAAAGACTTAATTATTCCACTGTTTATTTAACATAATTTACTAAGTATTGTCTAGTCTTGATATTATTATTTAATAATTTGTTAATAATTCATGTTTTAGTTATTTATTTTAAAAGTATGCTATTTATGTAAGAAACCGATTGAAAATATTAATTAGATAAGGAATTTTGAAGTATTTACAAATTTACTAAGCAGCCAGTGTATAAATGCTAGGCAATTAGCTGTCTAATGGTGCAGGAACAGGGCGTACTTGAGAAAAGAAGACAAATCCAAGTGAAAATTACAAAAGCCGAGCGAGATTTGGAAAATCCGAGTGAGACTTCTCAATTCCGACTGAAAAGAGTCCAAAGACCGACTGAGTGGGACTTCAAAGACACTGACTCCAAAAGAGAACAAGGACTCGGAATATTGCATGAAGAACCCGAGCGCCAACTACAGAATACCGATTGAATAATCAATCCGCTCAAGCGAGAGTTAAATTCGCTCAAGCGAAGGTCCAAGTTCGCTCAAGAAAAGCAAGACCACGCTCAAGCGTGACCCCAAAACATCACCTTTCACCCAAGCTTCGCCATAACGCTTAAGCGACCAAGCAACACTGTAGTACAATTCCCGAACTCGCCCAAGCGAGAGTTTAATCCGCTCAAGCAAAAACTCAGCAGCTGAAGCATAAAGGCAGTAATTTAAACACTGTTCCTTCCCTCCAACAACACATTTGGTGCAGTACTGTCCCGCTTCCAGTGCCTTCCTCTCTACTACTGCAACCTTAAGTAACTTAAGAAATGAGCTGTCAATTAGCTGGTGCTGAGTTATACATTAGCTAATGATGAACTGGAATCTGCTATGAGCTGAGCTGTGATTAGTTAATTATTCTGTAATTATTCAATTAGTGAGTTTAGTTTAATTAAGAACTCAGTTTTCAGATATTAGCTAAGTTAGTTAGTTTAGTTAGATGCCTATATATATTTATGTACATACTCTGTAAAAAGGGAACAGAACAGCGTACAACATAATACACTTCATTTTCCATTTCCAATCTCTCACTACATTTTCATCTCTCTAAACTCTCCCATCCATGTCTCTCTGTATTCCTTTGATGAATCCAACATCGATGGAGTTCTAATCCCCTAAGGTTGGGATTGTGAAGGTGAGCAATGGAGTCTTGAAGCTGTGAGCAAGTAGATCGATTTCTAAGATCCTGAGGCGAATAAGCTGAGGAGTGGAGCAGAATCGCTGGATTGACAAATCCAGAACCGATGAAGAACTTCGCCAGTGAGGAATCATGGTTGAAGCTTAGGTAACTTCCAGCTTTCTAACTAGTTCAGGCCTAATCAATTTAGGTGAATAGTTAGAGTTCAACCTCCAATTTCGCATTAGATTCTTAGGTTAATCGAGCACTTAAGGAATTAAGGTTCATTGCTTAAGGATTAGTGTTTTTCACCTAAGGAATTAGGGAATAACCGCAAGCGGATTGTCCTCTAGATTGTGAAGTTCGATTATACTTAATTGCATGTTTCTTGAGGAAATTATGAGCCGAAGCAATCCTGACCTGTTTTCTATTAATTACTTTCCACATTTCACTTTAACTCTGTTTCTGAAAATACAAAAACAACTATAAAACACTAAAACCATAAAAACCGAATGAACTTCATGTATTGTCTGTTGGTTCAGCTTGTACTAGTCCTAGATTGAGGTACTTACCACAATCCCTGTGGGACGATCAAATACACTACAATTTTAACGACTGGTGCGCTTGCCAAAGTGTAAATCCGAGAGTCACATTTTATTTTACTAAGAATTTTTGCACCAAATTAATGGCTCAGGATTTCAGCATCATTTACTTGGGTCAGTCTCACCCAAGTACTTCCCTATAGAAAGGGGTTGCGTCGTCTATAAGTGCCTAGGAATAGCCACGCTCATTAGCCTTCTTGAAAATAGGATGCTAAGTTTGTAGCCTCCCGTCACCACCACCGCTAGGTTCTTTCTCCTGACCCTTGTCTGATCATCAGAGTCTTGAGATTGCTCCATCTCCTAGTACATGGGGATTTTGGAATACTGATTAGGTTCATACTTCTCCCTCCTGGAATCCCCATGTGTCTCTTCTTCTTGGACGATAATCTTCTCCCCTACTTACTTACAGTACCACTTTAGTTCAGCCAACTTCTCCCTGAGTTGCCTAATGATATCATCATGAGGATCAGGAATCCCCGTTGTTACTAACTTTTTAGAACTTACACCAGGGGAATCAAAGATCAACTGCCTATTCTTCAAGTGTGTGACATCTTCAACATGTCCCTCCTGGGGACCCCTCAAGTTGCCTTTCATCGATACTTTGAAACTTCTATGAAAAATGGGAATCAATTTAATGAGTCCCACTTGGCGTGCCAATAAACTAGTCTAAACCAGGGTACGCAATCTGGTGTAGGATTTGGTCACAAATATTCTTTTTGTATATGATTTATACACTGGTCCAGTAGAGATATGGTATTATAGCCCCTAATCCATTGGGGAATTAGAGAACTTGGAGTCCTAGAGAATCAATACACTAAGCTCTCGCGTTGTGGGGTGAAAGGTAGTGCCACCTGCAAAGACACTCTAACACTCAAGTCAGTAAAAAAATAAAGAATACAGTAAGCTTGAACGTAAGTTAGAGAGTGGGAAAAATGTACTATTGTTGTGGATTCTTTGGTATTTATATGCATGCAAGGGACGTAAGAGTCCTTTAAGGTTAGGGGACATTTCGTACCATGTGTTAGTACAACTCTGCAAAAAGTTGACACACGACATGGGCGCTTCCACGTCTCCAACAAACGTTTCTCCCAACAGTTGTACCTTGTACTATTTCTCAAGTTGGCGGGTTACTTTCCGGTGTGCAATGGTGATGACCTAGACTTTTTGGTATAGAGAGAATAGCTATGAGGTTTTACCTGTGACACTAGTATATGACTAAAAGCAGGTGAAATTACATTCATACCCTTAGACCAGTATCTAGATCGAATCATACACAATATACTTTGGAACCCAATTTCTACTTATCGTCTGAATAGTAACCCCTCGTACATATAAAACATACCTTACGCCAATCCCGCGTTATAATTCAAGCCTCCGGCTACTAAAACGTTAGTCTCCACTACTCCTAAAAATTATTAAAAATTATAATTTATCATTTTAGTAACATAACACGCGTTAAACATTCATTTTGAGGGTCAATTTAAGATTCTGACATATTTTTGGAAGGAACCGACTTACCGAAAACTTGTTTCGCTTGTCGACAACCTCTGATTTGTATCCAATACTCCGAACACCAAACGATAGCTTCTAAGATGCTTCACAAACACTGTCCATATAATTAATCATGCATAATTCAGCATTCACACCCAATGGGTATGATCCCTTTTATTGAAACATTGAAGAAACTAGAAACTTTTTTTGACCTTATAATTTTTAGAATATGTACAAATTGGTTTCAAGCTTACTAACTCTACCCATGATGATTAGTGTTGAACGGAGAAAAAAAAGAAACTACACTTAGTGACATGCTGAAAGAGGACCCATGAAGAAGTAGGGAGGGGAAATTTTGAAACTTGTAGGCACTTACCTTTTGTGTGATGGAAACAAAATTAAGAATGAGAAAGAAGAAGGGCACACCTTGAGAAGGAACCTATTAATGGAGATGATAAATTGAGAAGGAAAAAAGGGATTCTGTCCAAGTGAAGCACATGCAAGAGAGAGGGAATATGAAAGTGTTTAGAAAATGAAAGTAAAGTAGATAAAGGAAAAGAATTAAAACTTGGAATTTAATTAATTACAAATAAAGTGAATTTGGGATTTAGGAAATAAGATAAAATAATTAGAAATGGGTTAACTAAGTTTTTAATTTAATTAAGACAATTTATTTAATCCCCAGCTCCTTAATTATCCCATAATTTAAATTCTAGGATGTTACAGTGGGGGCAGTGGCAGTGATTATGGTGATGGTGACGGTGATGGTTATCTTGGTAAGGGTGCTAGTGGTGGCAGCGATGACGATCGTGGGGGCGGTGGCGACAATATTAGTTGCAGTAGTGATGGTGGTGGTATTGGTGGTGCTTATGATGGTGGCAATGATAATAATTATGATGATAGTGGTGGCGATAGTTGTTGTGGTGAGGGTGGTGATAGTGGCAGCGATGATGGTAATGGTGGTAGAGGTAACGGTGGTGAGGGCGGGAGTAAGGATGGTGATGGTGGCAGTGGTGGTGGCAATGATATGGTGGTGGTGGCAGTTACGATTGTGGTGGTAATGGTGGCAGCGGTGGTTATGTTATCTATGGTGGTGGTAGGGACAACGATAGTGGTGGCAGTAGGGGTTTTAGCTTTTAGGTTGTGGTGGTGGCAGTGGCGGTGGTAGGGACAAAAATGGTAGTTGTGGGGGTGGTGATGGTGATGGTAGTTGTGCTGGTAAAGGGGTGAAATGGTGGATGTAGCGGTGGTGGTTATAACATTCCTGATGTTAAATTGAAATTTATTTATGTCGCATAAAATTAATTAAATATTGTTAAGTGTTAAATTAAATTAATTTAGATTAATCAAGAATTTTCCTAAGTTATTATAAATTAATTGAGAGTTGTTGATAAAGTAATAAAATTAGATTAATTAATTTTGGGTGATTAATTGATGAAATTTAAATTTGAATTAAATTATGGTGGTAAAATATGAATTACTATGAGGTAAAGGTAAATTTTTAATTAAAGGAAATAAAAGAAAATAGAAAAAGACCAAAATACCCTTGAGGCTAAAAACAAATTTTCATTTCCTTTCTCCTTCTTTATTCACGTGAGAATAGAAAAAAGAAAAACTTGTTCTTCCTTTTCTTCCATGACCATGAAAAGGATAGCTTGGTTGGAGTTCAACCTTTGGGGAAACTTGAAATTGATTATGTATTCGGCATCATGGAAGCGAGGTGAGCATTATGGTGGTCTCAATTTCACATTTCGTAATGTTTCTCCCAAATCTAAATTTAACCCATGATGGGAAGGGGGATTCAATTTTAATGAAATTTCTTAATTTAGGCTTGTGCATGGAAGCCTTGAGTGATGGGTGTTGATATTTCATATATGGGTTTTTATTTTCGTGCCTGTAGGTTGTGAACCAAGTATTAACGAGGTGTTAGCCAAAACAGGACCAAAACCAAGAGCGAAATTAGTTAAGGTAAGCTTTGGAAACCTTAAAAATGTATTTGAGGTTGTTTCAGTAAAGTAGGTTTTGATTTCGGAGGTCAAAATGCTAACCCATTTCATAAATTCTTTGTATTGTAGATATTAGGCGTACCCGGCATTGAGAACAAGTATAGGAGGCGTGGATTCAAGGTAAGGGGGTGTTCAAAGTATTAATTAATTTTATAAATATTATTCGACGTCGGTTAGTGTTCAAAAAAGGATATAATTAGCGTTAATTTGCTAATTTAACTATAATGTATGGTTGATAGATTTCTAGTATGTATTGTGACTAGACATGGACCTAGTAATGTTAAGAGTGAGAAACTAGGAATTATTGCATATGAATTATGGATAGCGGTGAAAATAATAAGTATGGAATTTAACGATGTTGAGAATACGGGTGTGGTATTGAGTGTGAAATTGGAAATCATTATGTATTGAACTTGAGCATGTGATGTTTATTTAATATGTGTGTATGTGTGTTGGAATGAATTTTTGAGTGTTTGATAATGAACTTAATATTGTACGAGAATTGATAAATGGAAATGCGTTTGTATATGTGTATGCTTGTATTTGAATGGATGTTGAATGATTATATGAAGTATTAAACATGCCTGAGTGGCTTTGTGTTGATTTAAGAAAGTAAATTATGATGAAAAGAGAATTGAGAGGTGGTGTGTGCCTGAGTGACTGCCATTTTATTTGATATTAGATGCATGTGATAGCTTGAATTGTATTTATGGCCATTAGTGTTAAATTCATAAAGAGAATTGATAATTAATCTAGTGAAAGTGATTAAAAATGAATATATATGATTGTGTGGTTTGGATGGTTGTGTGGTATATTTCACCCCTCAGTTTTGACTCTAGTGGTCAAGTAAGATCCTGTTGAGCTACCTAGTGGTCAAACATGATCCAATGGTTGAGGTGGAGAGCCAAATAGGGCTCAATGGACCAAGTAAGGTTCACAGAATGTCAAGTAGGACCCCCAACTGGCAACTGATCCAATTTAGTATCCGAATACTCGCAAGTCTAATTAAACCCTGAATAAGAGTCAGTGGTGTATTGTGTGCTTGATGAATGATAATTAATGCCTTATGTGATCTTGTGAATAATTGAAGTGATTAAGATGAATTGATATGTGTGTGTACATTGCTATTTATAGCCTAGGTGGCTTGAAATGTTTGAAAATGTAATTCATGCGATTAATGATTTGGGAAGGTGTGTGGTGTTGAATATCCTAGGGTGGAAAGTGTAGTGGTGGTTAAGTACGTTACAATGTATTGTTGAATTATTTGAACATGGGCGAGCATTATTATGTGTGTATATGTTTTGCCATGAATAGCACTGAGCCAAGTAGATGATAAGGTTGATATGATGCCATGTGGATTCTACAAGCAGTGATGATAGTTAGAATGACGTAAATAAAATAAGAATATGTTTGTGATATGTGGCAATGATCTGAGTGTGATGAAATTCTATCTCCATGGATAGGTTTATGTTGCTTGTACATGTAGGCATTGATCCATGTTAAATTACATTGAAGATTATGGTATCATAGTATATAAAGTGTTGTTAATGAAGATTATGTTTTAGTAGAGAAAATGGCTAATTAACCCAACTAGAATGGTGATTTTGAGTTCTAGTGGGATTCGAGGTCCTCGGAAGGTGCCAATAGATTCTTAGGCATATTTGATACTTGTGTGTGAATAAGAATTGCCAATTGAATCGGATTTGATAGGTTCTGGTATTGGAATTAAGTGAAAATGATCAAAATATATTTTTCTGTATAAAGACACGATTCAAAGGAATTTTGGGTAAAGACTATAGCAGCAGGTCCCAAATGAGTCATATATAGTGTCGGTAAAGTTTCTTAGCATTCAAAGGTCAAACGAGTAAGTTAGGGCTCACGGAAGTTAGACTAGAGGTTAAAATCTGCATATTCTGCAGTTTAGTTTGCTGGTAATCAATTACCAGAAAGCCAGTGTGGAATCCGGCATAAGTTGCTCACGGGTAATCGATTACAGGATTCCTGTAATCGATTACTAGAAGGCTCTCTAATCGATTACATGGTTTTTGTAATCAATTACCAGAGAGCAAAAGGAGATCCTTGAGTTGTTTAAGATTATGTATCACTTAGGTTTTTAAAGTTTATTCGTTAAGGGAAATTCTAATTGCGAAAAATTTTCTCTAAGTTTTATTAGATCCTAAGGTAAATTCTAGAAATTTAGGTTGGACGTCATAATGGTGGTGGTTGCCATGGTGGTAGTGGTGATAGAGATGGTGGTAGCCATGGCGCAACTATGGTTGTGATCGCGGTGATGGTGATAGGGGCGATGGTGGTGGTATTGATGTAGGTGTTTTGGGTTTAGGATCGAAGGTTTATAAAACTAAAAACATAAAATAAATAAACCATTTTTTATTTTCAAATATGACTAAAAACTATTTTGAAAATGTGTTAAAACTTAATTTAGCATTGTTTTTTCCATGGATATTGTTTTCAAATTTACTTATCAGAATAAAAAATCCTAAACTCACAACCACCCTGAACAGACCCTAAAATAGTCGAACAAGTTTATAAAAAAGGTTTTTTATCAATTGAAATAATAGTAAAAAAGAGGGGTTAAGACTAAACTTTGTTTTTTCAATATTTTATGTGCATATGAGACATTAACTATATTGACCTTTCGAGATTTAAATTGGAAGTTTGATGAGACTTTGGAAGTCTATTACATTGGTAATATGAAATTCAAAGTTTTTTTTTAACTTATTTAGGTGTCATTTGGTTTGGATGGTTGTGTGGTATATTTCGCCCCTTAGTTTTAACTCTAGTGGTCAAGTAAGATCCTGTTGAGCTACCTAGTGGTCAAACATGATCCATTGGTTGAGGTGGAGGGCCAAATAGGGCTTGGTGGACCAAGTAGGGTTCAAAGGATGTCAAGTAAGACCCCCAACTAGCAACCGATCCAATTTAGTATCCAAATACTAGCAAGTCTAAATAAACCCTGAATAAGAGTCAATGGTGTATTGTGTGCTTGATGAATGATAATTAATGCCTTATGTGATGTTGTGAATAATTGAAGTGATTAAGGATGAATTGATATGTGTGTGTGTACATTGCTATTTGTAGCCCGGGTGGCTTGAAATGTTTGAAAATGTAATTCATGCGATTAATGATTTGGACAGGTGTGTGGTGTTGAATATCCTGAGTGGAAAGTGTAGTGGTGGTTAAGTACGTTACAATGTATTGTTGAATTGTTTAAACATGGGCAAGCATTGTTATGTGTGTATATGTTTTTCTATGAATAACACTGAGCCAAGTAGATGATAAGGTTGATATGATGCCATGTGGATTCTACAAGCAGCGATGATAGTTAGAATGACGTAAATGAAATAAGAATATGTTTGTGATATGTGGCAATGATCTGAGTGTGATGAAATTCTATCTCCATAGATAGGTTGATATTGTTTGTACATGTAGGCATTGATCCATGTTGAATTACATTGAAGATTGTGGTATTATAACATCCCAAACTTTTAAAATTAAATTTCTAAAATCCAAATAAATTTTTCGCAAATAATTTAAACGTTAGAAACAGGATTTGGATTAATATAATATTATTGTCAATATTATATCAACCGGCTCATTCATTTATACATATACATAATAAATCCGGTATACACAGGAGCCGGCCAAGGCTACTACAAAATAACTATGTGCATTATGTACTATACATATAAATACATAATGCCTCGAATAGGCTGAGTGACCTCATACATCATCACTGCGTCCTTCATCCATTGTAAAATAACAACAATAGGGGGTGGGCATAAACATGTCAAATGATAGTTATTGAATCGGATTAAATGTCCAATTCATAACCACATATAAATCAAATTCATATCACATAATCTCATCATATAACATCATGTTATTCTCAATAACATACATCAATGTATTCATATGCTCAATCAAATGGATCCATTATTAAGTCTTTTAATTTGTGTTGCAACACTGGCTCCCAGCCATAACTCAGCTCTCAGCTGATCCGACCGTTTTACTGGTACCAAACCGTTTGCCCTCTCACGTGACACAATTACTCCCAGCGACAACAGTAGTGTCACGGGCTAAACCCCGAGCCCCGCTCAAGAGGTTTGCCTTGAGTCCCACCCAAGGTCTTTTGTGGAATCCTTGAAACCACAATAATATTTCATATTTGTTCAGTACACAAGCATCCCATGCTTATCAAATGCATCCCATGCATTCATACATCATGAAAACTTCATGAATAACATTTATAACATCATCAATCACATATCAACATCATATTTCCTACTACATCTCATGCATAGGAATAATCATAAATTCATACTTCACATATACAATCATATCTCATATAAATTCAATACCAATAATATGAATGGAAGACATGAAAACATAAAATATGTCATTCAATCGGGGTCTCACACTAATAATTTACACACATATCATATATATCATAATAATACCACCCCGAATCCATTCATAAACTATTCATTTAAAATGTAACGCTCCCCCTACCTGGAAATAAAGAATTCCAACAGCTCTTCAAGCTATATCTACGCACAGCTCACGAATTCTGACTGGAATTTCAACTCTGAACTCTTCCAAAGCTATTTCACTTATGAAATTCAAAGCTCTTACTTCTTTAAAGCCAAGCTTCCACGTAAAAGAGAAGAAGTGAATATTGGTCTCCTCTTTTAATGATAATTTCCAGTAAACATTGGAAAAGAAAAGGATTAAAGGTGATGTTGGCACACTCTCGAAATTCCAAGCTAATCTAATGATAGGATTGACAGAAATCATTCATGAAAAAGACGTGAATGAAGTGAATAAGTACTGATACACGTATATTAAGATATAAGGACAAAACAAGGTAATAAGAGAAAAGAGGATAGGACAATAGAGAGGGTCCTACACTTAGAAAAATCAGAAAAGAGAATCTGCTAGAACAGAGTAACGTGGAAAGCCTCAATAATTGGAGTAATTATCAATTCCGACTCGGCTTCGGTATTTTGGGCATATCCCTCTTCCCGAGAAAGATTCATCAGAGCCTCTTTCTGTTCAGAATTACTTCACTCGGAGGAAATTCGCTCAAAAAGGTTTCTACATGAAACACTCAGTCAGCTTTTCTTTCCTCGGAAGTGATCCACTCGGAAATATATCACTCGGAGATTCCTCATTCAAAAATATCTCACTCAGATATATCTCTACCCGAGTCAAAGCCTTCACGTGCGTCACTCAGAAGTCTTACATCCGAAAAGATCACTCGGAATTGAAGTTTAGTCCTCTCGAAAATCTTTCCACTCAAAAGGATCACTCGGGGTCAAAGACAATTTGAAGACGAATCCGAGCACAAGCTCTCGGAAACTCTGAATATAGACCCGAGCACAGGCTCTAGGCAATCTTTAAGACACCCGAGCACGAATTGAATGAAAGGATTCACCACTCGGATATTTACTTTCCCCGGGAACAATTCACTCAGAACACACTCATTCGAAGTTAAAGTCTCTCTGTCCAGAAGTACTTCCCCTGCAAAAGACTTACTCGGTATATCTCAATCGGTGCCATACCACTCGGAAGTCAGAAATATCCCACTCGGTGCCTTCCCACTTGGAAGTGTCGCACTCAGAGACACCCCACTCGGAAATTCATTACTCAGCAATATCTTAGCCCGAGAAGTACTCATTCAAAATCAAAGCTCTTCTTCGCTCAGAAGTACTTCTCTCGGAAACGATCCATTCGGAAACGTTTCACTCAGAGACGTTTCACTCGGATTTGACTTACTCAAAAGTGTCTTATTCAGACAGAGTTTTTCTTAACTCAGAAATGATTCTCTTAATCATACTTCACTCGGAAATATGTTAACCTTCCTTCACTCGAAATCATATCCATTTTTCACTCGGAAGGTCTTGTCTCAGACATAATTCACTCGGAATTTCTCCACTGATCCTTAATAAATTATTTTCTAAAATTCTAAATTTTAGCATGTTACAATTCTCCCCTTCTACAAAAAATTTCATCCTCGAAATTTAAACAAAGACATACCTTAACAAAATAACTCAGGATATTGTTGCCTCATAGCGTCTTCACATTCCCAAGTATGCATAATACATTGATCCTGTTGCCATGCAACCTTGACCAATTGAACATTCTTGCTTCTCAAGTGTTTTACCGATCGGTCCACTATGCCAGTGGGCTCGGCTATAGTAGTTAGGTTTTCCCGAATTTCAACATCATCATCCGGCATCTCATGGGTAGGATCCGGCAAATACTTTCTCAATTGAGAAACATGGAATATGCTATACAGATTTGACAAATGAGAAGGCAACGCTATCTGATAAGCTACAGGGCTAACTCTCTTCAATATTTCATACGGGCCAATATACCTCGGGCTCAATTTCTTACTTTTCAAAGCTCTCCCAATGCCTTTACTAGGAGAAACTTTCAGAAAGACTCTGTCACCGAGCTGAAACTCAATCGGCTTTGTCCGCTTATTATAATAACTTTTCTGACGATCCTGGGATGCTTTCATTTTATCTTTAATCATTTGAATTTGATCAGAGGTTTACTGCACAATCTCAGGTCCTAACATCAAGCTCTCACCCGATTCCAACCAACAAAGAGGTGTTCGACATTTTTTGCCATATAAAGCCTCATACGGAGCTATACCTATGCTGCTATGATAGCTATTATTATAAGTAAATTCAATCAGTGGAAGGTATTGCTCCCAGCCACCACCATGCTCTAGCACACAGGACCTCAACAGGTCCTCTAAACTCTGGATAGTACGCTCGGACTGCCCATCTGTCTAAGGATGATAGGCCGAACTCAATCGGAGCTTCGAACCTAACTCCTGATGCAAACTCCCCCAAAATCGGGAAGTAAACCTCAGATCTCTATCCGACACGATAGAAGATGGAACACCATGCAGTCGGACTATCTCACTGATATACAACTATGCTAGTCTTTGCAAGGGGTAACTCATATTGATCGGTAAGAAATGCGCAGACTTTGTTAATCGGTCCACAATAACCCAGATAGCATCATGACCACTCTGAGTCTTGGGTAATCCCATTACAAAATCATAGCAATAGCACCCCATTTCCACATGGGAATCTCTAAAGGTTGTAAACCACCGGACGGTTTTTGATGTTCAACCTTTGCTTTCTGACAGATTATACAATGCGCCACGAAGTCAACTACATCTCTCTTCATTCCGGGCTACCAGAAATACAATTTCAGATCATGATACATCTTAGTAGTACCCGGATGAATACTCAGCATACTCCTATGTGCTTCATTAAGTACAAATTATCGTAAATCACCCGAATTAGGTACATAAATTTGACCTTTCACTCGGTAAATGCCATCAGAACCCTCGGTTAAGAATAGGTCCTTGCCTTTAGCCTGAGTTTCTTTCATCTCGGCTAAGTAAGAATCAGACATCTGCTGTACATAAACAAGCTTCAAGAACTTGTTGGCTATTTTCAAAGTACCAAGAGTTACTTTTCCGGGCGAAGAAACATCTACATGCAGGTTCATATCTCAGAATTGCTCAAGTAATTCCATCTCTTTAACCATCATGACTGCCATATAAATGGATTTCTGACTTAAGGCATCGGCTACAACATTTGCCTTTCCCGGGTGGTATTTCAAATCAAAATCATAGTCTTTCAGAAATTCAACCCATCTCCTCTGCCTCATATTCAATTCTTTCTGGTCAAATAGATATTTCAAACTTTTATGGTCACTATACACTTCGAATTTAGAGCCATAAAGATAATGCCTCCAAATTTTCAGTGCAAAGACCATAGCCGCCAACTCCAGATCATGCGTAGGATAGTTTTGTTCGTGTGGTCGCAACTGATGTGAAGCATAAGCAATCACTCGGCTATTCTGCATCAATACACATCCTAGGCCAGGCCCGGATGCATCACAATAGACCACAAAACTTTCCTGCAGATTCGGCAATGCCAATCAGGAGTAGTAGTCAGTCTAGCCTTCAATTCTTGGAAACTCCTTTCACACTCAGAAGACCACACAAAAGGAACATTCTTTCAGGTTAGCTTGGTCAATGGCAATGCAATTTTAGGGAATCCTTCAATGAATCTCTGATAGTAACCAGCTAAACCCATGAAACTCCTGACTTCGGTGACCGACTTAGGTCTCTCCCAAGTCATAACTGCTTCGATCTTTGAAGGATCAACCGAGACACCTTCACTGGAGATAACATGACCCAGAAATTGAATCTTGCTCATCCAGAATTCGCATTTAGATAATTTGGCAAATAATTGCTTCTCTTTCAACACTTGAAGTACCGAACGAAGATGCTCTTCGTGCTCCTCATGAGACTTAGAATAAATTAAAATATCATCGATAAATACCACCACAAACCGATCCAAATAAGGATGAAAAATGTTATTCATATAATTCATGAACACAGCCGGAGCATTAGTTACTCCGAACGGCATTACCACATATTCATAATGACCATACCGGGTCCTGAATGCCGTTTTAGGAACATCAGCAGCTTTCACTCGGATTTGATGGTATCCCGATCGTAAATCAATCTTAGAAAAGACTGATGCACTGCGCAACTGATCAATCAAATCGTCAATTCTAGGCAATGGATATTTATTCTTGATGGTCAGCTTATTTAATTGGCGGTAATCAACACATAACCGCATACTGCCATCCTTTTTCTTAACGAGTAACACCGAAGCACCCCACGCTGATACACTCGGTCGGATAAACTGTTTCTCTAGCAACTCGTCAACTTGTTTCTTTAACTCTGCTAACTCAGCAAGAGACATCCTATAGGGAGCACTGGAGACTGGTTCGGCTCCAGAATCAGATTAATAGAGAACTCAATTTCTCTATCAGGAGGAACACCAGGTACATCCTGTAACATCCTAGGTTAATTTACCTTTTTCTTTTCACACGGCAGATTATTTCCACAATAAATTCTTCACGTTTAATAAAAATTTAGATCTTAATATAAAATGATATTTACTTTCCTTAATAAACAGCCCATTCGGCCATGATGTAAAATAATATTCACTTCTTTTAGTTACCTTCTAAATAATAGAATCATACTCAGTGTAAGCAAAACCGATCGAAATTAAATCTTTTAGTAATAACCGATCGGAATTGATTCAGCTCGGTCTTGAAATAAAGTAGTATTTACTTAAATATATTCAAATAAGGATAAGAGCGTACACCAAATAATGTTCGATCGGGAACATCTCTTTTAATATAGTGGAGTTAAAACAGCAAGAGAAGAAGAAGGAGAAGGAGGAGGAGAAGAAGAAGAAGAAGGAGAAGGAGGAGGAGGAGAAGAAGAAGAAGAAGGAGAAGGAGGAGGAGAAGAAGAAGAAGAAGGAGAAGGAGGAGGAGGAGAAGAAGAAGAAGAAGAAGAAGAAGAAGAAGAAGAAGAAGAAGAAGAAGAAGAAGAAGAAGAAGAAGAAGAAGAAGAAGAAAAAGAAGAAAAAGAAGAAGAAGACAGGGGTCACTCGCCTGAGCGAGACCCCAAGGTGTTGAGGCGAAATCCGTGAGTCGCTTAAGCGAATGCCGACTCGCTTGAGCGAATGCCACATATTAAGCCTGAACAAAACGTACACGGGAACTCTCATCGGTGTTCCACTCGGTAAAGGGTTTACTCGGCAAAAAAGGTTTCACTCGGGAAACACTCAACTTCCATTCACTCAGGCATACCACACTTGACTTATTCCTATACTTCACTCAAAAGGGTCCGCTCGGTCACCGCTCTTTCGGGGATAACATAACCTCCTTCACTCGGTAAGAGTTTCTCCGGGTATCCCCACTTGGAAAATACCCTATCCTTACTTCACTCGGGAGAAGCTCTCTCAGCCACAATTCATTCGGAAACCTTTTCCCCTTCGCTTGGGAGCACTCAAATTTTCACTCGGAAACATTCTACTTTTCTTCACTCGGAATCGTTATACACTTTCTTCACTCGGAATAGTTATGCTCTTTCTTCACTCGGAAATATTATACTCTATTTTCGCTCGAAAATATTCTACTCTATTTTCACTCGGGAGTATTCCACTCTATTTTCACTCAAAAGTATTCTACTCTTCATCACTCGGAACATTCTCCCGGCCAGTCTCACTTGGGACATTCTAACCTTCCACCCAGAAGGGGGATCTCTCGGTTATTCTTCACTCGGGAATGAATCCGCTAGTTAATAGGCAGTCACAGCAAACATGAGAAAATATATACCAAGCATAATATGAATTCGCATCCAATTCAATTTAAGTCAACACACAGGTAATATTATACACTCGAAAACTCCTTATACACACATATACTCTACACAATCACTCAAAATCACTCGGGCCTTGGCATTGATCTCCTGCTTGGCGCGACTCCATGGCTCCGGCTTCCTCCCTGTCACTGGTTACTAAATTGAAAACAACAGCAAGGGTGAGTGTTTGGAATCATAATTAATATAGAACGGAATTTAGCAAGTTATATATATATATATATGTTCTGTCCGATTGCATTTTCACCACTTTGCAAATCACACTTGACAATTATAACACATCATACTCGGTAATTAATTCACACTCAGCCAATAGAACAAACTTCACTCGGCAAATATAACAAATGTCACTCGACAAATTTAACAAATTTCACTCGGCGAATACAACAATTTTACTCGACAAATATAACAATTTCACTCGACAAATATAATAAATGTCACTCGGCAAATATAACAAATTTCACTCGGCAAATCTACACATCACAACTAATAATTCATCAATTATCACAACTGACTCTCAGATAAAATTTGACGCCTAGTATCCGGATACTAAAGGATCAGCCTTCAGCTGGGGGTCCTACTTGACACCCCGTGAACCCTGCTTGGTTCACCGAGTCCTACTTGACTCTTCACCTCGACCACTGGGTCCTACTTGACCACTAGGTAGCTCAACTGGGCACAAAAACCACGGGAGCCGGAAATGAGGGACTATATATACCGTCGGCCGTCCCACACCATATAATCACGTATCATAATCATACAATCCGTTTACTGGAAGCCTGTCAGGAGCCGCTCCTTGCTCGTGCAACGCACCGACGACCACTCCCCGCCCTCAACAGTATACGGAGTATCTCACACAATATGTAACTCAATCAAACATTATCAATCTCATGCCACACAGCAATTACTTATCATACATATACCATTCATATTTCTCATCACTCGGGCGACCTGCTTGTCAAGCCCGGCTTCACACTGCCACTACACCGATTGTCACAACATCAATTATTCAAAATCATCATTATCATAAGCCACACACACACACCCGATCCTCAAGCGATCGGTGTCCACAGTCACACATGCATAATCATACGCACACAACATCATTCAATACCATTTTCTTACTCTGTTCACACAGTTTAACGATTGGGATACGAAGTAAGTCCTATTCTAATTAATCATAACCCGAACACCCCCCTTACCTCGGTTCTAAGCTTCTATAATTTTCTCCTGGTGTCGGTTACGCCCTCTGAGCACTGGGTTCACAGTCTCAGCTCCGTCAATCAGCCTTTCGTTGTTTGATCTACTTCCTACGGGTCAGAGTGTAAAACCTGTTAGCTTAACATCCTCCTCAGATCTAAGGACCATTTTCGAGCTCACACTCACCAGAGGAGTGGAGAACAGACCCATTCACAGCCATGCATGGCTACTCAGTCACCAAAGAAACGAAAGGGAACAGGGAAACAAAATGCAACGGATCAATGGACTCACCTTGAGGCCACAGTCACGAAACTAAGCTTAGCACTTGGTTTTGATGCAAACGAGATGCTCTCCTAGAGCATGCAACCAGCGATGAAGGAGGAAGAAGATGAACAGGAACGGAAATAAGCGAAGAAGAAGAAGGAGGAATAGTGGCTCGCGTGTGAGTGATAATTGGGAGAGAGAAAGAAAAGAAACCTTTTTAAAGTCCAGAGTGACCGGTAACCTTTTCAACCGGTTGCCACCCCATTTCCTCCTCAAACACTTCTCTTCTCTCAACCGGTCTTCACTTCATTATTAACCAACCAATTAAATAATTTTATTTACATTCATAATATTTAATTATTCCTAATTGTGCAATGATTCATAAAAATTCAAAATAATATTCAAAAACAATTAATAATATTTTCTACTACACGTAATTTTTTCTAAATTGTCAGGGATGTTACATCCACCCCCCCTAAAAGGGGATTTCGTCCCCGAAAACAATATACCGACTGAAAAAGGTTGGGATACATTTGCCTCATGTTCGACTCTAATTCCCAAGTGTAGGTTATCCAATCCAGATTCTGCCACTTTACCTTCACTAAGGGCACCTCCTTGGTTTGATACTCCTCAATACTGATCGGTACAGCTTCCACCGTCAAGTCCTCCTTCAACTCAATTGAGTCACTCGGCACAATCATCGTGTCACACGGAATATAGGCTCGAAGTTGTGATACGTGAAACACGTTGTGAATGTTAGTCAACGACTGGGGAAGGTCCAGTCGGTAAGCAACATCACCGATCCGTTCCCATATTTGGTATGGTCCGATGTATCTCGGATTAAGCTTTTGGCTCTTCAAAATCCGACCTACACCTTTGGTCAGTGAAATCCTCAGGAACACCCAGTCGCCCACTTGAAACTCAAGCGGCCTATGCCGATTGTCATAATAGCTCTTCTGTCGGTCTTGGGCAATTTTTATCTTCTCTCGAATTAGAGTAACTTGTTCATTCATCTCTTGGATCAGCTCGGGCCCCAGATGAATGGCATCGCCATTCTCATTCTAACATAATGGGGTACGACATTTCCGACCATAAAGGGCTTCATATGGAGCCATCCCAATGCTGCTATGATAGCTGTTATTGTATGCAAACTCCACCAAGGGCAAGTATCTCTCCCATGATCCGCCCTGCTCCAACACACATTCCCTTAACATATCCTCAAGAGTCTGTATATTCCGTTCCGACTGGCCATCGGTCTAAGGATGATAAGCCAAGCTCAGTCTGAGCTCAGTACCCAGTTCTTGTTGCAAGCTCCCCCAAAATCTTGAAGTGAATCGAGGATCCCGATCGGAAATAATGCTTGAGGGTACACCGTGCAGTCGTACAATCTCAGTAACATACAGCCTAGCCAGTCAGTCTAACGACCATTTTATATTCATCGCCAGGAAGTGGGCGCTCTTGGCCAGTCGGTCAACAATTACCCAAATCGCGTTGCACCCGGATCGGGTACGAGGTAGCCCGGATACGAAGTCCATGGTAATGCTCTCCCATTTCCAGATCGGAATCTCTGGAGGTTGAAGCAATCCTGGGGGTCTCTGATGTTCAACTTTCCACTTCTGGCATATTACATAGGATTTCACGTACTCGGTTATTGCCTTCTTCATGCCCGGCCACCAGAATTCCTTCTTTAATTCGTGATACATCTTTGTCACACCGGGATGAATACTCAGAGAGCTCCTGTGTGCCTCAGCTAGCACGGCTTGCCTGAAATCACCGTGTGCAGGCACCACCACTCGGTCTCGGAATCTCCATATTCCATCGTTACCCCGAGTTAACTCCATATCCTTACCTCGTGCCTGAGTGTCAATCAGTTTTAGCAACTCCTCATCGTCTTTTTGAGCAACAGCAATAGATTCCAGAAATTCGTTGGAGATCTTCCATATTCCGACTGTCATTCGGTTTGGAGCGTCCATAACGACTCCAATGTTCATATCCCTAAAACTCTCCAGCAATTACTGCTCTCTGCCCATCAAGTAAGCCGCATGCAACACCTTTCTGCTCAGTGCATCGACAACAACATTCGCTTTGCCCGGGTGGTACCTCAAGTCGAAGTCATAATCCTTCAAGTACTCTACCCATCTCCTCTGCCTTATATTTAGCTCCTTTTGATCGAATAAATACTTCAAGCTTTTGTGGTCACTGAACACCACAAAGCGGGACCCATATAGGTAATGACGCCAAATCTTTAATGCATATACTACTGCTGCCAGCTCCAGATCATGGGTCGGATAATTCAATTCATGGGGTCTCAATTGCCTGGAAGCATAGGCAATCACCCGGTCGGATTGCATCAGCACGCACCCCAAACCGAACTTGGATGCATCACAATACACTACAAATTCCCGTGTTACATCGGGCAATGCAAGCATCGGGGTAGTCGTCAAACACCGTTTGAGAGTCTGGAAACTCAATTTGTATTTTTCTGACCACACAAATAGACTATCATTTCTTGTTAACTGAGTCAGAGGAAGTGCTATCCGAGAGAACCCTTCAATAAAACGCTGATAGTATCCAGCTAATCCGAGGAAACTCCTGATTTCAGTTACCGACCTCGACCTCTCCCAAGCCATAACCGCCTCAATTTTAGTCGGATCAACCGAGATGCCCTCTCGGGAAATCACGTGCCCCAAGAATTGTACACTACTTTCCCAGAAATCACACTTGGATAGCTTAGCATACAACTTCTTCTCTCGGAGTATCTGCAATACAATTTGGAGGTGTTGAGCATGCTCCTCAACCGACTTCGAATACACCAGAATGTCATCAATGAATACCACCACAAACTGGTCCAAGTACGGTTGAAAAATCTGATTCATGTAGTCCATGAAGATGGCAGGGGCATTCGTCACTCCAAAGGGCATTACAATGTACTTGAAGTGCCCATACCGAGTTTGAAGCGCTGTCTTCGGAATATCTTCCGACTTCACTCGGATCTGGTGATATCCCGACCTCAAGTCGATCTTAGAAAACACAACAGCGCCTCTCAATTGGTCCAGTAAATCGTCAATCCGAGGCAATGGATATTTATTTTTGACCGTCAATTTGTTCAGCTGTCGGTAATCAATGCACATTCGCACGCTACCGTCCTTCTTCTTTACCAGTAACACCAGAGCGCCCCATGGTGAGGCACTCGGTCGGATGAAGCCTTTTTCGAGCATCTCATTCACTTGCTTCTTTACTTCGACTAATTCCACCGAAAACATCCTATATGGCGCACGGGACACAGGCTCGGCCTGGGGAATCAAGTCAATAGAGAAATCAATCTCCCGACTGGGAGGCAACTCTGGAATTCCTTCTGGAAAAACATCAAGAAATTCGTACACAACAGGAATATCACTCGGCATAAGGTTATACCGACCCTTCGATGCAAATAAAATAACGTATGTGGCTGAGACATCACTCACCACGTCCTTTGTGTCGAGTTCCTGGGAGAAAATAATACTCTTCCGATAACAATCCACCATCACATGGTTGGCAGCTAACCAATCAAGACCTAGGATAACATCTAGGTTCCTCAACGGCATACAGATAAAATTCAGTCGGAAAGTACGGTCTTCGATTTGCATCGGCAATTCTCTACACACAGTGGTTGCGCGAAAGTGGAACCAGTTGGAGTGGAAACAATAAGAGCGTTCTCCATTAAACTGATCGGCAGACCAAGCCGTCGCACACAACTCTCGGAAATAAATGAATGGGTCGCGCCTGAATCATAAATTACATCGACAAGATAACCATGGATGAGGCACTTACCCTGTACCAAATTGTCATTCCTCGTAGCTTATGAGGCATCAAAAGGGAATACCCGCCCGGTCATGATATTCTGGGCGCCACTGGACTGGGCATCAGATCTTCCCGATTGTTGGCCTCCTCGACCAGCACCATGCCTGCCTCCTCTCGGAAAATTGGCACCCCGAGCCCCAAAAGTGTTGGCTCAGTTGCCCTGCCTGCTCTGCTGCTGCCTCTGTGGGCAATCGGGCCTGAGGTGTCCCGGCTGTCCACATTGGAAGCATACGATCTGATTAGCCTGACAGTATTTGGCAATGTGACCCTTCTGGCCACAATTGTAGCACACACGGCTACCAGATAGGCTACCCGATCGGCCAATAGAACCCCGGCCGGAAGAGGATAAAGAGGTGGCGGAAGACTTGCCGCCCTGAAAGAATTGACCCATCCTCTTGAAGATGAACTCCTTTGCTTTCAGTGGCTTTTTATCTCTTGGATGAGATGCCCTCTGTATCTGCACCTCTTCTGTCAGCCTAGCTTTGTTCACAAGAGTCGGGTAGTCCCGAATCTCCATCGGTACAATTACACTACGGAGTTCAATCTGTAGTCTAACCTCGTATTTAGCACACTTGCTGCCCTCAGTCCCTTCCAACGAGAAAGGATGTTAAAAATCACACAGCTCGTCGAACTTGCTGGTGTACTCGGCCACAGACAGCCGGCCTTGCTCCAACTTCAGGAATTCTATTTCCTTCCGGATTTTATAGTTATCCGGGAAGTACTTAACAAGGAATCTCCTTCGGAAATTTGCCCATACTAGCGGCTCATTCGCCGTGTTCATCTGCACCTTCACCCGAGACCACCATACTCTAGCCTCGTCCTTTAATTGATATGTGGCAAACAGAACCTTTTGCTCTTCCGAGTACTCAAAATACTTAAAGACCTGTTCAATGTCCCTGATCCAAATATATACCCCATCATAATCGTGCCCTCCTTTGTAGGTCGGGGGATTCCTTTTTAGGAATTTATCCAGAGTAGGACCAGATTCGGTCCTACTCATCAGCTGGGTAAACTTGGAGAAGAAATCGTCTCCTCCACCGGAACTGGTTCCTTCGGCCATAATGTAATTCTACAATGAGCAAACACATCACCATTAATAACCAATGCTAACCAGGGAGTCGGAGATTTACCTCATACACATAAAATATAATGCCACTGGAGTGCCAAGGGAACGATGCCAAGCTGCACAAACAAAACACGATACAATTGAATGCAAACAGCCCTTATAGGACTCACACAATCACTGGATTGACCCATACACCCAGCTCTAGAAAGAACTGCTCTGATACCAACTGTAACATCCTAGGTTAATTTACCTTTTTCTTTTCACACGGCAGATTATTTCCACAATAAATTTTTCGCGTTTAATAAAAATTTAGATGTTAATATAAAATGATATTTAGTTTCCTTAATAAACAGCCCATTCGGCCATGATGTAAAATAATATTCACTTCTTTTAGTTACCTTCTAAATAATAGAATCATACTCAGTGTAAGCAAAACCGATTGAAATTAAATCTTTTAGTAATAACCGATCAGAATTGATTCAGCTCGGTCTTGAAATAAAGTAGTATTTACTTAAATATATTCAAATAAGGATAAGAGCGTACACCAAATAATGTTCGATCAGGAACATCTCTTTTAATATAATGGAGTTAAAACAGCAAGAGAAGAAGAAGGAGAAGAAGAAGAAGAAGAAGAAGAAGAAGAAGAAGAAGAAGAAGAAGAAGAAGAAGAAGAAGAAGAAGAAGAAGAAGAAGAAGAAGAAGAAGAAGAAGAAGAAGAAGAAGACAGGGGTCACTCGCCTGAGCGAGACCCCAAGGTGTTGAGGCAAAATCCGTGAGTCGCTTAAGCGAGTGCCGACTCGCTTGAGCGAATGCCACACATTAAGCCTGAACAAAACGTACATGGGAACTCTCATCGGTGTTTCACTCGGTAAAGGGTTTACTCGGCAAAAAAGGTTTCACTCGGGAAACACTCAACTTCCATTCACTCGGGCATACCACACTTGACTCATTCCTATGCTTCACTCAGAAGGGTCCGCTCGGTCACCGCTCTTTCAGGGATAACATAACCTCCTTCACTCGGTAAGAGTTTCTCCGGGTATCCCCACTTGGAAAATACCCTATCCTTACTTCACTCGGGAGAAGCTCTCTCGGCCACAATTCATTCGGAAACCTTTTCCCCTTCGCTCGGGAGCACTCAAATTTTCACTCGGAAACATTCTACTTTTCTTCACTCGGAATCGTTATACACTTTCTTCACTCGGAATAGTTATGCTCTTTCTTCACTCGGAAATATTATACTCTATTTTCGCTCAGAAATATTCTACTTTATTTTCACTCGGGAGTATTCCACTTTATTTTCACTCGGAAGTATTCTACTCTTCATCACTCAGAACATTCTCCCGGCCAATCTCACTTGGGACATTCTAACCTTCCACCCAGAAGGGGGATCTCTCGGTTATTCTTTACTCGGGAATGAATCCGCTAGTTAATAGGCAGTCACAGCAAACATGAGAAAATATATACCAAGCATAATATGAATTCGCATCAAATTCAATTTAAGTCAACACACAGGTAATATTATACACTCGGAAACTCCTTATACACACATATACTCTACATAATCACTCAAAATCACTCGGGCCTTGGCATCGATCTCCCCCTTGGCGCGACTCCATGGCTCCGGCCTGCTCCCTGTCACTGGTTACTAAATTGAAAACAACAGCAAGGGTAAGTGTTTGGCATCATAATTAATATAGAACGGAATTTAGCAAGTTATATATATATATATATATGTTCTGTCCGATTGCATTTTCACCACTTTGCAAATCACACTCGGCAATTATAATACATCATACTCGGTAATTAATTCACACTCAGCCAATAGAACAAACTTCACTCGGCAAATATAACAAATGTCACTCGGCAAATTTAACAAATTTCACTCGGCGAATACAACAATTTCACTCGGCAAATAACAATTTCACTCGGCAAATATAATAAATGTCACTCCGCAAATATAACAAATTTCACTTGGTAAATCTACACATCACAACTAATAATTCATCAATTATCACAACTGACTCTCAGATAAAATTTGACACCTAGTATCCGGATACTAAAGGATCGGCCTTCAGCTGGGGTCCTACTTGACACCCCGTGAACCCTGCTTGGTTCACCGAGTCCTGCTTGACTCTCCACCTCGACCACTGGGTCCTACTTGACCACTGGGTAGCTCAACTGGGCACAAAAACCATGGAAGCCGGAAATGAGGGACTATATATACCGTCGGCCATCCCACACCACATAATCACGTATCATAATCATACAATCCGTTTACTAGAAGCCTGTCAGGAGCCGCTCCTTGCTCGTGTAACGCACCGGCGACCACTCCCCGCCTTCAACAGTATACGGAGTATCTCACACAATATGTAACTCAATCAAACATTATCAATCTCATGCCACACAGCAATTACTTATCATACATATACCATTCACATTTCTCATCACTCGAGCGACCTGCTTGTCAAGCCCGGCTTCACACTGCCACTACACTAATTGTCACAACATCAATCATTCAAAATCATCATTATCATAAGCCACACACACACACCCGATCCTCAAGCGATCGGTGTCCACAGTCACACATGCATAATCATACTACACAATATCATTCAATACCATTTTCTTACTCTGTTCACACAGTTTAACGATTCGGATATGAAGTAAGTCCTATTCTAATTAATCATAACCCAAACACCCCCCTTACCTCGGTTCTAAGCTTCTATAACTTTCTCCTAGTGTCGGTTACGCCCTCTGAGCACTGGGTTCACAGTCTCAGCTCCGTCAATCAGCCTTTCATTGTTCGATCTACTTCCTACGGGTCAGAGTGTAAAACCCGTTAGCTTAACATCCTCCTCAGATCTAAGGACCATTTTCGAGCTCACACTCACCAGAGGAGTGGAGAACAGACCCATTCACAGCCATGCATGGCTACTCAGTCACCAAAGAAACGAAAGGGAACAGGGAAACAAAATGCAATGGATCAATGGACTCACCTTGAGGCCACAGTCACTAAACTGAGCTTAGCACTCAGTTTGATGCAAACGAGATCCTCTCCTAGAGCATGCAACCAGCGATGAAGGAGGAAGAAGATGAATAGGAACGGAAATAAGCGAAGAAGAAGAAGGAGGAATAGTGGCTCACGTGTGAGTGATAATTGGGAGAGAGAAAGAAAAGAAACATTTTTAAAGTCCAGAGTGACCGGTATCCTTTTCAACCGGTTGCCACCCCATTTCCTCCTCAAACACTTCTCTTCTCTCAACCGGTCTTCACTTCATTATTAACCAACCAATTAAATAATTTTATTTACATTCATAATATTTAATTATTCCTAATTGTGCAATGATTCATAAAAATTCAAAATAATATTCAAAAACAATTAATAATATTTTCTACTACATGTAATTTTTCCTAAATTGTCAGGGATGTTACACATCCTCCGGAAACAACTTGTAAAAATCACACACAACAGGAATATCACGGATTCTAGACTCACTCTTTACATCAGTCATACAAAATAACATAAATAACTGAGATATACCTTGAATTTCATAATCATCGACTTTCTGATTAGGAAAGATTACCCGCCGGTTCCGACAATCAACTAGGACTCTATTGGCTGATAGCCAATCCATACCAAGGACAATGTCAAGACCTCTCAAAGGTAGACATATCAAATCAACCATAAAACTCCTATCACCCAAAGTGAAGGATACATTTTCACACATCAAAGAAGTCCATGGTTTAGCACCAGTCGGGTTAGATACATTCAATGCCTGATTCATAACAATAACAGGTAATCTCATACGCATCACACAATCATTAGAAATAAATGAGTGAGTTGCACCCGAATCAAACACCATATTAAGAATAGTATTTCTGAGTAAATACTTACTCTGAACAAGGTCATTGGCTTGAACAGCCTCCTCAGCAGTGATGGCATACACTCGGCCTGCAGCTGGTGAACTAGAAGTCCCATCCTGATCATCTTTCGGCATCATGGAATGGTTACCACGTCCACCATTTCCTCTGCCTCCTCTGTTTCCGTCTCCACGGCCTCGTCCTCAGAAACCTCCTCGGTTTACACTAACATTTGATTCAGTCAGTTGTAAAAGAGGACAGTTAGGATGAACGTGTCCTTTCTCATTGTAGTGATAACAGATAACCTCTTCTTCTTTATCACAATTCCGAGCATAATGATCTCCACCACATTTGAAACATTTAATGTCCCTCGGACGACTCATCGATCGGCCACCAGAATTCACTCGGCCTCGGGATTTAGAGGATGATCCACCTCTAACAAACTTCCCTTGCTTTTTGAAACTGATCGGTGGTAACTTCGAAGAACTATCCGACCTACTGCTTGATCCAGTAAAAACTTTATCATCTTCCTCGTAGATTCTACATTTGTTAACCAACACTGGAAAACTTCGGATCTCCTGAATTCTGAACGCTTTCTTAATTTCAGGCCTTAATCCACTTTCAAATTTAATACACTTGGAACCCTCGGTCCCAGGCTGCTGAAAGGAAGGATAAAACAGACAGAGCTCCTGAAACTTAGTAGCATATTCTTCCTTACTCAGATTACCTTGTCTGAGCTCCATGAACTCTAGTTCCTTTCGGCTTCTGACAGTGTTTGGGAAGTATTTTTCAAGGAAACATCCCTTGAAATTCTCCCAAATCAGCTCGATTCCCGTAGCTATCAGTCGGGCTTTGGTCATTTTCCACCAGTTTTCAGCTTCTTTCCGAAGCATGAACACAGCATACTCGACTTTTTGTGCTTCCGTGCACTGCAGACTACTAAAGATCCTTTCCAGATTCTGGATCCATGCATAAGCTTGGTCAGGATGAAAACCTCCATGAAATTCAGTCAGTTTTCATTTTAAGAAACAATCAATAGTATGATTGTCAGTCGGTTGAGGTTGGTTCTGCCTTTCTAAAATATCAGCAACACGTTGGAAGGCAGCAGCCATAGCATCCATACCATGAGGGTCAACCATTTTCTTATCCTGAAAATAATCACTATACTTTAGTACCTCTCATGGATATGAAGGCAATTTATTTATAGTTGATTTCCTCAACTATAATACTTAACAACCATGATATGATTTCACTCAGTTCATAGTATTTAGTAGCTTAACCTTGGCCTTGGACATTTTCAAGTCTACTCTGATACCAAAATATAACGTCCCAAACTTTTAAAATTAAATTTCTAAAATCCAAATAAATTTTTCACAAATAATTTAAATGTTAGAAACAGGATTTGGATTAATATAATATTATTGTCAATATTATATCAACCGGCTCATTCATTTATACATATACATAATAAATCCGGTATACACAGGAGCCGGCCAAGGCTACTACAAAATAACTATGTGCATTATGTACTATACATATAAATACATAATGCTCCGAGCAGGCTGAGTGACCTCATACATCATCGCTGCGTCCTACATCCACTGTAAAATAACAACAATAGGGGGTGAGCATAAACATGTCAAATGATAGTTATTGAATCGGATTAAATGTCCAATTCATAACCACATATAAATCAAATTCATATCACATAATCTCATCATATAACATCATGTTATTCTCAATAACATATATCAATGTATTCATATGCTTAATCAAATGGATCCATTATTAAGTCTTTTAATTTGTGTTGCAACACTGGCTCCCAGCCATAACTCAGCTCTCAGCTGATCCGGCCGTTTTACTGGTACTAAACCGTTTGCCCTCTCACGTGACACAATCACTCCCAGCGACAACGGTAGTGTCACGGGCTAAACCCCGAGCCCCGCTCAAGAGGTTTGCCTTGAGTCCCACCCAAGGTCTTTTGTGGAATCCTCGAAACCACAATAATATTTCATATTTGTTCAGTACACAAGCATCCCATGCTTATCAAATGCATCCCATGCATTCATACATCATGAAAACTTCATGAATAACATTCATAACATCATCAATCACATATCAACATCATATTTCCTACTGCATCTCATGCATAGGAATAATCATAAATTCATACTTCACATATACAATCATATCTCATATAAATTCAATACCAATAATATGAATGGAAGACATGAAAACATAAAATATGTCATTCAATCGGGTTCTCACACTAATAATTTACACATATATCATATATATCATAACAATACCACCCTGAATCCATTCATAAACTATTCATTTAAAATGTAACGCTCCCTCTACCGGGAAATAAAGAATTCCAGCAGCTCTTCAAGCTATATCTAATCACAGCTCACGAATTCCGACTGGAATTTCAACTCTGAACTCTTCCAAAGCTATTTCACTTATGAAATTCAAAGCTCTATTTCGGTATTTTGGGCATATCCCTCTTCCCGAGAAAGATTCATCAGAGCCTCTTTCCGTTCAGAATTACTTCACTCGGAGGAAATTCACTCGGAAAGGTTTCTACATGAAACACTCAGTCAGCTTTTCTTTCCTCGGAAGTGATCGACTCGGAAATATATCACTCAAAGATTCCTCATTCAGAAATATCTCACTCAGATATATCTCTACCCGAGTCAAAGCCTTCACGTGCGTCACTCGGAAGTCTTACATCCGAAAAGATCACTCGGAATCGAAGTTTAGTCCTCTCGGAAATCTTTCCACTCACGGAAGTTAGACTGGAGGTCAAAATCTGCATAATTCTGCAGTTTTATTTGCTGGTAATCAATTACCAAAAAGCCAGTGTGGAATCTGGCATAAGTTGCTCACGGGTAATCGATTACAGGATTCCTGTAATTGATTACTAGAAGGCTCTCTAATCGATTACATGGTTTTTATAATCAATTACCAGAGAGCAAAAGGAGATCCTTGAGTTGTTTAAGATTGTGTATCACTTAAGTTTTTAAAATTTATTCGTCAAGGGAAATTCTAATTGCGAAAAATTTTCTCTAAGTTTTATTAGATCCTAAGGTAAATTCTAGAAATTTAGGTTGGACGTCATAATGGTGGTGGTTGCCATGGTGGTAGTGGTGATAGAGATTGTGGTAGCCATGGCGCAACTATGGTTGTGATCGCGGTGATGGTGATAGGGGCGATGGTGGTGGTATTGATGTAGGTGTTTTGGGTTTAGGATCGAAGGTTTATAAAACTAAAAACATAAAATAAATAAACCATTTTTTATTTTCAAATATGACTAAAATCTATTTTGAAAATGTGTTAAAACTTAATTTAGCATTGTTTTTTTCCATGGATTTTGTTTTTAAATTTACTTTTCAGAATCAAAAATCCTAAACTCACAACCACCCTGAACAGGCCCTAAAATAGTCGAACAAGTTTATAAAAATGTTTTTTTATCAATTGAAATAATAGTAAAAAAGAGGGGTTAAGACTAAACTTTGCTTTTTTAATATTTTATGTGCATATGAGACATTAACTATATTGACCTTTTGAGATTTAAAGGTATATTTAAGTACAAAGTTTGGAAGTTTGATGAGACCTTGGAAGTCTATTACGTTGGTAATATAAAATTCAAAGTTTCTTTTTTTTAACTTATGTAAGTGTCATTTGGTTTTACTAAATGTTTTTTTAATTATAAAATTATCATTTTATCTTCAGCTTTACAAAGTTTATATGGGTATAATTGAAAATAAAGTATATTTGGTTTGAGAAATGTTTTTTAATTTATTTTAATTACATAAATTATCATATTATTTTGTTTCAAAAAGTTTGTCCAAGAAACAGTAAAAACAAAAAAAAATTGTTTTTATCATTGGCTAAAATTATGTAAGAAAGTTCTTATCTAAAAGTGAATTCACATTCTTTACTGTTAATGATTATCAACATTTTATGGATTAATTGGTACTTGGAACTTTGTCTTAAACTCACCTTCTCCTTCTTCTGTCGAGATAGAGAACTTTGTCTCACTCTCACTACAACTACTTTTGTCGATCAAGTTCACATTACAACTTATCTTATTCCACATGTAACTTAACAGGTCTTTGCATTATAAGTGTTTAAACTATTTGAGTGTTTGATTCACACTTTGATAAGTCTAAATTTCTAGTGAATACTAAGAAATCATTAAAAGACTCTTTCTATTTCAATAACAATAATTAACAAAACAATGTTATAGTATATTTTCTTTTAAAAAAAGATAGTATCATAAAAAAATATTTTAAACATTTTTTTTGGATGAAAAAGTTTAGATGAGTTGAGTCCGAATGACTCACCAAATCAAGACATGACAAGACTTGATGAAAGCTTACAAATCACCCACTAATAAGATCCTCATATCAATGAGATTTTATTTTGTGACCTTCTCGACACAAATTCAAGCCTTAACCAACTAGAGCAATCTTTGTTCACACAAAAAACTAAACATAAAAGGCTGAATTGATAAAGGAAAATTAATAGACCAAGCCAAAAATTTAAATGACCATAAGTACAAAAGTTGTATTTTACTTTATGGGTAAGTTTGAAAGAACTTTTGAACAACATATGGGAATGACTTATGACTCTCATAAGTATTTTTTTTACTTTTGTTTGATAATTTTCTTCATATAATTTATTAAAATAATTTATTTTTAATTTATTTCAATAGTAATGAAATGTATAATGTAAACTCATTTAAAAATAAGATGTAACATAAACTTTTAATTAAGCCACGTATTTAAATATACTTTATATATATATATATATATATATAATTTTTTTAACATGCACTCCCTTCAAAAACCAATAACTATGAAATCAATAAAGAAAGTGGAAGGAAATATTCAAAAAAGGACAATTGGTTCTTGAGATTCCACTAGAACGTGCTCTCATCACCATGTTTAAGTCAACAATTGCTTTTAGTCGTTTACAACATGCCCATTGTTGAAATTGCAAATGCTTATAAAGAGTATGCTGGAATAAAAAAACTAAGATTGAAACTTGAAAGTGGAAGAATGTGTGTGTGGATTGCCTTTTTAAGGGTAAAGAGATAAACTTTAGGATAAATGGGAGATAGGAAACCATTTATGGGTATTATTATTGGACCCAAACATTTTGTTTAGTATATACAACTCAGAGTTTCTTTTATTGAAATACATGATGGAGAAGACTTCATTTGTTATATGACATTGTTCAAAAGATAGTTTGCAAAGCTCCATGAAACGTTCCTCATTCCAATAATGATTTGTCTAAATTATTTTTTCATTTATCCCTTTTTTCTTTGTCATCGTAAGAATCTATAACTAGTTGTGAAAAAAAAATAAGCATTTAATCATTAATATTTATTTCGTTTCATATTATAAACTTCTAAAATAAAAAATGAGTGTCACTATAAGTCACTATAAAAAAAATTAAGAGTATTTATTACATTTTTTCTAGTTTACCATTGAATATTTAATGTTTTTACATTTGTATAATTAATATTTGATAATGGAGTTTGACTTTAAATAAGAATAAATTTATAAAAATAAGATTGTCTTTTACAATATCAAGATAATAATTATTCCTTTAAATCAATGTGTCATTATAAATAGAGACTTATAATATAAAACAAAGAGAATATTAATCTTACAAATTATTTAAAATTAGTCAAAAGATTAAAGAATAGTTGTTAACTAAATGAGAAAATTCTACCGTAAACTAAACGAGTTCTAAGTTTCCTACAAACCGTACTTAATGCCTTGTAGTAAACTTTTATTTTGCAATTTCAAGAGTCAACCACTTTAATATTTAACTTATAAAAGTTATATAATTTAGTCTTTAATTTTTTATATCGTTCAGTGAATAAATTACGCCCTTAGTATAGGAATGATTGGCTATGAGTAATCTTAGAGATTAAAATAATGTTTTACGAAAGCCAATGTTATAGTTATTGAGAACAAAAAATCGAAGGAACAAAATTGATAATTTTGTAACGTTAGAGATTGAGGCTTTGTCTGAAAGTATCAAATTTGTAAAATTAGAAATCGAGACGTTGTTTGAGTGTTAAAACGATGAGAAAAGAAAAGGGAAAAGGAGAAGAGGGAAGGATGAAAGAGAGATCATTCCTTCTATTACTATTGATTTTTATTAAAAGTATTTCTCTTCTTACTATTACTACTATTTAATTTTATTACTACTTAATATATATTTATTATCAATAATAATAATATATTTAATTTTTTATGTTTGAATTTTATAGTTAATATTAAATTAGATCATTTTATAAATATATTTTAGAAATTAACCTTAAAATTTCTCCTCAAAAGATGGAGCTCCTCTCAACTAGGTTTCTTAAGAATTCTTGTTTTCTAAATAAATTATTTAAAATTGATTTGGTTCTCATGTGATTGTTTTAACTTTAAAAGAGTCTAAGGATTAATATGTGACTAAATTAATTTTTAAATAATTTATTTAAGGATATAAGTCTTTGAGAGCTTTATTTAGGAAAAACTCAATCTTTTAAGAACCAAATTAAATATTCTCTCTCTATTTTATTAAACTCACTTATATGTTTTTGGTAACACTTTAGAATTCCAATTAAGTAAAAGTCCCATGTCTTTTCAAATTTATTTTAACTTAAATGTTTATTATTTGCAAGCTTAGTCAATACTTACTAATGTTTTGGGTGGTTGTTATGAGTTCTTGTGAGACCATTAACATGTCTCTAATTCCTACCGGAAAAAAAAAATTGTCTAATTATATATATATATATATATATATATATATATATATATATATATATATACACACTAGTGGAGTAGACCACCCATGCTACAGTTGGCTTAACGAATATTTAGATAAAGTAATTTTGTTATAATTTCACTACTTTAAAATATCATGTAGTACTATTTATAAATAATTTTTTTGTAATTTGTGAAGGTTGGATTTGAAAAAATTGGAGTTATTATTTAATATAATAATTGTAAAAATGGTGACATAATAGATATATATATATATATATATATATATATTTATATATATATATATATATGAACATATGAAGTAAAGTTAGAAGAATAATGTAATATGTTGAGTACAAACATGATAAAAAAAGAATGTAATATATCAAGTACAAACGTGATAGAAAGTTTGAGGGAATTTGTAAATAAACATAAATTTATGTTGATGATAAAGGCTATATTTAAATATTATCAAAAACTTCGTTGAAGACCATATTTGTTGTAGTAACAATTATGTTTGTTCACAATTAATCAACAAGAAGCCTAGTTCTATTGCACAAACATTTTCCTGGTCAATGTTTTTCAAAAGCATAATAGGAACTTTAATTTTAAGTACAAATTTGTGATTTGGAATTCTAAAACAATTTATCTTATTAAGAAATTTAGTGGTAAATAGTTTAATTTACACTTCGTGATTATTAGTACATTCACATGGAGAATCTAAACTCAAGTATTCTTTCCCTTCTGCGGGCATGAATGACAACACCATTCCATTAACTTTCTAAACATTACCCAATATTGGGGATAAAGTTGCTCTTTCTTCATAATGATAGTTTGTGATGTTGTGAAGTAAATTTGGATACACAAACTGGAAGAGATGATGAAGAGAATTTTTTCTTTCTAAGATAAGAAGGTTCACTCCAAGAAGTTATATATGTTTTAAAAAAATGTTTAAAAGGTAAGGACCATTAAAAGAGTTAATTTTTATAATTTTTTTGGAATATAATAGCATTAAATGAATTAAAAGAATACATGTTGACCATTGGGTGGTGGGTTCAAGTGATACATGTTTGATTCCCCTTAAGCATGGTCTTGTGTTTGAGTCTTATGAATGGACAAAATCTTTACTGAGAGAGTTAGTCTCACTATGATGTGGATGTTCCTAACTTGAATATGATTGCATCTTAATTAGGATAACTGTAGTTACCAAAAAAAATCATTTTGCTAGCTGATTGTTTTACGTGAAAAGAAATTTTAAAAAATCCTCCATTCTAAATTATAGATGTGGTGGACGTCAAAGGTACAAAACCATGAACAATGAATGGATTCACATTGCTACTATTTTACTCTATTCTTTTATTGAGTGTTGGTTGTTCAGGATGAGTTAATAGTGGCCTTTTTTATTGTGTGTTGTTTTTTAATATAATGTATCTGTAAAATAAAAATAATAAAATTGAAAAAAGGAAAAGGAAGCCTTCCCCTCCCTATGTGTTTGTTTTAGTGTAATTTTTACGTTAGATTATTTTTTATATTGTATTAGGTTTCTTAAATAATAAATTAAGAATTATTTTAAGGCTTTTAAAACTAATGTAGGAATCAATCACAAATTCTATTTAGAGATTTTTTTAAAAACATCAAAAAAATATTTAAGAACTGATGGTTTAGAGTCAGACTTAGAAGAAGGTTAAATAAGTCCCAGACTCTTTTTGTGGAACTTAAAAACTTTGTAAGTGCAAGTGAGCTAACTTTTGTATTAGACTTTTAAGAGATTGAACACAGAATTTATAATCACGGTTAAAATTGACCTTTAATCACGGTTAAAAGTGGATATAATCACGGTTAAAATTGGCCTTTAATCACGGTTAATCAACCGTGGTTGTTGCAGCCGTGGTAGTAGATGAGGTCCTTTAACCACGGTTCACAACCGTGGTTATAAATCACATCTAATCACGGTTGTTATTAACTGTGATTAAATAAGAATCTATTTAATCACGGTTGTCAATCATAACCGTGAACACAGGTTCATAAAACTTGTATTTACAGACTATGTATAATCACGGTTATGGTACCAACCGTGAATAAAAATAGTCTATAATCTCGGTTGTTGAGCATAACCGTGAATATAAGTAGTCATAAAACTTTATTTACGAACTATGTATAATCACGGTTATAGTTGTAACCGTGAATAAAGATGGTCTATAATCACGGTTGTTACCATAACCGTGATTAAATATTGAGGTTTTTTTAATATAGGTTCTGTTTTATTTTTCCCAAACCTGCAATCAGACAACCAGCACAGTATACAGTATATCCCAGCATATCCAGCAATAATATATAAAAAGAATGGTATGTATATAACATTAATTAATTTGCTATCAATTCATAACAACCTAAAAAATGAAACTATATACAATTTAGATGAATGTAACCTAATAAAATGTAAACCCTAAATCCTACACTGGATACATATATAAGAGAATAAAGATCTTATATCTAGCTAAGTCCTTTCCTGACTTCAATGAAGTATGCGACTCATTGCTTTCTAACATTATCTACAAGTGTCATAGGGAAGTATGACCGGTCCTGAAAGTACTGCAAAACAATGCACAAAACAATTAGAACAAAAGCTATATTTATTACATGAATTTGATGAAATTGGTAGAAAACTAGTCCAAGTGATGAGACTTACATTTGTCCATCCATCTACTAAATGTTGTCGGACAATGGTCAACATGGTGTGCATGACGTAATAGCCATACTCGAAGGTACCCTCCTGCCTGTAAGACTACAATGGACATAAAATATAGAATAAGTGAATTCACAACTTAAAAAATATATATTAAAGATTTAAATGAATACGATTGACTTACTTTTGGGTGCACCCACACAAGTTTTCTTCCATTGGACTTACTTCCAAGAAGTCGACTGTATCCAACCACCGCCCTATATCAAATAAAACACAAGATAAGTTAGAATCGTATAAGACCAAAAATGATGTAATCAAATTTGTACTTATTTTTTAGGGATTATGTAACACCCCTGATTTTCTGTACTCGAATCTCGATGTGATCGTCATAAATAATATAAATGCGAATAAATTTTTCGCGTTCCAAACTAAGTTCAGCATCACACCAAAACTCGAATCACAGAAAACCAAAGTGTACAATTTTAATACATTAAACCTGGATCTATAACTAGTTCGCCCATAAAGGTATACAAAAACAATAGAATATACAGCGGAAGAATGTGTATACCGGGCATACACCTAGTCCCATATATGACGATATGAGAAAAGGCTAGGCTAGCAGGCAATGGTATAATTATAAGCCTATTAAACAACCACCTCTTACACAATTACATATATTTATTCATCATCCATCAATTCAAGGGATTATCTTGTACATACTTAAAATCTCTAAATCATCTATATCATCATACACAATTTATTCATTGCACATGAATTCATAAATGATGCCGGCCAAGGCACTTCCTCTACCACTATTTACCTTCACCCAAGTTTGATCTTTAAATCCGAATTTGTCCCATGGTAACCTGCATCATAATGCTAAAAAGGAGACCACATGGGAGAATGAGTTATACATTCAAAATGACGAATAATATATATATTGTGATCATGTGTATATGCATACAAACATCATGTGTGCTTTACTATCAAAACATTAAATTATCATTCATTCATTATCTCATTATCACAATGGGCATACAGGTCTCATGAATCGTAATTCATATTATAAGTAAGCACAACCTGTACATAATCACAAACACTGTCACTTTGCCACTTATCAACAAGAGCATTCACAATCATTATTCTTATCAATTCATTATATCTTTAATCAATACCTCCTCGCAAGGGGTTTCTCAACACTCATGGTCATCCCATTTCAAATGCCATAGTCTTTAAACAATGCATATGTCAACTGTACAATGCATATGCAACGGATCCGATTTCATATCACGGGTGATCGCAACCACCATAGTCAATCAATCATAATCATTGGTTTCCCGCCTCGCAAGGGGTACTCCCGCCTCATGATCGCAACCATGGGCATCATAGGTGCTCACAAGCCCTTTATCATATCAAATACCAAGTGATCGCAACCACTGGCTCATCATCATACAATGGTCCCTGCAGGGCCTTTCACATTCCGTAATCAGGTGATCGCAACCACCATTACCATATCATATCATCATCACATTGGTTTCCCGTCTCGCAAGAGGTACTCCCATCATAGAATCCCGCGAGATCTTTCATCATTGTGATCGCAACCACATAATACCAATGCTATGCCATGCCATGAATGCAAGATGCAATAATGCATATGTTCAACAACAACCTCGCAAGGATATCTCACCCTCTCAATTAGGGGTATATTATATATTTTAGTTTTATCATCAATGGCATATAAATATTCACAAGGCTCCTCAAGGCACATCATTCAAATAATTGGCATCCAATGGCCACAAACATCATTCACAGTAATCCACACATGGATATCAAAAGGCATAGCAACAAACATAATACTAATCCACACATGTGGCAACAAGGTATTACGAATTTCATATACATATATCACAATTATAATTACCTCACATACATGCAAGTCAATTACTTACACCCATCACAAGAATATCATAATAATTCTCAATAATTATCTATTACCATCTCAATTAATTCAATACTTATATATGGCAAGGCATACATGAGTATCACAACATACAGTAACCATCAATTATATAACTCATGCAATTTGAATGTTAACTCATCTCCTACCTTAAGGGAAGAGCCGAACCATTCCAATGCTCCAAAAGTTCCTTTGCACCATTCGGAATACGATCTACATATTATACATATGCACTCATACAATTAATAAGCCATCACAAGGCATTCCTTATAGTTTTTAGACATTTTCTAGCTTATCATCAAGTCCTAGACTTGTTAAACACTAAGTTATATAATTGTATTAGGCTTCGGGAATTCCTTTCCCAAAGTCAAGATCCTTTAGATCATAAATGTCAACTAACCAAACAACTGCTACCAATACTTATTAATCACCATCAATAGCCATCTTCCATCATTAATATCCTTCCCCAATGTCATTAAACATACATTTTACTCTCCTTTCACACTTCCCCCAATTTATTAAAGTTAGGGTTTCACCAAAACCCATCAACATCATAATTGCTCATTTATTTTCCACCCATCCAAATATTAATTTATGCATCTCCATAATAACCCACCATTAAAGTCATAATAACAACACCCCACCTAGGGTTTCCTCACTTTAAAGCTCTCCCAACAACCTATATGCCATAAACACTCCCATAAATACATAGGACCCAACATCTAGGGCATAAAACTCATAAAGAATGGTGGAGAACTTACCTCACCCAAGAGCCAACATTGGGCTTCCCATAAAGGGAGAAATCCTCACGGAAATGGAGTGGGAGAAAGGGAGGA
The DNA here is from genome assembly GCA_037962975.1 of Clitoria ternatea. Taxonomy (NCBI): domain Eukaryota; kingdom Viridiplantae; phylum Streptophyta; class Magnoliopsida; order Fabales; family Fabaceae; genus Clitoria; species Clitoria ternatea. Next base: position 247,902,391 of record CM075672.1, on the reverse strand, counting down.
GTTCCAGCATAAGCTTCTCCTTCAAGCATCCATAAAATGAAAATGGTGAAGGAGGAGAAGACACTCCACACGGCTTAGGTTTTTGGAGAGAAGAAAGAGGATATAGAGAACAGCATGAAGAAGACGAAGAAAAATAATGAAGAAAGGAGGGGAAAAAGTGACGTGAAAGGTAAAAAGAAAGTGAGAGTTTTTGTCTTAATAAATGTTTCCCTTTAAAATATCTCACTATTACCTCATAATTAAAAATGGCAGTCCAATAATCCATCATACCATGTTATATTTACTTTAATATCCTTAGAACTAAGTAAAAGAAGGGTCCACATAATTAAACCGAGAGAAAAGGGAAGAAACACGCAAACAGGGTGTCACTCGCTCAAGCGAAACCCACATTCGCTTGAGCAGAACAGCTCTAACTCACATAAGCCTCTCCATTCGCACAAGTGAAATAACCCCAGTACCTGTTTCCACACTCACTCGCCTGAGCGAGGTATTAATTTGCTTAAGCGAATCCAACCAGAAATCATCTTTCCCAGCACTCGGGTTTCTGTTGGCAGGATTCCTTAAAACCGACCCAATATTAATTCGATTTTCACTCGGTAAACTTCAACTAAATCTGAGTCATCTCACACTCGGCTTCCCACTTGACATAACAATCTAAACCGATCCACTTTCCATTCAACCAAGACATTTTGGGCCGACTCATACTCATATAGTCTCTCACTCAGCAATTCCAATCCAATCCGAGTCATCTCAATCAACCCTTCACTCGGTAATTTCTCTAAAACTGACCCATCACTTATTAGGTCTTCCACTCGGTAAATGAGGGGCATCCCACTCGGAATCCTAAATCCTTCCTCACTTAGAATATTTGCTTGTCAACACCACTCGGTGTATCACCACTATAAGTCACTCGGAATGTATTCCACATTCACCACTCGGTATATTTTCACATTTCTCACTCGGAGAATATGTAGACCTTCCTTCACTCAGAAGGGGTCTTCACAATCATACTCCACTCGGAATATTCCAGCCAGATTCACTCGGCATATGATATCTTACTCACTCGGGGAATTCATTAAGTCTCACCCGGACTTGTTCAGATCCTAACCACTCGGAGTATATAATCTTATTCACTCGGATTATATATATATTTCCTACACTTAGGATATAGTCCAATCTAAACCATTACAACAACTCTCCCTTGGAAGAGGATCACTCGGAATTCCACTCGGGAATATCTAACCCATCCCACTCGGGGTTTACTCATGCTTTTCCACCCGGAAAAAGGCCACACAAGGATCACTCAGGAAATTCTCCCATCTAATCCTACACCGGATGGGTTCATCAATGGCAATTCTCTAAAAATCCATTTAAATATTCTCCACTCGGAAAAGAAGGACAAACATCATAGCCTCACTCGGAATTGGATCCAAAGCTCCTATATTTCTCTCGGAATTCATCAACTTAGAATTATTCACCCAACATTATTCATATTCCAGTCGGTAAGAAGCATCAAATCAACATAAATCCCTTATGTATATATGTATATTTTCATACATACAAACCTATCCACAAATCCAATCTACCGACCCACATATATAATCATACACTCGGAATGCTTATTGCTTTCACACTCACTTAGGATTCTACTCCGATAAATAATTCAAAGGCTGACTTCCTTTGTTTTTCCCACGAGTGAAATCATTCCAAAATACTTCTGGACAACACACCCCACTCGGTGCCATTTCCACTCAGAAATTACACTCACAGAGATACTTCCCTCGGAATGAGTTACCTTGAACTCGAATACTTCCACTCGGAACACAACTGCTCAGAATTTCACTCAGAAATTGACAACATCACAGAGTTATTTTCTAAGGTTCTTACTCAAGGGAAATCTCGTTCAAAATCCCACACACTCACCATATACTTACCACACTCAGTCTAGTACAACTGTACCAGTCACACCTGAGTGAGCATCACCCAGCATTCATACTTCCCCTTTCGCTCAAGCTACTCACATTCGCTTGGGCGAAGAAAGATCTAGTGACTAATTCCTCACTGGCTCGCTCAAGCTGATCCCTCACTCGCTTAAGCGAATGCCATTTCTCAGACCCTTCGCTTGGGCGAGACTCTATTCGCTTGAGCGAATTTCCTCCAGAGAGCAAACACTGATACTGCAAATCCCTTCCAGATAGCAACACTGATACATAGGCAATTTCGCTTGAGCGAAATTAACCTTCGCCTGAGCAAAAATTGCCCAGAAACCATAAGGCCAACACAGGGAATCCTCGCCTGGGCGAGATCCCTTCTCGCTTGGGCGAGACTATCAACACAGAGGTAGGAAACGCAGATTTCACACAGTCCAACTTATGAAACTTCATCATAAGCCAATTTAATCACATCCATACTATCATATACATCATATAAGACATATTTAACTTGTTCCTAAGTATTCTCACTCAGAATTCCTCATTATAAATCAAATTAGATTTATTCTACATATTCTCACCCATCTTCCTCAATAAGCATCAACTATTTGCCATTCACATTAATTATTCATTCCTTTGTAAAATTCAGGGTGTTACAGATTAACTTACCCGTCTACTATACTTTTCAGGTCTTGTGGAACTGTCCCGTGCACAGAATCAAAGTACAGAGCAACATAAGCACGGGGACAGATCACCAAAAGCGTCCAATAAGCACTGCAGTTACCAGTGATAAGTGAGACTTCAAAATGCAAAAATTAATGGACAATAATTATGGAATAGAATCTTACCCTTTATGATATGGGGCCAGGTATACACCCTTCCTAGACTCAAACATCCAATTTTGGATGTATGCCTGGGTGTCCTCCTTGCTGTTTCCTTTCCTCTGTATGAAAAAGGGCTCTAAGAAACCATAAGTTCCATCGAAACCCAAGTCCACATAGATTTTATGCAGAAACCTAAACAAGTTAAGACATGGTTAGTGACAAATAACTTGTATAATGAAAAAATTAGACATAAAATGATATACTTACAGCTCTCACAGCTGAATGATGGAGATGTTTAGCATCGTCGACCCCATCATAATCTCACACAAGTCACTTTGTGTAATGTAAATCGGAAGTGAACTTGGACGGTCGAACACCAGTGGCCGCCATGGGACCTGAAGAGCATCCTCTCCTAGCTCAGCCCTGATCTGCCATAGCATCCGGATCAGATCGTCGACGGGGTCTGGCTTCTTCAATGCCAGTTCCTGTTGAACAATTGATAACCATTACAGTTTATACCATAATTGACAATATAACAAAATCAGTTAGTGTTTCAGGTTTTTACCTGTATAGGAGCAACAAACAGGAGTCTGTTGAGCCACATAAGAAAGTGGCCCATCGCCTAACCGATGGTCTTCACCTCTAGATTTGCCACTGGTACAGCAGCATCCTCCTCGAGGACGAGCACAATAAAGACCCTGGACATACCATCAGGTAATGACTGATGGTGAACCACAGGGCCTAAGTTGTAGACCATGCCAGTGGTAACTGGCTCCTCCTACCCATCAATGAATAGGTCACATTGACAGGTATCTGCAGGCTCGACCCCATCATCGTCAGGGTCAACTACAGCGCATGACCCCTTAGTGCTAATGTAACATCCTGGTTTAGAATTAATTACCAATTAAGGTTAATTACAGAATTAAAATTGTTGATTGAATAATAATAATAATAATGCCAGGAAATGTCATATGTGCCCTTGGTGGTGTTAAAGGGGCTTCGGTCCCCTCCTTCTCTCCCTCAATTCCCACGCTGATAGGATTGGAATTAATGGTGATATGACGGCTGATGGAGTGGGAGAGCTGTCGCAGAGCAGTGTGATGATGGAAGCTTCAGCTTCACGTTTTATACTCACTCTCTGCTCATTTTCTCTTGGAGGGTACATGGAGAACCACTCTCCATTCTCTCTAGAACTCCCTAGAGACTCTTCTTCTTCGTTGCTGTTCTCCATCTTCGTCTTCTTCATTTTCTTCTCCCACTCAACACTGAGTAAAACCGAGTGGGAACACAAAGTGGGAACAGCGTGGCTATGAGAGAACCGTGTGGTGCTGAGTATTTTGGAGGCTGAGATCCTCCTCTGTTCTGCCTAAGCAACGATGGGTGCTTGGAAGCATGGGGTCCTCCACTGTTGGTGAGGACTGGTTGGTTCGTGTGTGGGAACAGCCATGGAATCCTCCACTGGACTGAGTGTGGGGTGACGTTGTGCCTTGGAGGCTTGGCATGGAGTGTCTTGGTGGTAGATCTGCTCGTGAGGAAGCAATGTTTGGTTCTTCCAAAAGCTGAGAGCAGAGTGCTATTGGATGACTGAAGCAGGATCGTTTTGTTGAGAACGAGTGACTGAAGAACGTTCAATCGGTGCTGCAAGCTCAGGGAGCTTCTGGGATCTTCATTCCAGGTAAGGGGCTAATTTACATCTCAAATGCATGGTTTATGGACGGGTTCCGGGTGAAAATTACTTCACTGTATTGTGTTGCATTGGTAATGTGTTGATTGTTGTTAGCCAATTGAGTGATAGCCCAGATATGTGTTGATAATGAATTATGTGGTGGTGCATGTTGATTTTCGTCCATGAGATGTATACCGAGTGAATATATGTATATGTTATTATGAAAAGCCGAGTGCATATAATGTGAACCAGTGTGAATACCGAATGCATGTGGTGTATAAATGATGTGCTGGTTTTGTTTATAATTCTATATGAATGTATGAGATGCTTGTGGCTGATAATGAGAAATCCGAGTGCATGAGTTGTACTGATCCCCGTGTGTGATTGTGTGTTTAAATGCATGTGATGCTTGTCATTGAACATGCGAATGCTGAGTGCATAAGATGGGGACTGTTGTGTTAATTCCGTGTGGGATTTTATATGAATTAGCATGAGATGCTTGCTATGAAAATGTTAATGCCGAGTGGGTTTTATATGAAAAGCATGTGATACTTGTTGCAAATGTTAATGTCGAGTGGATCTCATGAAATAGCATGTGGTGCTTATTGTAAATGATAATTCCGAGTGGATGGTATTGTGATTGCCGAGTGCATGAGATGTGGGTCGGTTATGTTAATTCCCGTTTGGGATTTTATATTAAAAAGCATGTGATTTGCCAAGTGCATGTGATTGCCGAGTGCACGTATTGTGATATTGCTATGTTGATCCCTGTTTATGAATAATAATGATAAAATGCATGGGATGCATGTTATTGATATTTGAATGTTGAGTGCATATGTATGGAAAACATATTGAAAGACTTTGGGTTGGACTCAAGGCAATGCCGAGTGTATTGGCATTGGACGCCTGATGAATGGGACCGTATGTATTTGATTCACCACTGGAAATGCTTGGAGCATGTAGCGTTGGACGCTTAATACAGAGTCGGCAATCAGATGAATACGTGTTAAATATGATAAAAGACCTCGGGTTGGACTCGAGGCAGTGCCGAGTGCACTAAGCGTTGGACGCTTAAAGACCTTGGGTTGGACTCAAGGCAAGCCTACCGGGTTGGACTCGGGGCTGCCCGTAACACTTCCGTTGCCGCTTGGAGTGACTGTGTTACATGTGAGGGCAAACGATTTGGTACCAGTAAAACGGCCGAATCAGCTTGGAGCTGAGAAAAGGCTTGGAGCCTATGTTGCAACAATAAAAATTGATAATAAATAACCGGATCCGGGTGAAATGCATGTGTGCACACTTATGATTGTCATTGAGCTCAATGTGAATTGTATGAATATGTGGAATGTTATTAGGAATAACATGATTGATATAGTCTTGAATGACTTGAGTGGAATCCGATTGGATGAATGCATGTATGCTGTGATGTTATGGTTGTGATACATGTTGTGATAAATATGAATTATATAGCCATGAATAATTGGTGTGAATTCTGACTGAGTGAATATATGTACATTGGTATTGTTGCCGAGTGCAAGGTGATGTTATGGCTGTGAATATGTGATTGTGAATATTGTGAATTACTCAGTCTTGATTGAATTGCATGAATCCCGAGTGGATGAAGTTGTTGTAGGGTTCATATTGAATGGCAGAGTGCATTATTGCTGATTGAGATATGTTATTGTATGGTTGAGATTCGAAGATTAATCCGAGTCAATAACTGTCATTTAATATGTAAAAGCTCACCCCTACTGTGGCTATATTTTCAGTATATGCAGGTCGGACTGGGAATGAGGAGATGGCCTCAAGTCCGAGTGATGGGCACTCCGATTGTTAAAGTGCACATATAGTATATATATTGTAAATAGATATGTTAAAGCCTTGGCCGGCTCTCTTGTAATCCGAACGGATTTAATTATATGGGTTGTCTATCGGGATTGTGAACAAGTATACATTTATATAAATATATATATATATTACGTTGATATGATGTTACTTATACCGACTGAGATGTGATGTTGAATGGATAATGCTAAGTTAATAAATTCCGAGTGGAATATTGATGGGAGAGCCATTACCGAGTGAGGCTTTAATGTGTGTGGGCCTTATCCGAGTGATAAAGGCATAAGACAGTTCCGAGTAAGATGTACTCGAGTGGACTACTTCTGAGGGAAGACTAGTCCATATGTTACCAAGTGAAAATATGAGTAAACCCCGAGTGGGGAAGTGTTTGAATATTCCCGAGTGGAAATCCCAAGTGAACCTCTTCCGAGGGAAGAGTTGTTGTGATGGTTTTGACTACGGTGTATTCTAGAAGTCCTCTTCCGAGTTAACGAGGATATATATATTCCGAGTGGATAAGTTTTAAATAAGTCCGAGTGACTTAACTGGGTGAATTCCTCTGAGTGATGAGAGATCAGAGGAATTTCGAGTGGCACTTGATTTTGGAGACTCCTTCCGAGGGAAGGTAGGTTTATGTGATCTCCAAGTGAGAAAGATCAAAATATGCCGAGTGAAGAATGGGTAATGTACCTCCGAGTGAATTGAGGTTGAAATATACCGAGTGGTATTGGACTGGGGAAATACTCCGGGTGTGGGAAGCTTATGGACTCCGAGTGGAGTAATCGAGGGAATCGTTTCCCGAGTGGTGAGTAACGCCTTTCCGAGTGAAATACGCCCGTGTGTTTTATAACTGTGATTTGGCTAAGTAAGAATTTACCGGGTGAAGTATATTCCGATGGGGACCGTTCCCGAGTGAACTTAGGTCCCGATTCCGAGTAATGGAATTACCGAGTGAATGGGTTCGCTACAGCGAATAAGGATTCGCTTAAGCTGCATCTTCCGCTGGTCTGTTTGACCGAAGCTGAGTCTTGCCTATGTATGGCTTTCTGACTCGGTCTTCCCTTCTCTGATCGATTTTTGCTTTCCTTTGCCTTATGTTTGGTTTATTTTTACCCCGACTGCTTAGTGAATTTTGGAAAAAATTTCCCTGGTCTCGGTTTGTCATAAATTAAGTTGGGTTGTTTCAACTAACCCTCCATACCTACATATTTACACATCAAGTAGAAGTTATTCAACAATGAAAGAAAGTGATTACACACAACAAACAGTTAAATAGTATAAGGAATCTAACCTGTGGGTCGGTAGCTGGTGCAGTAGTCTCCTGGTGGTGGCTGAGGAAGGCCTTCATCTCCTCCTTGAATCGGGCCATCTCCTGCTGTAGCTTCGTAATCTCCTCCTGATACTCAGCCTTCACAACAGCCACCCTCGACTCAACCTTCTGCTCCACCAACTGCTCAACGGAGGGGGCAGGGTCGGGAGCACCGTAATAGCTCCGGAGGCCTGTGAAATGTGAATGATTAGCCCATAATTGTTTAATAGATAACAAAATGAAAGAATATAGTTATTTACAACTTACCTACACCTCGACCAACAGCACGCACCCTTCCTGGGTGTTTTGGTCTGCCGATGGCGGTAGTCAAAATATCCTGCCTACCATGGGCTACGAAAGACCCTTGGGTTGATTGCTCAACCAAGGAATCCTGAAACCAAACAAGTTAGTATTCACTTTCTTTACGTAAACCAAAAAAATTGACATATTTACAAGGGGAATACTTACTATCCGTGAGGCGTCCTCCTGAGCTTGTGAGGAAGTGTATTCCCCACTCTTCCTGATCCTAGCCCGCTTTCATTTCTCATGGCGTGCAGGTGGGGAAGGGGGATCCACAATACCAGTGTCAGGCTGGCTAGTCTGACACTGACTCAGCCTCTCCTGTGTTATCTACTCCTCTAATCTATGGTAACCCCCACGTGACAATTTGTAGGGGCAGTCATTCAGCTTCCTAATGTTCTATGCTTTTAATCTGACCGCCTACAACAAGAAAGAAAATTATTTAGAGTTATACTTTTAAATTATACATAATTTAAGCATTTAAAAACCAACGTACCTGAAACTGGCTAGAATGCCTGGATTCAACGAAAGCATCCCAAATGTCCTAATCAATGAAGGCATATTTCTCTTTGGGGAATTGTCCTCGGTCCTCCCCGAATACATACCTACAATTCATATACTTTTAAACTAAGGATTGGTATAATTTGGTAAAGTGTTGATTAAGAATTTAAAGTCCAAATATACCTCTTGGTGAGTGTGGATTTGAACGACCTCTATCGCTCAGCAATAATACCAAGGATCTTCCTCCTCGCTGTGTCATGTGCTGGTATCTCAAAAGAATCCTACATGAAAGGAGTTAGTCCATAAAAGAGTCCTTATTATGAATTACATGAAATAATACACTAAAATAAAACTTAAATGATATCTAAGTTACCAGAATATCACTCCAAATCTGGTTCTTCACCACCTCCTCGACATTATCCCAGTCGGGGATAATAATGGACACCTTCGACTAAGCCACAACTCCCAAATAATTGCTAAACTTCGCGGTATGTGGTCCTCCAAATCTATCAGTGTGGACATCAATGTCAACACGTAACCTCTATCCCCGGTGACGCCTAAGTGCAACGTTTGACATCCGGGTAACACCTCTACTCTTCTGAGTAAAGGAATCAATAGCCTGTGAGTCGGACCTAGAATGTGGATCCTGGTCAGCCATGAGTATCTGTCCAAACAAGGAAACACAATTGTCAAATATTTAATATAACATTTATACAATGAATAATTAATATAACATTTAATACAATAATTAATATAATATGTTTAATACCCTATGAAGTTGAAATATTTTCCCACAAGCCTTCATGGTGGTCATGACGACTCGCAACTACATCATCTATGTCATGTTCCACGATAGATGTCGGAATACGTGTTGTGGTGGATAGAATTTCCACAGTATCAAGATTGAGGTCTCCAATGATGTGTCTACCTTGGATAACAATTGACCACCGTTTGTCAGCTGGGTCAGCAACATAAAAAACTTGTTTCACTTACGTTGCCATGATGAATGGTTTCTCCTTATGCCCTATCTTGTTGAGGTCCACCAATATAACTCCAAAATCATTAGTTTTGACACCGTTCTTACTGTCAACCCATTTGTATTTAAACACAGGAACGGTAAACGGACCGTAATCGACCTCCCATATATCTTTGATCACACTAAAGTAGCATGACTCGGCCATGACAGGGTTGTTGTCCTTTGAAGTTGAGAAATACATTGACTGAGCCACAACCATCACTCCATTATTTTGATTTGTACTCTTCTCATCCTGTGTCCTTGTATAAAACGAATAGTTGTTTATGTCATACCCACAAAAGGTGAAGACATCAAAGTTCAGGCCCTGTGCTAGTCAATGTAATGTCAAGGATACACATGTATCTTTCAGAATGATCTTTTAGAACCACTGCATGAATGTCTTGTTGTGTTCATTCAACACTCACTTTTCAGTCATTCTAGGGTTGTTTCTTTTGACTAGCTCTTTGTGAGTGGTTAGATACGGTTGCACATCGTCTGTGTTGTTTAAAATATATAAGTGCGCTTGGAGGACATCATCACGTGGCATGGTCTTCATTTTTTTACTGATCGTACCTTTCCCATCCAATTGCCCATCATGACGAGTCTTTGGAATACCAATGCTTACAGCATCTGACATGTAATCAGTTCAAAACTCAATTGCTTCCTCTGCAATATATCTTTCCATAATTGAAGCTTTGGGACGACGTTGATTCTTCATATACCCTTTCAATATCTTCATATATCGCTCAACGGGATACATCCATCGCAAGAACACTGGACCACACAAACGAACCTCTCTCACCAAATGGATGATTAAGTGGACTATTATGTCAAAAAAAGAGGGTGGGAAATGCATTTCAAGTTGACATAGTATAAGTGATGCTTCCTGTTCCAACACATCCAATTCGTCGGGCACGATTACTTTGCAACATATGGCATTGAAAAACATACACAGCCTTGTTATGACATTTCTCACATTTTTAGGAAGAATGTCACAAATGGCGATAGGCAGAAACTGTTGCATCAATATATGATAATCGTGAGACTTCAACCCAACTAACTTCAAATCTTTCATGGAAACACATGTGTTGATGTTTGAACCATAACCAGACGGAACTTTCACACTACGTAACGATTCACACAGACTTATCTTTTCTTTTCTAGACAATGTATGACATGCAGGGGGCAAATATGTTCGTTTGCCCTTTGATTGTGGATGCAACTCCCGATGTATACCCATCAGCTCCAAGTCCATACGTGAATTTAGGCCATCCTTAGTCTTCTCGGGTATGTTTAAGAGTGTACCAACCAAACTGTCGCACACATTCTTCTCTACATGCATTACATCAATGCATTGTCTTACATCAAGCTCTCTCCAATATGGCAGGTCAAAAAAACACTGACTTTTTCTTCTAGTTGTTTTATGTTGGGGATTGTTTTTCACACTTACCAAACACCACGTTGACGTCTTTCACCTTTTCATATGTCTCACGACCAGATAGTGGTGGAGGAGCCATTTCAAAATCTTGGGCACCGTTGAACGACTTCTTCAACCTTCGAAACGGATGATTCACTTTAAGAAACCTTCGATGTCAAAGATAAACATTTTTTCTACCATGGTGCAGCCGCACAGAACTAGTTCCCTCCTCACATACAGGACAAACTTTATGACCCTTCACGTTGTACCCGGATAAGTTACCATATGCTGGAAAGTCATTGATCATGCAAAATAGCATGGCACGCAATTTGAATGATTGCTTGGTAAACCCGTCAAACACATCAACCCCGTCTTCCCACAACATTTTGAGGTCTTCAACTAATGGAGTTAAATATACATCAATGTCGTTCCCCGGTTGTCGTGGACCAGAAATCATCATTGATAACATGACATATTTCCGCTTCATGCACAACCATGGCGGCAAGTTGTAAACAAACAATAAAACAGGCCATGAACTATGGTTTGTTAGGTTCCCAAACGGGTTCATGCCGTATATGGCTAGTGCAAGCCTAACATTTCTTGGTTCATGGGCAAAATCCAGAAAAATCGTATCCATTTTCTTCCATTGCGATCCATCGGCTGGATGCCTAAGTAGTCCGTCAATAACCCTTTCATCAGCATGTTATCTCATAAGTTTTGCATCATCTACATTGGCAAACAGACGCTTTAGTCTTGGAACTATAGGCAGATACCACAACACCTTTGCAGGAGACCCTTTAGTGCAGACCTCATCAGAATCCGCCTCTTTCTTCTTATACCGTGACACCCCACACCTAGGACATCGATGCAGCATTTCTAACTCACCCTGGAATAATACACAATCATTTGGGCATGCATGTATTTTCTCATACTCTAAACCCATAGGACACAACACCTTTTTGGCCTCATAGTTACGATTCGGCAAGGTGTTTCCAGCTGGGAGCATTTCTTTCAACAACTTTAGTAAGTCAGTGAAACTTTTATCCGTTCACCCGTTTATGGCCTCCAAATTAAACAATCGCAAAACTGCTGATAATTTCGTGAAATTGATGCAGTTTGGATACAACGGCTACTCAGAATCCTCATATAGAGTCATATATACATGAGCTTTCTTAAAACCTTCTACCCCTATATCACGGATCATATTTTCGAGTCGGTTATCCATGTCGACATTGGTGTCATGCATCGAGCTTCGATTTTCAGTTTGAGAGCTGGTACTTGGCACTACCACATCTTCACCGTGCCATATCCAACGGGTATAACTGCATAGAAATCCATCACACAGTAGATGGTCTCACACCTCTTCCAAGTCTAGTCGACGTAGGTTCAAGTATTTAACACAAAGGCAAAAATACTTTCCATTCACCTCCACTGCATTCCTCGCTACGAATTCTATAAATGATTCAACTCCTCCTCGTACTCTAGACTTAGGCGTGATGCAGTTATCCAACTCCGATCCATACCAACTGTTTACAAGGTGCTATAATCAATCTCACTTTTTCTACAAAGGTGGTGGTCCTATACCCATTCAGGATGACAATTGTTTTTATACGTCATTCATATATATAGGTTAGGAGTTATTTTAAAATTTAATAAAATTTTGGCAGTATTTCGCATTGGTCTCTAAGTACACAAAATGAGAGTAGTCAAATCAAATTAAACCACAACCAAATATGCACCCAGAGAACAACACAAAATACAAGTTACCAAAAGTTTATCAAATTTTAAAATAACTCCTAACTTGTACATAATAATGACGTATAAAAAATAATTGTTCATCCCAAACTGTCCAAACGGACAATTCAAGATTCAACACAAATGATGAAATTAATTAATTTAATGACCATTTGTGTCGAATCTCAAACGGGGAACTACGGTTCACTTATGCACAACAACTTTCATATTAATTAACTAGTATATGAGCCTACGAGTTCACGAGATTAACAACCACACACATACAACAATAATAAAAATAACATATAAAAGCAACCAACAACAACAGAAATAAAATGGATAATAATTTAGTTAACTTTTTTCCTAAATTAGTGTGATGTTTTTAATTTGTTATTTTGAAGTAGAAGTATGGTGTTGGAGTATCGATTATGGATTATGGATTATGATGTTGGTTTATAAGACTTTTAAACTTTAGACTTTTATTTAGTAATTAATATGATGTTTTTAAATTCTGTTATTTTTAAGTAGAACTATGGTGTTGGATGATGGATTATGGATTATGAGAATTTTGAAGTTTGAACTTTTATTTTATGGATTACGGCTTATGGATATGGTGTTGGATGTTGGATTATGGATTATGGATTACAGATGTGGTGAAGGAACTAGATAATTTACACCTCAACAAGATTATGGATTATGGAGTTACATGTTTCACTCAAAACCTAAATATATATACTTATATATCTTATTTTATTTCTTTATTGATGTATATGCTCAAAATATTTTAATTAACTAGGAGAAGATAATAGGAATAAACTTTTCTAAGTGATTCTTGCAACATGATGTAACAATGAATATTGTAATTACCAATGAATCATGAGTTGCTATTCAAAAAAATATTTTAATTAGCAATGATAATATATACCCTCTTCATATTTAAAATAAAAAACTTTATATTATTATATAAATGAGATCCTAAAAATTACATTTTTCAACTAAAGGTAAACTCTTCTTGAAATCTGAACATGAACAAAACTCTCCTTGAAATCCTAAAAATTTTCATTTTAATTGCCCAAATAAAAAGAATTCTTCTGACCAAGTCTATTTAGTATGCTAGTGGCAGGGAAATTCTTTACTATGAAAATATAACATGAACAACTTAATAACAGTTCTAACAGAAACTAACCATAACCACTCACATAAACTTATAGAAACTAACCATACAAACAAATATTTAGAGTCTTCATTAATTAGTTAAAAAAATATTTCAGTACATTATATATATACTCCTTATATATTCTTGATCTATTCCTGAAATTTTGATGGAAGAATTCCTTTCCTAAAATAAAAAGAAAAGTTGTCAACTCCATTTGTTAGAACAGCTTCCATTGAGTCTCTGCACCTATCCTCCTTTTTCACTTTCTTAAGTTTTTTGTTTTTGGAAATTTTTTGAAACATAACCACTTAAATGGGTACTTATAAACTCACAGAAACTAACCATAACCACTCAATAACCTAAACTCATACAAACAGTTCTAACAATAGTAAAATAAACAGAGACAGAGCCAAGTGAAAACATACACACAGAGATAAAGCTTCAACAACCTTCGACTAGGCAAGTGAAAACACACACATAAACAAGCTTCGACAAATATAGATACAAAGACAACATTAACATGTTCAGTACTAACAGTTAACAACACATGCAATGTACGTTTAGCTTCAACAATGAAAACATACACGCATGACAATGGGGGTTTAGGGAACAGATTCTGAGCAGCAAGTGAACGAATGACAACACGCATGAGAATGGGGGTTCAAGGAACAGAGGGAACCTACCTGAATAAGGAAATGACGAAGATGTTGAATAGAGAAGGACACGAAGCTCAGGGAACCACCAACCTTTGTACGAGTAGGGAAGATGACAACCAGCGCGAAAGAAGAATAGAAAGTGAAAAAAGACTGAAAGGCGCGGCTTTTGAAGTTTCAGAAAAGATATATAATCACGGATCCCCTTGAAACCGTGAATATATTACACATATATTCATGGTTGGACAAACACCCGTGGATAAATGTTAACTCTATCACCACAGTTAAGATCACAATTGTAACATCCTGATTTTTATGATTTTTTATAAAAATAACTTAAAAATCATTAAAGAAGGATTTTTGAATGAAATTCTGAGTGAAAAATGAAAGAAATAAGATTTTCCGAGTGAAAAGGATCAGATTTCGAGTGAAATGAATCTGACTCCGAGTGAAATAAAGTAGAAGATTAATTCTAAGGGAAGATAAGATGTTTCCAAGTGAAACATCATTAAGAGAATCAATTTCGAGTGAAGTGACGTTGTGTCTGATTGAGACACGTTTAAGTAAAACAAATCTGAGTGAAGCGTCTCCGAAAGGAACATTTCTGAATAAGTTGCTAAGTAAAGTGATTTTCCAGGTGAAGTGTCACAGAGATACTTCCGAGTGATACATTCCGAGTAAGTCTTTCCAGAAAGAGTGCTACTGGACAAAGACTTCAACTCTGATTGAGTTTACCGAGTAAGTTATTCCGAGCAAGATGAGTCAGTTTTATTGAACTACCGAGTGAAAACCCAAGTGCTAGGAAGCCTTGCTGAGGGGGCGAGTGCAAAATCGAAGAACAGCCTCTGGTTGGATTACGCCTAAGCGAGTAGGTGCCTCGCTCAAGCGAATGCCAGTAGAATTCGTTATTGGTCAATCTTCGCTCGAGCGAGAGCATAAGAAATTGGTTACTGGGTGATTCTCGCTCAAGTGAAAGTAGTTCGCTCAAGCGAGGAATCAAGTCTGATGGAAGCTGTCCACGTCATTATATTCTTCTACCTTCTAGCAAATTCCTTTCTTGGATATTTTCTAAGTTTGGGACCCATTTTGATGTGTTGTACCCTTTTCATTAATTATTAAAGCAACGTGTGGCATAGTACTTCAAGTTATTCACGTCTCTTTCATGTGGGAGGTATATAAATACTTCTGCCATTGAATTAATAGAGAAGTTGTTGAAAGTGAAATCATTCCTATACTTTCAATCCTTACTGAAACCAGTAAACGAGGGAATCAAACCTTCATTCTCTTCTCTTTACAAAGGAAAACTTGGAGTAGAACAACACTGCAGTTCCAGTCGGAATTCTGGAGCAGTGACTGGATTATAGTTTTTAAAGCTGCTGGAATACTTTATTTCCAGGTAGGGAGCGTACATCTCAAATACATGGTTTATGAATGGAATTGGGGTATTAATATGTTATATGTGTGTTATGTATGTGAAATGAAACCCCAACTGAATAACATATTTTATGTTTCCTTATTTTCCATTCATATTGAGTTATGTATGTTGGTTATTATGCCGAATGGAATGATATAAGTTGATAATGATGATTCATGAACTTTTCATGATATTTGTATGCATGAGATACATGTGTGATGTTTGAATATGAATTATAATGGTGTGGTTCCTATATACCACGGACGCCTTTGAGTGTGACTCAAGGCCGGCCCGTAGCACTGGGTAGAGGACCGCTATCACTCTGGGAGTGGTACTCAATGTTACAGTATGGGCGCAGAGCGGTTTGGTACCTGTAAAACGGCCGAATCAGCGAGGAGCTGAATTATGGCTCGGGGAGCCAGTGTTGCAACACAAAAATTTGATAGACTTAATCATGATCCCGTTTTGGTTGGTCATTGATTAAGTATGTGACTTAATGGATCCATTTGGTTGAGCATGTGCATACACTGTTTTATGTGTTATTATGAGAACATGCTGTTATGATGAGTATATGAATATGTCTCAGTTTTGAGAATGAATAATTTGTTATTGCCGAGTGAACTTGTCATATGCCGAGTGCAGTTGCTATGCTTACCAAGTGATATTTTTATTTACCGAGTGGAAATTTAAATATTTACCGAGTGTGATTTAGAACTGCCGAGTGTAAATTTTTGCTGAGAGTAATCAGTATTGGTTTTATAGTTATTAATTGGATTTTTATTCCAATTCAATAACTGTTATTTGATATGTTATGCTCACCCTCTACATTTATTTTTCAGTGAATAAAAGGGCTCAACCATGATGTGTGAAGATGTTCATGCAGCTCGGAGTTGGTCTTAGTGGAAGCCTTGGCCGGCTCATGAATACCGAGTGCTTTTATATAATCAATTATATTTATTTTTGTTTTAAAGAGCCGGTCGGCTTTGTAAAATGAATATTGTAAATTATCTAATTCAAATTCAGTTTTGGAAATTTGAATTATTTGGAAAATATTTTTAATTTATTGAAATTTATTTATGGTTGATTGTTTCAGGTACTGTATATCCATAATTGATTGTTTCAGGTACTGTATATCCACAATTGAATCATCAACTATGATTATATATTTATGGGTACGATCACGGTTGTAATGTTAACCGTTGATATATAGTTTTCTCTGATTATATTGTTTACCTTATAATTTCAAAAATGCTACCACGTATGTTTTTATCACTGATCCACTTTAACCCGTGATTATATCCTGTTGTTATATCCGATTTTTGCACTAGTGTATTGTGAGACCATTAACATGTCTTTAATTCCTACCAAAATAAAAAAAAATTGTCTAAGTTTTGGCTATATATATATATATATATATATATATATATATATATATATACTAGTAGAGTAGACCATTCATGCTACAGTTGACTTAACAAATATTTAGATAAAGTAATTTTGTTATAATTTCATTACTTTAAAATATCATGTAGTACTATTTATAAATAATTTTTTTTAATTTGTGAAGGTTGGATTTCAAAAAATTGGAGTTATTATTTAATATAATAATTGTAAAAATGGTGACATAATATATATATATATATATATATATATGAACATATGAAGTAAAGTTAGAAAAATAATGTAATATGTTGAGTACAAACATGATAAAAAAAGAATGTAATATATCAAGTACAAATGTGATAGAAAGTTTGAGGGAATTTGTAAATAAACATAAATTTAAATATTATCAAAAACTTCATTGAAGACCATATTTGTTGTAGTAACAATTATGTTTGTTCACAATTAATCAACAAGAAGCCTAGTTCTATTGCACAAACATTTTCTTGGTCAATGTTTTTCAAAAGCATAATAGGAACTTTAATTTTAAGTACAAATTTGTGATTTGGAATTCTAAAACAATTTATCTTATTAAGAAATTTAGTGGTAAATAGTTCAATTTACACTTCGTGATTATTAGTACATTCACATGGAGAATCTAAACTCAAGTATTCTTTCCCTTCTGCGGGCATGAATGACAACACCATTCTATTAACTTTCTAAACATTACCCAATATTGGGGATAAAGTTGCTCTTTCTTCATAATGATAGTTTGTGATGTTGTGAAGTAAATTTGGATACATAAACTGGAAGAGATGATGAAAAGAATTTTTTCTTTCTAAGATAAGAAGGTTCACTCCAAGCAGTTATATATGTTTTAAAAAAAAGTTTAAAAGGTAAGGACCATTAAATGAGTTAATTTTTATAATTTTTTTTGGAATATAATAGCATTAAATGAATTAAAAGAATACATGTTGACCTTTGGGTGGTGGGTTCAAGTGATACATGTTTGATTCCCCTTAAGCATGGTCTTGTGTTTGAGTCTTATGAATGGACAAAATCTTTACTAAGAGAGTTAGTCTCACTATGATGTGGATGTTCCTAACTTGAATATGATTGCATCTTAATTAGGATAACTGTAGTTACCAAAAAAAATCACTTTGCTAGCTGATTGTTTTACGTGAAAAGAAATTTAAAAAAATCCTCCATTCTAAATTATAGATGTGGTGGACGTCAAAGGTACAAAACCATGAACAATGAATGGATTCATATTGCTACTATTTTACTCTATTCTTTTATTAAGTGTTGGTTGTTCGGGATGGGTTAATAGTGGTCTTTTTATTGTGTGTTGTTTTTTAATATAATGTATCTGTAAAATAAAAATAATAAAAATGGAAAAAGGAAAAGAAAGCCTTCCCCTCCCTATTTGTTTGTTTTAGTGTAATTTTTAAGTCAGACTATTTTTTATATTGTATTAGGTTTCTTAAATAATAAATTAAGGATTATTTTAAGGTTTTTAAAACTAATGTAGGAATCAATCACAAATTCTATTTAGAGATTTTTTAAAACATCAAAAAATATTTAAGAACTGATGGTTTAGAGTCGGACTTAGAAGAGGGTTGAATAAGTCCCGGACTCTTTTTGTGGAACTTAAAAACTTTGTAAGCGCAAGTGAGCTGACTTTTGTACTAGAATTTTAAGATCAGGGATAGAGAGATTGAACAAAAAGAATTTATATTGGTTCACTTTCAACTCAGAAGTTACATCTAGTCCCTTCAAACTTGAAGAATCTCCAGTGTTGTAAAAACACATTTTACAATCACAGCACCAAACCGTGTCATAAGTATATTGACTCCAGCCATTTCTGACGTAAATTGTTTCAACAAGCCACTCCTGGCTCAATCCTAAGTATTCTTTCAAAAGTCTCTTCAGGCCAAAAGCTGTTTCCCAACAGAAACTAAGACTGACAACACACCAGATTTTTACACAAATACAAGTTTGAAAGAAAGATATGTTTTGTGTTTCTGAGAACTTAGTGTATGAAAAGATATAAGATAGGAACAGATACACTAAGTATGAAAGACAAAGACTAAGGTCCGCTAGGAGCAGAATAATAAAGAAAGTCTTTATTTTAGAGACAGACTTAGAGCTTGAGAGAACAACTTTCATGAATTTGATATTCAGTTGTTAAGAGCAAAATATTACAAAACATTAACAAAACATTAAACATTTTACACTTACTTTTACTCTACTCCCCCTTAGATAGATAAAACTCAAAAACCCATAAAAGACTAGACTCTACTTCCCCTTTTGATATCAACAAAAATGAGGGACATCATAGAGGCAGCTAGAGACCACAAGCTGAGCTATTGATAATGAGGGTGGAGGCAGAGTGGGAAACAATAAGAAAATAACCACATTTAATAACCAGGATCTGTGAAGAGTAAATGAAAATGACAGAAGGGCGATAAAGAAAGATAAGAAGGTTGTTAGAACAAAGACTGGTTTTGAACATAGTGCCACAGTATCCCCAAAAGAAGTTTATATCAAAATAGTTTTTACCTTTTAAGATGGTGTTAGAGAATGAGCCTTATCATCCAATCTGCTAGAGATAATGGTTCTAGAGAGTATTGATATAATCTTTGTTGGAATTAAGATCAAACAAGATACTCTTTAGAGACGTTGTAGATAACTCCTTTGGTTTGGGATCATCCCAGGCAGCCTTGTAGTAATCAGACTTTGGAGGGAGAGACTTATTTAGTCTTTCTTTCTCAATGACCATTGTTTTTGGGTTGAGGTGGTCGGGGGCAAGCATGATCCGTTTACCTGGTGTAACAACACAGGGGTGAAGCTTATGACGATATTGACCTTGCTGCATGTCGAATAGAACTTTGGATTCCTTAGTCTTCAAAGCATGAAACATGGCATAGTCTGATGGAGAGGTAAGGTGGGTGTTCAACATGATCTATATAAAAGGCATTTTGGGAGGAAAACAATTGGAAGGCTTAACAACAACGCAACCAAAATAAAAGTTCACATCAATACACCCAAAATATGAATATAGTGCCTAACAGATTTGGCTACTTTATAGTTTATTTTGAGGATTTTAACATCTAACTGTAAAAATATTACGCTGGTTTTAAAGTAATCAATTTTAAAAATGATTTTTTATAATATTTCTATATCAATTTTTTAATAATTGATTTTAAAAGTATTTTTTCAACCGGTTATTTTAAAATTTAGCATAAAAAACATATAATTTTTACACTGTTGTTAAAAGTTCTCTAAATAAACTATGAGGTAGCGAGGATCCAAATCCACTTCCTACCATAAGCAATGCCTTCATACGATTAGAATTTCTCAAAATTACAACACCTTTTAACACTACTCCCAAACATGTGTAGTCATTTCTTGATTGATCTGTTTTTCTACCTTGTCCATGTCTTTTACCTTTGCTAAGATGTTAAGATAAGCATCACATCGGCTAGAAATATGGTCAGCATCCAATTTATAAGATTTGAGGCAACTCTTAACTTATGAGTTAGTTTTTAAATAAGTTGAACTTGTTATTTTCTATAACATGTTTCAGAGTTTGACCTGGCTTAAATATTAGGGTCTTAAACATGAGAGAAGTGTTAAAAATTTAGTATAAGTCTCACAACGATTAAGAATATGACCAATATCCAGTTTATAAGACTTGAGACAACCTTTAACTTATAAACTAGCTTTTGCGATAAGTTAAATCCACCATGTAATATGACTTTACCCCTTCCTTTGCCATTGGGATTTCATGCTCAAGCAACAACAAAAATCATGTAAAAAAGGGTTTCATTATTTAGATAGTAGTATTGTTACAAGCGTGCATGTTCTTTCTCACACAAAGCAGAAATGTAGATCACTAGTGTTTGTCTCGGGGAGGACCCTAGTTACAAGAAGATTTTTATCATCACAAAAGAGGAGGAAAAACACAACTAAATAGTCAGCAGATTAGTAACATCACATGAACCAAAAGATCAATGTCATCAGTTGTACATTATACTTATCTTATATCGGCCAAAAAGAAAACAAAGAATATATGAAAAGGGTAAAAAAAGATCAAAACCAATGTTATTAAATGTTTTTATTTTTGGGATTCATTTTTTATTTTGAGTCTTTATTTATTTTGTATGATTCTTTTCCATTTTTAGGATTTGAATAATTTTAATTATAGGATATGATTTATTGGGATTTGCCTTCATTTTATCTGATTTGTAGCATTTATTTTAATTTCTTAAGATTTTTAAGAATGTTTCCTTTATCTTTAGTCATTACAAATATAGATGCATAATGCACAGTTGAGGGAACCGAAGATTCAATATCTATCAGGTTTTCTTCTCCCCTTGACTTGACCATTTTATACTCCATGATCCTTTTCTTGTTTCTTCAGCCCATTCCTTTTTTCCATTATTTGGTGGAACATATTTATGTCTTATAATTTATAGCTCATAACTTATAGTTTATGATTTTTGGGTAGTTATAACTTCTAGCTTTTTAGGTAGTTTATCAAAATAAAATTGTTTAGTAAAACTGACTTTAATGACATGTAATGTATTTTTTTATGCTTAATGACATACTAACTTAGATTCCAAATATAAGCAAATTTTGGTGAAATTTTTTAGCTCATAATATAAGCAAAATCATTCTTTTCCAATGTCATTAGATGTTTGATTGTCAAATATGTTATCCTTGTATATATTCCTAACACAACTAATTCTTTGATGTAATAAATAATGTTAAGTATATTTTAAGAAACTACATCAACTATTTGATAATATTAATACAAATAATTACTCTTAGCTATTATTCTTAATATTATAAAATTAGTTACGTTTGTTTATATTTGGAACCGGAAGCAGTATAATATCTTAATTATATCTTAATGATAACTAAGCAATTAATGAGAGAGCTTATAGCTTTTAAAAAATCATATGTTATGTTTGGCAACATCATGAGTAGCGATTTAAGTTGACTTGTAACTTATTTTATTAACTTAAAAGTTTGTTAGATAAAATAACCATGTTGGGTAAATGAACTTATTTTAGTAGCCAATACGGTTCGGTTCGACTTTGAAGGAAAAATGAGTCAAACCACAATCAAAAATACTTAAGACTTGGTTTCGTTCGGTTGAAAAAATATGAAAACTAAAACAAACCAAACCATGTCATTGCGGTTTGGTTTGGTTCAGTTGATGTGGTTTTTATTCTTTTTTTCTAAAAACAAAATTCACAATTTAATTAATTTTGTCCAAAAAATATCATCAATTAATGTCACAACCATACAACATAACTTTGTAATAAATTGTAGTTACAAATAAATAAAAATAACAATCATATAAACTACAATATTAAAAATGTTGCTAATTCTATAATTTCACTTAATTGACTCTAAATACTCTCTTTAGTTAAAAGATTACACATTGATTTCACTTAATCGACTTTAAACAAATTTGATTCTAAAATGTATAATGGTAAATAACGTTGTGAAGATACGATTTGGTTTGGTGTGGTTCAATTTTGAGAGAGGGAACCACAAGCCAAACCAAACCGCACTAAAAATTATGTTTTTTTTAGGTTAGCGGTTCGTGGTTTTTGGTCTGGTTTGATTCAGTTTAGTATTTAGCTACGACCCGATTTAGTTCTTGAACACCCCTAGAAGCTTGTAGCTTTTGAACTTATAAGCTCTGAGCTTATTTTATTTCTTACACTTTTATCCTTATTGATATATATTTTTATAAAAATCACTCATCTATTTATTTTAAATTATACCTTTTATGTCATTTTATATTTAACAACTAGTTTTATCAAATATATTTTAATTTAATCAACTAGGTTATTGACTTTCAACTTTTAACTAGCTTATCAACTTTAAACTAGTTCTTCAACTTTCAACTAGTTCATCTGCTAGTTTTGTCAAACAAACTCATAGTTACCTTAAGTAGCTTTTCAAAAGCTAGAAACTTATAGTTTTTTCATATTTTTTGTGTTCACCAAACAATTTTAATATCTTTTAAAAAGTCATAAATTCCTAAAAAAAGTCATAAGTTACCTACACCAAATATACACTAATTCTAGCTTTTGGTTTGTGATGAATTATCATGTTTGTAGTTCCTATAGACCCCTTTGTGAGTGAAGAAGTGCACCACACTCACCTTACCTTGTTTCGCTAGACGAGAATGAATAAAAAGGGGTAGTGTTGCACTTGAGTAAAGTTGGATATATGGGTCTAGGTTTGCAGGCCAACCTATTTAACTTACCTTTACATGGGCCATTGGTTAATAAATAGATTCATTTAAATCACAGGCTTACAGGCTTGACTCAATTAGTTTGTAGGTTTGCAAGCCAACCTGCGAGCCAATTTATATTTAATTTGTTAAAAAAAATCCTACCTTTTCTTTCATAATATTTCACTTTCATACTTCAATTTAAAAGAAAGAAAGAAACTCAAACCTAAAACAATGTTATGTCATTGTTCTTTATATCAAAATAGGGGAAAATTGATATTTAGATTTCATTAGTTACTAATTTGTTTGAATTTAAGTGTCAAGGTGAAAGCTTTTGGATAATTAAATGTTTTAAATTATATGTGTTTTGGGCTTCATAAAAAATATGTTTTGGGTCAAAACCCAACAATTTTAAAACAATAAAATAAGTCATATGTAGGCTAGCTTGTAGGCCAACCCACGAGCCCATAATCCCAAAAAATCGATCCATTTTAAATGCAGACTATTCCATTACAGGGCCAACCCGTATACCAAACTCTACATTTGAGTGAAAACTTACATAACCACTAGGATGTGTGATTCTCTAGTTCAATTAGCGGAATGTTTCATTTATATACTTCTTTATGTTATTAATTTAATGGTTTTAAATTGTTTTTACATTAAAAATTATATTTTAAAAACACTCATTATTTTTAAATTATCATTATTGTTTCATGGTAATTATTGAAAAATTTTAGTAGTTTTAAAATGACAAATTAATTTTTAGAATTGATTATTTAAATAAAGTTACGTAAGAGATTTACTTAAAAAAATGTAAATATAATTCTACTAGAATGTCACTATTACGGTGATAATCGTTTGTAATATGGTAATGAAGCAATGAAATATGTCATTTTATGGATTTGAATTTCCGGTTATAGTTCAATAATTTGATTATTTGGTTCAATGTTTGTTGTTGTTATGGTATAGTTAGTAACTTAAAAATTAGTTGGCATGAAACTAGCGTAGCTACACTTAGTTCTAGCATCCCTACGCATAATAGGTATAAGGAAGAACATCAAGTTGACATGTTAACGTTGTTTAGTAGCGCGACTATGCCCATTGACAGAGG
The DNA here is from genome assembly GCA_037962975.1 of Clitoria ternatea. Classification (NCBI taxonomy): domain Eukaryota; kingdom Viridiplantae; phylum Streptophyta; class Magnoliopsida; order Fabales; family Fabaceae; genus Clitoria; species Clitoria ternatea. The sequence goes on along the minus strand of CM075672.1, from coordinate 247,877,879 downwards.
TGAGAGAAATTTTGTTTAGGTCTTGGCATATTAATGATGAATCTCAGCATAGCTACGTGTATCTTCATATAGGTCCAGGTCCCTCTCTAGCGTAGCCACGCTAGTCCCCAACATGCCTATGCCCATTGACAAATAGGATATGATTTTTCTCATGAATTCAACATATCCACATTCACTTTGACATTACCACACGTCAGATGTTGGATTAATGTGGCAACATCACTTCTCAGCATGCTGACACCAAGCTTCAAAAGGAATTAAATATCAGATATATTGTGGCATGCCTACGTTGTATTCCAACATGGTTATGTTTAATCTTGGGAGCCATTAGATGGTTATGTGGTGTGGCTATGGCCGGGTTTGGCGCTACTATGCTACTTGACAGTGATGCAGGACTTTATTTCCTTCCTTTGGCATGCCTACTCTAGGTCTGGCATTACCATGCCCAGACTTGGTTCCTCTATTCTTCTCTTTCTTGTCTCTTAAGTTACTTCCCTTTAAAAATTATTAGATAATTATTATTTAATTAGCTTAAATACTTAAAAATTAATAACAGTTTAACTTAATACTTATAAAATTAGTCTATAAAGAGACTTATGGAAATCAATTGATACTACTTTAACCAATGAATTATCCCCAAAACAAATCAATATATTGTTGCCACAAACACATATATAAATATATGGTTATTAAACAACTTTTTGACAAAAACAGTTCACAGATTAAGAGTAGCATATGTTTAGTAGCATGCCTACATGTTGCTTGTTGCACTCATATGCTAAAATGTCTAATTTGAGCTTGTCTTGAAAAGTCTTACATAACTACTTGAGCAGTGATTAAGTCTAACAAACAACATAAAACTAGATACACCATCAAACCTCATAGTTACAAGTCTTACATCAAAACACAACCTATAGAACTACTGCTTCCATCTTCAAAAAGTTATGAGGCCTAATGTTGCCCTTCCTCTCATCCTTCCTACATTGGTGCATTGGCTGATGGGATCCCTGAGAATTGATGTATTGAATTGCCATGTTATGCTCCCTTGGTGCCATACTTGTCCTTTTATTCCCATTAGTTAGGTGTTTAAGCTTTTTAATTGGTGTGCCCCTTCTAGTTGTGATTTGCTTATGTTGAACAAATGGCATGTTAGAGGTAGTCTTAATAGTTATGGACTTATTCTAAGTGGCCATGCCCATGCCTACATCATTTCTTGCTGTCCCTTTACCTCTACCTTCTCCATTTGTAGTTATCCCTCTTTCTTTACTTTCACCATTTGATGTCATCTCTCTTTCTCTAGCACCAGTTGTTATTGTCCCTCTTCCTCTAACTATTGTCCCTCTTCCTCGACCTTTGCTACTCCCAACAGGTGCCCTCTGGCAAGTTCTTTTATTATGGTCATATACATGGCAGTTTGCATACTTCACTATTGTATACCTTCTTGCAATGTTTAGTCCAAGTGCAAGCTCATATGGTTGCCTTCTTTGTTTCATATTTGGCCTATTGAGGAGTCTTTTTAAGGGAGGAGGGAGTACCAAGTCCATGCTATCTCCTTGTATATCTACTATGGTTATATCGGGAACATGGTGTACCATAATGTAGTATATCAGTTGGTATGACATCTTGGTGTAGCTGTTGGCAATATAGTTCTCAAGATTCAGTCAAAAATTCATAATACAAGCTAGTGCATGTTTGCATGGAATTTATGGCCATGATCAACAATGGTACTAAGTTAAGCAATGGGAATTCATATACATAATTCAATCAAGAAAAAAGTAAGATTTAGATAATACTTATGATTTCCCAATATTTGTAAAGACATATGTTTATTTTCAAGTTAGCTAGATAGGTCACACCATAGTCTTCAATAAAATTTCTAATCTACCAACAAGTAGAATTGGATGCCTTTTTGTTATTTCCTTTAACATACTTATTTGTTTCAGAATTTTTTGGTTGATGTTTCCTTCCTAACATGTACCCTCATTGAACTTTTCATGCGCCTTGCCCATGATCTTAATTGTGAAGTTCTCTACAAGTGTCAACACTAGCTTGTCCTTAAGTTTAGATATCCACTGATTGAAAGATTCAAAAATGTTATCATTGATGTGATTTGGCTTACAAATGGGGTAATTGTATGTATTGCCCATATATTCTTGAGGATGTTCATCATCCATGTACATGCCTCTAGATTTACATTATGGATATCAGCCATCACAACATTGAACTCTTGTACAGTGTAGCCACTAGTAGCCTTCCAAAACAACTTCTTGAATAATACACATGGATACTTGGCCTTGAAGTTGGAATACATATGTCTGTAACAGAATCTATGGTCACAGTTGGGCATTACAACTATAATGGCCTGATCCAAACCTTGCCAAAATCAAAATCATAGTCAACATTATATGAACTTAAATGAAATATAGAAAACCAAACCGTACAACATTAAAGAATGGATATCCTAAACCTTTTACCCATCAGTCATTATTATCATAGGTTTGGGCTTGATGTCATTTTCAACAACCTCATATAGTAGTTCAAGGAACCCCTCCCAGCTTTCTTTGTTCTCTGCCTTTGCCAGTATAATAGTAACGGGAAAAATCCCATTATTAACATCAAGTGAAATTATCATGAGGGGGACACCTCCAAATGGTCCTTTCAACTGACAACTATCAAGGCCAATGAATGGCCTGCATCCCCTTAGAAAGCCTTTCTTTATTACTTCCAATGATAAAAGAAACCTCTTAAAGGTTGGAGTTTCATTCAGGTTTGGTATATCAACACCCAACACTACTTTGGAGCCTGGATTTACATCCAATATCATATGGGCATATGTTCTAATTTTGTTGTAGCTTTTCCTATTTCCTATGACAACCTTGCACCACATCCTTAGTAATTAAGTGAGCTTGGTATATTTGTGAGTATGAAACCTCAACCCAATAGGTACTCATCAAGTTCTACTTAATACTATTAGTGCTCATGTTCATATCAACCCTAAATTGAGCATCCACCTTAATGGCAAACCATTTTACAGTTACTTCACGGTTAATAAATGTCTTCACACAAGTATGTTCATCACTTAGTTTCTTGATCTTACAACTAGTTCCATCAACATTTAAACTTGCATGAAGATAGAAGTAACACCCATGTGATGCACATGATAATGACATAGTGTCCTATCATTTTGTTCTCATACTATGTCAAACCCTTCTTGAATCACATGCTCACATAAGACTTACAGAAACTTAGGAATAACAACTCTTTCCTAAGCATAATCTTCTCATCAATTTAAGCCTTAAAGAATTTGCCTCTATAGGCTCTGTCTATATACACTTCATCCTCATCACTGAAGTTGTCACATGAACCCAACATATTATCATCGGGATCAAAATCAGATAGTAAGTCTCAAACATCATTCTTTTTTATGGCATTGATCCCATAAGGTATTTGGCTTGCACCATCATCAATCGCAACATCATCAACCTCACTTTTATCCTCATCCTTAGAAAATAAAAAATCAACCATATCCAGTGATGTGTCAAATCCATCTTCAATCATTGGAGCTTTTCCTCTAGAACCACTAACAACAGGGTAATTTACATTATTCTTTTCTGCCGGGATATAGGTTTTCTTATATTTCTCAACATATAAATGAATTTTGTTACCACAATCTACACCGTTCTCGCTAATCTAGGAAGTCATGCTTTGGCAATCAATAATGCTTACCCTCATATCACCTGGTAACGACCTTTCCATTAACAACTTAACATAACAACCCACTGTAAACCTCATTAAGTAGATCCATGTGACAAGGATAATCCGTATCGTATCTCTCAATGATGAAAAAGTCATCCTTCTAATACACAATGATGCCAAACCTTGCATTTGGATTTCCAACTTCAACCTTCACGAAGTTTAACCCGATTACAATATACATATATACCATTATAAAGCAACATTAACTAACAATAAAAGCAAGTCATAACGTTATATGTGCCTCTCAACACTTAAACTCCCTCATAACTATACACTTTATGGTTAAACCCCAACACCCTTCATCTAAAATAGTAACACTAACGACATCAACATAATCCTCTACCATCAAAATCAACAATTAACCAAATATTTCTCATACATCAAACCAATGAAATAAAGAATGGAGAACAAAAATAGGGTTTGACAAAAACAAAAAAGGAATACGAGAAGAGAAAATAGTGAGCATACCTTCAGCTACACACAAGGATGCTACCAAACAATTAACCTTCTTCATTTCAAACACAAACAATGGAGAAACAGAGGTTTGTCAGTCAAAGAAGTTGAACTTGGTTGATCAATGTCCTAACTCACACGCCAATAAAAGGAGACGTTACATGTTTCCAAATTTGCTTAAACCAACCTTAGGAACATGAGTTATCACTTTTAACCATTGTCACACTTAAGCAACAACATATGGACACAAATTAGTGAATGGGGCAGGTTGTAAGGTTTGGTAAACTTATGAAATATATCATAATAAATAAAAACCTCGAGGGTAGTTTATATAAATTACCATTTATATTTTTTTAAAAATGACAACTTTTATATCTCACAAAATTAAAATATTATATGTCCTTAAAAGTCATTTAACACAATATAAACTAGTTTACCAAATAGCTTTATTTTAATACACTTTCTAAAAATTATAGGCTACTTAAAAAGTCATAAATTATAAGATATAAGCTTACTTTACCATGCAGAGAAATCATGTTTAAAACAATATTGTTTTGATTATTATAACAATATTAGCACCAAATTAAGAGAAGACTGAAAAGAATAAATTGAACTAAATAAAATATTGAAAAGAATGAAGAATTTTAACAAGATTAAACTTTGAACAATGTTGCTTTTGAAAAAAGTTACATGTGATTAAAAAAAATATAAATCATCAAATTAATAAAAAGAATTGCAGAGCTAAATAAAAAATATAAAGGAATAAATATATATTTTAGTGAAAAGAAAAAGGAAAACATAAATGTTAATAATTTTTTCCCAATAATTTTTTTCTCCTTTGGCGTCACAAAATCGCAATTTCATATCACTTGTTTCCGTTTCCATTCGAGGAGAGACAGTGCCTGCCGCCACTGTTCTATGCGCCCCCTTCATCATCATCATCATCATCATCATCATCATCATCCCCATCATCATCAACACCACCGCCACTACAATAACACCATCACCACCACCATCACCGCCATCTTCATATTCCTGTTACTGAGAAAAACCTAGGGTTCCCTGTGCACCAAAACCCTCCCCTTATTCCATGTACGATCACTGAGGAGGGTTTCCGATTTGGATGGCATTGGGAGATTTAATGGCCTCCCGCTTTTCCCAATCCACCGTTCTCGTCGTTCCCAACCACAACCACGTTGAAGATTCCGCTCCCTCTTTTTCCTCCGCCGCCGCCAACAGCGATGAAGCTGCCGATTTCCCCCTCCGCCGCGACTCCGAAGCCGCCATCGCTAGCAGCAGCACTAACTACGTCGGTAATGCCGCCACCAGCATGGCCTATCTTCCGCAGACGCTTGTCCTCTGCGAGCTCCGCCACGAGGCATTCGAGGCCTCCGTCCCCGCCGGCCCCTCCGACAGTGGCCTCGTCTCCAAATGGAGACCTAAGGATAGGGTGAGTTCACTCGCTGCCGAAAATTTTTGATTCCGCTGTTGTTGTTGAACTTTGTTCGGCGATTTTGTGTGTGCGGTGAATTGATTGATGATTCACGATTTGCTGTGACTTTCCTATGTGTTTTGTGCCTGATGTTAATTGAAAAGAATGCGATATTTGGCCCAATGAAAGCTTCATTGCTGTGGTCAGTGCATTCCTTTGTTAATGATGAGTTTGGATCCACTAAAGTGGAAAGAGTGAAGTGCTGAGTGGTGAAGGTGGATTGGAAAATCAAGAGAGTAAGATTTAATTCTATCATATGTATGGTTTTTAAGCAGGCTCTTTCTTTTTGATACTAGAGTGCGCTTTGCATTTTAGATGATCTTAAATTCAACCAATCCAGATAATATCAAAGATGATGATAATAACAACCATCAATGTGACGAGTGCTTCGGGGAAACTTCTTCTGTTAATTATAAAATTATGTTTCTGGAATTTGTATTTGGCTAGAGAACCGTCAGTGAAAGAATAAATTATCCTGGAATTACTTGACTGAATTGGTGATTTCTGAAATGATCAGGGGGAATATTGTTTACATTTCCTACATTTGGATAGTAGGCTTTCAGTAAATCCTGGCAGCTTGTGTTAGGAAGTGGTTTGTTTACATCAATGGGAGGTTGGAGATTTTTACATTGGCAGTGTGGTGGAAATTGGTTGACATTTGTTGGAGGTAGCTTCTAGTCTACAAGCGTATGAATGTAGAAATTAGTATATGTGTTTTTAGGCAAAGAAGCATTGATTGAAATTCTGACCCTCATTAGAAATGTGGAATTGGCAAGTCACTTCAGCCTAGTCTGATTGTATCACCTCAATATTTTGTGTTACTAGTTTTATATTTGCAATGATCTTTATTCTTTTCAGTGTTCTTCCTTTTTACCATCAGTGCAATTTGGGGTTTCTGTAAGCAGCTGATTAATATTAATGCTCTAAAGGCATTGGTAGAATGGAATATTCCATATGCTCTGGCTGTCTGGCATTTTCGTTTTTTCTGAAATGTATTTTTGTTGTGATGGATGAAAGTTTAGAAGGAAGAAGAGAATGGTCTCTTCAATAAATTATGTCTCTTGACTCTCTTCATAGAATGTCACTTTTCTTCATATGTTAGCTGATGATTGTTTTCATTGCTATAAAAGAAGTGTGATTGATTTTTCTGTTAGATTTTTTACTTTAGGTTCTTTATTTCTTAGGAGGTTGGGGAGGGTGGAGCTCATACCATCTTAGATTAAGATTCTCCCCCATTTGTAGATTATGCAACAATCTACCCTTTTAAGGGATTTTTTTTGGGTTTTAGCTTGCTCTTTAAAGTTATGCTGGCATTTTACATATTTTTTCCTGATCAGAAACTTCATTATTCAAACTATCTGTTTCCCCCTCTAAAATGTTATAATGAATGTTTCTGAAAGGTGTTTATATACTTTATCTGTGGTAAAGGTATGCTCTGTGTTGACTCCCAATTTTGTGATGCAGATGAAGACAGGATGTGTAGCTCTAGTATTATGTTTAAACATTAGTGTTGATCCACCAGATGTAATAAAGATATCCCCTTGTGCCAGAATGGAGTGCTGGATAGGTCTCTTGTTACCTTTATATCTCTTTTTTTTCCTGTTGTTTGTACTCCTAAGTTACTCCTGGCTTTGAGATTTTTTCGCTCAATTAATAATTGAAAATAAGTTTTGTTTTGCAAATAATACATGTCGTTAACTACTTACTTTTTACAAGTTCATATTGCTGATAAATTAAAAGCAATTGCAAAGGCATTTTTTGGCAGTAAATAATACTGTGCTGCTTTTTGCTTATTTCATGTGCATGGACTATCTGATTCCTACTTTTACTTGCCTTGTCCAACTTCTTATTTGGTCATTGCTTTTTTTTTTTTTTTTTAAATTTATAGTTAGTTGAAGCCTTGTTAATGAAAAATGTAGATAAATGGATTAAGTGGAACCTTTGTGATGAATCAGAGTTGTCGATACTTCATACTTATGACTATTGGTAAAGTGCAAATGGCTTTTGATACCTACCTTTCTCAATGCTGCAGATCCTTTTTCTATGGCACCACAAAAGGCGTTGGAATCAATTGGAAAAACTTTGAGCAGTCAGTATGAAAGATGGCAGCCAAAGGTGAGAATTTTAGCTAACTACATCCTCATATAACCTTTTGAAATTGATTTTTAGCTAACCTTGTGGGCATGTTTACAGGCCCGCTATAAATGTCAACTTGATCCAACAGTGGATGAGGTGAAGAAGCTTTGCACTACATGTCGTAGATATGCGAAGTCAGAAAGAGTTCTGTTCCATTACAATGGGCATGGTGTGCCAAAGCCAACTGCTAATGGTGAAATTTGGGTCTTCAATAAGGTCAATTTTCTCCCTTTCTAGTTCTAGTTCTTAAAGTGACATAAATATCCAGTAAACCAAATGTTCTGTTCATAGTGGCAATGTAGGGCCTATAGACAGGTATATGCGCATGATTGTATCGATTGCCACCTATCAAAGGTGGACCATGTTCATTCATTAGAGATAGATATTGGATATAGAAGATGAAATGGGAAAATAGAAAATGAGTGATGATAGGAGAAATGTAAGATAAAGTGAAAATGGAGTGGCCAAAGTATGAGATGGAGTAAGAAAATTTTACTATTTTAGTCTGAGCTAGATGATTGTATTTCAATTATTGCACTTGTTGTATCTCCCATCTTGCTGAGATTTTCTTCAACAAGCATAATATAAATATGGGAGGGAGATATTACAAATTAGTAAAACAAGGACCAGGAAATGTCAAAAAATAGGGGCAGCTGCAGATTGTTCCGTAGCTGAGAACTAGAGTTGACAATAATTATTACCCTGTGAAATGCAAATGTTTATGCAACTAAATTAAAGATGATAATAACTGATCCTAAACTGGATCTAAATGTTTATTTATCAGAGAAATCTGATTACTGTAACCCTGGTTACTAGATCATGGATTTGGATTTAGTAAAATATCACCAATTACTACATCTTAGTCATAAGTGTTTTCGTAACATTCTTTTTTCTTACACTTCATAGTATCTTGTTCAGAGTTATACGCAGTATATCCCCTTACCAATTAGTGACCTCGATTCCTGGCTGAAGACCCCATCAATTTATGTTTTTGATTGCTCTGCAGCTGGGATGATTGTGAATTCCTTCATTGAGGTATTCACTCAAAATCATGTTATTAAATACTGTTAAAAGAGAACTGCAAATATATAGGTACTGATTTTGTCATTTTGGTAATGTTGACTGCCAAAATTTTGGCTGGACTTGTTATTGATAAGCTTCATGAGTGGAGTGCTTCCAACTCAGCTGGGACTCCAAGGGATTGCATACTGCTTGCAGCATGTGAAGCGCATGAGACTTTACCCCAGAGTGCAGAATTCCCAGCCGATGTGTTTACATCTTGCCTTACAACACCTATAAAGATGGCCTTAAGATGGTGAAGCTTCTCTTCATTTCTTTCTTAGTTTATCTTTATCCCATTCAAAATGTTTCATATGTTAAAACATTCTGATTCAGAAAGGTTTAGTGTACCTAATTATTATTATTAATTACTGTTTGTTTTTAAGAATATTATCAGTATCATAATTTAATTATTTAAATATAATAATAGCATTATACCTGGCCATTTAGCATGATTTTGTAATGTTAGTGATATTAGTTTACACTCCCAAATTTTTGCTATACTATTTGTTTTTCAGATTGAATCTTTAATTTAATTCTTATGAATTATAAAATACCATTTTTTTCTAGAGATATTTTGTTTGTTAACCGATTCTATTATTTTTAGTGTAACTTGTTGCAGCTAAAGTTTATGTTAACTGCAGTAGTGATGATAGAAAAAAACCACTGTGATAATTACAAAGATGTTTTCTATTAATATGAAGTTGATTTTATGCTTGACAGTTGCTTTTGCGATACTAACTTGATTGTCTTTATTTTGTCTAATTCCTGAGCTTTAAAGTGGTACTAAGAGTATGTTTTCTAGTAGAAGGGTTACTAATTATATTTCTGTGATGTAATTTGTCTTTAGGTTCTGTACTCGTTCTTTACTTCGTGAGTCACTTGATTATTCACTTATAGACAAGATCCCTGGCCGCCCTAATGACCGAAAGACACTTCTGGGTGAATTGAATTGGATTTTTACAGCAGTAACTGATACAATTGCCTGGAATGTTCTTCCACATGGTAGGTCTCACTCAACCCTCCCAAACCTTCTGATGGCTAACTAAATTCCTTTGGCGAATTTTTTATCTCTCATTTTTTAGTTGGTATCTTGTATCTTACAGTGATATTTATTTTTTCCTGCAGATCTTTTTCAGAGACTGTTCAGACAGGATTTGCTTGTTGCAAGTCTGTTTCGAAATTTTCTACTTGCTGAGCGAATTATGCGATCAGCAAATTGTTCTCCTGTCTCTCATCCAATGTTACCGCCAACCCATCAGCACCATATGTGGTAATGTTACTGATTATTGTTATGATATTGTTACATGTATTGACAAACTTTGTCAGCAGTTATGTTTTTATCCACACTGCAGGGATGCATGGGATATGGCTGCTGAGCTCTGCCTCTCTCAACTTCCTTCGTTAGTTGAGGATCCTAATACTGAATTTCAGGTATCTGGATGCTTTCTATTTCTATAGTAACTCTGATCTGAAGTTTATTCTTGAATTGAAGCTTAAATAAATAAATATTGGCTCAGGTATTCTAATTTGATAAGCATTAAAGAATAATAGTTACAATAAATATAATTATTATTGATACATTTTGAGCTTACCTGTCGTAATTTATAATTTTCTTTCAGCCTAGTACTTTTTTCACTGAGCAGTTGACAGCATTTGAGGTATGGCTTGATCATGGTTCTGAACACAAGAAACCACCAGAGCAGTTGCCTATAGTTCTTCAGGTGCGATGTGTGTCTTGGTTATTGCTACCTACCTTTGGAGCCACTGTTCTTGTTCGTAACTTGTTGTTTAGGTTACATTACAAAATTAGCTATCAGATCCTGTTCCTTAATTAGGTTTTTCTTGACTATGCTCGTCATTATCATCCCTATGATGGAAATTCGTCGAAATCGTGTGTTTGTTGTGAGAATTTTCCCTTTTAGCAATATAGCTGTTCCCGGTAGTAATGGCTATGGACATTTTGTGTTTTGTTACCTAGCCAATGATATGTGAATAGTACTAAAATGCTTCTCTCGCATAGTGTTTTCTGCAGTCAGTCCTTGTCCATCAATTATGTATATATATTAAAGAGACTTTCTTGCATAGTTTGACTAAGGGGATTATGATATCATGCTGTTTTATTGTGGATTCTGTATAGTTTCAGTATCAAAACTCTTAGATGTATGTAGGCTGACCAATTGTGCTTTAAAATCTCATTTTCAAAATGACATTGTACCCTTCTTTTATGCACTCAACTCTTATATTAATTTTCCCATTTTTTCACACTATGAATATTGTATACTTATGTGAAAATTGTTCAGCAGTTGTTGATTTCTTTGCATGCATTGATAAGTGGCATTGTTCCTATTCCAGGTTTTACTTAGTCAATGCCATCGATTTCGGGCTTTGGTACTCCTTGGAAGATTCCTTGATATGGGGCCATGGGCTGTAGATCTGGTAATTTTTCTCTCAATTATCAACTTCTGTTGGAATTGTTTACCTATTTTTAGAAGGTTTATGATATGATAACTTGATACCAACTTCTTTATATGTAGGCCTTATCTGTTGGAATCTTTCCTTATGTCCTAAAGCTGCTACAAACAACAACACCAGAATTACGTCAGATTCTTGTGTTCATATGGACAAAGATTCTTGCACTTGACAAGGTATCTTTGGATGAGCATAATTTTCATCTTGAGAAAAAATGTCAACTACAAAAGCTTTTCATAATATTTAAATCATTGAATTTGAGTGACAATTTACGCCAAGGTTGTTAAAACGTAGACTCTATGTTGAGACGATGGAGATTTGCGAAACGTAAATTCGTGAGACGTAAGACGAAACGAAAGAGTCTACTAGAAATGCTAAATATTATATAAACAGAAATATATTAAACCAAACATCTATATAAAACATGATGTGCAATATTAAAATTAAAGAAACTTCAATAATAATAATAATAATAATAATAATAATAATAATAATAATAATAATAATAGCTTGTAGCCAAAACAAAATAGTACAAAGCCCTAGAAGTCTTCCTCCCCAATAATTAACAAAATCCTAACTCTTTTTTTTCATTCTCCAAACTTTTTTTTTGGTGAAAAGGGTTAATTACAGGCCCTAAAAAATTATGATGGGCCTGGTAACTAAATGTGAAAAAAACAGGCCCTAAAAAATTATAAACCTAAACCTAAAAATAAAAACAAAAGAACTTCCTCCTTCATGTGCTGTCACCTTCCTCCCTTTAGCACTTCATGCGGGCCCTAGAGGAGAATGAGAGAGCATAGAGAGAAGAAACAAAGATTGGCTCGAACAGAAAAGGGAGAGCTTGAGGGAGAGGAGAAACAGAGGGCTTCGGCGCAGAAATAGAGGGACACATTCTACGTCCTGAGACGCGATTCTAACAACCTTGATTTACGCTGCTTTCACTGTACTTTTTGTATTATATCAAGTGCTGCATGTGTTACTGGGAAAGCTGAGAAAAGTAGAAAGATAGGGTCATAGGGAGAGAAATAGAGCCAATATGTCGTGCAATTATTCAATATCCAAAAAAAGAATCTTTATGTTATACCTTTTCTTTTATCAATGAAATTATCCAACTAATAAAAATTGCAAGCCATGTAATCAAATCCAAAATCTAATATTGTCATTAGTCTTTATTTATACAATAATACAATATAATTTATAACTGAGTAATTGTAAATATTACAAAACTTTCTATTCCCCCCCTAATATGTATGTCCTTTATTTTTTTAACCAAAATTTGGTGTTGGACCTCTACATCGTGTTTGGCATTGATGATGATGTTGGTTGCTTGACTGCAGTCCTGTCAGGTTGATCTAGTGAAGGATGGTGGTCATATCTATTTTATTAAGTTTCTCGATAGCATGGAGGCATATCCAGAGCAACGAGCAATGGCTGCTTTTGTTTTGGCTGTGATTGTGGATGGTCATAGACGTGGCCAAGAAGCTTGTGTTGAAGCTGGTTTAATCCATGTTTGCTTAAAGCACCTTCAGAGTTCATGTCCTAATGATTCACAGACTGAACCCCTTTTCCTTCAGTGGCTTTGCCTTTGTCTGGGGAAATTGTGGGAAGACTTCACAGAGGCACAAACAATCGGGTTGCAGGAAGATGCAACTAGTATATTTGCTCCTCTGTTGTCTGAACCCCAGCCAGAGGTTTACTGCCCTATTTATTGGTTCTATTTTCAGTTGCTACTTGCTAGATGGTTATAATTTTGGTATATTAATCAAATAACTTGAGCCATGTAAATTATTGTCGTGCAGGTTAGGGCATCGGCTGTTTTTGCACTAGGTACCCTTCTCGATGTCGGATTTGATTCATGTAGAAGTGTTGGAGGAGATGAAGAATGTGATGATGATGACAAATTTAGGGCTGAAGTTAGTATAGTTAAGAGTCTGTTATGTGTTGCTTCAGACGGGAGTCCGTTGGTGAGGGCAGAGGTAGCAGTAGGTAGGTGATTTAGCATCTGATTTTATTTATATGTTGAATTGAATATTGAATGTTATTTTAAAAAAATATATATTGAATGTTATTTGAAAATATTTGATGTTCTTAGGATTATGGTAAGAGGGAATGTATTGATAACTATGGTTGTTTGGTTTGTTTTTTTATTTCAATAGACATCATTGTTGTAAATTCTTAATCATCTGCTGCAAACAGGTTTCTATTGGCTAGTTGTTTCTTAACTTAGAAAGTGTGGGTTGGGGGTGGGGGGACTTTTAATAAATAATTGTTGTAAGTGAATGAAAAAGAACAGTACAACTAGACAAGTGATTGAACTTGCATCTGAAAACTTCTTTTATTTATTGTCTTAACTCTAATTTGTTTATAATGACTGCTAATTAGCTTGCAGTTTAACATAGCTTGATGTGGCCTTTATAGTATGGGAGGACTGGTATAATTTAATTTAAGGTGGGCTAGGTGAGACCTCATGCTGACATAGGTGTTTTTTTTCTTCCAACTGACAGCTCTAGCACGATTTGCTTTTGGCCACAACAAGCACCTGAAATCAATTGCTGCTGCATATTGGAAGCCTCAGACTAATCCTTTGATTAATTCTTTACCTTCATTTGCTAATATAAAAGGTTCGGTTGGTGGATATTCTAACCAGAACCAACATATTCCTCAGGGAAGTATTGTTTCTCCTCAAATTGGTCCTATTAGAGTTGGAAATGACAATTCTTCAGTGGTGCGAGATAGACGGGTCTCTTCTAGCAGTCCTCTCACTAGTTCAGGAATCATGCATGGATCCCCAATGTCTGATGATTCATCTCATCATTCTGATTCAGGAATACTGAATGATGGTTTCAGCAATGGAGTAGTTAACCATGCTGGACCAAAGCCCTTGGACAATGCTTTGTATTCGCAATGTGTACTTGCTATGTGCACTTTAGCCAAAGATCCATCTCCACGCATTGCAAGTCTTGGTCGCCGGGTACTGTCCATAATAGGTATTGAACAAGTGGTTGCAAAACCATTGAAGTCTAGTGGTGTTCGAACTGCTGAACCTTCTCCTAGTCTTGCTGGATTGGCTCGCTCGTCTTCATGGTTTGATATGAATGGAGGTGGATCTCCCTTTCCATTTTATTTAATGTTTATCGCTTTGCATCAATTTTAATTTTGTGATAATTCCCACTGCTCTGTTTTTGGGCTTCTGTTTATGATCGCTTCTCTGGCAGGGCACTTACCTCTGACCTCCTTCAGAACTCCTCCAGTCAGTCCTCCCCGCCCAAGTTATATAACTGGAATGCGTCGAGTATGTTCATTGGAGTTTAGACCTCACCTAATGAATTCTCCAGACTCTGGATTGGCTGATCCACTGTTAGGTTCTGGTGGAGCTTCTGGAACTTCAGATCGCAGTTTTCTCCCACAATCAACTATATATAATTGGAGTTGTGGGCACTTCTCCAAACCACTTTTAACTGCTGCAGATGACGGTGAAGAAGTATTAGCCAGAAGAGAAGAGAGGGAAAAATTTGCATTGGAGCACATTGCAAAATGCCAGCATTCTGGTTTGTATTCCATTTTTTTTTATTCAATTAAGCAAGTTCCTTACAGATGTCTGGTCAATAACTTCTCATTTTATTTTGTCAGCTGTTAGCAGACTAACAAATCCAATTGCTAAATGGGACATAAAGGGAACACACACAGCATTGCTGCAACCTTTCTCTCCTATAGTGATAGCAGCTGATGAGAATGAACGTATCAGGTATGGGAAGTTCATCAATACCATTATTAGTCATGAAGTTGGGATGCATTTAGATGAAAAGCATGATGATGCTTTTGTGTTCAGAGAATGATAGCAAATTGTTGGGTGTTATAAATTTCCCAATGTTGTTCAAATTCAGGGTTGGTAGCACTCAGCTAAATTGAGTGATATTTATCTCTTCTAGAGACATTGGAAACTAAATGACCAGAATTCTAATTTAATAGACAATAGGAATTGTGTTTTGACTGGGTTATAATAATATTTTCTGGCCTTGATGATTGTCATTACTGTTACACATTCTCTTGCACCATTTTGATTTTTGCTGTTGGCTGTTGGCTAATGTTTTGAGTTTTCCACAGGATATGGAACCATGAGGAAGCAACATTACTCAACAGTTTTGACAATCATGATTTTCCTGACAAAGGAATTTCTAAGCTGTGTCTTGTTAATGAGCTTGATGATAGCTTACTTCTTGCCGCTTCATGTACTTTACTCTAATGCCTAATATTTTTCATTCTATTCTCAAATTATTGAGAATACTTAATATTGGGAATCTTATGTTGCAGCTGATGGAAATATTCGGATTTGGAAAGATTATACTCTGAAGGGTAAACAAAAGCTTGTCACTGCATTCTCTTCAATCCATGGTCATAAACCAGGTGTGAGGAGTCTGAATGCAGTTGTAGATTGGCAACAGCAATGTGGTTATCTGGTACATGGTTATTCTTTGGTTATCATTTGGAATGGATATTTCCCTTTTCCCAACCAATGTCCTAAAACAACTGATTCTTTCCTGTGATGTTAATGATTTTTTTTTTATGTTCCATGCCACATTTATGCATTTACCAGTATGCATCGGGTGAGATATCATCTATTATGCTATGGGATCTTGATAAGGAGCAGCTTGTTAATCCTATACCTTCTTCATCAGATTGCAGTGTCTCTGCATTGGTAAGCCTCATCTATGTGGTGATATAGTTTGCTCGGATAACTATTATGTTCGCCCAGGTTATTTTGGCATGATAGTTTAGCAGAAATTAAGAGATTATATTCTCGGGCATTTGGGTTTGACATGCCCTTTACATAGTCTTGACTGATACGTCATAATGATTTTTTAAGTTTTTTTTCTGTAAAAATGATCGATGGACCTATTACAGTAACACTGAGATAACAGAGTAGAGAACAAAACATAAAGCTGCAGAGGTCGACAGGCTGACCAGATATTCAGGATGGCAAAAAATCAAGGGAAAAACAAGGGTGGGTGGGTGCAATTTGTTCAGATTCGAGACTTTTAGGATGGTGGAAAAACAAGGGAAATTAGGGTTTTTCATTTACCACCAAAAATAAAACTGTAGATGATGCTGTTACGACAGGTGAAACCAATTTTTCAAACCTTATCATTGTAGCACCATTATTGTGTGTTAAGGGCTGCAGTTGTGGCCAAAATTGCTATGCGAATTGATTTCAGTAGTGGTTTAGGAATGTTCTATTCTTCCACACTTGCTATGTTGAGCTCATGCCATTTTAGGATATTAAGGGTGAAAGGTTACTTTCTCATACCAACAATTCTACTTCAAATATGTTCAAAAGATTGAGGATGCAGAACTAGGAAACATGAGTCTGTTGAGTTCAGATAGCTTATCAAATGTTTTTAGGTTGTTTGGTAAAACTAATAGATAAGCTAATCGTGAGCTGGAAAGTTAGAAGAAAATTGAAAAGTTAGCTGGAAGTTGAGAGATGCTGAAAAGTTGAAATGTATACTATAAAGGAATAAATTTGGATAATGTTGAATCCTTCTTTTACTAAATTTAGAAGCACAAACATAGTTACATTTATTTATTTTATATATTTTTGTGTAATGCTTATTTCTTTTTCAACATCTATTGCTATAAATTATTAAATAAACATTTATCTCTCTAAAATAAAAATTGGTATAAAGGGTATTAAGTCTAACAAAGGTATCAGCAAGGATAAAAATAGAATTATCAAAACTATGAAAGGATAATAATAAAAAACCAACTTCGAGCTTCTAGCTGAAAAGTTGAATGCCAAGTAGTATTTAGAGAAATGCTACTAGCTAGCTGAAAATGCTACTCATCCAAACTCCATTGCCTTGCTTAAAGTGACATTTCAGTTAGTGACATAAGTTTTTAGCTAGTTGAAATATCTTAACATATTTTTGTTGTTTCTTAGAAGAGGCTAAAGAAAATCCGAGCTGAATGCTCAGACAATTATTTATTTCTTGGTTTGTGTGCTAACAAATTTTGTAACAGTTCTTAATTATGGGATTTGCTTTCAGTATTATTTTATTCACTCTAACCAGATAAAAATGGAATTCTTTTTGCAAATTTTATTCTTTGATTTATGTACTATATCTTGTGTTTTAGGCTGCATCTCAAGTTCATGGGGGACAATTTGCAGCTGGTTTTGTAGATGGTTCTGTCAGACTTTATGATGTCAGAACACCTGAGTTGTAAGCACCTCTAATGAATGTCTTTGATCATGATTTGAATACAAACATGGTTATTGTTCCTCTGTAATTTCATGATTGAATTGAGCAAGATTGTGTTTTTTCAACTTCTAGACAGTTTCCTGCGTGCATCTAAATCTAAATTTAGACTTGAACTACATGCATACTAGTGTCTCAAGTTTGGCAACTGATTTTCAATGTTTCTGTAATCACTAATGACAATAATGCTTCATAGGCTTGTCTGTGGGTTAAGGCCCCACACGCAGAGAGTGGAAAAAGTTGTTGGGATCGGCTTTCAACCCGGATTAGACCAAGGAAAGGTAAAAAGAGCATCTTGCTAATTTCATATTTTTGTTTGACTTGTACATGTCATTTGTTTGTCTTGGTAGCAATCCAATGGCTACATTCTATATTTGATTGGAGATGAGCAAGGAAATCATTTCACGTTTTCTTTTCAGATTGTTAGTGCTTCTCAAGCCGGGGATATCCAATTTCTTGATATAAGAAATCATAGCAGCGCCTATCTTACTATTGAAGCTCACAGGGGATCACTCACAGCTTTAGCTGTACATAGACACGCTCCAATTATCGCCAGTGGTTCAGCTAAACAACTGATAAAAGTTTTTAGCTTGGAGGGTGATCAATTAGGCACCATTCGATATTATCCTACCCTAATGGCCCAGAAAATTGGTCCTGTAAGCTGCCTCAATTTCCACCCATACCAAGTATTACTTGCTGCTGGTGCTGCAGATGCATGTGTTTGTATCTACGCTGATGACAACACTCAAGCAAGATGAACCCACATTTTTTTCCAACGATGATTTCATCTGTTGTCTCCAGCTCAGAAGAGTGCATCAAACATCTCTCAGAATATATTTCTTGCAGTTGGATAATCCTGTGGTGATGCTTTAATCCCTCTCCGCTGTGAATACATCTGAAAATATTGGTAGGGGTACATTCTGCTGGTAGTGTATGCAAGATATTCATTAGCCTCCATGGTAGAGGGTTGCACTCGACAGGTAGAAATTCGTGCTTATTGATTGGAGGCTTCGGCAAATAATGTCATCTTCGTAAATGTGTGTAAATATCATTTTCTCCATAATTATTTTTCATTCGTGTTTTGCGTGCTATTTTTCCACCCTTTCTTGATTTGTAAATTTTTTAGTCAGAATACATAAGCTAGTTTGCTGACAAGTGCGGGTAAGTGCCTCCTGAAAGACGGGGCATGTCACTCGTGATGGTAGTTTCCGTTGAATTGGGGGACCCTTGTTTTTAACCAACATGTAATTAAATTCAAGTTTGTCCAAGTGTGCAATTTCTGTCTCAATCTGAAGATGGACCATTTTTTGAACTAAGAATGCTGTCTCTTGGTAGTTTCTTTTTTAGCTCAAGGGATGTTAGCTTCTTGTACGATGTCCAAAGCCTCGTGTATCTGATATTCTGGTTTTTGAGGTTTGGGGTCAAGAGTTGTGAATGACCTAAAATTGTAACTCAAGCATTTGTTAAAATATAGTACTAGGGACTCGAAACTGGTCTATAGGTTCCACTGTAGTCTTCAGTCTCCAAAATCAAGTCAAATCCTTGGCGAAGGGGAAGTCATAAAACAGCCACTTTAATGTAAACTCCTGCGGCCCTTTTCACGATTTAGAATGACAGAAGTATGAAAAAAATAGTTCTTACTTGTGTAGATTAACAATTTAATATTGACAAGAATATTGCAGTGGCAGAAGGTATTTTACAGTTTCAGTGCAGAAATCAGCTAGAATTTTAGAAAAAAAGACGATTGGATTAATTAAAGTAGCATGAATAAAATAAGAAAATTTTTAAGGTAAATAAAATAAGAAAATTTATGAAAATTTATAACTCAAAAACAGCATGAATCTAAGTTTCCAGTGATGGTGGTGAAAGTAATAAAAAAAGCTTTAATTTTTGCTAGAAAGAAAAATAGAAAAATGAAGTATTTGAATATAATAAATCCCTTCCCAGCCAAGTAAAGTCTCTTGTTCTCACCGACTTCTTTTCCAAGTCTACAGAAACAAAGGCAAGAACCATGAAAAAACCAAACCAAGAAAAATGTGGATTTTGATATATGATAATTGCTCAGTGTGTACAGATTTTCCTGTATTAAATACATGTGGGGCTTCTCAGATAAAATTCTACGAAATTTTTCATTAATTAATGAGATACGTGCATGCATTCATATAGCGGTTAAATATCAGCAATTAACTTTTGAAAGAGACCCACTACCAGAAACTAAAATCTAATATCAAAGAATGTTCGAAGTCTGTCGTTTGAGGTAACACTCAAAACTAATGACATTATGATCTACTCATAAAAAGCAAGGGGTCATCTGTATCAATCAATCTAAACAACTTACACAAGCTGCAAATGTGAAGAAACTAACAGTACTGATTTACAGCATATATCAACACATTTTTACACACTTAGATAAGTAAGATTTCACTTACGCCCCCCAACCATGCCAGGTCCCATTGTCCCTGACAAGCTGGATGATGAACCACTGCTAGTCATCTTTACCCTTCCATCTGTGTTTCCAAAGACATTCAAATCTTCAAACAACCTGTATGATGGAACAAAAGGCCTTTGTCCGGTTCCACTTGAAGGGCTCCTCACTCCATAGTTCCCCCTGGGATCTCCACCACTTGCTGATCCACCAACTCTGTTTGAAAACGAATAACTTTGTTGCATGGGCCTGACCCCCGGTGGAGATGTATAAGATGATGTTGTGTTGGCTTGAGAAGTTGAGATCGTGTTTGTAGTGGATAAATTGTTTTGGTAATTGGTATATCCAGGTGTAGCTGCCCATGGTGGAGGAGGATACATTGATGGGTATTGAAGATGTTGATTCTGAAATTGGGATTGTGGTTGGGGTTGCTGACGATGATGCAGGGGTAGTGGCTGAGACTCTGTTCGTGGTTGTTGCTGAGGATGAGACTGAGGATGCTGTTGGGGCTGATACTGTAATGGTTGGGGTTCATTTTGAGGTTGCAAGTGTTGTTGAGGAGGGCTATATTGAACATGTTGACCCTGCAAGTGTGACTGTGGTTCATTACGAGGTTGAAAGTGTTGTTGATGCGGACTATATTGCATATGTTGACTCTGCATTTGTTGCAATGCATGTGGGGAATGTGGTTGGTTTTGCAACTGTTGAGGCGAGGATGGGGTTGCAGATTGGGATTGGGAATGATTATGATACATATGTTGTTGAGGCTGGGTTTGAAATTCTTGCTTAGATTGGGGTTGAGCCCAAGGTACAACATAACTGTTGTATGCCATATTTACTGGATATGTTTGGGAAGCATGAGAATACCCTTCTGTTCTGGATGCAACTGGTATCTGATGTGTCGTGCCTTGGCTAGTGGCTGGTGGAGCATATGTTGTCTGTGGAGAAGATGGTGCTATTGACAAAGTGATACTTAAACCCAGTAAGTCAATAATGTCCTGATCTTTTGAAGTACTAACTGGTGCAGGTGGGTCAGGAAGCACTAATGCATTGGATGCGACTGGTGTTGAGGGGTTTGGCATGTGTGGAGTAGTGCTCATCGGCGCTGAATTTTCACTTGATCCAGTACTAGCATCTTTTGAAGTAAGTGGTTGTGCCTTAGAATGCCTGCAGTAGTTGTCAAGAGTTCATACTGAATAAAAAATAATTAAAAAACTAAACATGATAAAATAATTTCATCACCCAATACCAGCAATATACGGTTAAGTACAAATTTAAGGGAAATTCTAAGATAAAAAACTATGGACTTATAGAGCTTTTGGTGCTTGGAAAAATAGGATAGAATGAAATAACGTGCGAGTGTAAATGTAAAAAGGAAAAGAAAGGCTTTGTGCAGTGCTTTTTACTTTATGAAATGATAAGTAGATGATTCACTTGGCCTTGCATATCCACACACGTGTATGCATAATTAGGCCTATATATATGCAATAGACATTCTAAATTAGTTGTAATTTTAGATTAAGTTATGTCTAACAAAGTTATGCAACCAGAATTGAAAAGAAAAGAAAATTGTGTTTCCAAAGCCATGAACAAAATTATCAGTTCTAAGTGACCTTCGGGCTAGTTGTGCAAATTCATCTTCTTCCTCATCATCACTCTGACCCTTGGTTTCAGAAAAGGTTGTGGCTACAGGACTAGCTTTAGGTGTTAAAGCAGACTCTACAGGGCTGGAGCTCTTTATGTCAGTTTGATTGACACTAGAGGGAACTTCGGTTGAGACATTGCTGGAACTAGCTCCTTGAATTGGATATGGAGTACCAGAAGCAATTGCATCATGTCTTGCAAGTAAACTTTGAATACTATCATTTAACTCAAGGCCTCGTCCAAGCAGTTCCTCATCCCTACAACATAACCAAGATGATAACAAGGATTATTCCACATATCCTGCAGACAAAGACCACATAAAGAAACACAAAAACATTTGGGTGTGTGCCACATGGTATATTTGAGAGGAACTAACCCAGTCGTTGTTAGCATCTGCATCAATTTTTTCTGGTTTGTACGACAGCGATCAACAAGATCAATAATTACTTCATCTTTCACAGCCTACAAGGCATAAAAACCAAACAATTACGTCATTTTACTTGGGAGGGAGGAAACAAGAAGGCATTGCAACACAGTTTAACATACCGCACGGTCACTAGGATTCACAGCCTGTAGCATGTCGCTCAAAAGGTCCAAAACATGACGCATGGAATCCAAGCTTGACAAACTAAGAATTTCAAGAAAAAATTAACCAAAAGACAAAATTAGTGGCATAAAGAACAGCAGCAGAAGCAAGGTTGAGCGGATAAAAATTAAGTTTCACCTTAAACTTTCTATCTCTGTTGCCATTGTTTCATCAAGTGTTTTTGATGAACTGCTTGCCATCCCATATCCAGCTTGCATATTTCCATACATTGGATGGGTAGGAGGTGGAGTAAATATTGGAGCTGCATCTGGTGAGCGCTTTGGAAAAACTACTCCAGATCGCTGCAATTCATAATCAAATGCAACAATATGATCATATGATCTAATCATCAAATTATAACTCACGTAATTCCAGCTTCGGAAATCAATGCAATCTTCTACTTAAAACATAATTTTGAAACCAAAGTGGATGATGGTTTGGCTTTGCCAGAGGACCCTTATCCACACCAAGGTTTTGAATGAAAAAGTGTGTGCACCATAGATTTCTCCCAATTTAATTATTTTTCATTGTGAATTGCCAAAATAACAATAGATTTTCATGCAAAGCATTTATAGAAATTATTTTGAGGTGCCAATTCAATTAGAAAACTCCAATTTGTAAAAACATGATAATAAACAGCATTTTCTAAAATTTTATGAATGTCAAATTTCAACCATAAAACAGAAAGGATGGACTATAATTTAAAGAATATCCGCAAATGTGAAGTGAATATCAATTTTGAAAATCTTTCCACTTTTAACATGCAACTATCAATATAGGCATGGATAAATACCAATCAAGAAATGTTAGAGTAGACAGCTGTACAAGTTACCTTTAACTCCTCATATGCCCAATAGTACTGAGGATATTTTCCATTTGGTCCCCCAAATGCCTCTTGCCATGAGTCCAACAATACTAAAATTTTATCTCTCAATTGCATGTCAGCCTAAATTATCATCACATGTATTTCAAATTAGAGGAGACAAACAGATGAAAACGGGATTTTAAAAAATAGTTAGCAGAAAATAGTAGTGATTGAACAGATATAGTGTGACCCATATTATGATAGTTAAACATGAAGAATGCTCCAATAGTAGAACCCATCAGTATTTAGGCTACCTAATAAATCCTATGGGCATCACGTCAACATTATGGCATTTTACTTTGAGAGAGAAACACCACTCAAACAGTTAACATTCAGATAGTTTTGAGTTCATGATCCAATACCCTATCTAATCTAAGATCACAGCCTAAGGGAAATCTCTACTGGACACTAGAATATACTAGCCATTAGTGAAGCATAGCATTAGCTACTGAAGTAACTGAACTTGATTTGGATATAAATTGAATCAGGCAAAGTGCAGTTAATCCAATAAATCCATCAGATACCATAATAACAGAAATCAGGTCTTGATTGTTTCGTTGAACTTTGCTATCAACCACTTTAGCCCTCAGCATGCCAGTTAAGTAGACAGAAACAACAATGATTTCAACAGTTTAAAAGGGTTGCAAGAGCGTTATCACAGAAACCAATATGAATCCTGAATTCTTGATTAACAACATCATTCTCTGTGGACTTTGTTCATTTATTCAGAGGTTTGAATTTTAAATTTCATTTTATATCAATGGAAAGGGAGCTAAAGACTAAACAACTTTATCCTAGAGTCTGTGAACAGAGAGGTAGAATGATGGATGAGAAGATTTGAAAGCAGAATCAAATGGCACACTTGATTAATCATTTTAGAAAGTGTACTAGGTAATCAATTATACTAACAGAAAACCTCCACAGATATAAACTTTTCTTGATTATACATGAATTCCCCCTATATACAACAGGACAAATGTTAGTCATGATGATCTGAGTATGCTCATGACATCAAATTTCCATGAGAAAGCAACAATTTGTTTCAAGCATAAAAGGCACAAAATAAATACGAATACATCAAAAGTTTCCTAAAAACACCACCTTACCTTCTTCCTTACTATTTTGATCATCTCCTCCAATATGCTCCTGTCAGCAATTTGAAAGTGTACATAATCACCACAGTTCTTCACCATTGTCTCCAGAAGCTGGGGAGTGGACAACCAAAAACCATAAATCAAGTTGCAAATAAATGAATTTGAAAAGTCTCAGAACAAACAACTTGAGGTGAATATGAGAAGGTTTGACCCAAGACAAGCGCAAACAAAGTACCGTGAGAGCTAGTAATTGAACTTTAGAGCTCCTATGCTGTAACCTCTTCTTCACAGCTTTTACCACATCTTTTGGCGACCTGACAAATTAAGCAAGTTGACATGGATTTAGCAACAAAGAGCTGTGTAAATTTCAAAAGATGAATTTATTGAAGAAGTAAAAGGGAAAATAGAAAGAAGCAAGTTGACAAACTAGTTTCAACAATGATCATCCATGGACCCTGGTTTTTTCTAAGAGGAAATTGAAACTAGAAATATTTGTTGCACTTTGACAACAACAATTGTGCATGATAAAAAACTAAAAGTCACCAATTTTTTTTTTAAAAATAAAATCACATAATCAGCAGAAAAGAACAAGCGAACAACCAGTTTTTACTACAACACCCTTATCCTTTTCTTCACCGAAACATGAACAAAAAAAAATGTTTTTTTCAATAAAAAAAAACTGACAAAAAAATAGTCCCGAAATTTCATGAGAACAACCCATAAACATGATATTAAAAACCATAAACATCATAAACATGTGGCAGTTGATCAAAGTCAACACCTCAAAAAAAAAGTCTTAAAATTGATATGCTATCTATGTTTCTCCTTTTCTTGCAATTGAAGATTACCAATGATTAGAATTGATGGAATCACAAATTTCGATGTTCATGGTCCAATCAGGGCCCATAAGAAGATCGCTGGTCGCCTTCTCCACTGCGACAGTAGCTGAAGAAGAAGAAGCAGCCATCATATTTTCCACCTCTCTCTCTCTCTCTCTGAACCTTCAAGGAGGAGCGAAACCGGTTTTCGATTCAACAAACCCAGACCTCAAAAACCGATAAAGAAGAGAACTTTGAAGGGAAATTGATCATAAAAGCAACTCAACAATTGTTTGGAAAAGTTGAAAATTTCGAAACCCTAGCGCAATTCGTGAAATGGAACAATCAAAATAAATAAATATAATGATAATCCAAAAGTCGTCTATTGTTTTCAGAAATAGGGCAAGTTTCTTTCTTTTTCTTTCTTTCTTTTTTTTTTTTTACAAAAAAACTCTCTTCGCTTACAGCTAAAAACTAAAAGGGGAATCGGCGAATTTTCTCTTTCCCATTATTTTCTCGCAACAAAAAATTTTCCCGGAAAGTTCGTAATTTCCTTTTATCTCTCTCTTCTTCTTTCGCTGAAAGGGGTGCGAGTGCGAGTTTTGTGCGGTGTGATTCGACGCACTCGCTGTTCTCAGACTTCGAAAGCCACGCGCCGTTTGGCACGTCATTATGAAAAGCAAATTTGAATTTGGCTTTCCTTTTCCTCTAAACATCCTCATTATGGTGTCACCCATCAAAATTCTTTGACTTGTAATTAATCTTATCAAAATTTAATTAGACTTTTGAAGCGTGATTTAATTATTTATATTGAAATTAAGTCTGAATTTGATTAGATTCTTGTTTTTTAAAAATATACAGGGTAGTAACAATTTTTTGGTTGGAAATCAACACATTATATTATGAATTCAATATAAATATCTTTTCGGTATAAAATATTTTTACACTCACATGAATTATTATATAAATAATTAATCTTTATTTATGTAATAATTATTTTAAATCCCATGTCTAGGAAGAATTTTAATTCGTTGTTAGTGTAAAACTTTTTACAACCATAACATTTAATAATTAAACTCTTATGTAATACTTCCTTCATTTTTTTTATCTTTCGTACTTTTGAAAAATATATGTATTGAGAAAATTATTAAATGGTCTTGTAATATATAATTTTATAATCTAATTTTTTAATTTAACCTTATATTTTTTCTTTCAAAATTTATTCTACATCTTTATTATAGTTATTTATTTAAAAAACAAGGGTATAATACAAAAATGAATAATAAATATTTCTCAAACTTCAAAATAATGAATAAAAGTAAATAATTTTTTTAAAATTGCGCCTCATAAAAAATAACGAAGGAAATATTATAATGTGTTTACAACCACCCAAATTAACTTTCTCTTTCTCAAGATGAAAATTAATTTTGAGATATTTCATTTATCAAGTTTTCTAATGTGAGTATAGAGTATATTTTAAAAAATAAAAAGTATATAATTTTTTATTTAAAATGGTGTTTGATATAATATTTATGTAATTTTCAAGCTTATCTAAAGCATTACAAAAACTGATATTTTATTTGAATTGCTTAAAATAATTGATTACTTTTTAATCTACTTCAAAATATATAATTTATTTATAATAGTTGAATTTGTTAGTATTATATTAAATTTTAATCATAATTTTTAAAATTATTTTATAAGTTATATTTTTTTCTTTTCTAATTGAAATAATTTAAAATCATATCAAATAAAGAAAATTGAATTACAGTTGGTTGGTAAAACATACAATGTATGATATTTTTATTTGAAATAATATATATATCATTCACACTTTCTCTTTTCATACTAAAATTTAAAAGAATGACTCACTATGTTATTTTAAAACTTATTTGTCTTCTATGTTCACCTAAGCCTTTGATTTTCTCAGTAACTTTTTGGTTATTAATCCTCTTCCCACTTTCTCCCACATTAACTACTTTGTTCATACTCCTCATCTTGGACAAGATTCGAATAGTAAAATGAGGTCCAGTATATGATTATATTAGAAATGAAAAGGATGGAATTGATTACCTTGATAATGAGATAAAGGAAGAGATAAACCACATTGTTAGAGTTGTTGATCCTCATGTAAGAATAGGCTGTAGAAGACTATTAGTAAACCTTTGTTGAGGGAAAGAATGAATTGGTAAGTTATCTAAACATTTACCACCAATCTTTCCTGTTTTTTATTTTGATTTTTCAAAAATACACATGTTTGATTAAAATTTATATTTTTTTAGCCTATACTATGAGGAACTGCTTAGTAAAGCACCAAACTTATATTTTGTTGGTTGTGGATGGCATATCCATGGAATGCAAAAATTTTACACAAAAAGTTAGAAGGAAATAAGAAATATACATAGGGAAATGATGATATTCCTTGTGTAAGAATCTGAAGTTGAAAATTTTGAATACACTTTCCTTCTATCTCAATTATAAATCCATATGAATTTCATGTTGATGTAATTCAACCTTAAAAGATGGCTAAAAGGGTTGAATTTAATTCAACCTTAAAATTTAAATTCCAAATCCTACATTTTATTTAGAGGATTTAAACAAATCTGGTTGAATCAAATCATTTTATCTGTTTTGGTTACTACCTTATTAAGAAAAAACATGCTTTTTTTAATGAGCATCTCCTTAAAAATATAAATAATTAAAGTATGAACTATTTTTAATACACTCCATTAAAAACTAAACCTTATCTATATGGTGAAGAACACGTCCTTTCATATCAATTTCTCTCATATTAATTAGTGTCAAACCCTAACTCTCATATCATTTTCTAAGCCTAATAGGGAGTGAGACATGATTTTAAACATATTACACCCTACCTTATTATTATTATTATTTAATATTTATCATTATTTATTAATTATTATTCATTATTATTAATACATGAGAATAATATAAATAAAATAAAATACAGTAAATAAAAAAGAAATAACAAAAATATGCATATAAAGTGTTTAAATAAAATAAAATAAAACAAAAAACTAATAAACTTGATCAATATCTATAGCAAGAACGATAGCGGGTCTTGGGGAGGGGAGTTGTTGGGTATGAAGTAGGCCCTGTTGGGGTGAGGCGGCCTATATGGTCGGCTACTGCTGAAGCCCCTGACGATAGAATTAGCGACACTCGGCCCGACATTGGTGGCGAAGCTCCTCCCCTTCATCCTCCGAGACGGATTGATTGTCTAGAGTAACACCAAAATATCAATGATTATCCTTAGATAACTCACTATGCTTGGCTTGAGTTAGGCCGGATATCGGGCCAATAACTAGGCGAACTAGCTCTGTAGCCTATGCATATGTTCTAGCTAAACATCTCTTATGGGGACACACTCTATCATGCATCCACAAACTATCCATATCAAAATTTACATTGCCAACATACCACTAAGTCACAACCAGTATTTTAAGAACTGGGCTGGTCATTGAACCGGTGAAGATACCGATTTAAGCAAAATCGTGATCAAACCGGGGTCTAACCGTGATTGAATCGATAATATTAAAGAATTGACCCGGACTGGTCATGTAACCAGTTCACGGTTCAACCGGTCAAATCAGCCAAACCGGTTCGGTTTTGATAATAATGGTCACAACACTTTATAATTCAAAATTGTACATCTTTAAACTTTACTTAGGAATTTATAATTTCTTTATTTTGTAATTTTTAAATAGAAATTAAAATTTTATGATTTATCAACCTAAATTAATTATGTAATATAAAACATTCTAACATTAAAACAATGGTGAAAATCCAAAGAAATTTTTTTCCGATTTAATTCTTTACCAATTTAGGTAGTTCGGACCTTATAACAATAAATTACAGAAAATACCACAAAATCCAACTTCTAACCACCTTAACTTCTTCATATGATATCTAATCACTACCCAACTTTGACACAACCCAATATGCATCAAATGTGACGTGTAGCCACCGGCCGCACTCAAAAATTCCCCAAAACGAAGGACTTATGCGTAAAAGTGTGTTTTACCTGTTTAAAACAAAAATGTGTAACTCAAGATCCAATTCTCATTAGATTTGGTCCATTCTAAATCCTACCAATCCTAAATCATGCATATTACTTACGAAAACCATTCCAAAGAGTCTAACCATCCTAGATTGCAAAATGACATATTCACTTCCTTGTTTATGCATAAAAGTCACATGGAAACCTTAGTTTTCAATTATCCATCGTTAAACTAAATTCCAATACTTAATATAAATGCACATCTCAATTTTATACAATGCAATATAGTCCCTACTCATATCATGAATGCAATGCATCAAAGGTTCACAACCACATTTCCTGGACATATCAATGCATCTCATGCATAATACGGGATCCATGGTCACCCTAACAAAATATCATCAACATCTATATCATCACATACACACATACACACACACACACACATATATATATATATATATATATATATATATATTCAAAATATAATCTAGGCTTCCATTGAAGCTGTCAGCTACCTATGATCAACTAAACAGGATATATGTACATCACCGAAATAGTTATATACAAAAGCCGGCCAAGGCTACTTCACAAAAGCTTCTCACCAATCACCATCAAGGTCTAGTCCCACTAAAAAATAGTCACAAAATAGGGGTGAATATCATATATGTTAAATGACAATCACTAAATTAGATCAACCTATCCAATTCTATATCATACATCATTATATTACAATCTATCAATGATATTCACTGCCATTTAACTCAATTCATATTTCATTAAATATTTCCAATATTATTCAACACATAGGCTATTACAGTTATGTTATTCTCAATAACATACACCAATGCATATATATATATATATATATATATATATATACAATCACACAGATTCGAATACACATCATACAATACAGTGTTGCAACACAAAGGTTCTCAGCCATATAATATTCAGCTCTTAGTTGATTCGACCGTTTCACTAGTACCAAATCGTTTACCCATATATACAACACAATCACTCTTAGAGACAACGATAGTGTTGCGGGCTAGCCCTGAGTCCCACTCAATAGGCTTGCTTTTAGTCCCACCCAAGGTCTTTTGTGGAATCCTCGAAACCACTAAACATAGAAATCTCATTTCATAGTACACATTAACAATAAGCATCCCATGCTATAAAATGATATTAAACCATCCATTTACTTGCTTCTCATGCAATATCCCAATATCACCAATATTTAATTGCATCTCATCCATTTACCTAATTCAATTATTCTATCGTATTTCATGCATAGAAAATATTGATTCAATCAATTCATTACATCTCATGTAACATACTAATATCAATTTAATCACTTAACTGTAACTCATGCAATTTAATATTTACATCATGGACGGGACCTATCATAATCATCGATAATTCTGAATTATCATACAAGCGGGGTATACCACCAACATCTCATACTTTAAACAATTCAATCATCATATTTCATAAGTTTATAATTCATACATATATTAATATACCCTTAACCCGTCCATAAACTATGTATTTAAAATATATTTGCTCCTCTACCTGGGATAGATAATCCTAGAAGCTCTCAAAGCCTTCCAACTCACTCTGAGCATTAACTCGTAACATTAATAATTCCTATAAACCATTAAATATTCATTTTAATAATCATAAGCTATTAAAATTATAATTTGGCACTGCAATTCATTAATCCATAATTATTCGATAATTTACAACACACCGAAATGCGCTGATGGTCTCGATACACGCTTCTGAATACTCTCTGATCACCAATGAGTAACTCAAAAGTTCCTAAAACATGAATATTTAATTTTTAATAACATGTACGCTATTAAATTTTCACTTCAAAGCTTATAACCAACAATTTATATGGTATTCGGTGAATTAAAACTTACCAAAATACACCGACAACCACCGATACTCTTTTCCGACAATACCCAAACTTCGAATCTACACCGAACGAAGAAAAATCAAAACCCACAAAGTACACAAGCTACCCACAATTTAAATTTAACTTAGATATTCCTAACATGCATAAAAAATGCCATAACCAACTCCTAGATTCGCAAAATTAAAACTCAAGACAATGGGTTCCTTCAGAATTTACCCAAACACAAGGAATCAAGAAATTCTTAACCGTTTAATGTTGCCCAAACCAAGAAATAGCCCCAACCAGCTCTAGAAGTATAAAATTAAAGCAATTTAAGGATAGTCTCAAGAAGAGTCAATGAAAATGGAAGTGAAGCCATGGTCCAATACCTCACTAACTGAAGAAAATAGAAGGACCCAAACCTAGCAAATGTTGTCCACGAAGATGGCGAGGGAGGAAATATGTAAAATTGGCTTTTGCATTAGAAAAATCAAATAAAATGGAGAGGATTGCTATAATGGTGTGCCGACCAAGAAGAAGAAGTGAAGCCCTGTTCCTTTTCTTTCCCTGTTGCGCGTGAGTGAGTGAGTGCAGTGAAGAAATTTCTAATTTTTCCTTCCTCGCGGGCCCGCGTGAAACTAAACAAAATTGGCCCGGTAACCTTCCAATTTCGCGTGAGTGCAAGGGTGATTAGAATAACATTGGAATTGTTAACTTAAGGGTAATAAGGTAATTGTATACGTTAAGTTAATTTTAAAACCAACCAGGTAATTAATGGTTACCTGAAACCTCCCAGTAAATCTTAAAAATTAACTTAACCGTCTCAGGGTAATTTAATCCATTAAATTTAATTATTTGGCTAATATAATTTACCCAAAAATTAAATTCGGGATGTTACATAATATTCAAGTACACATTTAATTTGTTACTTTTAATTTTTTATTTTGTATTTTATAATTAGAATTTTAAAATTTTTATTAAACCTTAAATTCTAATTAAGAATTTATAATTTATTTATTTTATACTTTTTAAATATAAATTAAAAAATTTATAACTAACAAACCTAAATTAATTATGTAATACTCAAGTACATATTTAATTTTTAAGTTTCTAACTTTTTATTTTATAATTTATAATTAGCATTATTTTTTTATTAAACCCTAAACCCTAATTATGAATTTACAATTGATTTATTTTGTATTTTTAAAATAGAAATTATTTTTTTATGATTAACAAACCTAAATTAATCATGTAATACTCGAATACATATTTAATTTGTAAGTTTTTAATTTTATAATTTGTAATTAGCAATTTTTAAATTTTTCAATAAGCCTTAAACTCTAATTAGGAATTTATAATTTATTTATATAATTTATAATTTGAAATTAAAATTTTTATTATTAACAAACTAATTTGATTATGTAATAATTAAGTACATATTTAATTTGTAAGTTTCTTATTTTATATTTTGTAATTTATAATTAGAAATTTAATATTTTATGATTCTTAGAAAATATGTATAAATTAATATCCTACCTAATGTGTATGATATGTTGTAATACATAATCTTAAAGCATATTGAACTGTTCTTTACTGGGGGTGTAAAAGTATGGTTGATGAACAATTCAAAATGTACATGTAATGTCAATCTGGTACAAGGAGATATTTGTAAATGTGCAAGTACGGAGTATCCTTGTATACTGGGGCGGAATACAATGCACTCTGGGCGGTGTGACAGTCCGTCTGAAGTAACCTCCTTTGCCTTGACACAATTGGTGGTGGTACCTGCAATTATTCTCCAACGCTTAAGTCAGTATTCTGAAATACTGTAAGACTTAGAAAGCAAATTTGAGAGAATTATGCAAGTAAAAGTGTAAGGTTCAGAATTGAGGGGGGATCCCCTTATACCTTTTTGCTGAGGTTTATATACCTGTTACTGGTGCTCCATTATTGGTAGGACCCGTTCCTTGTTTTCTGGCATAATGCAAGAAAGGTAGTGGGTCCCTGTGTCGTTCACGAGCACCATCGCTGTAGTGGGTATTTCCACTTGCTTGGAAAGCGTTAATGCCTTATTATTTTATTCATTGTTCCCTTTTATGCGTGACAACATGATTCCTATTTTCAACCTCTCAAGACAGAGTCAATCTCGTGCCGGGGTTATAAGTATGGGCTCGCTACGCAATATAGGAAATTCAATATTCCGCCTATGGCTTGGCGGAGTAGTATGCATTGGAAATACTTTGTGCATGTGTATAAGATATTCAATATTTTCCACCTTGGCGGAGTAATAAGCTTTGGCGGAGTAACGTGCCTTGGCGGAGTTACGTGCCCTGACGGAGTTACATGCCATAGCGGAGTAACGTGCTTTGGCGGTATGTACTCCGTATAAAAGTAATTATAAGGTATTTGAGACGTACTTCTCCTGTTCAAAATGCTGATCTGGCAAAGCATTAAAACCATGCTTTTGGGGACCGGTGTTGGGACCGGATCACATATCATGTATCTTAGGATTCAACTATTGATATTTTATAAAACATAATAAACTTAAGACTAACCTAAAAAACCTTAACACATAAAAGTATAAAAATTCAATAAGTTATTAACTTTTAAATTGTTTTAAAATTTGTTAAGATTAAAATATTCATTTTTGTGTCACAAACGCAATAACATCAATGAGGAATGGAATGATCTCTTCTATGTAAAGAACCACACAAAAATAATTTTAAGGATTTTTAAAAAAGTTTTGAGTTTGTGAAGAAATGGAGAAGGAAGGGGTTGTTGCATGCAAGTAAGCTCTAAAATAGTGTCGGACATGTCCAATGACCTTCCTAGGCTAATTATCTAAATGAGAAAATCGTATGAAGCATTTAAAATAATGTCTGTTGTAGTCCCACACCAATTTTAAAATTCAAAAGAGCTTCAGAAACCTGTCCTATGTCCAAAACTAATTATACATATCTTTTAGAATCTCAATAATAGCATGTGACATGTCTCACATTATTGACATTAAGTCTCACATTATCTTAAGCATTAAAAACATAGAATGTTCTCATACTATAGAATCAAATTCTTATAGTGTATCTATCTATCAAACGAAACACAAGATTAGATAATGATAGAAATATTTTGTAAAATGTTTTTTTAAACATCAGAAGCAATGAAGTTTGAACTAAAACATATTCTTTGTTGATCAGCAACATTGACTACTTCCATCCTTTTATCTTATGCCCCTCTCCCCCTCTATATAACATACAATAATATATTTTTAGGTGTATTAATGGATAATTTCATTTCATATCCTTATTTACTGTGGAGAATCTAGAAGTTACCTAGTCGAATTATCTTTTAATCATTTAATTAAAGGTGTTCTTAAAAAATTAATTATCTTACATAATGAATACAAATATTTATTTTATTAATGATTTAGTTTTTAATTTCTTATAAAAAGGACAAAAGTCAAAAGACAATCTTTTGTTTATATATATATATTCTAGCACTATGTAAGCTACTAGAAAAATGAACGTGACACAATGAAAACAAACTAAAAAGAGAATTTGTTTAGGGGTTCAACTTGATTTATTAAGATGCGCGTGATAAGTGCTTTATAACACAATAAAATAGATCTAGTTTGCTTAGGATTTTAATCATTATGCACTGTATTTCCTTTATTTATTGAGATTTTTGCTTTCTTTCCACTCTATTCTACTTGGGTATGTTATTTTGTAGGAATTAAGGTAATAAAGGGTAAAAAACAAGAGAAAAACGACCATAAAATGATAAAGAAACATGAAGAACAAGCCTAAAGTAGAAAGAACTCTCTTTTTATGCTGAAATCCGACTCAGAATGTTAAAATCCGACTCAGAAATGCTGAATTCTGACTCAAAATGACCAAATCCGAGTGGAATGACTGAGAAAGGACCAAATCCGAGTGGAATTACTCAGAATGGAACAAATCTGAGTGGAATACTGCACTGTTGAAGGTAAATCCGGGTGGAATGGCTCAGAATGGAGCCTTTCCAAGTGGAACGACTCAGAATGGAGCATTGCCGAGTGGAAAGTTCCCTGTCAAAGCCATTCCGAGTGATAAATGGCTGAGGTTCAATGCTGAAATGGAATGAGTCTCGGTTGGAGGAGATTCCGAGTGGAAGCTTCCCTGACTGCGTCCATTCCGAGTGAAAAAGGGGACTGACGTTGAATAGATGCTGTCTAAAGCTATTCTCCGAGTGAAAGGCTTGCTGATTGAAGTGAATCCGAGTGGGAGATTTCTGATTTGCAACTAATCCGAGCAAAAAGCTGTTCCGAGTGAATGGGTTCTGAGCAGAAGAAGCCACTGAATGAATAAAGTGATGAATAAGGAGGAATCCGAGTAGTTTCATTCGGAGAAGAAGGCATTCTCAAGCGGCACAAGACATTTCCGAGTAGAAGTCTTATCAAGCAATGAAAGATCCGACTGGGAATGAATAACACTCGGGCAGACTCTCAAGTTTTACACTAATCCCGAGTGAGATGTCTCCAAGGAAGACTTCCGAGTGAGTTGGGCTATATTTCCGAGCAAAGCAAGGCTCGGACATGAGAGGAAATTCAATCAGCCAGATTCAAGTAAAGACAACCGACTGGGTTGATTGACGACTGAAGGCCATTCTGAGTAAAAAGCAAGAAGGCACTTCCGAGTGTATCATTTCAAGGAATGAAGGCCAACTGAAATATTTCAAAGCAAATCCGAGTGAATGTATCCAAATGAATTTGACCGAGTGAATTCCAAAGCAAAGTTTTAACCGAGTGGTTCAAATTCAAAGACAGCCGAGTGAAAATGATTGGGAACCGATTGAATAAATTCTGATCCTGAGTGAGTCTTCAATCAGTTCCGAATGAACTCCATGAACCTGAGCCGAGTGAATGGTTTCAGTCGGATCCGAGTCCCTCTTCAGTCAATTCCGAGCAACACAAGCAAATCCGAGCAAGGTTTCTCCGAGTGAAATAGTGAAAGAGAACCTCTCGCTTGAGCGAACCTTTATCCGCTTGAGCGAGACGGTTTCCTTCAACAAACGCTTAAGCGAGAAACTCTCGCTCAAGCGAAACCGATCGGTTTTCTTAAATACCGACCCCTCAACTCAACACCAAGTGAAGATTTCACTCGGTTTTATGTACAAACAGTACCATTTTCACTCGGTTTTGAGCACAAAAGGCACCCTTTCACTCGGATTTTACAGAAAAGATGAAAACCGACCCACTTTTCTACTCGAAATTTCTCCACCTGCACCAATCATCACTAAATCCAAGCACCAAATTATTGGAAATATTAAAATATGCAAATTGGAAACAAGTTGGCACAGCTGGAACTCACATGCACCGAAAGTTTCTTCCACTTGCAATTTGAACACGTTTTCATAGCTGGAATCCTCCATCCATTTGCCTATAAAAGCAGCAGCAACCCATCAGCAAAATTATCATCTCTTCCTATCAATTACCATCAGCTTCATTCTATTTTCTTTTCTTCGTTACTTTCTCTCTTTTTCTCTTTAGTTTTCTTCTTTTCCATTTTTCTTTCTCTGTTCGTTTTTCTTCTCTTTCTTTTTATTTTCTTTTCTTTCTTTTATTTTGTAAGAGTGTGAGGGCTGTAAAAGTGAGAATTTAAATTTGTAATTGGTGGAGAAATTATTGCAACAAGGAATTACAGTGGTAAATTATTCTGAGCTTTTAGAGAAACCCGTAAGTCTTTATTTTTACCATGTCTTGTATGTTTTATTTTTCCATTATATATATGAATTTGAATTATTTCATGAGTAGCTAAATTAATTATCTTGGGATAAAGGGGGTATGATAATATTTTATTTTAATGTTATTTTGACTTGGAATTAAATAAATTTCTGTTTTCCATTTAGTTCAATTATGCTTAATGCTTTTAGTAATTCCTAACAAGAACCTAAATGATAAAACTGTATACTTACGGGTATATTAGTAAGTTTAGGTAATAAATAGAATCGAGAGATTTATTTTTACCGGAAAGCTTTGAACTAAACCTAAGATTTTTGAAATGCTTTTTGTGACCTCGGTAAAACCGTGAAAGTAATCAAAATTCTTTTGAGGAAATAAAAGGGGTTTTCATAAAACGATAATGGGCCTTTCTGAGGATTAAGCAGCGCTTTCCATAGGTTAGGTACATTAATAGGATTCTGAGAGGAACATATTAATTAGCTTTTAAAAAATTCACCTTGGAAAACTTAATTCGATTCTTATTTATGAAAAGTTAAAATTCATTAACATAAAATAGAGTCTTAATCCCCCGAAATCCCAAGATATTCTCAACTATGATTTTTAAGTGTCAAGTAAATTTTATTTTTATATTTATTCATATTCTGTGCAACTTTAATTTGTGCTTTATTTTACAAAAATCTTAAAAATCAATTGTGTGGATAATTAAATTTCAATATGCTGGTACTTTGAACACAGTCCCTGTGGAGAACGATAATCTTTTATATTACGCGACATAACCCGTGCGCTTGTGGGCCCTGTCAAGTTTTTGGCGCCGTTGCCGGGGACTGTTGTCCCTCAAATATCGGCAATATTAAAATTCGATTAGATCATACTTGTTAATATTTTTATTGTTATTTTTATTTTTATTTTCTTTGTAATTTTGTATTTTGTTCTATATTCTGTGTATCTATTGTTGTTTTATTTTTGTAATTGTTTGTTTTATTTGTCATTTATTTTCTATTTATGCGACGAAGCCGTAGTGTCGATCTAAACTTAGGATTTGACCCTGAGATAGAACGTACCCTTAGAGCTTTGAGAAAACAACAAAAACAACAAAAAGAACAAAAAGAAAAACAAATGGCAGACCAACACAGACCCTTAAGAGATTTTGCCGCTCCAAGTACAAATGGAAGAGGATCTAGCATCCTTAGACCCACAGTGGAGGCTAACAATTTTGAATTGAAGCCTTCACTACTCTCAATGGTTCAACAGAACCAATTCGGAGGATTACCCGCCGAAGATCCAAATCTTCACCTTCAAATCTTTCTTGAATACTGTGACACCCTGAAGATGAACGGAGCCACCAATGATGCCATTCGCTTAAGACTTTTCCCTTTTCCTTAAGAGATAAAGCGAGAGCGTGGTTATACTCTCTTCCTGAAGGATCCATCACAACTTGGGAACAATTGTCCAGTGCTTTTATCAATAAATGGTACCCAAGGAACAAAACTGATGTGCTAAGAAAACAAATCATAAATTTTTCACAAAAAGATGATGAATTCTTATATGAAGCCTGGGAAAGATACAAAGAGATGTTGAGAGAATGTCCTCACCATGGGATAGAAAGGTGGTTAACAATCCATATTTTCTATAATGGACTAACTTCCACACAAAAGATCTCTTTAGATGCTGCAGCTGGAGGAGCCTTCATGAGTAAAAATGTTAATGAAGCTGAGAACCTGATTGAAGAAATAGCTCAAAACACTCACCAATGGAACTCTGAGAGAGGATTACCTTCTAAAACACCAGGTAAGTACTCTGTTGATGCTCTTTCCTTACTTTCTGCCAAAGTTGAAGCATTAACATTAAAACTTGATAAAATAGGGTCAACAGGTGCTACTAATATTGTTTGTGAAGTTTGTGGTGTTTCAGGACATGGAGCTACAAATTGCCATTTAGCAATGACCCCTAATCAAGAACAAGAAATGCATCAGGTGGATGCTATTGGAAACTATGGTGGAAATTATCAAGGTAACTACAGACCTCCATAAGGTCCACCTGGCTTCCAAAATAGGCCACCTCAATTCCAAAGTAACTAC
The DNA here is from genome assembly GCA_037962975.1 of Clitoria ternatea. NCBI lineage: Eukaryota > Viridiplantae > Streptophyta > Magnoliopsida > Fabales > Fabaceae > Clitoria > Clitoria ternatea. The sequence continues at coordinate 247,839,110 of CM075672.1, read as the reverse complement.
AAACCTCAACAAGGAACCTATATTCCACAAAAATCAAAGCTAGAATCCTTGATGGAGACATCTGTAGCTACTCAACTTAAACAAAATGATGAATTCTCTGATGCAATAAAAAACTTGGCTTCAAAAGTGGACTCTCTTGCCACTCATAACAAAATACTGGAAAATCAAATTGCCCAACAAGCCTCCTACTCTCAAAGAGCACCGGGAACATTTCCTGGGAAACCAGAGGCTGGACCATCTAACCAAACCATGGCTGTCACTCTTAGGAGTGGTACTCAATACGATGGGCCAGTTGACAAGACAACAAAGGAGGAAAAGAAAGCTGATGAATCTTCATCTCATCCAGTGATTGAAGAAGAGAAACCACAAGAAAAGAAGGAGGAGGTTAAGCCATATCAACCTCCCATTCCATTTCCTCAGCGCTTAGCCAAAGCAAAGTCGGACAAACAATTTGGTAAGTTTCTTGATGTTTTAAAGAAATTGTATATTAATATTCCTTTTACAGATGCTTTGCAGTAAATGCCCACATATGCAAAGTTCCTGAAGGACATTTTGTCCAACAAAAGAAGACTGGAGAAAGATGGTACAGTTGCACTTACTGAAGAGTGCAGTGCTCTAATTCAAAAGAAACTTCCACCCAAGCTCCAAGATCCAGGTAGTTTCTCTATTCCTTGCATGATTGGTGACATGAATATAGATAAAGCATTGTGTGATTTAGGAGCGAGTGTGAGTTTAATGCCATTATCTGTTGCTGAAAAGTTAGGATTAGGTGAACTAAAACCTACTAGGATGTCTTTACAATTGGCTGATAGATCTGTAAAATATCCTGTAGGAATTTTAGAGGATGTTCCTATTAAGATAGGAAAATTTTTTATACCTGCTGACTTTGTTGTGCTTGAAATGGACGAAGATTCTTTGATTCCTATTATTTTAGGCAGACCATTTTTAGCAACTGCAGGTGCTGTGATTGATGTCAAGAATGGTAAGTTGTCTCTAACTGTTGGAGACCAAAAGGTTGATTTTAATTTGAAAAATATTTTAGAAAAACCTTACAATGATGTTTGCTGTACTGTGGATTTTATTGAACAAGTGGTAAAGGAAGCAACCCTTCCTAATGACCCACTTGAAACTGTTTTCATGATTGAGCCGACAGAAACATCCGATTGCTCTGAGGCCCCACATGATACTGAGGTCATGTGTGACAAAGTGGTAAGCCCCAATGTGGAATTAAAACCTTTACTAGCTTCATTAAGGTATGAATTTCTTGGTCCTAATTCCACATATCCTGTGATTATCAATGCTGAATTGAATCCATGTGAAACTGAAAAACTTTTGAAATAACTTAGGTTGTATAGAAAAGTAATAGGTTATACAATGGATGATATCAAAGGGATTAGCCCTTCTCTTTGTATGCACAGGATTACTGTAGAAAATAAAAGTAGGCCCACAGTAGAACCACTTAGGAGATTAAATCCTAAAATGCAAGAAGTGGTTAAAAAGGAAATTTTGAAATTGCTTGATGCTGGAGTGATATATCCTGTTGATAGTAGTAAATGGGTAAGTCCTGTCCATGTGGTGCCTAAAAAGGGGGGAATAACTGTGATTGAAAATGATAAACATAACTTGATTCCTACTAGGATTGTCTCTGATTGGCGCATGTGCATTGACTATAGGAAGTTAAATAGCGCCACGAAAAAAGATCATTTTCCCCTCCCTTTTATTGATCAGATGCTTGAAAGACTTGCGAAACACTCTTATTTCTGTTATTTGGATGGGTATTCAAGTTTTCATCAAATTCCCATTCATCCATCTGATCAAGAAAAGACTACCTTCACTTGCCCTTATGGGACTTATGCTTACAGACGTATGCCTTTTGGTTTATGTAACGCACCTGCGACTTTTCAAAGGTGTATGCAAGCAATTTTTTCTGATCTTATTGAAAATGTAATGAAAGTCTTTATGGATGATTTTTCAATGCATGGTTTGGATTTTGATAATTGTTTAACAAATTTGTGCCAAGTCTTGCAGTGTTGTGAAGAAACCAATTTGGTTCTAAATTGGGAAAAATGTCATTTTATGGTAAGAGAAGGCATAGTTCTTGGACACCTGGTGTCTGAGAGAGGTATAGAAGTTGATAAGGCTAAAGTAGAAGTGATTAAAAAATTGCCTCCACCTATAAATGTGAAAGGTATTCAGAGTTTTCTTGGACATGCAGGATTTTATCGTAGGTTCATTAAAGATTTCTCCAAGATCACAAAGCCTCTTACAACTCTTCTGGGTAAGGATGTGCCTTTCAATTTTGATTCATCTTGTATGAAAGCTTTTTGCAGGATTAAGCAAGCTCTAATCTCTGCCCCCATCGTACAACCACCTGATTGGAAACTCCCATTTGAGTTGATGTGCGATGCGAGTGATTACGCAGTGGGGGCTGTGTTGGGGCAAAGAAAGGATAAAAAGCTCCATGTAATTCATTATGCCAGCCGGACGCTAGATGATGCTCAGGTAAATTATGCCACAACTGAAAAAGAACTGTTAGCTATTGTCTTTACTTTTGATAAATTTAGGTCTTACTTGGTAGGTTCACATGTTACTGTTTACACTGGCCACTCTGCCATTAAGTATCTATTGAATAAAAAGGAAGCAAAGCCTAGATTAATTAGGTGGATTCTAATATTGCAAGAATTTGACTTGGAAATTAAGGACAAGAAGGGTACCGAGAACTTGGTCGCTGACCACCTATCTAGGTTGACATCTAAAAAAGAAGAAACAGATAATATTCCCATCAATGAATCTTTTCCAGATGAACAACTCTTGAATCTTAGTATCCAACGTGTTCCTTGGTATGCTGATTTTGTAAATTTTCTTGCATATGGTATCTTACCTCCTGATCTTAGCTTTCAGCAAAGGAAAAAGTTTTATGCAGATGTCAAGCATTATTATTGGGATGAACCACTCCTTTTCAAGCAATGTGCAGATGGTATGATTCGGAGATGTGTTTCACAAGATGATGTCCATGCTATCTTAGATCATTGCCATTCTCTTTCCTATGGAGGGCACATGAGCACCTCCAAGACAGCTGCTAAAATATTGCAAGCTGGGTTCTATTGGCCAAATATTTTTAAGGATGTACGTAAGTATGTTCTAACTTATGATGCTTGCCAAAGAACAGGTAACATTGGTAAGAGACAAGAAATGCCATTGAATACCATTTTAGAAGTTGAACTATTTGATGTATGGGGTGTTGATTTTATGGGACCTTTTCCTTCCTCTTTTGGAAATCAGTTCATATTAATGGCAGTTGACTATGTGTCAAAATGGGTGAAAGCCATTGCTTCACCCCATTCTGATGCTAAGACTGTTATTAAACTTTTCAAGAAAATAATATTTTCAAGGTTTGGGGTCCCAAAATGTGTTATAAGTGATGGAGGGTCTCATTTTATTGAGAAAACTTTTCAGACCCTTCTAAAGAAATATGGAGTTAAGCATAAGGTTGCTACACCTTATCACCCACAAACTAGTGGACAAGTTGAGGTATCCAATCGGGAAATTAAAAATATTCTTCAAAAAGTGGTGAATACATCACGTAAGGATTGGTCTATTAAGTTAGATGATTCCTTATGGGCATATCAAACCGCATACAAAACTCCCATTTGAACCACGCCCTCAACATAAAACACAACATTTGTGACTTGTGCCAATTGGTCACACCTCAAAATTCCCAAAATTGAGCAAGTTATGCGCAATAATGTGTTTTAGCCCATTTAGGCCTTCAACAAGCAATCTAACCAACCAAATCCTATTAAAATTGGACTATTCCAATTCCCACAAGTCCAAAACATCAAATACAAGCTATTGAGACCATCCAGAGGTTTTGGAACCTTACGGATCTCAAATTGACCTACTCAATTCCCTAATTATGTATAATTCACAATGAAATAACATGACCTTCATCAAGAATAATGGTACCATACCATTTCTCATCACATCCATCATTCTATATGCAACACCAGATGCACAATACCCTACCCATAATATTCATTCAACCTAAAAGGTAATATATACATTATTCTTGGTCATAAACATCATAATTCATTCACGTCGTTATATCTACACAAATAGATTTACCATCTATACTTGCAACAGTATATCAAAATCACTTCTAGACCTCCAGTGAGGTCATCAGCTACCTAAGTCAACTATATACATGCATATATAGTATTCAAAACAAGTTGGCCAATGCTGCTATGACACCCAAAACCCAAATTATAAATCCTAAGATAATTATCTGAAATTTCATAATAAACTTTTTTACGATTGGATAACCATCTTAGAAATTCATAATTTAAATTTTGAGGTCCCATGTAATGATATATTTGCTGAATAATTAAATTTTCATATCAACATATTATTTTGAATAATAACTCAAAACTAAATAAATGTTATATTATATTCATCATGGAAATATTCATAATGATACGACACACAAGATCAAGTACATCACAATTTATTCTAAATATAACTCCATAATCAAACGCTCAGAAAATGAGCCTCTAATGCTTCCTCATGCATCATACACTGAAAAATGGTTTTAAGAGTGAGAAAACATATAAAATAATTACGGAACAAATAAAATTACACAAACACAAACAACAAGTAAATATGAGATTATGTATATGTTAATCAACTGATTCATTCATCTTTTAATTACCAAATGATGTCATGATAGATTTATTCTAATTGGTGAGAATATACTGCAATAATACACAAGTAGGGTCTGAGCTCAAAATAGAGCAGCCACAATTGACAGGTAAACATAGACCCCTACTGATCCATGTTGTGTCAAGTAGGGTCTAGGATTAAATAGAGCAGTTGTGACATCCTGGCGCTGTTGAGGGCGGGGAGTGATCGCCGGTGCATGGGCACGGACAAGGAGCGGCTCCTGGCAGGCTTCCAGCGGGGAATGTGGCATCCCGAACACTATTGAGGGCGGGGAGTGATCGCCAGTGCATAGGCACGGACAAGGAGCGGCTCCTGGCAGGCTTCCAGTGGAAGGGACACATGAACGAACCGAATACATACCATAATGAGAGGGATCCAAAGACTGTATAGGTATGGGACTATACAGTCGAGGATAGCTTAAAGAAATGAATTCGTACTACCTATACCAACAAATGCATTAGCCTTTTCGGTAGCCTATCACTTAAGAACTCCAAAGTTAAGCGTGCTTAACTTGGAGTAATTCTGGGATGGGTGACCTCCTGGGAAGTTCTCGGGAAATGTGTGAGTGAGGACAAAAGCACATTGGAAAGGTCTCGTGTTGGTCTGTGGGGAGAGTCGTTCACTCCTAAAAAGCGGCCGGGGCGTTACAACAGCTACAATTTGGCAGGCAAACATAGACCTCTACTGATCCATGTTGCGTTACAATATAGAACAAGTAGAGTCTGAGCTCCTCATAGAGTAGCCCCCACCAAGCAGGCAATCAAAGGACCTCTACATTCCCAAGATGCGTCTCAAATTGCATATGATGCATGAATGCCTTTAATTCTTTTTATTAATCAACATACCATGATCTTACAGTTCCATAATCTCAATAATAACCTTAAATCCCCAAAGGATATAATAACCTAAACACGTTCTCTAATCATGGATTTATAGTTCATCATCATATCTTAATACTCCATAAGGCATTCATATATATATTTACCATTAATTCCAAACAAATCATATGCATTTATTCTATTCTCATACGATATACTTCATATAAGAAATACTCAATAGCATTCATAACCAAGAATAATTCATCCAAGTATCTCATAGACATGTACAATATATTATTCACATAATTATGACCATTAGAATCATTAGTTACCAATGAAACAAATTTTTTGGGCAATTTCAGCACTGTCACCCTTTAACAAATAATTCATAACTTGAGCTACACAATTTATTTTTAATTGAAACCAAGTTTCATGTTTTCATAACTCAGTTATCTACATTTTTCATAAAGGCCATGATTTTTAATTCCAAACAAAAATATCACATAATAGTCAATAGATTAACAATTATCATTATCACTAGTTTTTGGAAAATTTTCTATTTTGACAATCTTTAGTAAATTAGCTATAACTTGTGATATAATAATAATTTTTTAATAAGGCCAAGTTCTGTGTTTCAATAATTCTATTATCTATAATTTTTATGCAGACCAAAAATTCCAAATCCAAATAGAAATATCACAAATTCACAGTATACTAAACTATCTCCAAGAAAGTAACAAAATGTACATATGTTAGTAAAATAAACATTTCTTGAGCTATAAAAATAATTTTGACATGAGACGAGTTCTAAATTACTCATAACACAAATATCTAAAACTTTTATGAAGACACCAAACGTTGATTCTTATCACAAAATTCCCAGTTTGAGAAATAAAAATAGTGATTCACGTCAACAGCTTTTCAGCATGAACATACTTTGGTATTTAAGGTATAACTGGAGCTACAAATATCCTTTTAACATGAATCCACTCTGTATAAATCCAAAACATAAACATCTATAACTTTTATGAAGACATAAAAGTCTAAATATGCACATATAATTCCCAAAATTTTAGTATTTACACAAAACAAAAGGTACATATTCTAGAACAGACATTCTTTAGCATTTTAGCTATAACTCGAGCTACAGGCATCCCAATCATGTGATTCAAAGTTCAAAATTCATATAACATATATATCTACAACTTTATAAAGACACTAAACACTAATTCACACTTTTTAATTAACAAAATCAAATCATAAGTATGAACATAATTTTTGAATTCCTAGCACATAGATACAACTCTACCCATTCCATAACTATTTACAATACTTTCCCCTCTTACCTTAATGAAGGATCCTAGAGTGGTTAGAAGTGCCCTCTTGTTGTCCTAACTTTAGATCAAGAGTGACTTTAATAAAGAAAATGAGAGATGTCTTCACTAACTTTAGCTTGTTCTAAAAATTCAGATTTGGGAACAAGATGTAGTGTTGGTTAATCATGCAAATGACAAATGAGAGACAAACTTTTCATAATGGAATTGTAGTGGGATGTCAGGTGCATTATGTGTGGTTATAATGGAGGTTTAAAGTGGGAAAACAGGATGCATTGTTGGCCATTCCCGCAGCCTAAATAATATAACTTGTATGATTGAAGTAAAATACTAATTCTGAAGCAGTTTCAGTATTTTAGGTATATCTCTCTCAAATCTTAATGGATTTTGATGAATTTGGTCTTGTTGGGAAGATAAGAAGAAGGGGAACAACTTTGTAGTTGACCATAGTTTCAAATTCGGACTCTAACTAGGCATTAAAATATGTACAATATGATGTATTTTAAGTAGAGTATGTGATAATTTGATGAGAGTAAATGGAAAAGGTAAAGAAATTAATAACTAAGGAAATAGGTAATAAGTTATTTAGTTAACTTTTACCTAAGGTATAAAGTTAAAATTATTTACTATGGTAAAAGGATAATTTGAAGATGTTGTCCTAGCCAAAATTTATGTAGAAAGTCAAGATAAAATGGATAGTATCATTGATGATCTTAATCAAAATAATTATACATGAGAATGAAATTTTTGGGATGTTACAGCTGCTATACAAAGATTATCTAAACAAATGAATCCACACTAAGATTCATCCACCGCTAGCTTCTCAAGCTTTCAATAATCATCCTCGCGGTCTAAGTTCACTGCAAGATAAAAATTCATGCGGAGGTAAGTCTATATATATATATATATATATATATATATATATAATTAAATGACAAATACAAAATCGGATTCGACATTTCATTACTCGTTTTAATCTATCCAGTTCATCACACCAATATTGTCATTTACTCTATAATATAACACACATTATATCATCATAATATCATCATACAATATCAAACATTCTCAATAGTTGTCTCACAGCTTCTCATGATCACAATGACTACCTCGCAACATTTAGTGCATGTTAATAACTGTCTCACAACATATCCATGCCACAACGACTGCCTCGTAGCTATAATGCAATGCATATGGATCCATTTTCAATGATGGGATATCAAAATACAACAATATATCTCAGCTCCCAACTGATTCAACCATTTTACAAGTACCAAACCGCTTACCCATTCGTGCAACATAGTTACTCCCGGCGACAACGATAGTGTTATGGGCTAGCCTTGAATCCCACTTGAAGGCTACCTTGAGTCTCACTCAAGGACTTCTTTGGAATTCAAAAAATCAAACTCAATAAAGAATAGCTAGCCAATCATCACATACCAAAAAGAGCACAATCACAACATTAATTCAACTAAATATCAAGATATCCCCTAATCCATTCCTAACTCATGCATTTAAGATATATAATACTCCCCTTACTTGGAATCCTCGATTCCAAATGCTCGAACACATTTCCGACCACTTTATGATATTTATCCTACATTGAAATAATACTAATAATTTCTAGTTAATTCACCAATTGCTCATTTTAATTAATTTAATTATTTCTGAACCTATCAGCAACCCATAACATAATAACTATCCATAATCAATTGAAACGTCAAAGCCTCAGAAGCATTCGACTTACTAAACATTGTTTTAAAGGTTAAGATACTTAATTTCAAAAGCCCTAATGCTCAACGCTACACGCTACTTCTAAACGGCCCGAAAGCTACCTATATCCAGGAGAATAACAAGATCAAAACTCAACATTGTAAAATGGAGCTACGTGAAGCATTGGGTGGTTCCGAAGCTTATAAAAAATGAAAAGGATCAAGAACTCCAATGTTCCTGAAGTTGCCTACGTGATAATGGTACCCGAAACGACCCTAAATTCATGGAAATGGAAGGAATTGAAGATGAGGGTCATGAAGAAGCAACCATAGTCGAAATGAGTCTAAGAGCTTTTACCTTTAGGAAAAGAAAATGGAGACCCAAACTACACTAACAATGGTCATGCGAATACAAGAAGGAGAGATGAGATTTGCTTTAATTTAATAGAAACTTGAAGTGGAGTGATAGAGAAGATAGTGCACATTCACGGGTGTGAGGGAGAGAAATGGCAAGGTACCTCCTTTCTTCTTAGCATGCAACGAAAGAGAGAAGAGAACATAAGGGAAAGTGATGCAATTGGAAGCAATTAGCTTTGGGGCAATTTTGTCCTTTCCCATGATCGGTTAATTTCTAAAACCAATAGGGTAACTTCCGATTACCTGGAACCTACCCCGATAAATTTCAAAAATTAACTTAGCTGCCCAAAATTAATTTAATACTCCTAATTTAATTATTGATTAATAAAATTAACCTGATAATTAAATTTAGGATGCTATATATTAAATTAATTATGATTATATATTACATTATTAATATATTAATTATTTTATTTAAATATTATAAATTTATATAATAATTAATCATTAGAATTATATGTATTAACCTATTGTTCTCCTCATGGAAAATGTCTTTTATTCAATTTAAAAGTCATATTAAAAAATAAACCTTTAAATAATCTAATTGGCTAGGTGATTAAAAAGGTTCGACCCAAACATAAAAAAACCTACATTAAAGACCCAAGCTTTAAATTTTTAAATATACCGACCATACTTAAGAAAAGCTTGTACTACCCTAACTAGGCATGGCAACGGGGCAGTTTGGAGACGAGTTTGACTCCTACCATCCTCATTCCCGTTATTCTATACCCTAACCGTGCCTGTCCTCGATTAGGACTGGGGAAACCCGTCCCCGTCCTTGTTTTTATAAAAAAATTTCTTTATCAAGTATTTTAAAAGTTGTTGTATCTACAAAATTGTTAAATATTTTATATACAATAATAAAAATAGTAATAAATCATCTTAGACATAATTATTAAACATTGTCTAATAAATCATCTTTAGTAATATATATATATATATATATATATATAAATATATATAGTAAGAGCATTAAGTAATTCAAGTATGTTGGGGCTGGGGTGGGGACGGGGCCGGGGCCGGGGCCGGGGCCGGGGCGGATACTAGTTTTACCATCCCCGCCCCCGTCCCGACTTTTACCTACCAGGTAAAAACCATCCCCGTCCCCGTTCCCGAAATCAAAAAAAGGGAAAACCCACTCAAACGGGGGCGGTGCGGTGCGGTTACCTGCGGGGATGAATATTTTTGCCATGTCTAACCCTAACCTATTCCTACCTATGAACTGAGTTTAAAGAAATCTATTTTCTATATAAGTGAAAAGAAATTAAAACACGGGATAAAAACGGAGGTAATTTCATACATAACTTATTTTTAAAGGGTGTTTTATACATATATTTATTTGAATTTTAAAAAATATATTTTTTAGGAATTATATTTTCTAAGAATATTATAAATATGTTTGATGTGATTAAAATATTTTAAAGAAAATTACATTGATCTTTCAGGTTCTTAAGACTTTCACATTTCTAACAATTTTAAATGAAGATTCAATAAAAAAATATTTAAATAAGTTTACAGTTGAGTCATAATTGTGTTTTTATATATAAAAAACTTTTAGACTAAATATGAATAAGGATTTTCTGTCTGACATAGTGAGAATTACAAATAAAAATAAATTCTAAAAAATCTTAGTTTTTCGTTAATATTTTTTAAAATAATTACAGCAAACATAAAAATAAAAAATTTCTAATTTATGAGAATAATAGTAAAAAAATTCTGCGTACCAATAACTTCTTTAATTAACATAACGAAAGGAGCGAACTTATCCTATGGAATAACTACATATCCATGCGGTATTTTTAAAAGGTTATATATTTGTTTTAATTTTTAGTTCAAACTATATTATTATTTATTTTTGAAAACGAGAAAATTTCATTAAACAGAAGCAATAATAACATCATGGGTTAGCAAAGATTGACATGCCAGTGGAATCTCCTCCCTCAAATTATTTATTTAATGTAAGTAATCTTCTATAAAATAATAAATTTAAAAATTAATTTTTTATTTAAAATTAAGTTTTGTTTAATATTAATGTCCTATTTTATCATTTTTTAAAATAAATTTAACAAAATCTTCAATATAAAATTTTTCTTTTTGATTTCTTCTCCAATATAAAATTACACATGTTAAACAAATTCTTAAAAAAATTAGATAAGTAAAATTGAAAAATGTTAAAAGAAAAGTATAAAAGAATAAATATCATATTTACTAATAAAACAATTTAAGAAATTAAGAGGTAAGGATATAAATAGTACGTGATGTTAGGATATTACTTATATCCATACTCATAGATATAAAAGTTGATACGAGTATTAATAGATAGAGAAATAGGTACCGGGTATTTAAAATCTATTAAAAACAACTATAATAATAAAAAATATACTAGATATAATATTATTTTATTATAATATGAAATAAATTAATATGGTATAATTTGATTACAACTTTATACATTTTTAATTATCATAGAACAATATTAAATTTTTATCTCATTATAAAATAATAAAATATGTTTATATTTAAATAGATTTAAATAAAAATAAAAATAAATACTTATATAAAAACACATAAATGGATAATATGTTACATATACGTGAAACAGATTTTTTCTATGATGGGAGATAGAAGTATTCTAGCGTTGGCAAACCCTGAAGAGTTTTCCAAAGGAATCCAAGGGAAAATAAATTTTAGAAAATTCAAGTAAATTTGATGACTTTATCACTAAAAAAAAATACTTTTTTTAAAAAGAAAAGTGAGTACTCAGAAAGTCATAAAGTCACATAGAATGGAAATATATATGCATGACCAGTGAAAGCGAAATGACAAAAAAATAACAAATAATAAATATAAAGAATTTAAAGTGATATTGTGGCCAGCTATGGATGGAATGTGTTTGATGTGCAATTAATTGTGCGAGTCCAATTTTAAACGGAAACATTTTTTATTAGTAATCTACTAATAAACGGCCAAATTTGGACTTAAGATTTAAGAACAATAGAAATTTGCCTTTTAGGCTCTATTATAAGCCACGCGCAACTCGCCATGCATTATTCACACTCATTCATTATTCTTTACTACTTATTATTAATATATGGCCAAAGACCACAACACGTGGTACTTTCATAAGGGTTGGATTAAAAATTAAGTCCTAATCGTGACTTAAGGGGAAAAGAAGTATATGCATTCAATTCTTTTTTTATATTTCTACCCTAGATCCTATCTTTTCATTTTACAAACATCTAGAAATTTAATTATTTTAAGTAAATGTATTAAATCTATTTATTATTTTATTATATTCTCAAACTTAGAAAAAATAAATTTTTAAATTTTGTTAAATTCATGTTTATTTTTTTGTGTATCTCGGTAGGGTCAATAGAAGTTGTCTAAAGAACAATTAAGAAAGATGTTATTAATAAGATATGCATTAGAAAGTTAAAATCAAAGACCAATTAAAGTGCAGTCTTATAAAAAGGATTGGGAGAGTATATTATATTAATATTGTAATTATTTTCTTTATTTTTTTATCCGACATAATTTTTAAAAATATATATTAAGAAATTTATTAAATAACCTTTGAAAACTTAATTTTATCATTTAATGTCTTAGTTTATTTTTATATTTATATTTTTCTCATTTATTTTACATATTATTTATAGCAATTTATTTAAAAAGTAAGAATATAATAGAAATATAAATAATAAATTTTTTTAACTCTTAAAATGGAATATTTTTAAAAAACTAACGGACGGATTATATTATAGTGTAATAATAGAGAATGAATTTTACATCTTTATGTTGATATATATTTGTTTTTTAAAGATCACGGGATGTTCAGCTCTCGACCACAGCACATAACGCGGTTGTATGCATTATACTAAGCAAATAAGTGTCTTCACTAATTTTAATAAAAAATTTTTAGGATCTCTTGATGACTTTAAGATGATAAAAAAAATAAAATAAAGAAAAAATAATTATTTATAATGTCAAATATAGTACATCATTTATTTAACGTGCATTAATAAAAGTTTATCCTCATGTGACCTTTTCAATGGATTTTGTAAGTCTGTATATGAGAAGATTTTAAGTTGAACAAGCTTTTCAAAGTTGAAGAAGCTGAAATGGTGAAGCAATTATTACGAGTTTTCTCATATTATATTGAGAAGATTCGATATTCTAAAGATTAAGTGATTACTAATTTAATTTTTTAAAAAAATTTAGTCATCAAATAAATTTTGTAAAGATTAATTGACCACAAAATAAATCTTTCATTTGTGATTAAATAAATGGAAGCTGGTATATCATGTTAAGTATCAATGTAATTAATAATTGTGTGTTATAAATACTTATGTGACCTAAATATATTTTGGGTAGTCATCAAATACATTAGATATAGAAATGACAAAGCAGGTTAGGCTTGGCGGGCTAGCCCGCTAATAAAAACGAGGCGGACACAATTTTTAACTTGTCATCCCGCCACGGTTGGCGGGCCAAAACCTTGGTGGGGCGGGGCGGCCCGATGGGTTCCCGCCAAAGAAACTTTTTTATATAAATATTAATAATAAAATAATTTATATTTTATTTTATTAAAATGTACATTTTCTTTTTAAAATTAAAAAAGTGACATTTTTTCTATTTTTATATTTCTTTTAATAATATTTTCTTTGATTTTTTTAAAAATATTTTTAGATTTTTTTATCTAAATTTGACAGATTTTTCTTAAAAAAATTCGCTGGCCACCCGTCAACTCGTCATCTTTTCTAAAAAGTCACATAATTTTAGCTTTGACAAGCCAGCCCGCCAAGCCCACCATTAGGCGGATAGGCCCTAATTTTTGGCTTATCTATTTAGGTAGGATAGGCCAACCCGACCCGTTTTTTGGTGGGGGTGGGCCAAGGCCCAACGAGCCAACCCGTTTTGCCATCCTTTTTTTTGAAAAAACAAATAACTTTTATTTATATAAACCTTATAGCAATTGAGTATAAGATATACTCGATACAAACATACAACTGAGAACACTTGTGTTCGAACCTAGCATGATTTAATACACGTTACCGATTTGCTAACCAACAAAACATAGAAAAACAAAATGACGATTTCCGCGCCTTTAACCAAAACCAAGCTCTAACTTGTACAAGATCAAACATCTTCTCTAAGTCTAGCTTATGGTCATCAAAGACTACCTTGTTTCTTTTTAACCATAAAGACGAAATCAGAACAAACTATATAACACTCCACTTTTCTTGTAACTTTTTTGCCATCCCTAATTAGATAGCCGTTGTTTTAGTTTTGTGACATGTAACTTTTTATTGCATCAAACTTAATATTAGCATGTTTAAATTTTTTATTAGCAAAGTAAAAGATTTATTATTTAAAAAAGGTATAATAGATACCTAAATCCTAACATAAAATACATATTCAAAATGTAGTCTTTGAGTTGATTATGTCATTCAAAAAATGAATAAAAGCCTCTTTATTTTAAAACTTAACCAAAACCAAAATTTGAGTTTAATAGAATTTACTTGATGTGACATGTTGTTCTTTCAACTAAAATATATTCTTTTTTAGTTAAAAATTAATTAATTAACTTGATGTGACATGTTGTTCTATCAACTAAAATACATTCTTTTTCAGTTAAAAAATAATTTTAACAATTTTATTTTCATATAATTTTTTTGGCTAAATACACCTTTTGGTCCCCTATCTCTTAAGTTATTTTCAGATTGGTCCTTTATTATTTTTTTATTTCAAAATAGTCCCTTAACTTTCTAAAAATGTGTCAATTTGGTCCTTTTTAAAAAAGTTAGGGGACCATTTTGAATCAAAAAAAGGACCAAACTGATACCTTTTTAAAAAGTTAAAGGAACATTTTGAATTAAAAAATGATAGGGGACCAATCTGAAAATAACTTAAGAGATAGAGGACCAAAAGGTGTATTTAGCCATAATTTTTAAAGTAATTGTAACTATTAAAAGCTGCATCCTATAACTAATTACATATGTATGAATCACATAAATAAACTAATAATTGATTTTAGTTACCTTAATATTTAGTGTATTCAATTCAATAAATAAAACTAAATATAAAATGTTTAATAAAAAATAGATGTAAAGGAAAACATATATCTTATAAACAAAAAAACCTTTATCTTATAAGAGAAAAACATATCCAAACTTAAATTAAAGTAGAAAGAGTATTTATTTTTCTTGATTCATGGATACAAATCATGTGACGTCCTACGTCAATTTTACATTTATTTACATCCGTTTAATTATTTTTCACAATAAAATTTTCACGTTTACTGATAGTTAATTAGATCATAATGTAAAACCACATTTATTTTTCTTAAGCACACTCAAAATAATAACCGATAGGAAATAAATCAAATAATAAAACTGAATTAATTAAAATAAGCGGAAGAAGAAAATGAAGTCAGGGATCACTCGCTTGAGCGAGACCCTGATTCGCTTAAGCGAAACCAGTGAAGGTCGCTTAGGCGAGTTCCGACTCGCTTGAGTGAATTCTACATTTTAAACCTGAGCGAACTACGAGACATGCAAGGGAAATTCACAATTCAATCTTTTACTCAGAAATGGTCCTCTCGGTCATATCTCACTCGGGAACATCTTGACCTTCCTTCACTCGGAAGGGGTTCTCTCGGTCATGCCACAGTCGGAGACATTCTAACCTCTCTTCACTCGGAAAGGGTTCTCTCGGTCATGCCTCTCGGAAACATTCTAACCTTCACTCAGAAAGAGTTCTCTCGGTCATACCTCACTCGGAAACATACTAACCTTCCTTAACTCGGAAGAGGTTCTCTCGGTCATACCTCACTCGAAAACATTCTAACCTCTCTTCACTAGGAAAGGGTTCTCTTAGTCATGCCTCTCGGAAACATTCTAACCTTCACTTAGAAAGAGTTCTCTCGGTCATACCTCACTCGAAAACATACTAACCTTCCTTCACTCGGAAAGGGTTCTCTCGGTCATGCCTCACTCGGACGAGACTGAATCCGCTCGGGCGAGATTCGTCCAGTAATCAACTATACTACAGCAACCATGATTCATCCATGACCCATAATTATTTACAAAACCTGCCCATAGCAATTTATCATTCACATCTCCTATTGGCTCCGTGCCAATATATATATTTATATCAAACTCATGAAAATCAACACCGATCACATTAGCATCATGAATTCATATCCACATTAGTCAACATACCAATTCTAGATTAGTTTGACACACACAAGAAACATATTATCTAACAATCTTTCTTACTGTTTTAATACTTAGTTCGACGACCTGAACCCAAAATACGCATCTATTCTAATTAATTATAACCCGAACACCCCCTTACCTCGATTCCAAGCTTCAACGATTTGTTCTTGATGCCGATTGCGTCCTCTAAGTGCTGGGTTCAAGGTTCCACCTCCGAATTCAACACCAGCTTCGTCACTCGGTCCTCCGACGTTCATTTTGCTACCTACGGAGTTGGAATGCAAAACCCATAAACGTGATATTACCCTCATTGTTTCAAATATCGAGTTTTAAGCTCACACACACTAGAGGAGTGGAAAACGAAACCTTACCCCGCCATGCATGACCATTCGGTTTAAAGGAGAAAATGAAAAAGATGAGATAACTCAATTTAAAGGGTCCATTGAACTCACCTCGAAGCCACGACCTCAAAAATGGGGTTATTTTGAAGTTTTGACGTGGAATAAGCCTTCTCTTGGAGCATGCAGCTCATGGCAGTGAGAGGGAGGGGAAAAAGAAGAAGTAGGCTCGCGTGAAATGAATGGGGAAGAAGATGGATTTTTATTATTTAAGGCTCAGGAGCAAAATGGTCATTTCCCCATTTTTTTTATAATTTCTTTGAAAGTTTTAATTAAACTTTTACCTCCTTCAAATTACACCTTATTTAATCCTTTTTTACTTAGTCAATCAATTAAATTTATTTATTTCCACACTAGTTAATTATTTATAATTGCCTTTATATCAAATAAATCTCTAAAACAATTATTAATATTTTCCGCTACTCATAATTTTACTAAAATATTAAGGATATTACATCCACCCCCCCTAAAAAGGGATTTCGTCCCTGAAATCAATGCACCTTATTGAAAAAGATCGGGGTACAACCGCCTTATGTCCGATTCCAACCCCCACGTGTAGGTTACCCCATTTAAATTTTGCCACTTCACCTTTACCAATGGTACTTCCTTGTTTCTTAACCGTTTAGTCTGGTATTCTTCGATACAGATAGGTGTAACTTCCACCGTCAGGTCCTCCTTTAATTCGATAGAATCTTCTGGCACAATCATGGAATCACAAGGAATGTACGCCCGAAGTTGTGACACATGAAACACATTGTGGATATTAGTTAACGATTGGGGAAGATCCAATCGGTAAGCAACATCACCAATCCTCTCCAAAATCTGATATGGCCCAATGTATCTCGGGTTAAGCTTATGACTCTTCAGTATCCGACCTACACCTTTGGTAGGTGAAACCTTTAGAAATACCCAATCTCCTACCTGAAACTCACGTGGTCTATGACGATTGTCATAGTAACTTTTCTGTTGGTCTTGGGCAGTCTTCATTTTCTCTCGAATCAAGGCAACCTGTTTATTCATTTCCTGAATTAGTTCAGGACCCAAATGAATGGCATCGCCATTTTCATTCCAACACAAAGGTGTACGACACCTTCTACCATATAGAGATTCATATGGAGCCATACCAATTCTACTGTGGTAACTGTTGTTATACGCAAACTCCACCAATGGTAAATATCTTTCCCATGAACCACCTTGCTCCAATACACAGGCTCTAAGCATATCCTCTAAAGTCTGAATTGTACACTTAGACTGACCATCAGTCTGAGGATGATAAGCTGAACTCAATCTCAGTTCAGTTCCCAGTTCCTGTTACAGACTCCCCCAAAATCTGGAAGTGAATCGGGGATCACGATCCGAAATAATACTCGAAGGCACACCATGCAATCTTACAATCTCTGTAATGTACAATCTAGCCAATCGGTCCAATGACCATTTCATGTTCATAGCCAGAAAGTGAGCACTCTTGGTCAGCCTATCCACAATTACCCAGATTGTATTACATCCGGATTGGGTACGAGGTAACTCGGATACCAAATCCATAGTAATACTCGCCTACTTCCAAATCAGAATCTCAGGTGGTTGGAGCAATCCAGGGGGTCTCTGGTGTTCAACCTTACATTTCTGACATATCACACAAGACTTCACATATTCGGTTATTGCTTTCTTCATTCTCGGTCACCAGAATTCTTTCTTCAAATCGTGGTACATTTTCGTAACACCAGGATGAATGCTCAAAGAACTTCTATGTGCTTCAGCTAACACGACTTGCCTGAAATCACCTTTTGCAGGCACCATAACTCGGTCTCGAAACCTCCAAATTCCATCGTTACCTTTGGTTAATTCCATATCTTTACCTCTTTCTTGAGTGTCAAGCAATTCCATTAACTCTTCATCGTCCTTTTGGGCCACAGCTAAAGATTCTAGAAATTCATTAGAGATCTTCAGCATCCCAACTATCATTTGATTTGGAGCGTTCATAACAACCCCAATGTTCATATCACGAAAGCTTTCCAACAATTCTTGCTCTTTGCCCATCAAGAAAACTGTATGTAATACTTTTCTACTCAGAGCATTGGCAACAACATTTGCTTTACCAGGATGGTACCTCAAATCAAAATCATAATCCTTTAGGTACTCCACCCATCTCCTTTGTCTCATGTTTAATTCCTTCTGATCAAATAAGTATTTCAAGCTCTTGTGGTCACTAAATACCACAAAGCGAGACCCATATAAATAATGGTGCCAGATCTTTAACGCAAACACCACTGCCGCAAGCTCAAGGTCATGAGTCGAGTAATTCTGTTCATGCGGTTTCAATTGCCTTGAGGCATAGGCGATCACCTGGTCATCCTGCATCAGCACACATCCCAAACCAAACTTAGATGCATCACAATACACCACAAATTCTTTCGTCATATCTGGTAGTGCAAGTACAGGTGTAGTAGTCAAACACCGCTTAAGAGTTTGGAAACTCAATTCACACTTGTCCGACCATACAAATGGATTCTCTTTTCTCGTCAATCGAGTCAAAGGAAGCGCAATACGAGAAAATCTTTTTATAAAACGACGATAATACCCAGCCAATCTAAGGAAACTCCTAATTTCAGTCACCGACCTAGGCCTTTCCTAAGCCATAACTGCTTCAATCTTGGATGGATCAACAGATACGCCCTCTCGGGAAATCACATGTGTAACATCCCTGTTTTTAGTAGCAATCTTAATCTTGTAAATTTTGAAGTATGGAAGTTCTGTAAGTGATAATCAGTATTAAAATACCCTGCAGGTAGTCTGTAATATCCCAAAAATTTTATTCTCGTGTTTAATCATTTTTTTATCTAGACCATTAATGATATTATCTATTTTCTGAGTGAATAATGTCTGAGATAAGACTGTCTGAGTGAAGAAAGGAATCTATTTTCGAGAGAGGTATGACCGAGAGAAATTCCGAGTGAAGGTTATGTTTCCGAGTGAGGTATGACCGAGAGAACTTCTGAGTAAAGGAAGGTTAAGATGTTTCCGAGTGAGTCATGACCGAGAAAACCACTTCTGAGTGGAGTTCTGGCCTCGGAGACATTTCTTAGTGAAGCATGTCCGAGAGAACCACTTCTGAGTGAAAGGGGCTCTGACTTCGAATGAGCACCTTTCGAGTAAAGACGCTTCTAAGTTCCATACTTCTGGGTGGAGTGTCTCCGAGTGACTCATTTCCGAGTGAAACGTCTACGAGTGACTCATTTCCTAATAAAACATTTCCGAGTGAAACGTCTTCGAGTGACTCGTTTCCGAGTGAAATGTCTACGAGTGACTCGTTTTTGAATGAAACGTTTTCGAGTGAAACGTCTTCGAGTGACTCGTCTCCGAGTGACTCATTTCTGAATAAAATATCTCCAAATGAAACGTCTTCGAATGAAACGTCTCTGAGTGAAACGTTTCCGAGTCAAACGTCTTTGAGTGACTTATTCCCGAATGAAACGTCTCTGAGTGAAACGTTTCCGAGAGAAGTACTTCTGGACAAAGAAAAGCTTTGATTTCGAATGAGTACTTCTCGGACCAAGATATTTTCAAGTAGTGAATTCTTGAGTGGGGTATCTTCGAGTTGAGTGTAACTTTCCCAAATGGGGTGTCTCCGAGTGCGACACTTCCGTGTGGGATGGCACCAAGTAAGACATTTCCAAGTGGGATAACACCAAGTGAGATTTCCAATTTCCACGTGGTATAACACCGATTGAAAAATATACCGAGTGAGTCATTTTCAGGGGAAGTACTTCTAAACAGAGAAAGACTTTGACTTCGAATGAATACGTTTCCGAGTGAAAAGTTTCTGGGGGAAGTAAATATCCGAGTGATGAACCCCTTCATTCTATTCGTACTCGGGTGTCATAAAGGTTGCCTAGAGCCTGTGCTCGGGCCATATTCAAAGTTACCGAGAGCTTGTGCTCGGTTCGTCTTTGAGATTGTCTTCGACTCCGAATGATCCTTTCAGTTGTAAGATTTCTGAGTGACGTAACTCCGAATGATCTTTCAGTTGTAAGATTTCTGAGTAACGCAACTCCGAATGATTTTTTAGTTGTAAGATTTTCGAGTGACGCACTTCCGAGAGAAATATTTCGAGTGAAGAAAGACTAACTTCGAATAAGTACTTTTCAGTTAGAGATATATCCAAGTGGATACTTCCCAAGTGAATCAATTCAGAACGAAAAGTGGCTGACTTTGAAAGAACACTTTCAGACAGAGATATCCGAGTGAGATATTTCTGAATGAGGTGTCTCCGGGTGAGACATTTCTGAGTGAGTCATTTCCGAGAAAGGAAAGGCTATGTCCGAGTGTTTCAAGCAGAAACATTTTTGAGCAAATCCCCTTTGAGTGAAGCAATTCTGAATGTAAGAGGCTCTAAAACTTCTCGGAAAGAGATATGCTCAAACAGTGTCAGAATTGATAGGGGACATGATCAATAGAACCTGACTGGACCAGGGCTGGGATAGTGACGCCATTCCTAACCAGTTTTGAAAAGGTTCGCTCATGCTGGAAGGAGCATCCCTACTTAGTGATCGGTCCGCTAGTTCACGCAAATCTGAATAGGTTATCATGGACGAGCGACATGCAGGGAAACTTGCAGATTTTACTCCAATCATGTCGTTTTATACATATTTTAATATATTTACTTCAATCATACAAGCTCCATTATGTAGGCGGCAGAAATGGTCAACAATACAGCTCATTCTCTTATCTAAAACCTCCATTATTATCACAATTAGCGCACCTAATATTCCACTATGAAAAGCTTGTCCCCCACTTGTCTTTTACATTATTAAATCGATACCACATCCAGTTTCCAAGTCTGAATTCTCAGAACAAAACTAAAATTAGTAAAGTCTCTCTCTCATTTCCTTTTCTCCATCAATTCACCTTGATCTGAAGCAAGGGCAATAAGAGAACGTCCTCAACTACTCTAGGATCTTCCATCAAGGTCAGGGGGTATATTCTCTGGTATTCTGGGGGGGAACCAAGTGTTTGGAAAGACTAAGGTACTTTTGGTCCTTACCTTTCTGAGGGCAGGTTCGGGAATTGTTGTTAAATTAGATGCTTTAATTGGTATATATTGTTTTATATATTTTTATTGCTATGTATATGATAAATTGGTTGTGTTGATTATTATTAACCATGATGATTAAGTGGATATGATTGGTATTGGATTGTGAAAATATTAAGAATCATGGGTGTCTATGTGGATTCCAGTGAGGAAGTTTTGAAAGATGAGATAAACAAGGAAATAAGGATGAAGGGTCACCATTTATATCACTGATGCTATTATTATGATTATGATTATAATTATAATTATAATTATGAATATAATAATAATAATAATAATAATAATAATAATAATTATTATTATTATTATTGTTGTTGTTGTTGTTACTAATATTATTATTGTCTTAGTTATGAATAATGAAATAAGGAACATACTACTTACTCTTTAAACGAAGTATTATTTTAGCCAAGATATAACCGATATATTTTCTAGAATAAGAATAAATAAAATAATAAAAATAACCTACAACGTCTGGAAAATAAGTGGGACCTAAGAACATGAGAATAAATATTACGAGACTGGAAACACATAGATACCCAGGGATCAAAGTAAGGATAAAACTTAAATAATGCATTTGCATCATGAAAATATTTTTGAAGGAGTAAAACTAGAGCATACACCTGGTACACTGAAGGACATTCACGTCCGATCTCTGAGGAGAATCTTGGGAGTACAACCGGGACGGAAACCCAATGGCATCAGAGTCGCGCCTGAAGCCGGGTAAGACGATGCAATTCTAGTGTACTTTGACTAAATGACGGAATGTAACTATGATCGTGTAGAGCCAAGTCCCAAGATAATATAATGATTAGAACCTGTGAGTTCATTCGTACCTTATGATGATTAAATAATGATTGGGGGACTTGGTGAGCTCTGATCGCTCTAGTATGGAAACGTTGTGCCCAAAGGGCAACTTGAGCAGAACGACTGCCAAAGAATGAGATAATGGTGATGGTGGATTGGTTTATTGGGCCCACATGCATCATGAGACTTAACTTAAGATAAATTATAATAAACCTAACTCATGCATTCCATGACAACATTATTGATTGTTATAGTTGTAAATATGTTAATTGTATGATTTATGTTATATTATCTGTTGACTGGATATGTCCGCACCGGGAACCTTCCGGGTCTGGGGTATATGCTCACCCTTTCTGATCATTAATAACAGAGGAGCTAGGAAACCAAGAACCGGAGTACGAAGAACAGCAATGTGTTGGACCAACTGGGAGCACTCATTAAAAGTAGGATATATGCAGTTGAACATTTATTAATAAATAATGAGATAATGGATGACTGTATGTATTTAAGGGTGCCTATTGATAAGTGCTTTATAACACAATAAAATAGATCTAGTTTGCTTAGGATTTTAATTATTATACACTGTATTTCCTTTATTTATTGTGATTTTTGCTTTCTTTCCACTGTATTCTACTTGGGTATGTTATTTTGTAGAAATTAAGGTAAAAAAGGGTCAAAAACAAAGGAAAAACGACCATAAAATGATAAAGAAACAAGAAGAATAAGCCCAAAGTAGAAGGAACTCTCTTTTTATGCTGAATTCTGACTCAGAATGCTGAATTCCGACTCAGAATGTTGAAATCCGACTCAGAAATGACCAAATCTGAGTAGGATGACTCATAAATGACCAAATCCAAGTGGAAGGACTCAGAATGGATCTTTACCGAGTGGAATACTTTACTGTTGGAGCAGAATCCGAGTGGAAAGTTCGCTGTCAAAGCCATTCCGAGTGATAAATAGCTGACTCTGTTTGAGGTTCAATGCTGAAAAGGAATAAGTCTCGGTTGGAGGTGATTTCGAGTGGAAGCTTCCCCGACTACGTCCATTCTGAGTAAAAAAAGGGACTGACTTTGAATAGATGCTGTCCAAAGCTATTCTCCGAGTGAAAGGATTACTGTTGAAGTGAATCCGAGTGGGAGTTTTCTGATTGCAAATAATCCGAGTGAAGAAATGCTGATTGAAACAAGTCTGAACTGTTTTTCTGTGCAAAACTGCCTCCGATTGGAAAACTCCCGAGTGGTCAAAACTGTTGTCCGAGCAGAAGAAGCCACTGAAAGAGCAACTGTTGAATAAGGAGGTTTCTGAGTGGTTTCATTCGGAGAAGATGGCATTCTCAAGCGGAACAAGGCATTTCCGAGTAGTGTCTTATTAAGCAAGGAAAAATCCGACCAGAAATGAATCACACTCGGGTAGACTCTCAAGTTTCACACTAAGCCCGAGTGAGAAGTCTCCAAGGAAGACATCCGAGTGAGTTGGGACAGAAAGCTGCATTTTCGAGCAAAGCAAGGCTCGGACATGGAAGATTCTATCAGCCAAATTCCAGAGTCTTTCAAGCTCTAATTTTCTCAGTGAAAGGCAAAGCCATCTCCGATTCCCGAATGGATTAATTGACGACTGAAGGAAATTCCGAGTGGAAATCAACTCGGACTTCCGAGTGAAGGTGTCTGATTTTATCATTTGAATGAGTAAAGGAAGGTGTCTGAGTGTATTCATGAACAAATCCGAGCAAGGTCTCTCCGAGTGGTTCAATTCCAGAGACATATCCGAGTGAAACAGTGAAAGAAGACTTCTCGCTTGAGCGAGCCTTTCTCCGCTTGAGCGAGATCATCACAAAATAGTTTCTTTCAACAAACGCTTAAGCGAAATAAATTCTTGCTTGAGCGAAGGATGGACAGTGACCTACTGGAGTGTTTTCGCTTAAGCGAGAAACTCTCGCTCAAGCGAAATAAAGAGAAAATTTAGCATCAGGGGTCCTCACAGCACAACACCGACTCCATCCATGCACACCGGATCAACCTTCCATCCATTCACTCCAACACCGGATCAAATGCACACCGGATCAAACCCTCAATCAACACCGACTCCTTCCAATTCTTCACAGCCAACACCGGATCACTCTACACCGTCCTCTCAAACCACAACACCGGATCACTTCAAACTCCTCTCCTTTGAACAGCCACATGCAACAACCAACCGACTCTCTTCTCCACACCGTCCCAAACCAACACCGTCCCTTCTCCTCTCCACAACTCCAAACTCCTCAGCAACACTTCTCCACACCGTCCAGTAAGCCACAACACCGTCCAGCAACCAGCACCTTCCAGCAAGCTGTCACTCGGTTTTATGGATAAACAGCAAGCTTTCACTCGGTTTTATGGAAAAACAGCACCTTTTCCACTCGGAATTTCTCCACCTGCACCAATCATCACTAAATCCAAGCACTGAATTATTGGAAATATTAAAATACGCAAATTGGAAACAAGTTGGCACAACTAGAACTCACATGCACCGAAAGTTTCTTCCACTTGCAATTTTAACGCGTTTTCTTAGCTGGATTCCTCCCTTCCTTAGCCTATAAAAGGAGAACACGGACAGCACTTATAGCATCAATTAGCATTAGTTCTCTTTCAATTTTTTACTTTAATTTCTTTTCTTTCCTTTCTCTCTCGTTCTTCTTCCGTCCTTTTCTTTTCTTTTCTTTCTTTCTTCTTCATTTTTCTTCTTCGTTCTCTTTTCTTTCTTTTTCGTTTTCTTTCTCTTTTTATTTTCTTTTTCTTTTTTAAGAGTTGTGAATTGTAAAAGTGAGTATTTAAATTTGTAATTGGTGGAGGAATATTGCAACAAGGAAATACAGTGGTAAATTATTTTGAGCTTTTGGAGAAACCCGTAAGTCTTTATTTTTACCATGTCTTGTATGTTTTATTTTTCCATCATTTATATGAATTTGAATTATTTCATGAGTAGCTAAATTAATTATCTTGGGATAAAGGGGGTGTGATAATATTTTATATTAATGTTATTTTGACTTGGAATTAAATAAATTTCTGTTTTCCATTTAGTTTAAAAAATGCTCAATGCTCTTAGTAATTCCTAACAAGAACCT
Source organism: Clitoria ternatea (assembly GCA_037962975.1). Taxonomy (NCBI): domain Eukaryota; kingdom Viridiplantae; phylum Streptophyta; class Magnoliopsida; order Fabales; family Fabaceae; genus Clitoria; species Clitoria ternatea. The sequence goes on along the minus strand of CM075672.1, from coordinate 247,813,499 downwards.
AAGTGTATACTTACGGGTATATTAGTAAATTTAATTAATCAATAGAATCGAGAGATTTATTGTTACTGGAAAGTTTTTAAACTAAGCCTAAGTTTTTGAAATACTTTTTATGACCTCGGTAAAACCGTGAAAGTAATCAAAATCTTTTGGGGAATTTTAAAAAGGGATTTTCACAAAACGATAATGGGCCTTTTCTAAGGATTAAGCAGTGCTTTTCATAGGTTAGGTACATTAATAGGATTCCGAGAGGAACATATTAATTAGCTTAAGGAAAATCTGCCTTGGAAAACTTAATTTGATTCTTATTTATGAAAAGTTAAAATTCATTAACATAAAATAGAGTCTTGATCCCCCGAAATCCTAAGATACTCTCAACTCTGATTTTTAAGTGTCAAGTAAATTTTATTTTTATATTTATTCATATTCTGTGCAACTTAATTTTGTGCTTTATTTTACAAAAACCTTAAAAACCAATTGTGTGGATAATTAAATTTCAATATGCTGGTACTTTGAACACAGTCCCTGTGGAGAACGATAAACTTTTATATTACGTGACATAACCCGTGCGCTTGCGGGCCCTGTCACCTATGTACCCCATTCTGTTAAGAGTATATTACTTATAGTTTATGAATGACTATGTGAATTACCTACTATTTGCTTCCACTGATCTGCCATTATTTTATTTTTTTAAAAAATATTCACTTTTTCTAAAAACTTTTAACCTCTTAGTTAAATAGGATGATCCTATAGAAGGGTCTATCTTATTTAACCGAGGGTGTTACAACATGCCCCAAGAATTGTACACTTCCTTCCTAGAAATCATATTTAGATAACTTAGCATACAACCTTTTCTCATGTAGTATCTGCAAAACAATTTGAAGATGTTGCGCATGTTCCTTAATCGACTTCGAATACACCAATATATCATCGATGAACACTACCACAAATTGATCCAAATATGGTTGAAAGATCCGGTTCATGTAATCCATGAAGATAGTAGGAGCATTTGTCACTCCAAAGGGCATTACAAATACTCAAAGTGTCCATACCGAGTCTGGAACGCCGTCTTTGGAATATCTTCCGACTTCACTCTTATTTGGTGATATCCCGACCTCAAGTCGATCTTGGAAAATACTACAGCGCCTCGCAACTGATCCAACAAATCATCTATTCGTGGCAAAGGATATTTATTCTTAATCGTCAACTTATTCAACTGTCGGTAGTCGATACATATCCGCATACTACCGTCCTTCTTTTTCACCAATAGTACCAGAGCGCCCCACGGTGAAGCACTCGGTCAGATAAACCCCTTTTCTAACATCTCGTTCACTTGTTTCTTCACTTCGGTCAATTCTACCGAAGACATTCTATAAGGCGCACGGGACACAGGTTTGGCCCCAGCAATCAAATCGATGGTAAAATCAATCTCCCGATTGGGAGGCAACTCCGGAATTTCTTCTAGAAATACGTCAGGGAAATCGCACACTACCGTAATATCACTCGGCATAAGATTATATCGTCCTTCCAAAGTAAATAGAATAACATAAGTTGCAGAGACATCACTCACCACATTCTTTGTATCAGTTCATGGGAGAAAACGATGGTCTTCCGATAGCAGTCCACCATAACATGGTTAGCAACCAACTAATCGAGACCTAAAATAATATCTAGGTTCTTCAATGGCATACAAATTAGATTCACCAGAAAGGTGCGATCTTCAACTTGCATTGATAATTCCCCACACATAGTGGTTGCACGGAAAGTGGAGCCAGTAAGAGTGAAGACACTAAGAGCATTTTCCATTAACACCACCGGCAAACCAAGCCGTCGTACACAACTCTCAGAAATAAAAGAATGCGTTGCACCAGAATCATAAATAACATCTACCATATAGCTATGAATAAGGCACTTACCCTGCACCAAGTTGTCGGTCCTTGCAACTTCAGAAGCATCAAAGGCAAATACTCGCCCTGCCATAACATTTTGAGCGCCACTGGATTGAGAATCAGACCCGAGTGTTGGCCTCCACGACCAACACCGCTTCTACCTCCCCTCTGAAGATTAGCACCACGAGTCCCAGAAGTATTGGCTCGGTTACCATGTCCACTCCGTTGCTGCCTCTGTGGGCAATCAGGCCTAAGGTGCCCCGGTTGTCCATATTGGAAACACACAATTTGACTAGCCAGACAGTGTTTCGCAATATGGCCCTCCTGGCCACAATTATAGCATGCACGGCTACTCGACTGGCTACTAGAACGGCCGGTAGAACCACTACCAGAAGAGGAAGAAGACGTAGCGGAAGACTTACCGCCATGAAAGAACTGACCCATTTTCTTAAAGTCGAATCCTCTTGCCTTCAACGGTCTCTTATCTTTTGGTTGAAATGTTCTTTGTAATTGTACTTCCTCAGTCAGCCTAGCCTTATTCACCAAAGTAGGATAATCCCGAATCTCTATAGGCACAATCACACTGCGGAGTTCAATTCGTAATCCGGCTTCATACTTAGCACATTTACTACCCTCGGTTCTTTCCAAGGAGAAAGGGTGATAGAAGTCACACAATTCATCAAACTTGGTAGTATACTCGGCCACTGACATTCTGCCTTGTTCTAGCCTCAGAAACTCTATTTCTTTTCGGATTTTGTAATTATCAGGAAAGTATTTGACGAGAAAACTTCTACAGAAATTCGCCCATACCAGCGGTTCACTTGCTGTATTCATTTGCACCTTGGTCCTAGACCACCATATCCTAGCCTCGTCCTTCAGCTGATAAGTTGCAAACTGCACTTTCTGCTCCTCCGAGCACTCAAAATACTCAAAAGCTTATTTAATTTCCCGTATCCAAACATGCACTCCATCATAGTCATGCCCTCCTTTATAAGCAGGGGGATTCCTTTTTAGGAATTTGTCAAGAGTAGGACCAGATTCGGTCCTACTCATCAATTGAGGAAATTTCGAGAAGAAGTCATCTCCTCCACCAGAACTAGTTCCCTCAGCCATAAAGTAATTCTACAATAAATAAACACATCACCATTAATAACCAATGATCTACCAGGGAGTCGGATATTTACCTCATACATATATAAAATACAACGCCGCCGGAGTGCCAAAGGAATGATGCCAAACTATTCTATTAATAACACAAACAACCATAAGCACAATGCAATAGAATGCAAAACTAGTCCAGTATAGGACTCACACAAATTATTGGGTTCACCCATGTACCCGGCTCTAGAAAGAACCGCTCTGATACCACCTGTGACGTCCTACGTCAATTTTACATTTATTTACATCCGTTTAATTATTTTTCACAATAAATTTTTCGCGTTTACTGATAGTTAATTAGATCCTAATGTAAAACCACATTTATTTTTCTTAAGCACACTCAAAATAATAACCGATAGGAAATAAATCAAATAATAAAACTGAATTAATTAAAATAAGCAGAAGAAGAAAATGAAGTCAGGGATTACTCGCTTGAGCGAGACCCTGATTCGCTTAAGCGAAACCAGTGAAGGTCGCTTAGGCGAGTTCCGACTCGCTTGAGTGAATTCTACATTTTAAACCTGAGCGAACTATGAGACATGCAAGGGAAATTCACAATTCAATCTTTTACTCGGAAATGGTCCTCTCGGTCATATCTCACTCGGGAACATCTTGACCTTCCTTCACTCGGAAGGGGTTCTCTCAGTCATGCCTCACTCGAAGACATTCTAACCTCTTTTCACTCGGAAAGGGTTCTCTGGGTCATGCCTCTCGGAAACATTCTAACCTTCACTTAGAAAGAGTTCTCTCGGTCATACCTCACTCGAAAACATACTAACCTTCCTTCACTCAGAAGAGGTTCTCTCGATTATACCTCACTCGAAAACATTCTAACCTCTCTTCACTCGGAAAGGGTTCTCTCGGTCATGCCTCTCGGAAACATTCTAACCCTCACTCAGAAAGAGTTCTGTTGATCATACCTCACTCGGAAACATACTAACCTTCCTTCACTCGGAAAGGGTTCTCTCGGTCATGCCTCACTCGGACGAGACTGAATCTGCTCGGGCGAGATTCGTCTAGTAATCAATTATACTACAGCAACCACGATTCATCCATGACCCACAATTATTTACAAAACCTGCCCATAGTAATTTATCATTCACATCTCCTATTGGCTCCGTGCCAATATATATATTTATATCAAACTCATGAAAATCAACACCGATCACATTAGCATCATGAATTCATATCCACATTAGTCAACACACCAATTCTAGATTAGTTTGACACACACAAGCAACATATTATCTAACAATCTTTCTTACTGTTTTAATACTTAGTTCGACGACCCAAACCCAAAATACGCACCTATTCTAATTAATTACAACCCGAACACCCCCTTACCTTGATTCCAAGCTTCAATGATTTTTTCTTGATGCCGATTGTGTCCTCTAAGTGGTGTGTTCAAGGTTCCACCTCCGAATTCAACACTCGCTTCGTCACTCGATCCTCCGACTACGGAGGTTGGAATGCAAAACCCATAAACGTGATTTTACCCTCATTGTTTTAAATACCGAGTTTTAAGCTGACACACACTAGAGGAGTGGAAAATGGAACCTTACCCCACCATGCATGACCATTCAGTTTAAAGGAGAAAACGAAAGAGATGAGATAACTCAATTTAAAGGGTCCATTGAACTTTCCTCGAAGCCACGACCTCAAAAATGGGGTTATTTTAAAGTTTTGACGCGGAATAGGCCTTCCCTTGGAGCATGCAGCTCACTACAGTGAGAGGGAGGGGAAGAAGAAGAAGAAGAAGTAGGCTCGCGTGAAATGAATGAGGAAGAAGATGGATTTTTATTATTTAAGGCTCAGGAGCAAAATGGTCATTTCCCCATTTCTTTTATAATTTCTTTGAAAGTTTTAATTAAACTTTTACCTCCTTCAAATTACACCTCATTTAACCCTTTTATACTTAGTCAATCAATTAAATTTATTTATTTCCACACTAGTTAATTATTTATAATTGCCTTTATATCAAATAAATCTCTAAAATAATTATTAATATTTTCCGCTACTCATAATTTTACTAAAATATTAGGGATGTTACAAATCATAAATCAAATGTAGGGAATTCTTAATGCTTTTCCCTCGCATAAATGCAATTTGGTTTAGTGGGAGACATGGAAAAAAAATCTTTGACTCAATGGAAATCTGACTTTATCAAATGATGTGTAAAATTAACATTAACCATCAATTTTTTTTTTCATTTTCATAACTCTATTTCTACAACTAATTGCCAAACAAGCATATATACAACTTAAAATCATTAAACACTAGCTTTGGTTTAGTGGCCATATATTTATGGCTTAGTATCTAACCATAATTGACCATTAATTAACTTGATCAATAATATATATATTTGGATAGAATTTTGTCATTATCAACACATAAAATAATAAATAATTAATAATATCATATCCTTAACTACTTGTTACGAAATAAAGTGTTGAATCATCCTATAATCCACAATTCCATACCCACCAAACATGGCTAGTTAATGTGACTATTATTATTATGGATAGAATTAGATATACAAGTATGCCTTTAATTGAGATATGTATATACACATACAACAAATTTATATTTTTTATCCTTTTAAGATAAAAGAAAATGGGAGGGAAATAAGTGTCAAAGAATGAGAAAACCGAAGTTTAAACCCATCCCTCAACATTTTAGGTCTATGTCACATACCAAATATGCTAGACTTAATGGACTTATGTTTACATATTAAAAGAAGAAATAACCTACTTTTTTTATTTCATCTACATATTAATGATGAATATCTATGAGTCATTAAATAAGCAATGGTTGACTTATGTTTGACGTCAATTAGTTAAGTGACGATTCTATGTTATGATACCTGTCACAATATTTTTCAGTGAAGTGTGAGAAAAGTTGACATAGGCGTAGACATTTATGACACATTTACAAGTGTTGACCCTTAACCTCTATTCGATACTGGCTAGTTATTGATACCAGTTATAAAGGGTTATACGAGGGGAATGATATTGTGGTCATACTTGTACCAGATTCCATGTGTAGCTATTGACATGGGCCTATAGACACTAACACGAGTATCAGGCCTAGATAAATATATAAGAATTCTTGTTTCCTCTGAGCAAAAAGAGTGATATAAAAGAAAAAAGAGAAGAAGGCAACAAAGGAAGACATATTTTTCTCCATGTATAGCATTGTAATTGGCTCCATTAGCATAGTAAAAATAGCAAAAAACACACCTTGATCATTTTGTAACACATCACTACAACCAACTTGACGATGTGAAAGAGAAATAACTCCATCACAATTTGACTTGGCCCAACCTTCCTCCCGCGGCACCATTTCATAAAAGGAAGTACAACATTAACAAGTGGCTCATGGGGTGAATCTGTAAGCCTGAGAATATCACTATGACTCTTACTAGTAGCTAGAACTTAAGCACTCAAGACAACAGGGATTGTATCAACTCCTTTAAACACAAAACTACACCTCTTATAGCATAACATGTCAAGTGTAATGCTAAAAATCCAGGGACAACCATTCACAATCCTTTTATCATATAAGTTACAATGTAGCCAATGTACCCCAATTATTAGACCACACCTATTAAGCATAGATGTAATCTTGCATAATATGAATGGTAGGTTATTCTGAATGAATGATGCACATCAGGCATGACATGGAATCAACTAAATGTCTAGCAGCTTGAAAAACATTAGTTAGGAGAGCTCGTAAATACATTCTCCATACACTACAAGAATTTCATTGATTAGCTATAGAATTTTGTTGGAGGATGTTTGCCTTGTTAAGTTGTAGCTAATTAGAGAGAGAAAGCGATAAAATTATGAAAGAACATATCCCCTTGCTATTTTTACAATTTTTAAAAATTTTTGTTTTCTAAAAGCTTTTAACAAGGTAGTAGTGAGAATAGTTTTCTCTTGCAAAATTTATTTCCTAACTAAAAGGTTTGGTTATGGAATTTTCCCTAGCTATAATATTATATTTACTTTACAATTTGTTAACTACAACTAAAATTAATATTATTACTCTGTAACTTTTCCCTCCTTATATTTTAAGAATCTGTGTTTTCTTAAGCTAGGGCTGGTGATTGGGCGGGTTTGACCCAAGAAATTGACATCCAGACTTATCCAATACACTTAATTATTAGGCTAAACCCGTCCGTGATGGGCTTTGGGGATTTCAGGTTTTGGGTTGTTCGGGTAGATAGGTTGAACGGGTAGATAACTTTAAATTGAACAAGGTCCAAACAACATTTTCTTACGTCAAATATTAATTTGAGTCATTCCATTCACATAATTATTTTTATAACCCATCAGTATAAAAAAATAATATGCCATTTTTGAAATGTTATTGGGTCAAAATAAAAATTTGATCCATTTTTATTCTTTATATAACATTCCATCATATATAAATTTAACTTCAAGTGGAAAGTTAATTTTTTTAGAATATCTTTCTTGTCATATTAAATTTGTCCAAAGTCCATGATATTTATGCTTATCAAACTAAAAATATGTAAAAGTTTAAATTAAGTAGAAAAACAAAACATAAATACAAAATATGGTGTTTAACACACCTTACACACCAGTGACCACATCATTGAAATTTAGTAATTTATAGTTAAAATACAGAAATCATAGTATCATATATGATACACTAGTAGTGGTTATGAACCTACAAAAAAATAATAAAATTAGTAAAGACAATATTTAGGAGCAATTCCTTCCTATAGAGATAGACACCAGAAAATAGAAAAAATTACATACCCACCTTACTCTCTACTCATGGTGGTGCTGTATATCAAGTCAGCGTTAACATTTTCAAGATTTCCCATAAATCTAACAAAAACAAATAAAAATTATTATAATTATACTTTGTGTGCAATTTATTTTAAATCAATTAATATACAATATAACCCATTATTTTACCAAAATTATCAATAGTTGAAGCAAGTATCAGGGGATATGGAATGGGACTATTGTATTATCATAAACTTGTAATAGTAGCAAAAGTTAGAATATGCATATTTATGAGTAAAAAATCAATTCAATATTCAACCAACCTAAGTCCAAAAAGGTGTTGGGAGAATTAAATACTAGCATGAGTAAGCAAAAAATAATGATTCACTGTTGTAGTAGCATTTGCAAATAAATAGGTTAGTGATCTACTAGAGATAAATATAAATATATTTTAAAAAAATAAGAACAGGAAAGCAACATTTAACCAACCTATGTCAAAAAAGGTGGTGAAACAACCAAATAATAACATGAGTAAGCAAAAAAACATACTTCACTGTTGTAGCAACATTTATAAACAAATAAATCAAAGATCTTAAGATATAAATAGTGAGTGTATTTAAGGAAAAGGAAAACAAGAAAAACAAGAAAAACAACATTCAATTAACCTTAGTCCAAAAAGGTGGAGACAACTAAATACTAACATGAGTAAGCAAAAAACCATGGTTCAAAAGAGTTTGTGGTGATTCAGTGTTATTAAAAATTAATAGCCATTTGACTATTAACAAAAAGAATGCAGGAAACCTGAAAAAATTAAACTTATAAAAAACAAAGTCAGATGAAACATTTTTAAAACCATATATAAATTTACAAACACAGTATAAGTAGCTAAAAATGAAGCCGATACCTGCAATCTATTGGTGTGATGCAGAAGGTCCAGCCCCAGGTAATGTCATTGTCACTAAATTGGTAGCACTTTGCCTTTTGTTTCCAGTTATAAGGTCATTCAATTCTTATAGGAATTTTCAAACAAATAATTAGTTAATTAATAAAATAAACAAATAAAAAAATTCAAACAAGTTGGGTTATTAGTTAGTACCTGCAACAACTTGCCCGGTCATCTCCAATTCCTCACTAACATCAAGTTTATATAAAATATTTTTTGATGGCCTCAACCAAATTTGGCCATATATAAGAGCCTCTCCCATTTTTGGTTTTAGAGAGCTCTTATATAGGTCTAATACCCTTCCCTGATACTAAAAATAGATTCAGAGGCAGCTGTAGAAACAGAAGTGACTAACACATCCTTTACCATAGTTGACAATATTGAGAACCAAGAACTATTATTTTTCCATCAAACTAAAAGCTGAAAATTATCTTCCTCATCCACACACGACTCACTTAGATATGTCTCAAGCTTATTTTTTATCAACTAAACTTTTCGCCTTTAGATATAACTTAAAATCATTTGACCATGCTTTGTGTTTCTTCACTTAGCATCACTGGTATTACCAATAGCTGAGTTGGATGGATATGGTACATATGGAGCACGAGAAGACTTATGTGTGTTGGAAATTTGTGAGTACCAAGCAAACATCTTTGCCAAACTAATCTTGACATTAGATGCAAGTTCAACAACAAGTTGAGGGTCTTCATGCATTCTAGTAAAACACCACTCAACAAACTGGAATTTGAATCTAGGATCTAATATGACACCAAAAAATAGCAAATGATTTATGTGCAAAATATTCCCCAAATTTTTCTTATATTTTGTTTTCATGCTAACAACTATACGACTAATGGTAGAATCAACACCAAGTATGGCAACATTAACCTTACAAAAAATAAGTGCTAACTGGTTAAAGGTAACATGCATAATAACATTTATAGATGCTGAAAATATTTTTATAGCATTATAAAAGATTTTTAGAAAATTAAAAAACACCATTAAGTCTACCCAATCAATACATGTGGGTGGTCCAAGTGGACCACAATTTTCCAAAAATGCTGGATCATGGAATTTTAATCCTTTAAAGGCTTCTTTAAATTTTTATGCAGTATCAAGCATAGTATAAGTAGAATTCCAACGAGTGGAAACATCTAGACACACTAGTTTGGAAGATTGAACCTTGGTCCCTTCTATGCATTCCTAAATTTCTACAACCTTGTGGTTGATAACCTTACATATTTAACAACAAGTCTAATGTTGTTAATGGAGTCATCAAGACACTTTATCCTATCCTTCACCACTAAATTTAGAACGTGGGCAAACACCACATATGAAAGAATTCTCTATCCAACACCAAGCCAACAATAGTCTTCAACCTATTCTTAAGATACACAACAGCCACATCATTTGCGGAAGAATTGTCAACCGTTAAGGTTGACACCTTACTTAAACCCCAATCTCTTAACTTTCTCAACTTGCTTGCCTATAGTCTCACCTTTATGATCTTCAATAACAGAGAAACTAATAACTGTCTTCTGGTACTTCCAATCATTGTCTATAAAATTAGCAGTAAGACTAAGGTAGTTCAAATTTTGGACTGATGTCTAACAATCAATAGTTAATGTAACTATACTATTATTTAACCTGAACAAATCCTTTACACATTTTTTCTCATCTTGGTAAAGTTGAAAACAGTCCCTAGCAACTACTTGTCTCTTGGATACACTAAATTGAGGTTGGAGTTGTCTACAAAGTTGCTTAAAGCCTTTACCCTCAATAACCTTAAAAGGTTATTCATCTAACATGACAAATTCTGCTACAGTTTTCCTACAGGCCTTATTATCAAATCTAGTTATTGCAACAACCAGCTCATTTATTTCTTGATTAAGTGTCAATATAGTTTGAGTAGGATCAATGGAAACTTTACTGCATACTCTTAAATGACTAAGCAAGCTAGATATGCCATGTATCTTAGGGTCACACCAAAACCTTTTCTTACAATAATTGCATCAGGCTTCAAGAGATCTCCCCTCAGCTTCAAACAGTCTATCAAAGTGCAACCATATAGGTGATCTCTTACAGGTTTCACTAGCGTTAGCTTTCCTTTTTTTTTTACATTCTGCTTAACAACTTCAGTTTGATTAATGGCTTTAGGTTGTTGATTAATGGGCTGTCTATTGCAGATTTCAAGTTTTACAATAATTTTTTAACTTGTAGTTTTATTATTGTATCTTATGCTTGCTTGTGTTTAAATGAATGTATCACACAGTGATAAATCATATTAAACCAAATCAGTGTGACATTCTAACATGTGACTGACAAAATAATAAAGTATCAAACTTGAAAATAAACAAACAAAAGCATCATGTAAAGTGTAAACATAAGAATAAAAGACACATAAGCTAAAACAAGTAGACTAACATAGTAAACATACTAAAATATCACTATATTTTACAATATCATATTAAAATATCTATAAAATATTAAGAAATAAACTCGCAAAGCAAAAGAAAAATGTTTTAAATTTTAATGTCATTTTGTATATCATACTTACAAAACACAATAAAATATCAAATTATTTTAGTGTGTTACAATGTATTATTGTAAGCATGTTAAAGTAGCAAGCTAGAATCATTAAAATAGCCACATCCGAGGATAATTACTCACCTCTTCCAGTCGTTGCTTGGTGCTCACCTCCTCTAGTTGCTACTTGGTGCTCACCTCCTCCAACTACTATTTGATCCATATCCTTTACTGCCTCATCAACCATCTTCAACTTGTAACTCAAATTCACATTTCACATTCTCCTTAACAAAGTGAAACAAAAATGAAGGACAAGAATGAAAAATAGAAAAAACAAATTGATATCGATAAATCCAACAAAGCTAAATGGACAAAGGATGTATTCCTTTCTCTAAAAATATGATTAATAGAGAAGTGTTTATTCCTTGAAAGAATACGCCTTAAGTTCATGATCAGAGAAGCAATATACATTATATAAATAAAGTGATTTTATAATAATTAATCTCTATCATGCTATAATTATATTATATAAATAAAATGTATAAAAAATTGTTGATTAATATATATAGAAAAGTTTAAAGAGGAATGATTCTCAGAAATTACAAATATCTTAAGATAAGTGTTTATAACATGATTTACATATCACCTACCTATTAATAAGGTACTCATATCAATAAAATTTGAATCTATATAAACTTATAACTATAAATTTAATCTTAATAAACTAATAAACCCTATTAATAAGGTACTCATGGTATGGAATAACACAAATTGCATGAAAATCAAGACTAAACAGAATTCATTTCGAATTCAAATCACCAACCCCATATCAACATCAGACCTATACTCATATCAACATGCAAAACACTGCCTACTCAAATAAACTGGATGTCTGTTGAATGTTTTCACCATTCCTTGCCATGTAAGGTTTTTATGCTATTATGGCTAGGGAATTCAAAGAATATAAACAAAACTAGAATATCTTGAGCATCCAGCTTGTTTTAAAGTAATCTACATTCACCAGTAAATTAAATTTATCCCAATATTCCACAAATAAAAAAATAAAGAAATCAAATGGTCAAAGGCAAGTGGTAAAAGCATACAACAACATAGAATCAACACTAATCATTGTTAAATCAACATTCCCTTAACACGTAAATATCAAATTGAAATAGTAAGGATATGCTTTGGTAAGGAGACACACTAGATTTTTAACAACCTGTGGGTTTGTAACATTACCTTTTATTTCTTTATCTTCTTTGAACTTTAATTTCTTTATCCAATAACACTAGCAGCGTACCTTCAAGATTTTAATTTCTTTATCCAATAACAATAGTCAATATTGATTAGTATGACAAGTAGTATGTAAATGACCAAAAAGTACTTTCCTTCACATAAGAACAATTAGAAGAGGATAAAGAAGTCGATGATTTAAGAAAACAGAGTGAAATATACATATAAGCTTAATTTGGGGTTTAATAGATGCAATCAACTGAGTGTATTCCTCTCTATCTGCCCGCACCATGTGAAATGCCTTAAGTTTGAGTATGCAACGTTATCACAAGAATTACCAGAAAGTTAAAAACCTCATCACATTCTCAATGCTAAATATGTTATACTTAAACAAGGATTTATTAACTATTTCCATAATGATGTTCAACAAAACTTCTATAGTTGTTTCTTGACATTTGATCTAATCTCACCTAAAAACAACCTAACATTTCAGTAATCTTTGCTACACATTCATCAAACATCAGCTTTCAACCTAACCATGACCAAAGCATGTGCATAAGAGATAAAACTCAAAACTTGTCAAAAGCCAATCACATGAAATCCCACTCAAGTATAGAATATTATGATCATTTACAACCTCATAGCCAAAGCAATAACACCAAAAAAAGTGATTCCATGCATATATGCAAGTTACTAGTAGAAGGATGATCCAAACATGGAAAATAGTGGTACAAAATATGAGACAGGAAACATGAGGATCTTGGATAACAATTTCACTAAGTCAATTTCAATGTCATTTAAACTGCTCCATTGAAGTATGCAATATTGTTTAAAATTTGAAAGAAAAAGTATAGAAAGCAAAAATCTATTAAAGCACAGATACTTGTATCTTGGTATCATAGGCCAAAATAAACAGATCAATATTCAAGTTTCAACTAAGAGACATATGGTAGTATATCATAACTTGTACTTGGCTATCTTTTCTTTCCTTTTTTCTATGAAGTTCAAAGAGCTTTAGACCAGGTAAACTTCACGTGAAATCCCAATCCTATATCCATAAATATGTGTTGTATCTCTGGCCTGTAAAGTTTTAATCAAATAGATACTAAGATATAATAAAAGATCTACATTTAACTTGACTCAAGACAAAACAAAAAGATCAGCAAATTATAATACAAAGACAAAAAAAATTGAGAAGAAGAAATAGGTAGAAAAAGTATTATAAATATGTTTCTTTAATTCACAAATAAAATTTATCATCGGGCAAGTTTAAAATTTTTAAAAAACACATGCAAAAGTAAATTAGTGCAAAGATTAGGATGATAAATGAAGAATAAAAGAAACATAGATGAGATCAAGTAAATTAGAAACTTGCAATAACAAATTGAGAAGAAGGAACACCTGGGAGTAGAAGTGTGTTTGGAAGATAATCAAGCGCAACCAAGGAATGAACTTGGACACTAAAACAGACGACCAACATGGATGACGACCAATGAAGATGACACTTTTGAATGAAAGGAAGGAACATGACTCACTACAGGTACACGATGAGACGACGACACAAGAGAAAAAAGGAAACGTAAACCCTATGAGAGAAAACTTATTTTAAGTGAAAGCTGAAAAGTAAGGTAAATGAAGTGTATGCTATAGACTTGGTAAAGAGTAAAGGGCCATAACAATTGGGCCTGGGCATGGATGTAGTCAATCACCTTCGGATAACTATAGTTTCCAAAGAAGTGAAAAATAATTCTGTACCCGTCTGTGTTTCTCCAATTTTATTCACCTACTTTCTATTCTTTCCCCAAAACCCGAACCCCCGACCCATAACCATATTTCTGGTTTGGATTTTTTAGATGGTTTCAGTTAGCTTGGATTCTGCCCACCCCTATCTTAAGCTTACACACTACTGACTAAATATTTTGTGTTCTTTCCCTATTCGTCCTTTTTGCTCCCCCTTTTACATACATTCCTATCCCTCTCGTTTGCCCCACTCTCACAATTTCCCCTCGCTTATCTCATTTCCCGGCTTTTCGTCTCATGCTTTTGTCCCTTCCCTAAACGTTAAGATTTCAAGAATGACATGAGACAAGGAATGTAATCCCTAAATCAGAACTATTTGGTTATCTTGCTAGACCATCATCCCCTTACTAAACTTTTTCACAATTTCAAGAACGAGATAACATGAGGGAGCTAATTCCTAATTGTTAGGGTTTCGCTATCTTGCACCTCATGATAGAGCATGAAACAATCGAATCCCACCGCTATAATCTCATAGCGTGACACGACACAACAAGGTGAGGTTGTTAGGCTATTTTATATTTGCCTTATTTTTAGGCTTTATTATTTGTTGTTGTTATTGTTGTTGTTGTTGTTGTTGTTCTTCTTCTTCTTCTTTAGCCCTTTTCTCCTTTTTTGGGGTTATTGAAATGATTGCTTATTTTATTATACATCCTTTAGATAAAGGTTTATTTTGTGTAAAGGTACTCTTTTTTATCCAATATATGATATTTAATTATAAATTTTGGTTGAAAGGTTAGACAAACCAAACATTAAACTATCAGACATCATCTTAATCATCTTCATTGACATATTACTAACATGTATTAATGTATTCCTTGACAGTAGTAATATGATGCATAATATTACATATTCCTATATCTATTACTAGATTTTCAATTATAAGACCTCTCGAGAAGTTTGTTCCTTTTAAGGCCCAAGAAAGCATTCTATTTTAGAAGGGGCATGCATAAATGCAATAGTGATGAAAACATTTAGAGGGTAGGAAAGAATTAGGTAATAAAGATTAGGAGAAAATAGGTTCGTTAAAGAACTTAGATAAGTATTTTCTTTCTTATGTTGTTAATACACCTATCATAAAAATGTCATTTCTATTTGCTTTAATTTGGATTTAGTGATTTATACCTTCTGGAATGTTTTAGTATAAAGTAGAGGCACCTTATAGGAGTAAGTGATACATTTATTATGAATGTTTCCATCTTAGCATATCATATTGAATATTTTTGTGTTTTTGAATGAAAGTTAATTAATTAAACAAACATTTATTATAATTTAAAATAACTAATAAGTTCTTATTCATATTCTTGTTAGATTTCTCCATCAATTATGTGTTGGCTTTCCTATGAATGTTTTGGACAAGTAATGAAAATAATTATGTGGAAAGATTCTCTATTTATATTGGTTTGTTCCTCATGGTTGTTAATCTTTGAACTTCAACAAAAACTTTTTAAATTGCATTTTTTGAACTTTAGGGATTTATACCACATTGAATAAGTTAAGTCCATCACTAAATTATGTTGCAGATCTAAAGTTGGGAATTAGTGAAAAAAGTATTTTTCATGAGTTATATCCTGATGATGTTACACGCAACTTAAGATTAGTTTGTGAAAAGATAAGAGATCAAAATCATCATAAGTAACATGTTAGTTATGATTTGGTAAAATAAGTTTGGAAGTATATCTTATGATAATGACAATTATTATGTTCTTTGTTCTTTCTACTGTGTTCTTATTGGCAATGCCATCTCATGAAAAACTTAAAGGCAAAATGTTATTGTTAGGTCAAATATAGAAATACAATATTTGGCCATGGATTTTAATGTGTGTCAATGTGTGAACTTATTTAGTTGAAACAAAGACCACAAATATTCATGTTTTGTAAAATAGGTTTAGTAGAAGGATAAAAGGATTTTTGAATACGTTTTTAGAATCATTATACAAATTTAGGAGTTTCATTCTTTACACTTGTGCTACTTAATGGTTACCAGTCTAGAACTGTTACAACAAATAAAGTTGCCATACACAAACTAATATATTAGAAAAGAAAGGAAAATGAGAGGAATAATTTTTCCTAATATAGTAAATCTATAAAATTTCTTAACTAGCTTTACAAAATTCATTTGAAGCCATGTATATTCCTTCTAGTTGAATATTTCATTAGTGGACAAATGAAATACATATGGATTGGCTTCCATTTGTTTGAGAAAAATAATACTCTTTGTAGAAAAAGATCACTACATCATGAACTTCATTGATTGGCTAGCAGGTGTTTTTCCTAGCTTTCCCTAAAGCCTAAATGTAACATGCATAAGTAACAAGCTTTGTGAGTATCACCTTTATGCACCTTGAGAGGAATGTTAGATATCATATGAACTAGTTGAAGTTAGTTTATAATTTATATTAGTTTATATATGTTGGAATTATGGGATTTTAGACTTTTAGGCATAAAGAGAGAGAATAAGGTGAAATAAAATAAAAAAATAATGGATATTAAAAGAATTACATGTCTATGTTCCCTTACTATTTAATGTTGCTTTTTGATGTTTTGGACCATGTTTTATTCTTTGTTCTTACTATTATGTTTTTATTGGCAATGCCATCCTACGGAAACCCAAAGGTGAAATGCTGTTGTTAGATGTACAAAAGTAGAATATTAAGCCATGACTTATAATATGTGTCAATGTGTGAACTTATTTAGTTGAAACAAAGGCCATAGACATTAAAGTTTTACAAAATAGGCCTAGTAGGAGGAAATAAGGGTTTTTGAATATCATTTTTTGAATCACAATTATAAAAAGGAGTTTCAATATTTAGACTTGTGTTACATAGTGATTACCTATTTTAGAACTATTACAACAAATAAATCTACCATACACAAACTAATCTATTAGAAAGGAAAGGAAAACAAGAAAAATAATTTCAACTAAAATAGTAAATCTACAAAATTTCTCAATTGGCTTTGCAAAACTTATTTGCAGCCCTGTATACTCCCTCTAGTTGAATATTCCATTAGTGAACAAATGAAATACAGAGAGATTGACTTTCCTTTTGTTTGGGAAAAGATACTCTTTATAGAAAGAAATCACTACATCATGAACTTTATTGATTAACTAGTAGGTGTTTTTTCTAACTCTCACCAAAGCCTAAGGGTAACATGTATAAATAACAAGCTTTGTGAGTATCACCTATATACATCAACTTAAGGGGAATGTTTGATATCCCACAATAGTGAAAAATGCTTTATTTAACGATTTTAAGGTTTACAAGTCATTTATAAATGTTATTATATCTTTATCTTGGAAGAAATTTTCATACATCTTGTTTATGTAGGATAAATTTGAGTTTGCAACTCTATATGATAGTAGCATAGTGAGAACTATTTGGAATCAAATGTGTAATGATCGTTGCCCATACCTGCTATCAAAGGCTAGAGATAGAACATTCAAACAAGTAGACTTTAATAACTATGCTGACTTGAAGGGCCACGGTCAAGAGGAATGAGAAATGAGGTTTGGGATAGGTTGGTTGACATTTGGGTCATTGGAGAACGACAGAAAAAAGTCTTAGGGTACAGAAAACAATAGGGCACTATCCCCAATTCAACATTACACATTGTAGGTTCAATAAGCTTTAGTGAACATAAGTGTAAATCGTAAAATCTTTATTATTTAATTTGTAAGTGAGTTGTCATATGTATATATTTATTAAATCCGATATGAAATATATATGTGGTTACAGGAGGTTGAGATAAAGCACCTTGTTACTTATAAAGACATGTATAACCATGTTCATAAAAAGAAAAATTATGCATATGCTTCCAAGCACTCCGAGAATTTTATTCTTTAAATTTATTCAAAAACCAATTGTTTTAGATATTGAATTTGATTGGAATAAATTTGGTTATTTGATTATAATTTGGTGTCCTTTATGGA
This sequence comes from Clitoria ternatea, assembly GCA_037962975.1. Lineage (NCBI taxonomy): Eukaryota > Viridiplantae > Streptophyta > Magnoliopsida > Fabales > Fabaceae > Clitoria > Clitoria ternatea. Next base: position 247,795,268 of record CM075672.1, on the reverse strand, counting down.
ATTGATGGATATACACAATTAAATTTCTACAATCTTTGCATAGGTAATGGGTGACTATATTTTGATGGTATGGTTAGGTTTTAAATGATGTTATTGATATCTAGGTGCCATTTGTAAAACATGATGGGTGTTAGGTTAGATTTAATTATGGAAGTCACTCTATATTTTATGCTTGGGATTTTCTCAAATTGTTTGGTTAGAACAGGACAACAAGGAATATATCACCTTAATTTATGTGTTGTTTTGTTCGGACCCTATTATTGTTGTAAGGTTGTGGTGTATGGCTAAGATACCAAACATATTTGCCAGCATTAGTACTACTAGTACCTAGCATTCCATACTTCTATGTAATAATTTTGATTTGCCTTCCAATAAGAAGTGTTTTAGTTTTTAATAGTTGCAATACATATTCTTAGAACTCTTTTCATTTAGTATTTCAGATAGGTGTTTGTGAGTTATTATAGTGAGTGATGTGTGATCTTTCATGTTAAATTTCCATATATATATATGTGCGTGTGTGTGCATGCACTTTAAGAACTTTTGTCATGTGGGTTCACAGGAAAGAAATCTCTAAAATATAGGAACTTGTTTTGGTGTGCAACAATTTAGACTATTTAGACTTATAGGAATAAGATAACTTTCATCATTTTGATTGAAATTATTGATTCATTATGTGAATTAGTTAAAATTAGAACTTAGACATGGTTAAGGATAAAGATTCATGGTTTCTATTTCTCCTTTTATGAATAGGGAAAAGAACCATTATTTTGTTTAAAATGTGTAATATAGCAAGCTATAACAGTGTAATGATATTATGAGTTTGGATACTCCTTAATAAAATTTCTAATTTTCTATCACATTTCATTTGCTTCCAATTCCCTCTTTTTAGGAATCTTATGATGTTGTCATAACAGAAAAGTATAGGCAAGACTCTTCAACTCATCATTTGATTGATGAAGATGTGTGGATAAATCTTACACATAGTAACAAAAAAAGACAAGTCCATGGTTTAGGTCGTAGCCTAAAAATTGAAAGTTTAACACAATACTATGATTGACTCAATGACAATTCTTGTGCTTCGCATATGGAAGATATGAAACAAATTATGAAGGATGTGCTATCTTCTTTTGTCCAGACTCAATTAGTTTCCTTATTATTTAGGATTTTTGGCTTGTGAGTTAGTGTTAATTAGATCCTTTAGGCTTTATAAAAATCCCATTATTCCTCAAAGAGCTTTGCTTACTTTCGTAACCCAAATCCCTAGGTTCAATTTCATGCGTTCTAACGATATGCCAATCTCTCAATCATCCACATTGTTTAAATTCATCTAACTTTATTTCTAAGCAATTAGAAGCATTAAGATCTCATGAAATTGAATAGAAAACAAAAATCCAATAACAAAAGAAAATAGAATAACCTAATTTGATACACACATATTTTCCCCCAAATCCCAAGAATAGGAAATTAGTTCCACATGGAAGAGGTTACCAATCCACAAGTTACAAAAATTTGTCCCATTATCCAGAAAATAAGGATTACAAAACAAAGGATTAAAGGTAAAAGAAGAAGTTCTCACTAATCTTCCAATCTCTTGCTCCAAGCTTGAACCCTTGATCTCCCTTCTTGTTTCCTTTCTCAAGATCTTCAAGAAGAAGCCTCAATTTTTCACCCAAAAACTGTCCTTTCTTTGTTCTCTGTCTAATCTCTCTTTTTTGCCCACTTTTCCCACTTAAAATTTGGCAAAAACTGAAAGTAACTGCTGCAGCGTGTGAAACCCACTAGCAGTGGATCATACTGTGTTACACCCAAACGATATTAATTAAGAAAACTGGGCAGAAACCACTGGTAGTGGGAAAATCCACAGCCAGTGGGTTTTTAGGCAGTACGGCCAGTGGGAATTCTCACTGGCATTGGATTTCTCTGTGTCTTGGCAAACATGTAATTTTAGGGTGTTTTTGGGTTCTGGAGCACTTCCTTTGGTACATTTTTCTTCCATTGTTGGCCTAACTTCAATCTTGGATCTTGGACAAGCTTAAACTCTTCGTAGTTGCATCATCCCATTCAAAACTTCCAAATCCTTTGCTAGTAGACTTATTCAATGAAGGTTTCTGTAAAAACAACTACCCAAGTAACATGTGTGGAAGTAAAAGAATAACCATGGCAACTAGGGAAAAATAAGGTGAAAATAAACTAAAATTAAAACTAAATGGACCCTAAAACTAATGCAAACTAGACTCCTATCAGTTAGAAACACAACATTATATGAAACATCACAAAGTCATGGTGTTAAGAATGATGATGAAACAAACTTGAATGATGACAACTTAAAGTTTTCTTGTTAGATATTTGAGCTATTATGTTTTTTCTATACTTACAATACTTTGAATTGTTTTAGTTTGAATATATAATGAATGCTCCATTGTGTTAGAAATTTTAGAATGCCTATGATAATATAAGATTTTATTTATTTACATTTAATTATTTTCTTCATAAAATTAAATTTAATATTAAAATTTATTTAGATCAATCAAAATAAATTTTTTAAAAAATATAACACATTTATAACTAATACGATAAATAATTAAATTTGAAATTATATGTTGCAATATATTTGCTAGAAACTACAACTAATTTAAAACATATTAAATTCTTCATTAGCTATGGTTTAGTGATGAATTAGCTACATGGTTTTATGAAAGTTATAATTAAATGAATGTTGCTTCAATTTAGCTATGGTTTAGTGAAAAATTAACTACAACATGGTTTTATGAAAGTTCTAGAGGTTCACAGGTGCACACTAGATGGGAGTTGAATAAAGTGACTTAAAATTTTCTCAAAGCCGTGGTTGGAAAACATAAAACTATTTATCATAAAAGATTAGACACCTGTCTGAGTCTTTAGACATCCAAGTCTTCAGACACTCGTATGAGTTTTCTTAAACTTAGTTAAAAAGGCTTAACACAAAGTTTAGATACTTGTTTAAGTTTCATAAACCTTTTAGGATAGAAAAAATTTTAAGCTAAAAATAGTTTTAAAGAAGGGGATCAATACACAAAATATTTTACTTGTTTACCTTAAAGCAAAAGGCCACTCCTTGTTCATCCTAATCATAGTTTTATGGAGCAGATCCACTCAACAGTGCCCACAATGCTATGATACATATATTCTTTCTTCACTTAGCCTTTTTAGGCTAATTTAGAACAACAAATATTCTTTGATAGACTTAGCCTTTCTAGGCTAACAGACAACACTAAGTATTCTTTTAACAAGCCTCTTCAGGTTTTACAACATACACCAGTATAAAAAAGAGATTTGGTGTGAAGTCTTATGTAGACTCTAAGGAATTGAGTTTATAGATAACTAAACAATAGGTTCAAGATATGAAAGAAAGAGAGCTCTTAAGATTTCTGTCTGAACAAATTATCAGAGTATAACAAATAACTTGTTAAGCTCTTTGAAACTATTTGTGATTATAGCAAGAAGACTTATGTGTCTTGTTGATCTAGCCGGTATACGGGGGGTAAAGTACTCTATCTGCCACCGATGTCCAAAATTGTTGTCTGATATGTAGAACATGGGAAGTCAGGTTGTCCCTATCTGATGTCATCAATTGACATTGAGGGGCGAAGGGGGTGGTACCTGTAAAGACACTCCGACACTCAAATTAGTTTGGATTCTAACATTGGAGCTATACCAGGTCAGTGAGAAGGGTACCAGAGAGCTTACCACTTATGAGGGTGTTTGCTGTATTTATAGCGAATGAGTGTCATATCGTGCCTCATTTTGTGTGTCAGAGCAGGTCCGTACATCGCGTGTGACTGACATTGCTACAGGTTTGTCCGGTGTTTCTATTTTCATGCTTTCTCATGACTCCAGTCATTAAGCCACTCAAGGAGCTCTTGACTCCGATCATGAGAGAGAAATGTTGATGCTGGTTTATGAATAGGCCGAAGTGATGACTTAGCTCACACCTTTAAAAGAATATGGGCCACATCAGCTACTCTGGAGATAAGGAGTCAGGGGTCGATATCTAGACCATAACATACCCCCTAGCTTACTGAAGTGATTTGAGAGTTTCTTTAATAGGCTATTTCAGCTCCTGTATCATAACACCAAAATCCAAAATTCTGTTAAGTAAAATCGAAATTTTTACCTTACCAGGGTCTTGATTAGAGTGCCGATGTCAAGGGTAAATTGAAAAGATCTAGACTTTCATTAGATGGATTGTATTTATTTTTAGACCGAAGTGGAGACAAGCTTAAGTCATACGATGTGACCATCCTCCAGACGGTGTGACCTTCTATCAGATGGTGTGGCCTTTCGTCAAACGTTGTGGTGTTATGGCTTCAAACGGTGTGACTTTTGTTTAGACAATGCTTTTTCTCAGCCAAAGTCACACACTTTTTTAAGGTTTGTGACACGTGTCACACCTTGATTTCTTTTGTCGCTTGGTATTTTTCATGCCTTTTAGCTGGAATGGAAGCGTCACCGTTGATGGGCCAATCACCATGGGCCTGGGCAGGAATACGAAATATTTTGGCATTAATTAGGATGCAACAGTTTACAACTCTTTGTTTCCCATCCCTCTCTATAAAAATAGGTGTGGTGGCTAATAGTTCTCACTTGTTTTTTAAACCAAAGTGATGCTGCTTTGACATCTACTAGTTTCGGTGTGTACTCAAGTCTGGCTCGTACGAAGAAAACTAGCCACATCATTTTAGCAGGTATCTCCATACCGTTCTTTCTTATTATCTTTATTTTCTGAACAAGGGTATGAGGGATGACGACTCGAGTAGTGATTCTGTTGAGGTGCTGTTTAGGCCTCTGTTGGTTCAATCCTGATGCGAGCTGCAGAAGGGAATTTAAACTGGTATCCTCGCTGTACTAATGAAGCTACCTCTAGGTTGACACCATATCAGTAAGGGAATCCAGGGACCTGACATCCTTCACAGATGCTGTTATGGAAAATACGAGAGTTGGATACATCTTCTTACTCCTTCACTTCATCCCCCACATCGTCTGACTTTGACATGGGCTCTGCCAGTGAGCCTGGGAGTAGTGCCAATTTGTATTTAACTAATGATGTTTCTTTTTACAACTGTATACCTTTCCTTTGCCACATCGTTCAACCCATGGCGTCTGACGGTAACTCCAGCACCAACTATCCTATTATCGTAACCGACCCTCCAGAGACTAACATTATTGCACACCAGATTAACTAGTTTGCTGAGAAGGTCAAAGATCCCTATTTCTGGGTGCATGAAGAGTCACTACGTCTTTCTTCCCGATATGCTAAAGATACAGACAATGTGATTATTAAAGACGTAATCGTTCACTCCAGGGAAGAATTTGAAGACTACTACCCTGTTTACTGCCCCCTTCCATCGGAGCGCATTTGTTATCAACTGAGGTTGAGGCACTTCTTTATGTATGAGATGCTCTTCTCTAAGATTGGAATCTGGTTCCTTCTGATAGAGTTCCAGATCAGGGTACTACATTCCTTGACTGCGCCCCAAGTCAACTTCATCCTAAAGGTTAGGGTCTGGTAGAGGCTCTTGAAGTCCTGGGAGAGTACTTTCATTGTCCCCACCATCGCACTATTTTTCTTTTACTGTGGATTTATACGTCCCAGTAACTCCGACAGAGGCCTTGACTTTATCAACCTCTGATGTAATTTAAAAATTGTTAACTTAAGCTTTCACGAAGTCAGCCAAAAAAGACCGGGTGAGCTTTAAGCACTTGTTTGTCAAAGTTAAAGTGAATGACGGTAAACCAGTGTTCTGAGAGAACACTGACTTCTCCAAGAAGTTCTATACCAATTGGTTGTATAAGCATTTCCTTCTGACCAGCAATGCCTACACTGTCAGTGAAACCGTACTCTCGATGGAGTCAAGGACGGTGTTAGAAGCTTTGAAGGCTTTCTCTTCTTTCTCCAAAATCTCATGCAAAGCTTTGTTAGGAGAAAGATCACGCTAGGATGCCTATCTACGTATGCCTCTTTTTTAAATAATATTTTAACCCATATTATATTCATTCTTTGTTTCTTATTTTTCAAGGGGAATGGCCCCCATTGATCTACTAAAGAAGTTAATAGAGCAGGCTGAAGCCTGGAATACTGCTACGGCTAAAGCTGAGAATCGCGTTATTCCCAAGCGTACATCGGCCAAGTTGGTGAGTATTCTGGTTGAAAAAGTAGGATCACTGAACCTGACTCCGGAGAGTGTAGGTACCGGGGAAAAAGGTAAAAAATGGGTTAACAAAGATGCTTCACCTCAGGAACCAAAAAGGAGTAAAGGGCAAAGATTAGATGGAGCGGTGCTAACCTTAACCAAGGTGTGGCTGAGCCAACTGAGAACATCTTGGACGAAGTCCAGCCCACTACTGCCAATGCCCCTTTCTGTAACTCCAAAATCTCTAAATTTCTTCAGGTTGTTGGGGAGACTTCGACTAGGTTTGACATCCCTTTTAAGCTGAAGAAGGATCTGCCTATTGAAGAGGTCTAGAGTGCAACCAAAGTGGCAATTTTTAATTTGGTTGAAGCAGTCAGGGTCCTGCACTCACTTGGGCAGTCTTATTACTCCATAGTTAAGGCTTAATAGTGCCTAGACCTGATAAAGGAAGCTGAATCCTTAAGAGTTGAGGCCCAAGTGACATTGGCCAAAAAGGAGGAGGACTTGGCAGACCTTACTGTGGCATTTACATCGGTTATGAGGAGAGCAGATAAGGCCGAGGTCTAAAAGAAGACTGTAGAGGATGCTTTAAAATCCCTACAAGTTAAATATTATGATGCTCTTACCGGAAAGGCTGAAGCTGAAAAGAGAAATAAAGAGCTTAAAGCTGAGGTGAAGTCGTTGAAGGGGAGCCATGCCCAAGATAGAGAAGACTAGTAGGAGGAACTCCTTCAATTCAAGGACCTGGTTGAGATAGCCTTCAACACCGCTGTAAGACAGATAACTGACCAAAATCTTGGAATCGATTTGAATCTCCATGGAATTGGTGTTTATCATGAGTTCCACGACAACTATTTATATGCCATGGACTGAGGTCAAACGGTTAAGCCAATCGATGAGTCATACCAAGTGATTCCCTTGCCTAAAGGTCAAAGTATAGAGCTAAGGACAATGTCAGAGGAAGACTATGAGAAGACGACCGATATTGCTCAGCCTAATTCCTCGGTTACTGTGGTTGCTCCTGGGTTGCCAGCTTCGTGAACCATTCTTAAGTTTTTATTTCCTTCTATCGGGATGGGCTCCGATGTTGACAATTTATGTTTAAAGCTGTAGTGCCTTAATTTTAACTTGTGAATTTCCTTTCTTGCTAGTGTTTGTACATATCACTTGTTGCTTTTATAACCTTGAACCGATATACCTGCTTTTATATTATGCAAGGGGTTAATTAGTAAAACTAATTTAAAGTATCCTTACCAGTATTAATCAATTTTGATTTCCTTTTGATATTAATCTTTGTCATTTCTTGACGTGAACATGATTATCATTGTCTGGCTTTACTTATGATTACCCTGGGTTTACCTTCAAAACTTGGAAATTCCTTAGGTATTAGCTTCTATGACCGGGGTCAGGTTACTAGTCTTGTACCAAAATTCATTGTTAGTTTGGTTTTGTGGGACCTCATCTAGTCTTGATAGTGTCTTGTATCTTGCCTATTCTTGCATCTAGCTCATTGTGGCTTGTGGCAATGATGAGCTGTTCTTATGTTTTGATACTTAGCCATTCTGGGATTTAACCATTGTAAGTGTATAACCACTTCGGGGTTATCTATTTACAACCACAAGGGTTTTAACCTTTCCAGGATGTTATGTATAACCGCTCTGGTTATTTCTTAACCACTTCGGGGCTGCAATTTTATATCCTCCGAGGTCTAACTTCACCGGGATGTAAATACATAACCGCATTGGGGTTCGTCAACCTTTCCGAGGTTAACAATTTATAACCTCACTAGGGTTTTACCTCTTCAGGCATAAATGTTTCTTAACCGTTTTGGGGTTATCCATTTTATTGTCACTCTAGGGTTTAACCACTTTAGAGCATAAATATAACCGTTTTGGGTTTTCACAGCCGCTTTGGGGTTATCAATTTTTTAGTTATTCTAGGGTTTAACCACTCTAGGTGCAAATATAGCTCTGGGGTTGTTTTGCTCACTTAGATTCGTTGGGCATTCTAAACACTTTATGGGCTAAGCTGTTGACTTCTTGAAACTAGGAGCAAATCTTGAATTGACGTGTTACATCAGTTTTTTTGGCCTTTAGAGACTTTAGATTCAAAGTGGGAATTCCTTTAACGAGTACCACTGAGCGTGCCAATGATCTAGCCAGTATGCAAGGGAAAAAGTACTTCATCCGCCACCAGTGTCCAGAACTATTGTCTGATGTGTAGTACATGGGAAGTCAGGTTGTCCCTATCCAATGTCATCAATTGACGTTGTTAAGCTCCTTACACCGGCCCAATACGTTGAAGGGCAAAAGGGGATGGTACCTCCGTCGCTCAAGTCAGTTTGGATTCTAACATCGGAGCTATGCCAGGTCAGTGAGATAGGTACCAGAGATCTTACCACTTATGAGGGTGTTTATTGTATTTATAGCGAAGGAGTGTCATATCGTGCCTCATTTTGTGTGCCAGAGTAGGTTCGTACATCACGTAGGACTGATATTATTATAGGTTTGTCCAGTGTTTCTACTTTCATGCCTCCTCATGACTCCGGTCATTAAGCCACCCATGGAGCTCTTGACTCTGGTCACGAGAGAAAAATGTTGACGCCGATTTATGAATGGGACAATGTGATGACTCTGCTCACGTCTTTAAGAGCATATAAACCACATTGGCTACTCTAGAGACAGGGAGTCAGCGGACGGTATCAAGCCTAGAACACTTGTATTCTTAATTTCAATAAGATCAACATGTAACAACAGTCTCAACAACTTGTAACAAAGGGCAACTTGTCTTTATATAGGCCTTTGAAAAGAGTCATTGAGATGAAAAGAGAAGAGAGTTAATTTATTTAAAAAGCACGAAGGCCACTTGGGACAACTTAAACCAAGTAATGGTAGGTACAACATGATGATTGTCTAATCATTTGAAGTTTTGATACTTTTGTATCTTTTCATTTTGGTGAAAGATAACTACAGGAGATTTCAGTCTAAGTCAACTTTTATGAAAGCTTTGAGAGGACGTTGTTTTCATAACACGTTGCAACAACTAGAAACATCATTTGAACTTTAGAACCTTAATTTGAGATGACATAGGATGATTCTTCATCCTTCTGATCTTGTGTATCTAAGAGAACATGTTCTTCAAATGATTATCAATCTTTAGACAGACATCAATCTTCATACAGTCATAAGTCTTCAGCCAGTGATCAATTAACTTGTTTCTTTGGTGCTAACAAAACTTAAATAGCCATGAAATACTAGAAATTCAAATAGTTTAGTGTTGTTAGTTTATGCAGTATGAGCTATTAATGTATCATTTTGTACTTGTCAATAAAATAGTCTTTTCAATTTTAAAATTGTTTTAAATCTATTTATCCTTAGAATAGTAAGTCATACAAGAATTATTCCGAAAATATCCTTAGTCAAATATTTACATGGGGACATGTAAATACATTAAGATTAGTGTGTGAATATACTGATGATCTATAGATTTAAAAGATATCAAGTCTTCACACGGTTGCACATTAAGAGTAATGTTGTACTAGACATACCCACCATGAGAATGTTGCATAGATCGTTACATGAATGTCATAAATGATTCTCAATGTGATAATGGTACATGTAGTCTTTCGACTTGAAGTCACTACGATTCCTATATGAAGAGTTTGTTGTTTTAATACAATCAAATGCCATTTATGACAAGATGATCATAAAGGTTGTGGTTATGCAATGTAGAAGGATGTAAGTGATGTAGATGAGATTTATCTCTCCTATGTGACAAGAATGATATTTATGAGCTGCTTGATGGAATGAGACTAAAAAGATATATGACCATGCTAGGAAGAATAAATATCGGATATTTATTTAGTAAAGTGTACTTTGGTATCAAGTAAAACGAATTGGGCTATACAAGGATGACGATGATCATGCCTTGGGCCCAATTGAATATTGTGATAAAAGAAATGTATGTATAAAATAATTATCACTTGTAGGTTATGTCGATGATAAATAATATTCGGACATAATGATACATTACTAGATGTCGCTCTTGTTTTATATTAATAATAAAATAGTATATTATTAATATGACTGAATATTTTACCTATAGGTCATACGCATAGAGTAAGTCCACCAAAGGATAGTTTTTATTTTAGTTGGACTAAAATAAAGTTATTGAGCCTACCTCATTTAGAATGAGTAAGGAGCTCAATCTTTATGGAAAGCTCATCAGGTCATACCCGAGCCTATACATAGAGCATGTGATGCTCATAGGCAGTTTCTCAATAAAAAGGATTACTCACATCCTCGTATCTATAGTGAGGGTTGAAGATTTTGAACTAGCATTCAGAGATTTAGTTTCTAGAGGGAGTGCTCATGTGGACTCCTAAAGGACGAAGCTAAAATTGCTTTGAAGAGGATCTTATCTCATGTCTACAAGAGGTAATCCTAAAATACAGTTTTATTTTGTTATGTGTAATGCTTTGAAACGTTCTATTTTAAAAATTTAATAGGAATCCTATGTTTTTTTGTTGTCTGACCTTGTGGAATTCCTTAACAAATGTTTACATCATAAATCAAAACAATTGAGTGGTCCATAGAATCTCATGTTCTTTCATGGGTTTAACAAGTTCTAATTAAATAAATATTGCTTTAGTTTAACTACTAATGTCTTGTCACTATTATTTAGATTAGAGAGGGATTGACAAGAAATCTTAATCCCTTGTAAATTTAAGACCTAGATTTGGCTATGGACAATCTTCTCGCCAATGCCTTGCAAAGTCCTCTTTATTTCATTTCACAAGAGATTAGCAACTCTTTAGCAACAAAAATTTTTGTAGTGACAACAAAAATTTGATTTTGTATCCTCTTACATTTCCAAATCAAGTCAAAATGGTTTGAAGTCTCATCATGCCCTCCTGCAACAACCCTATAAGCTAAAGTAAGAGAAAATGATTCATCACATTCACATGCCCAAGAACTTCGTGCATGCTTTCATGCGAAGTCGCATTGCACTACTAAATCCGCACCCTAATTGGTCAGGAGGCTCTACAACCTTTGGATGTTCCAATTCCTACTCATATCTACGACACCGCAAACCTTCAACCGGGATAACACCTCATCAAGGTGTGTCAACACAATTCTCAAGTACTTCATCTACAGGCAACCAACAATCACCTTGGTCTATGTTGAACTGTGCGATTGATATTATCTCCAAACCCATACTTAGATTGTAATACTTTTACCTACAATGAATCTGTCAGTAATTAAGAACCACCTAAATTTCATTAAGCATGCATGATTCACAACACACATTTATCTCAAGCCCAAACCCACCCCCCATAGTTTTGGTTGGCATACTTTATGTCATCCAACACAATGTAATTTACGACCACTAGTAGAACCTCCCCAAAGAAAATGATGCAAAATCTTGTCTAAATAGTTACAAACCCCTAATAGAATAAGGTAAGTTTGCATTGAATACAAAGGTATTGCCTCTAGGATAATGCTCCTTCCAATTAGATAACCCGAATTGCATTTTATCAAAAATGTGTTGGAAGGAGTTGGACGCGACCCTTCCATGAAAGAGCGGATACTTACCCAAATCTGTCCTACCTTAAAGCCTAAGACTATTACTAATTCTTTCCCTCGTCTCTTGGTGTAACTTTTTAGAAATGAAAATTTTTGACTTTTCAAAACATACCATTAATGATTAATTCTTAAGAAAAATAAGATCGAACATAACATATTTGTTTTGAATACTCCTTTAAACACAACCATTCATTTTTGTAACTAATAGGTACTTTTGGAGGCTTTGAGAATCTAACTATATATTTTTTGGAATTTACTCGAGTTTAATTGTGATACGAACCCTGTTACTATAACTTTTTTTATGGTGTGAATTAATTAGAAATTATATTTAATATGATTTTCAAATATTAATTACTAAAGTTAATAATTTTTTTGCTTACATGATTGTCATGAAATTGTATGTTAACATAAAAATTTTACGTATCAATGTGTTTCAATTAAATTAAATTCCTTAATTTTTGCGCTGCCATTTTTTTAATATGCATTTTTTGTTTACAATTTTCATGTGTGTAAAATTTCAGAGTTTTTCATATTCTGAAACTTGAAACTCTTGGATTTTGAAACAATGAAATTCAGAAGTCAAATTTAAATACCTTCAGATTTTTACACAGTTTGTTTGTTTCATAGAAAAGGTTCATAGGGGAAATTATTAAAGTTGAAAAGGAGTGAATACGTTATAAATGGTTGTTTGGTTGGGTATATTTGATCTGTGGAAAAAGATACTCTCAGTGTGCATTCTTGTCACTTAACACCAAGCTCACTACCTCATTTGGAAAACTCACCACCATGAGTAATAAATCATTCATCAAGGCTTAACGAAAATGACAACATTCACCCAACATCACCATCACGCATCCCTCGAGCCACTGTTTCCGCCGCCGCATTATTTCAGCCAAACATTGTTTTCACCATCGTGTTGCCTTTTGCCTCTATCGTGACTGTTATGCTGCCTGTGTAGAGATTTCTTTGAGAAGTTGATAGAAATCGTGATGTTGTCAAAGTTGCATTGACAGGTGGCGAAGATTTTAATGGTAGTTGATAGGAAGCAATTCCCTACCAAAGTTTTACATAAAAAAATCTACACTACAAAAGGCAATATTAAAAAATAAAAGATATTTATTCTTTATTTTATAATAACCAAGACATAGTAAAAGTATATAATAATCTACATAACTTAAATACTAAGCTATCTCCTAATTGTGCCTATTTTATGTCCGAACACTTGCATCCTTACTTCTACTATTGCCATTGATAATAGTTGTGCCCTCAGATTCATCTACAAGTGTATTGTTGACCATGACATTAACGGTTAAAGTTGGGTATACGGGTTTGCAATGGGCTAGCCTGTATAGGTCTGTTCCGCAACGGGCTAGCCCACAAAATTCACTTTTTAAATGAGTCGATTTTCTTATTTTCCTTTGAAATTGTTGGGCCCAAAACATTTTTTCATGAGATGAAAAATATATATAATTCAACACATTTAAATCCAAAAGCTTAAATATCCAACCATGGTTCATGAAATATAAACTCATGAAGTTTTAAATTTAAAAGTTTTATTATCCAAATATTTATAGACATAACACAAGTAGGTTCTAAATGCATGATAATAATTAATAATACTAATGTCTTAAAAACTCCAAATGCAATTGCAAAATACATAAAAATAACAAAAAGATGCAAATAAGTTCATTAGTCAAGAGCCATTGTGTTTGAACAAATATGCTCATTCTTCTTCAACAACAGTGGCCAAGGCAACATTTGAGAAACTTTTGATTTGTCATCATCCTTTGTATCAATCAAGATGCTAAATTCATCATTATTTCCTACAACTCAAAACAATGAATTTAATTAAAAAGTTAATATCTTAAATATCTCAAAAACAATTAATAAATTTTGAAATGCACGTTTAATTATTTACCTTTTGAATCAAAATCTATCAACCAATTTCTTGCACATATTAAAGCTTAAACATTTTCAGGAAGAAAAAAACTTCTATATTTGTTCAAAAACATTGTGAGCCAATACTAAATGTCGATTTCGAAGCTACAATTGTAATAAGAATACTATGGATATCACACGCCATCAATGAAAGTTTTGAGAATCGAATCTTATTATTTTTCCAATATTATAAAACATCAAGATTTGGATGATACTTTCAAGGAAGTTTTGGATCATCTAAATTGATATCCAATTGTAACTTACCAACCGCTTCCACCGTTTGACTTCCATATTCAATGAATTCATATTAAAATATACACCCATAATTACAATGCTGAAAATTAATATCAAATAAATTATAAAGATGGAAAAACAAAGTCATAGAAATTAAAAAACATAAACTTACATCCATAACACCACCACCACCACCATGAATTGGAGAATGAGAAACTTCTTCACCAAAATTCTCTTCAACAAAAGCTTGATATTGAGAGGTAGTAGGCGATGATCCTTTGTTTGTCTTTTTGGAATACTCACTAAACAAAGCATACAACTTGTGCCTTACAAAATTTATCTTTTCTTGACAAGTTATGGGATCAAGGCCAAGCTTTTTATAGCAAAACTCTAAGAAAGAAAACTTCATATAGGATCAAGTACATTGACAAAAGCAAGGACAACACTATAATCACTCCAATACTTGTCAAATTTAACTTTCATTCTACTTGTTATCTCCCTAATAACATCCTCACCATTGTTTGTATTTTCAAATAAAAGACACTCAATCTTCCACACTTATATGAAATATAAATTAGAAGTTGGGTAACATGATCCACTTATCAAACAAGTGACCTTATAAGGGCCGTAAAAATTCACACATTTTTCCCTCACAATCCTCATTTGTTGGACAACATTTATAGTTTCTATCATGCAAGCAAAATGAAGTAAAGACATGTTGATATGGAAAAACACTCTCAAGCATCATAAAAATAAAGTTCCATATAGTCGGAACATCTAAACGCGACAGATTTTTGGTAAGATTGGGGTTGTTCTATAAAACATTTATAAGAATAGGGTTAGTTCTAACAATATTATTGGTCTGGGGTGAGATGGGTTAAATCAATACTTCAAAACTGCCTGGTGGGAAGGCGAATTCAGAAAATCATTCGCACAGGAGACGAGTTTTTGCATGTTCTCCATGTGTCAAGCATGCACAAAAACCGTCTCCTCAAGAGGCGATACTACTAGAAAAATGTTAACCGGCCACTGAATTTAGCCACCGAAAATTATCCGTCGCAAGTTATCACCGAATTTGGTCACCGAAAAATATTTACGACGAATTTTAGTTTTTGTAAGGATTAGCCACCGAATTTGCTACCGAATAAATGATAGTGACAATTTCCCGTGACTAAAATCCATCGTAAAAAAGTTGAAAGAAATGAAATAGTAAAATAGCCACCAAATTAAAATTCAGTGGCTAATATATTGGCATATAGCCACGGAAAAAAAATCAGTGGCTAATATATAGGGATATAGCCACGAAAAAGAAATTCGGTGGCTAATGTGTGGAAGTATAGCCACGGAAAGTAAAATCGGTGGCTAATGTGTGGGTGTATAGCCACGGAAAAAAGTCGATGGCTAATGTATGGGAATATAGCCACGGAAACAGAATTCGGTGGCTAATGTGTGAGAGTATAGCTACAGAAAAAAGATACGGTGGCTAATATATGGAGATATAGCCACGGAAATGAAATTCGGTGGCTAATCTATGGGAGTACAGCTACCGAAATAGAATTCGGTGGCTAATGTAAGGAGATATAGCCACGGAAACATAATTCGGTGGCTAATCTAAGAAGATATAGCCACGGAAATAGAATTCAGTGGCTAATTTTAAATCTTAAACCTAAAAAGAATTAGATATGGAAAGAAATAAAAAGAAAACAATAAAAAATTCTTGTTGGATAAATAAAAAATGATAAAAATAACATAATTGTTTAAAAAAATTTAATTTTTTATCATAATAAATTTTAATATATAAAATTATTTTATTTTGTTTTATATTTTTCATAATATTTATAAATTTATTAATATTTTTAAATAAATATCTCACTCCATTTTTTTAAATATAATAAAATAAATTAATTTCTATCAAAGTTCACTTATTTTTTTCTAAAGAAATAAAAAAACTTTATTTTACTCTCAATTCACACAAATAAAAAAAACTTTTAGTTTGGTGAGACTTTAACCTAACTCTTTGCGAAGCGAAGTGGTGCTCCCAACCTCCACCGACGCTTCCATCACTGCGCTGTAATCACCACTTCGTTTTATCCATGGCTGAATCCGGCGCTGAAGGCGCCACCGCGCTTCTAAACTTTCAACCAAAGTTCAACCACAAAGCGAAACTGAAGGAGTTGCTGCACCGAATCACCTCGCTCGAGATAGAGCTCTGCGCCGACGCCACAGAGGAGTTCAAGAAGCTGCTGAAAGCCGAAAAGGGTGGCGTTTTGCTTCGTGAGTTTACTGCTAAGTAAGAAAACCTTGCTCTTGGTTGTGGTTGATGCAAAACCTTCTTTTGATTTATCGTATTTGGAAGAGTTTCCTTACAACATTGAGAATTTTAAAGCCCCTTCATGGTTTGTATTGTTTATGAGGATTTTTGTTTGCTGTTATGTTCATTTATGTTTACATGCTTGAGTAATGTTAGTGATGTGATATTTGGCACTCTCTTTTCAGTACTCTGTTTATCATTTTATTTGTTTAGAGAAATGAACTTAATCATAACGATTAGACACTGTTATCACCTTTATCCATATTTTTTCTGCTTTCAAATGCGTGAACTGAGAAGAAAAAGATATAATGGTTCAAACTCCACCAAAGCAAATTGTTATAAAGAATTTTTTTGGATATACTTATGGTTCTTTCCAAACTTCTACATGTGAAGTGGACTAACCATTTCCATTTATGTGTCAGATTCACTATTGGAGTCACCCATTCATTTACTGGTAGTATGCATAAGTGCATCAAGCTTCTCTCATTTGATAAAATATACATAGGCATCTTTTCAAGCTTTATTGCTTTTACAAAATTACAATGCTGGAGTGTTTTTTTTTTGCTTATTTTAGTTAGATCTGACTGTTGAGGAATTGTATGGTTTGATGGTGACTTAAATTTGATGTGAAAAGATTGAATTTGCTAGCTCCAATTGAGTTTTGAGAGCATTGTCTGGTTCCACCTGTAATTTAAGGGGTTGGTGCTTTTCAAGTGTGGACAAGTGAATTGCATGTTATATTATTTAGTTTGATGCTTTACTTGATTTGTTGTTGGATTAGTCCTAAGTAATTTACTATATAATTTTTTTTGTTGAAATAAAAGTCCAAGTTTGAACTCTATATGCTTGTCTTGTCTAAGTATGAGTTGAATTAGCTTTTAAATTACTGCTAGGTAGTGTTGTAATATGATAAAGTTGATAGTGTTGGGTTATATCTGTATCACAAATTTGGTGCACATTATTGTAATTTTATCAATCCTTTTTAATTTTCCTCATTATTATACTGTGTTGCTAATGCAGCTTTCTAAAGCAGCAAGGGATGTGTCCAAGTTTGCAACTGTGGCATTGGTTGATGTTGACTCCAAGGATATTCAAGTCTATATCAAGTATTTTGACATCACTCTAATACCATATATAGTGTTCTTTCATATGTTATGTTATTATATCAATGTATTTAAAGTTTTGAAAGAACAGAAGTTTTACCATGTTAAAAATTTCTAAGCCATGGACTAGGATTTTATTAATCTAAACCATTATTTCACCAATTAAATGATTAACAAAAAGTTTCTAAAATATTAGGGACTAAATATTTTATAGACTTTGTAAATTTTGATTTGTTATTTTTTAATTGTACCTGTCATCATTTAGTATTAGATGTCATATGTGAATTAAATTAATATATGTTACGTAGAATGGAATCATTATTTTTTTATAATGATATAATATATTATAAATTATATAATAGCTTAAATTTTAATTCTTTTAGAAATTTTAGTGGAAGATACTTGGAATCTTATAGTACACTAAATGACCTTGTATTAGTACACTCAATTTTATTTGGTACGTTGCATAACTCCCTAATTAAAATTAAAGTTTAAGTTTAACCTTGTATTACAAATAATATATATAGCCCATATTAGTTATTAGAAATAAAATTTCTAACAATCTCTCACTAGTTTAAGGGTATTTATTAAGTGTTATTTTTCCATGTTCGTTCACTTTAATTAATTATTATTCCCTTATATGAATTTGAAAAGTTCAGGTTACTTATAGAGTAATTCAGATGCATTCATGGTCATTTTGAATTTGACTATGGTGAAATAAGTTTTTCTTTGTTGCGAGCTTCATCCTTGTAATGCTTCTAGCTAGTTAATCACATATTGGGATCCATTTTATTATTAGTTTATGCTTCAATACAAATCCTTTCCAGAATAAGGGGAATAATTTCACACCGAAACCATATAGTTTTTTTTACTATATAGTCATTAGCTATTTCTAATAATTATGACTGCCTAATTATTATTAGTTTTATGATTTGTTTTTTTTACGAATGTTTGCATTCATTTTCAATGATGCAGGGACCTATCATTCAATAATTTCTTTGGGGATCTTCTTCATTCATTTGCTTCATTGTCGAATCTTCTCTAAATGTTGGAAGATATTTTAATTGATGTGCTGGTGGAAATTTGCTGTAAATGTTAGTTTGATTCTTATTGGGATCTTTTTTTTAGTTTATTCTAGAAGAACCAGTTGACTGACTCTTTTAGTGTTCTTGTTGGTTTTCCTTTAGATACTTTGTAAGTTCTTCTCCATTTGTGAATTATTTGCATGTCACTTTCTAACCTTGCTCTCTAATTTTTTAGAAATGTTACGATTAATAATTTCAGTAGATGGATACCTCATGAGCTCAATTCCATCCATAATTAGCCACAAAAAGAGGCATTGAAATTTAAAAATAATTAGCCACAGAATTAGATACTGAAATATGGAACTAATTAACCACGGAATTTGCAAAAAAATTAGCTACGGAATTAGTCACTAAAATTTTACAAGGTATAATATTAATAAAATCATATTAGTCACTGAATTAGCCATCGAATTTTTATAGGATATAAAATTAATAAAATCACATTAGCCACTGAATTAGCCACCGAATTACTCCTTATTATTTGCCACGGATTTAGCTATGGAATTATTTGGTCACAAATTGGTTATTTTTCGTTGAAATGGTCCATTTTTAGCCACGGATTTTCTTACTTTTTGAGACAAAACTTTCAGTGGCTATTTAGCCATGGAAAATAAAAATCCGTGGCTAATGGTTTAGCCACTGGGGTTTTTGCCACGTCTTGACTTTCGTGGCTAATTCGGTGGCTAAAATAATTAGCTACGGAATTTTAGGTTTTAGCCACGGAAAATTTCAGTGGCTAAATCAATTTTTTCTAGTAAGGGTCCTTTTTCAGTTACTTTTCGATGGGATGTGACTGGACCCTGTACTCATGAAAACCGCCCTTTGAACTGGTGGTTTCAGGCCTCGGTGACAGCTCCCTGTACGCGATGTGACTGGTGCTAGTGTCAGGGAGAAACCGCCTGGTGGATCGGAGGTTTCATGCCTGACGTAACATTGCCCTGTGCCACTGTAAGTCGCCTCATGGACCAACGAGTTTCACCTTTTTCCAGGCAAAATTTTGCCTATTAAAACGCGAAAGCAGAGTGTTGTGGTCCATCCTCCATTTTTAGTCCGCCATTCCTCTAGTTGCATTGCTTCTCTTGTCTCTGTTTTGCAAGGTTTAGGCCCACTTCCAGCTTGTGATGTTTGCTCAAGGGTTGAAAGAGGTTAGTTGAATCCCTTTTTGGTTAATGTTTAGTTTATTAGTATGTGTGTTAATTGTAAGGAGTAAGTATTATATTAGTTAAACAATTTTTTTGTTAGTAAAAAGATGTTAGTTTTCATTAAAGGTTAGTATTATATTAGTGTTAATGTTAGTTTTCATTAAATAATATTTGTAGTGTTTTGTTGGTTGATGTGTTTAATTAGTGGTTTAGGGTTAGTGTTAAATAGTTAAATACTATCTTAGTGTTTAGGGAAATATTGTTAACGTATAAGGATTTAATTGTAGATAAATATAGTTAAACTATTTTTGTAGTTAGTAAAAAGATGTTAGTTTTCATTAAATAAGAATAGTAGTATTTTGAGTATTTAGGTGTTTAGTTAGTGGTTTAGTGTTAACATCAATTATTTAACAAAATAATATAGTAATGTTTAAATAAATATTGTTTAGATATAATGATTTTATTGTAAGTTAATATAGTTAAACTGATTTTGTGGTTAGTAAAAAGATGTTAGTTTTCATTAAAAAAAGATTAGTAGTATTTTGTTGGTTTAGGTGTTGAATTAGAGGTTTAGGGTTAATGTTAAATATTTAACAAAATATTATTGTAGTGTTTGAAAAAATATTGTTTAAGTATAAGGAATAAATTGAAAATAAATGTAGTTAAACTAATTTTGTGGTTAGTAAAAAGATGTAAATAATAAACATTGCTTAGTTAACATTAAATATGATTAGTGTTAAAATGAACATTGTTTAGGTTTAAGGATCATATTGTATGTAAAATTGGAAAGGTTATTATACTTGATAATAAACATTATTAATGATATATTTGAGTAAATATTTATTAATAAATTTCGTAATAATTATATGTTTATTAAATATTTAATAATTTTGATATTGATAAATATATTGGAAAATAGTAACATATTAATATTTAATAAATATATTAGTATTAGTTATTAAATATATTTCATTTGTATACGTGAATGATTTAAACAATTAAATTTGATAAACATTCAAATATTTTATAAATACTATAGTTTTTGAATATATATAATATAAATTTAGTTTATTTATGTTGCACAGTTAGTTCATTATTTTCTTTTTTGATGTTGCACATTTAGTTCATTTATATTTTATGTTGCACATTTAATTGATTAATATTTTATGTAGATTGGAACTTAATGTTAAGTATAACTTGTTTTATGTAGGATGGAAGCATCATCTTTATCTGCTGGACAATCTCGTGAAGTGAACCCTGGTCCTGAAAATCCAAGTCTTTTGAAATTCCAACATGTGCATATATCTGAAGCAATATGGAACGGAAGACCCGACAGAATATTAAAATGTAGGCGTGCGTTGCTTTTTCGTGGTGCTAGAGGCTCTGTCCCTGACCAAATTGTACCTCATTTATAAAGGGCTGCGTTCCTTGGGATTGCCCAACTTTATTTTTTCAGGTTGAGCCTGCTTTTGTGTCTGTACTTGTTGAAAGGTGGAGACCTGAGACTCACACATTTCATATGCCACCTGGTGAATGCACCATTACATTGTAGGATGGCGATTCAGATGGGGTTATATGTTGATGGTCTCCGCCTAATTATTGATACTTCTGATCAGGATTGGAGTACATGTGTGCAAAATTTATTCGGTGTGTACCCACCCGACGATGCATTTCATAGCGGGACGTTGAAGATGAAGTGGATCTTAGAACAATTTGACAACATTGAGGACCATCTTGGGGATGAGGTTCAATTGTTACAGCTTGCAAGGGCGTATATTTTACGCTTAATTGGTAGTGTTATCTTCTCTGATCAATCTAGTAGCAGGGTCCCACTAAGATATTTGCCATTGTTGGAAGACCTGGACAGATATGGGGAGTATAGCTGGGGTTCTGCAGCCCTAAGCTATTTGTACAGGGAATTATATAAATCAACTGACTACGATCGTTCTTCCATTTGTGGTCTCCACCTACTAGTCCAGGTTTGGGCATGGGACAGGTTCCCTTGTATTGCTCCAACGGTCCCACCTTATAATGGACCTACAGGAACTCCCTACGCAGCAATGTATGCTGTAATATGAATGTCTTTATTTTTGTTTATGCGTTGTTAAAAATTTTGGTAATTGGATAACAGATTTAGTAAATTCTCTTTTATAGGTGGTTAGGAAGTCGCACATTTAAAGCTGTTCGACAAGACATTGAGTTCTATCGACGTTTATTTGATCAGATGAAGCACACGGACGTAAGTCAAACTTTTGGTGTTTTAGTAAATTACCATATATTTTAGTTTTTCTTCATACATTAAGTACCAATAGTTTCTGTTGTTGATGGTATGTAGATTATTTGGACCCCATATGGTGTGGATGTGTTACAGTCGTTGCCAGCAATTTGTTTACAAGGTTCTGAGGCATGGCGAGCAGTGGTCCCACTCTTGTGTACCAACATAGTTGAGTGGCATCAGCCTGATCCTGTGATGAGGCAATTTGGCATGTAACAACATATTCCATCCGGCCCACGCCAACTCGAGGATCTACATGGTATAACGCAGAGAGGAAAGTCAGAGGAAAATTGGGGGCAACTTTATGTACCATTGATAACAATGTGGGTTAATTGTGGTCAGTATATGTATACCAACCAGCCACAGGATGGTTTACCGTTGATAAATTCTGAGTATATGCGATGGTATACATAACATACACATAGATGGATCACACAAAAAAATACAGTGGTCGGTTGCTCGGTAAGTTCATACAACCATGTGGAAATGTAATTGTATAATGTCTTTTTTTGGTTTTAATGGTTTTCTTGTTGGAGTAATATGACAGGTTGATGCGGTTGAAGCAATACATTACCTGACAACTAAGGACGCACAAACACAACTCTACTCATCTACATCAGCATTTGACCAAATCCGTCAACAGTCCGCTAATGTCATACAAATGTATGGGCAGAGGATTGTATTTTGCTGTCAGTGAGACCAGCACCGATGTATGCAAACGAGGTGCCCAATGAAGCATTCTATATAAACATGCCTGGTGGAAGGAATGAGCGTCAAGGCATCGTCAGGGGGAGAACTCATGAAGACCACCAAATCTATAGTCTTTCGCAACTTCCCCCTCGGGAACAGGGGATGTATTATGTCCCCACCCAAATGGGGCAGGCATCGCCTTGGTCGACCTATCAGTTTCCATCCCAACCATTTGATGCGAGCCAGCAATTTCCTTACGACTTGTATCAGACACCGTTTAACAGTAATGTGGATTTTGGTACGGGTGGGATGGGTAGTGGGTACGCCCCGTCGCCACCGTATTCACCAACAGGCATCGTTAGGGATTTGGCCACCCTCAACACACCTTTAATGATGCATAGGGGTGGAGGCAACAGTCAAGGTGTTTCCGAGCATCTAAACCTTGGCATGGACTTGTTTGGAGCTGGGGCTTCAGTTGATTTGGGTGCTGATCAGGACGAGGAGGACGATAGTATACCAGCATTAGAGATCCGCAGAAACCCACATCGCCATGTAAGGGATTTAGGTTTTAGGTGTTGTTTGTCTCCTGAAGACCACCAAAATAGGCGATAAATGTATTTATTTTTTATAGTAGTTTGAGTTAGTGGGAGTCTCTATAATGTCTTCATTAGTGAGTAATTGTCATTTGTTGTTATTATGTTTTCAAATGTGGCATGTAATATTACCAAATATATTTCACCAAAACTGTTACTAGTTTATATCATGCTTAACTATATGATTACAATCAATAAATTTATGCTTAACTACGTGATTACAATCATTAAGTTCATCACTCAGACGTTGCTCTGTGAGGTTGACCCTGGTGTTGATTGAGTGCACTGACGACGATTATGTCCTGTTTGTTTACATCATTGACATTTTGATTGTTTGGGTTACGAGTCCGTCCAATCCATTTCATTGCGGATGCGTGATGATTTGGGTCAGCCCTTTGGACGCATCCGAGCTGGGTCAGGAAGTAGTTTCCATCCAACGTTAGTGTCAGGGATATCATCGTCATTGCTAATGGGGAACCATTGGCTAAAGTATGCGTTCAGTACATTCTCTTGTGTGTAAACAGGATGAATAAATTAGAAGTAGTCAACGCTAACAACCTGGCACGCTGCAACAACGTGTGAGCGCGGAAGCTAAAATGCTTGAAACTGTCCACAATCACAAGGGTCCCCAGATATTATCACTGCATATTTCTGACAACCTCTCTGTGCAACTGGATCAAATCTTTCCTCAACCTCAAAGCGATTACCCAGAACTTCAAACCTCCTCACCATATGGGTGCAAGCCATTGTTTGATTTTTCCCAAGTTCATCCATCAAGTTTTTAGTGTATCGGTGTCCTTCCCCAAACTCAGCCCTTACACGTCCCCCACGTCGAACAAAGTACTCCACCATCCGTGCATATGTACACTTAACCAACGTGGTGATCGACATGTTACGTGCCCCCTTTAAAACTTTATTGACGCACTCAGACAGGTTGGTGGTCATGTGACCAAATCTCCGACCACCTTCATCGTATGCCAAGCTTCATTGCGCTTTAGGGATTCTATCTATCCACGCAGCAATCTCAGGACTCACCTCTCAAAATTTGGCCAACTTTCGATCAAAGATGGGCTTAGATGCAGTATAACCTACATTCAACCACCACTGACTAAAGTTAACATTTGAGGCATAAATTATAATAAATAAAATCAACAGTATAATATAAAGTCTAAGTACCAAGTTTAAGAAGTTCCCACTTTAACGTGTCATTCTTGAACTTGTGGTTGAAATTACTGGCAATGTGCCTAATGCAGAACACATGATACGCATTTGGGGGTTGCCATCCAGTTTGGGGATTTGAGACAGCTGACTTAATGCTTTGGTGTCGGTCTGAGATAAGACAGATGCCCATTTTGGTTGTCACATGAATTCTAATTTGAGCCAGAAACCAGGACCACGCTTGTAAGGTCTCCCCCTCCACTAGTGTAAATGCAACAGGAAGCACCGAGTTATTACCATCTTGGGTCGTTGCAATTAACAATGTATGTCAGTATTTCGCATAAAGGAATGTCCCGTTAACCTGAAGAAAAGGCTTACAAAACTCAAACGTAGTAGTACATTGTTTGAATGTCCAAAAAACTCATTTGAAAGTACGAAATCTTGTATCTGTCTGACTTTCGACATGGCACTCAGTGGTGGTAAGTTCAAATGCTGATCCCGGTACCACTAAACACATTCTAGACAGCCAGCGAGGTAAGAAACTGTACGCCTCGTCCTAGTCACCAAACACCTTAACAATAGCCTTCTATTTTGCCTTCCACGCCTTACTGTATGAGACTGTGAACCCATATTCAGCTGATATCCTTTCTTGAATCATTAAAATCACAACCGACAGATCCTAATTTACCATCCTTGTTACATAAGTTGTTAACAAACAACATGATTAAGGTGAACCCTAAACTCTAAACCAAATAATAACAGTTGCGCTCAGATAGCAAACCTAGTATGCATGAACAAATGAACTCAGAATCAAACTTTGGATGATTTTGTGTAAGCCCAACATTCATACATGTATGGGGCCTAGCCCACTTACTGACCACCCAGCTATTTGTTTTCTTTGATAACATTGCTCTCATCCTCCACCCGCATCCATCAATTTGATTAGGACATTTTACAGATAAAAAGGTGGGTTTTGATTCAATAACAATGTAGGTTTGGTGTTTCTTCATGGAATACTGTTTAAGTGCCATTTGGACCTTAGACTTTGATGTAAACTGTAGTCCTACGTACAAAACATCACCCATATGCCAATCACGTTCGCTGTCAAACCCTTGTAAATGTTGATCTTTATCTCGGTGGCCCAAATTGATGTTGGTGTAATATGGTGATGAGCTCCAAAATGTTAAACTTCCTGTATCATTTTTTAAGCCTTGTCAAGGTTTAGTGGACGAAACCCACGTCTAGTCAGATGCCTTACTTTATAAAGTACTAACCTATCGACCCAGACGCAACTTGGCCAGGTAAAATTGTTGCAACACTTTGTGGATTTCCCATAGTTGACAATGACCTGGCTGAATCAAACTCGCCTTCAACATCTGTGTCCATATCACTATAATTTGGGATTTCTCCTTCATCATATTCATCATTCTCACTACTCTCACATTTCTCAGTCACGTTATAATCAGAATCTTCATCATCATCATCATCCGACAGACTGATATTATTTTCAGCTTCATAACATAACACGAATCAAAGTTTTAGACTTATACTCAAAAAACTAAATATAAATTACTTTTCATTTAAAATTACCTTCAATTTGTGTAAGACATGCATTGGAACGTATTTCATCATTTGCCATTAAAGGGACCACAACATCAACATCAACATATATCTCAACCGCAACCATACTAAACTGTAACTCAAACATTCTTAACAAAACTTCAATCTCCTCATCACCATTTAGCATAAATTTTGAGTATTTTTTACTTTTTTTATCTACATTCAACCTACTGGTTAATTGCGTAATGACCTGTGTCGATCGTAGTTCCAAAGTAACAGAGATTGTTTCCCTCAACTGCTCCATGGTAATACCACGCTTAACTTGTATCAACGTTCTATCACCCTCAAATGTGTATACTTCAACGCCTTCATATTTTCGCCCATTTGTGTATAGAATCACTATTATCGAAGATGTTATTCCTACAACCACTAGTTGATTTAATCGGACAAAATTGTTAGATTTCTTTTACATAGAACACATATATATTCTACAAACAAAAAATAATACGGATAATAAAAATTTCATACAATATATGTTCTACAAACAAATATATATTCTATAAAAACAAAATTTCATAGCACACATTTACTTTTCTACAAACACAAAATATAACTTCTAGCATAATATATATTATCAATTTTATACACATAATAACTTTCAACAGTAAAAAACATTCTATAAACCCTAAACAATAAATAATACTTAACAATATATATATATTCTATAAATCACTGCTATGGTTATAGTTCCCAATAGCATCCAACTGATGAAATTCTTGTTCATGGTGGTTTAAGGATATTGCAAAATAGCAATTTGTAGCAGTATGTCCTGAATCACCACAAATCGAACAATAAAAGTCAGTAGCACCTGTTAAGAATTCCATAACAGACAAAGATCAAGTGTGATCTTTGAAAATAAAAATAAAAATAAATAACTAGAAATAAAACAAATGGAAAAAATATTAACAAGTATGATCTAATTGAATTTCAATATTGCCGATATTTGAGGGACAACAATCCCTGGCAACGGCGCCAAAAACTTGACAGGGCCCGCAAGCGCACGGGTTATGTCGCGTAATATAAAAGATTATCGTCTCCACAGGGACTGTGTTCAAAGTACCAGCATATTGAAATTTAATTATTCACACAATTGATTTTTAATGTTTTTGTAAAATAAAACACATTAAAAATAAATTTAGAAACAAAATTTACTTGACACTTAAAAATCAGAGTTGAGAGTATCTTAGGATTTCGGGGGATCAAGACTCTATTTTATGTTAATGAATTTTAACTTTTCATAAATAAGAATCAAATTAAGTTTTCCAAGGTGGATTTTCCTTAAGCTAATTAATATGTTCCTCTCGGAATCCTATTAATGTACCTAACCTATGGAAAGCGCTGCTTAATCCTTAGAAAAGGCCCATTATCGTTTTGTGAAAATCTCTTATTTATTCCCCAAAAGATTTTGATTACCTTCACGGTTTTACTGAGGTCACAAAAAGTATTTCAAAACCTTAAGCTTAGTTTAAAAACTTTCCAGTAACAATAAATCTCTCGATTCTATTAATTACTTAAACTTACTGATATACGCGCAAGTATACAGTTTTATCACTTAGGTTCTTGTTAGGAATTACTAAGAGCATTGAGCATTTTTTGAACTAAATGGAAAACAAAAATTTATTTAATTCAAAGTCAAAATAACATTATCATAAAATATTATCACACCCCCTTCATCCCAAGATAATTAATTTAGTTACTCATGAAATAATTCAAATTCATATACATGATGGAAAAATAAAACATACAAGACATGGTAAAAATAAAGACTTACGGGTTTCTCCAAAAGCTCAAAATAATTTTACCACTATATTTCCTTGTTGCAATATTCCTCCACCAATTACAAATTGGAACACTCAATTTTACAACCCTCACAACTCTTACAAAACAGAAAGAAAAAGAAAAGAAAAAGAAAATAAAAAGAGAAAGAAACGGGACAGAGAAAGAAAACGAAAGAGAAAGAAAAGAAAGGAACAATGTGAATTAATAAAATGAGAACTGGATATCAAAAGCGACGTTGTCCTGGCTTCAGACCTCCTCCCTATATTTATAGAAATCTAGACGTCAATAATCATGGGGAACGACGGCTAGTGGGACTTCTTTATTATTTTCTCCTTTGTCTTGTTGTCAGCCGCCCCACAAGATCAACAAATCAACTTGGATGGTGCGTTGGTGTGTGATGGAGAAACAGCCTGGACCTCGACAACCATAGGGAACGGCGGCTAGTGGGAATTCTCTTTTGTCTGGTTGTCAGCCGCCCCCTCATAATTCAAGGATCCACTTGGATAGTGGGAATTCAAGTCAGCATGGGCAAACGGTGGAAATATGGAACCGGCGTTCTCCTTATGACTCGAATTAGTGCCTCAGCCAGTATCCATCCTCAGTGGGAATTAATCCGAGCTGAACAGGTGCTCTCATATATAAAAAGACCAAGTGAAAGCTTGAATTCACAAATTATTGACTCGGAAATTTCTTTCCGAGGAACATTCATCAGGACCTCTGTTCATTCGGAATTACTTCACTCAGTGTTGCTTTGCTCGGAACTTGTCACTGCTTGAAGCACTCGACCAAAATTGTTTCACTGATTGAAACATTCATTCGGAATCGTTTTAAAAGTGACTCACTCAAAGATCATTTGCTCGGAGGTGCTTCTGCTTGAAGCACTCGTTCAGACCCTCTTCTCTCATATGTGACCCACTCAGGAACATCTCATTCGAGAAGTCTTCATTTAAAATTGATTCAATCGGCACCTCCAAAATGTTTCACTCGGCTATGTCTCTGGCCGATAAGTCAAAACCATTTTTTTGACTTAAAATTGATTCAATCGGGAACTCTTCATTCAAATGCCTCAGCCCGAGAGGTATTCCTTCGAAATCAAGGTCTTTCTTCACCCGGAAGCACATCACTGGAATTGAACCACTCGGAGAACCTTGCTCGGATATATTGCTTGGGAGTAATTCAGTCGAGAACGACCCTTTCTTCACTCCTTGAAATGATTCACTCGGACACATTCATCTGAAGTCCGACTTGCTTTTTACTCAGAATGGCATCAATCGTCAATCAACCCATTCGGACGTATTCACTCAGAATTCCGACTTGCTTTTCACTCAGAATGGCCTCAATCGTCAATCAACCCATTCGGACGTATTCACTCGGGAGTCGGCCTTGCTTTTCACTCAGAAATTTGGAACTTGAGAGAATCTGACCGATAGAAGCTCTTTCCAGGTCAGAGCTCTGCTTTGCTCGGAAATACATCTCTCGGCCCCAAACCACTCGGAAGTGCCTTCCTCGGAGACATCTCACTCGGGAATCCTTCACTCGGAAATAATTTTGCCCAGAAAAGCACTTGTCCCCAAATTAGACTCGCTTCAATCAGTAATCCTTCACTCGGACGTATATCTTTGGGCGGTATTTATTCAAAGTCAGTCCTTTTTTCACTTAGAGTGGCTGCAGTCGGGAATCTTCCACTCGGATTTATCTCTAACCGGGAAGTATTCCTTCAAGGTCAGCCATTTTTCACTCGGAATGGCTTTGATCGGGAATCTTCCACTCGGAAATGATCATTCTGAGTCATCCTACTCGGAAATGATCATTCTGAGTCATCCTACTCAGAAATGATCATTCCAAGTCAGAATTCAGTCCTCTCAGAATTCTTTCCACTTGGGCCGAGCCCATTTTCATGCTTTTGTTGCTCTTTTTTCACCAGGGCTTGTTCTTCTTGTTTCTTTATCATTTGATGGTCGTTTTTCTCTTGTTATTGACCCTTGGATTATCTTTGTACTTGTTCCTTAATTTTATTAATTTCTGTAAAATAAAATACCCAAGTAGAATATAGTGGAAAGAAAGCGAAAATCATAAAAATTAAGGAAATATAGTGCATAATGATTAAAATCCTAAGCAAACTAAATCTAATTTATTGTGTTATAAAACACTTATCACACATCACTTGAAAGGGCTCAGAAAAGTAGACTGAAACCGCCTCTTCAGGGGACAGTTTCAATACATGAATGCTAAGTGTCAACCATGCAGAAACTCGTCCCCTTGGCAAACGAGTAATAGAAATCGTATTCTGACCAGGCGGTTTGTAATATATGATTTGACTGCTTCCACCCTAGACCAATTTTTTTTTAAAAATGTACACCATTCCTATAATTTTTTTTAAACCACCCCTATCTTATCAAAAAACCAAACGCAACACTAGTGTTAGCACCACCAATTTGGTGAATACAACTTTTAAAAGCCTTTATTCTTCCCTCAGAACCTTTCATATATTTTATACTCTCCTTAATTTGGTTCATAACTTTACTAGCTACTTTCAACCCCTCTTCCACTATGAGATTCAAGATATAAGTACAATACCAAATGTGAAAAAAATTCATCACCACATAATAAACCATTTTTTTGAAAAGGAATTATTTCTTTTAACATTTCTTGCATGTTGTCATTAGCACTTGCATTGTCCAATGTTAAAGAAAAAACTCTTTCAGTAAGTCCCCAATCTTGTAAAAATTCAAAACCATTCCTAGCCAACTCAACCCCTAAATATGGAGGAGGGAAATGAGAGAAGTTTAAAATTTTACCATTGAGTTTCCAATTTTCATCCACAAAATGAGTAGTCAAACAAATATATCCCTCAGTAGTACAAGAAGTCCACACATCAGATGTTAAAAAAGTTCTACTTGGGCTACGAGACATTATAGCAATCAATTTTACCTTTTTAGTACTATACTTATCAATCACGTCCATTATAGCAATACGCCTAGAATAAATCTTGGCATTAGGATTTAAGTACTTCAACAACTCTCTTCCTCTTATTCAACAAAGGAAAAAGGAAGGTCATGCTTAATTATAGCCATCGCAATCAAATCACGGATTACTCTTTGATACACTTTCCTAGCTATCAATTTGGCTTAATGATTAATTTAGTACACTTTGCAATATGACAATTCAAGGTTGATGTTTCATATCTATTACCACTAGTAGTAAATGCAAAACCACAACCTTTACATTGCACTTTTTCTTTATTATCCAACATAACTTTTTTCAAAGTAATTCTAGACAGTTGATGATAAATTTATTTTTCTTTTGCCTTTTATTTTTGTTTCTTTATCATCCATATTAGTAGTTTTAGCAAGATCACTACCAAGGGCCTCTTGAAGTTGGAGATCAACATCATTTTCATGTTCAACAATAGCACAAATGTCAAAATTAACACTTTCATTTAAAGTTAAACCATACTTTTCCATACTCATCAAATCAAACTGAAACATAAAATTTATAAATTGTTATGGGTTAATAAATGAATTTTTTAGTGGTAATAATAAAGAGCCTGTATCAGAAGTTAAGGAATAAGACAATTTAACATTGATAAAAAAGTCCTAAAAATGATGTTGTAAATTGTTTAACATGTTTCAAATCAAACCCCTTTTAAGGACCATATTTCACAAAAATTAAAACACAAATGCTGAAGCTAAACCTGAATGCAACAAGCTATAATTGATGAATGGCCAAAATCAAAAAAAAAAATAAGGAACTAGTTTCACTTTTAGGAATTAATTATTAAACTTAAAGCTGTGAAAATTACTTTCAAGAACCACATAGACGTCGGAGCTCATCAAGCAGAATGACAGAATCGGGTGGTCGTTGGAGCTCGTTAAGCAGAACTGGGTGGCTATCTTGTCGTTCGTGTAGAGCTGGTGGTTATCATTTGTGTAGAAACATGGCAGTCATTTGTGCAATCACGGCCTATGGATGGTCATCTCATGAAGAAGAAACGACGATGTGGTCATCTTCGTGGCTAGCGTGATGACTATACTTGTGAGTGGTGACTGGTGTCATGTCTCTTTCTCTCTCGAAAGTCGGCTCGTAAAGAAGAAAAGAAACGAGAGTGAGGAATGAGAGCAACAGAGTCACAAACGACTTAACGGGAAGGAAGAAGGGAATGACGCACCACACGTGTAAAAGCACATTAGAGAGTGAACTGATAACTGTATGTGAGGTGACTACTGAGAAAAGAGAATAAGTTACTTCACTTGGGGAATAGGGATAGGGTTTTCTTAGAATTTATTTTTAATACAATTTTTGTAATTTTATAGTTCTCCCCGCGGGTTGGCTCATGAACCCGTAGGCCAGGGCTTTCTAAACCGCGGGTTAAACAGTCCTAACTCATGAGCCCGCTTTTTAAATGGTTCATTTTTTTGACCCATAACCTGTTTAAAGAGTTTTTAAATAGGCTAGTCCGCGAACCCAGACCTGTATACCCAGTTCTATCAATTCTTGCTTTGAATGTGGTTCCTCTGGCCACCTCTTCTAGGACTGCATAGGAGGGTTCTGTCGTCCCAAAGAGGGTAACACTTGAACATTTTTCATTTTTGTATTTGCCATACTTTTTAATAGGCAGTGAATGATGAGTTTTATTCTCCCGTATTGTCTTTAACTTTGCTATCAATTTCACATGTAATGATAGAATGAGAATGGTGGGTCGTGAGAATAAGAGGAAGACAACCATTGCAATTTATCTTTATAAATTAACATAAAATAGAAATGATATGTATGTTCATACGAAACAACCAAAAAGCATAATTTTTTTATATATAAAAAGCTCCTTTATTTCAATCAACCCAAGCAAAAAATCTTCTAGTTTTATCTCATTATTTATCCTACTCATTTTATTTCCACTTAATTGTTTTCCTTTTTTTTCTTTTTCATCATAACAAAACGTAATCGATGAAAAGTACAAAGAATGAGAAAGAAAAATAAGGAATAAGATGTATGGCTTGTGATAGAGAGAAGTAAAGAGAAAAAAGTGTTGTATTTTTTTGTCAAAATAAAATATTTTATATAATATTGTTATATAATTTTTTATCATATAAATATTAAATCTTCAATGTAAAACCCATATTTTTTGGGTTAACGTTTCACACAAATCCAAGTCCAAAGAAAGTAAGTGGATAGTAAAAATGTGTTCATCATTCGATTTAGATTGAATAAAACTATTTAATCAATTCAAAATAATTGAAAATTGACCAAATTGAAAACCAATCAAACTGAAATATAAAAAAATTGATTTATGTGTGGTTTGGATTGAATTTTGGATTTACTTATGAAACATAACTTAGTTCAGCCGAATCACAATCTTTAATATATTACTCTTATATTTATATTACCGTACTAAATCATATATCTGACTTAAACTTAAAAGTGAAACTTAAAAGATTCTAGGTAGTAATTTATGATTTTTTTTTATTCTATTGAAACTTTTTACAATGGTGATTTTATTTTTAAAGTACTTATTCTTAATTTTATTGGACTAAAATTATATAGGTTATACTTGATTTTGTAAAAAATATAATTAGTATAAAATCAAATAAATAATATGTCATCCCACATTTCCACTAAACTTAACCGACTCACAACTTAACAATATGATCAGATGAGATAATATTTTGTCTAAAACCTAAACAGATTCAGACTGCAAACATAAACCTAAATAATCAACATAATCTTATATATATTAATATTAATAAATTATTAATAGACATAATCTATACAAGGCAATAAGTTTAAGTATTTCAATAGATTAACAAATATATAATATATCAAAATATTATATATATTTTTTATAAAAAATTATAATAATACTTTATTGTTATATCTTATATATTTATTTAAATAGATGAACCTATTAAGCTTAAATAGTTTTTAAATAGCTTAAAATCTGATCTTTTCAACTAAGTTTTTTAAAAAACCTAAATCTAATTTTTTTTTTGATAAATTTGGTTGGTCTAACCTGAGTTATTGATGCGTTTTCCTAACCATAATCATATCTCTACTTCCTTTTAATTCAGAAAGACTAAAATAGCCTTGTACTTTTAAACTTCTTTACTTTGCCATCCATTCACTTCTCTCTTTCATATTCTCTTGCTCGAACTCATCGCTGCTGCATCAATTAATCAAACCATGATGCTAACTAAAACGCTGATAATAGTGTGCTGTACGTATCAATCGACAATATAAATAAAGTCATCAAACATAGCGCGTAAAAAAACGGAAACACCAGAGTCCTGTAAATGCAGCAGTATGAAACTTGAAAGCAATAATAGTTCATAAGTAAACAATCAACAAAGGAAAAAAAACTAATAGCAATACCTTCTTTGCAAAATTAAAATACATCTGTAAATCCAATTTGTGCAAAGTAGCATGTCTTCTTAGAAGCACTTTCCAAAAGGCAGCAAGCAAAGAGCAAAGAAACTACAACAATTTACAAATTCAAACAAATTAGAGTGCGGGTTTAATGCTAACAGAACCTTCTAGTAGAAAACAGAATTAGTTAGTAGAAAACAGAATTAGTTACGTATAACCGTTTCTCTGTAACCGTTTTTTCTCTTTCTCTTTGCTGTATATAAAGCTCACTTTGTACGCTTCACCAGCAGAATGAATAATCAGTTTTCACATCTCCATTTTTGTGCCTTTGTTCAATTCTCATTTCATGAGTTTTAAGTTCCTCTGATGGTATCAGAGCCCTGAACAAGGGCTCTGCCATCTGGAGTCAAGATGGTTCGATCCAACAATAACAACAACGCTGCGTATAATTCTTCTTCTTCCTCAAATGTTCAAGATCCGAGTCTGAATCCGTTGAGTCCATATTATGTACATCCAGGTGAATCTACCTCTACCGCACTGGTGAATCCTATTTTGGAAGGTCGAAATTACCATGCATGGGCGCGAGCGATGAGACGCGCGTTGATATCAAAGAACAAGTGGAACTTCGTTGACGGTAGCATTCCGGTGCCGGACCCCTACGATCCAAGCTTTAAGGCATGGGAGCGATGTAATAATTTGGTGCATTCATGGATTGTTAGCTCCGTGAGTCAATCGATCGGTCAGAGCGTGACTTTTGTGGAGAACGCCCTTGATGTGTGGAGAGAATTGAAAGAGCGATTCTCACAGGGAGATCTTGTTCGTGTGAGTGAGCTCCAGCAAGAGATCAACGGTTTCAAGCAAGGAACCATGTCTGTGACAAATTATTTCACAGAAATGAAGATCTTGTGGGAGGAGTTGGAAAATTACAGGCCGTTTCCTCTGTGTACATGTTCTGTAAGATGCAGGTGTGAAGCCATGGAAAATGCTAGGATATATCGTGTTCAAGATTGTGTAATTCGATTCTTAATGGGATTGAATGAGAATTTTAGCATGGTGAGGTCGCAGATCCTGTTAATGGAACCCTTGCCAGGAATTAACAAAGTTTTTTCTCTTGTGTTACAACATGAGAGACAAACTGGAGCTCAAAATATTGAAGAACCTGAAGTTGTAATCAACATGACCGAGGGAAGAAGAGGTTATGGTAGAGGAAGAGGATATAATCCAACCTGGAAAAATAAGATCTGCAGTTACTGCGGCAAACAAGGACATACCGTTGATGTTTGTTATAGGAAACACGGTTTTCCTTCTACCTTCAAATTCAAAGGTTCCAACAATGCCAACAATGTGTATTTGGAAGATCCTGAGAATGATGCAGATGGAAACACTTCAGTAAAGGAAGAAAAAGTGGAGAACTCTAGAGAGGCTCCTTTCACAAGTGAGCAGTTTAAGAGTATAATGGATATGATTCAGCAAGCTACACAACAAAATCCAGCAGTGGCCAATCATGTAACCTCCACCTCATCTTGTGTCAGCAATGGAGGTAATCATTCTGTCTTGTCTAGTAGTTCACAATTTATGCACAAGAACTGGATTCTGGATTCTGGTGCCACAGACCACATATGTGCTCACAGAGAAATGTTTGAGTCCTTAAAAAGCATAACACCTCTTGTAGTCCATTTGCCAAATGGACATAAACTGCATTCCACACACTCAGGCACTGTTAAATTGTTTCAAAATTTGATACTAGAAGATGTCCTGTATCTACCAGAATTCACTTTTAATCTTGTGTCCATACACAAGCTCTTGGCACAACATCCATACACTTTGACATTCAAACAAAATGCCTGTGTGATTCAGGATCCTACTTCAATGGAGACGATTGGTTCGGTTAAGGCCAAGAATGGTTTGTATGAATTGGAAGTTTCATGTAACAAGTCTGTTGAACAAAATGGTAAGGTTTTGAACAATTTAGTTGTTGTTCCTGATTCAGCCCTGTGGCATTACAGATTGGGACATTTGTCAGCCCATAGAATGCAAACTTTGATTAAGGATCATCCTTATATTTCAATGAATAAGAACTTGATTTGTGATGTTTGTTTTGCATCAAAACAAAAGAGACTACCCTTTCCTGTGAGTACTAGTAGAGCTTCTGCCCCATTTAATTTAGTACATGCTGATATTTAGGGGCCATTGTCCATTCCAGGAATTCATAAACATAGATATTTTCTCACTATCCTTGATGATCATAGCAGATATGTTTGGCTTGTCATGCTAAAATTGAAATCAGAAGTAACTGGTGCCTTACAAAAATTCATTGAAATGGTAGAGACACAATTTGGGAAAAAGGTTAAAGTGGTAAGGACTGATAATGGTGGAGAATTCTTAATGTCTTCCTACTATAGCTCTAAGGGAATTCTGCACCAAAGGAGTTGTGTACAAACACCTCAGCAGAATGGGAGAGTTGAAAGATGTCATCAAACCCTCCTTGGAATCACCAGAGCCCTCCTATTCCACTCATATGCACCTAAACATTTATGGACCTATGCAGTTGGTCATGCTGCATATTTAATGAACCGGGTGCCAAGTTCTGCTCTGGGAAACAAGTCACCTTACTCAGTGCTTTATGGTACTGAAGCAGATTTAAAGGAATTAAAAATCTTTGGCTGCTTGTGCTATGCTTCTACACTCAAGGAGCAGAGAGGAAAGTTAGATCCTAGAGGAAGGAAGTCAGTTTTTCTGGGCTATAGATCAGGCACCAAGGGATATGTATTGCTGGACTTCTTCACAAGAGAGGTTTTCATATCTAGAGATGTCCATTTCTTTGAGCACATTCTGCCCTTCAATTCCACTGCCAACCATAAGCCTACCTCACCAATTTATATGTGCATTGATCCCCTCAGCTCACCTGACATTGCTCCCTCATTAGAACCACCACCAACTCCCTATACAGAACCTTCTAGAAATTTAGATGACTCAAATCATTCACACATACCTGCCACCACACCTGCCACTATCAGGAAATCGACCAGAGCAGCTCGACCTCCTACACACCTTACAGATTACTATTGTCCCACATTGCCTGCTAACCAGAGTTCATTGTCTGCTAACCAAAGTTCCACCATGCACCCTATCTCCACAAACCATACTTACTCCAATCTTACTTCTTCACACAGGTCTTATGCTTTATCAATGCTCACTGAGGTGGAGCCTCAATCCTATTCTGAGGCAGCACAGAATTCTCATTGGATTTCAGCCATGAACAATGAATTGGATGCACTCAATAGGAATGGAACTTGGCAGATTGTTGACACTCCACCTAATGTCAAACCGATAGGCCACAAATGGGTTTTTAAGATCAAGAGGCATGCTGATGGTTCTGTTGCGAGATATAAGGCCAGGTTGGTGGCAAAGGGATACACACAAGTGGAAGGGATAGACTACTTTGATACCTTTTCACCTGTGGCTAAAATGACCACAATTCGAACCCTTCTTGCTCTTGCAGCTGTTCATGATTGGCACCTACATCAACTAGATGTAGATAATGCTTTCTTGCATGGTGACTTGGTTGAAGATGTCTACATGGAAGTACCATCTGGAGTGACTGCTAGACCCAATCAGTCCTGTAAACTCATAAAGTCCCTCTATGGTTTAAAGCAAGCCAGCAGGAAATGGTTTGAAAAATTAACCTCCACCTTGTCCACCTATAATTTTGCTCCAGCACATTCAGACCCTTCTCTGTTTCTGAAATTCCAGGGTTCTAGTTTCATTGCCTTAACTGTTTACGTCGATGATGTAATTCTTGTAGGCAATGATCTCAGGGAATTTAGTCTCATCAAAGAGAACCTGCACCATCATTTTGGAATTAAGGATCTAGGGCCTCTAAAATATTTTCTTGGTTTGGAGTTTGCTAGATCACAAAAAGGAATTTCAGTTTGCCAAAGAAAATACTGCCTTGAATTGCTTACTGATGCAGGTCTGTTAGGCTGCAAGACTGCCTCTACACCTATGGATCCTGCTCTCAAATTGTACACAGATTCTGGTTCGCCTTATGATGATGTTGTGGGTTATAGGCGGCTCATAGGCAGACTGTTATATCTCACTACCACTAGGCCTGATATCAGTTATGCTGTTAATCAGTTAAGCCAATTCCTCAATGCACCTCAAACCAAGCATCATCTTGCTGCCTTGAGAATAGTGAGATACTTGAAGGCTTCTCCAGGAAAAGGGTTATTCTTCTCTGCTTCTTCCCCTTTACAATTGCAGGGATTTAGTGATGCAGATTGGGGCAGTTGTGCCATTACCAGAAAGTCCATCAGTGGTTATTGTTTCTTTGTTGGCAATTCCTTGGTCAGCTGGAAATCCAAGAAGCAGTCAACTGTTTCCAGGTCCTCTAGTGAATCAGAATATCGTGCTCTCAGCAGTGCCTCCTGTGAACTTCAATGGTTGACATACTTACTCAACGATTTACACATCACTTGTCCCAAGCAGCCTCTCCTCTTTTGCGATAACTTGAGTGCAATCCACATAGCCTCTAATCCAGTGTTTCATGAGAGAACCAAGCACTTGGATATCGATTGCCACATTGTTAGAGAACGACTGCAGCAAGGCCTTTTCAAGCTCCTTCCCATCTCCACAAAGGACCAAGTGGCTGATCTTTTCACTAAAGCCTCACTTCCCAAACTCTTTCATACTCTTGTTGCCAAGCTTGGCATGGTGGACATTTTCTCCCCCTTGCCAGCTTGTGGGGGGGTAACAGAACCTTCTAGTAGAAAACAGAATTAGTTAGTAGAAAACAGAATTAGTTACGTATAACCGTTTCTCTGTAACCGTTTTTTCTCTTTCTCTTTGCTGTATATAAAGCTCACTTTGTACGCTTCACCAGCAGAATGAATAATCAGTTTTCACATCTCCATTTTTGTGCCTTTGTTCAATTCTCATTTCATGAGTTTTAAGTTCCTCTGAAATGCTGTGTCAAAATTCAATAAAAGTTATGTTTAAAATGGGTAAGTTATTCTATATTCTATTCTTTCTAGCAGTTAAATCCAAGTGTTGAGCTCTATTAATCTTATAAAGTCGCCATGTTTCTTTTTCATGCATAAGAAATTAGTAAATTTTAAAAGACTGCTCTTTTCTATTCAAAATTGATTGCTTCAACTTATTATAAACATCGATGAACAGATGAAGTCCTTCCTTCCTATAATGGGAGGAGATCATATGAGAGTCATCTTAAAATTCATAGACATTATGGTGCAAAGGAGGCGAGAAGACCAATGGGCAGTGATGAGGAAAAGTGGAGAAGTTTCATAGAAAAAGGATACTATAGTCTTTTTAAGTCCAAAAAATATTAGGATGGGAATAAAACTGTGTTAATATACTCCTCTAAGAGACGTTTAGTATGTGGTACTTTTTTATATTTTATGGTAAGTTTAATGGAAATAAAAGATTCTCATATCTAATATTTATTTCTATATAGATCAATTTACCTTTAAAAAATAAGTTTTGTAATATATAAATGTTGTTTTACCACCTTTCACTAAGATAGATGCCTAAGAGATTGAAAATATAGGTTTGATATAAAATTTAAGAAAATAAAATAATTTGGACAATTAATAAGAGATTTATTTATGGATATTTTTTTATCACCCTTTTAATAAACAAACTTTTCAAATATTATGAGGGAAATATTAAAGAAAGCAGTTGAAAAAGGAATATAATTAAAGTAAATTATGATTACATTGATCCATATAAAAAATAATAATTGTATGTCCCGAAGATTTCCCCCCCCCCCCCCCCCCCCCCAAAGTAGTGATGTTTCATAAAAGTAATGAGATTTGATTTAATTCTTCCTGAAAATTATACGAATTATGCATTTTCTATAATATGTATACTATGATATTTATGCGCGTTCATAATATAAATGCAATAATATATGTGCACACTAAGTCCACTATAATATGATAATTTGGTGGGTCTATTTATCATTTATAACTAAATTTTTTGAGCAATTCGTACATAATCTTATACATGAATGAGGGGAGAAATAAATATGTGTGCCCTTCATTAAGGTTTTGTTCCCTTGGATTTTTCCTAGTAAATTTTTTAATTAGGCAATATTAATTTAAGCATATTGAAAACGATGTACTCTTATTATTCAACAGGTTTTTTATCCCATTAAATTTTTCCTAATATAAGGGTTTGATTGATCATGAAGAGGATATGATTAGGTAGTTTCCTTTATTATGCATATGATCTTGAAAGAATATCATGTTCTAAATTTTCATATAATGAGAACGTTTTCGTACTTGTATAAATACCTGTATATAATTAAAATGAAATATAACACAAGTGTTCTCTTCCTTCTCTTTTCTCTATCTCTCGTTTTTATTACATTATTTCATAACAAGTAATATTTTATAGGAACAAAAGTATGTATTTATAAATTACATCCATTTGGTAGCTAACAAAAATGTGTGTATATAGTTACAGATCCAAAAAATTTACATTATGAGAGTGATATTTTCAAACATATATATACCGTTAAAATATAAAAAGTTAACATATTACTTATTCCTTCACTTTATTTCAATCAGGTTAATAGGTCTCTTATTTTTAAAAATTCACATGTAGTTCCTTATATATAACTTCTATTTGGTTAATAAGTCTTTATCGTTAACTTTTTTATAAAACAGTTAACTTTTGATTATGTATTATATAAATTTGATTACGTATTATATACTACTACTAAATATGAGAATAAAACTTTTATGCAGTAATTCATATTAAAATTATTAAGTTTACATGGTATATAAATAAATGCAGTATTATATCACTACTAAAAAAACCCTAATTAGCCACCTCAAAATAGCGACCACCGAATGTCGTCGCTAAGTAGCGACCGAATTAGCGACCGACTAGAAAATAGGGACTGGGAAAATATCTTAGTGACTAATTTAGCGACCAAATACACCCGTCGCTAAAAAGTATGACTAACACCGTCGCTAGTGTCGTCGCTAATGACACGTCGTCGCTAATGCGGTCGCTGGATTTCATTCCCTCCATTTTTTGTTTCCCTCTTTTTGGCGCCATGCGACGGTACATGTACCGTCGCTAATAGTGACCCAGTTGCTACTGCGGTCGCTAGATTTCATTCCCTCCCTTTTTTTCTGTCCTAGTGTTTAATTTTAGCGACGGCTGGGTTTCGTCGCTATTTGTTGTTTTTTAGCGACGGTTATTGATGACGTCGCTAAGTAGTGACGGATTTTGGGTGTCGTCGCTAATGTCTGTACGTTTAGTGATGTTGTTACCGACGGCGGTCACTAATGTTTACTGATACTCGACCAGCCCCTTTCCCCAAATCATTTGCCCTAACTCTCAATTCCTCCACCTCCCCTTCCACTCTCTTCGCCCCTCCCTCCCCTCTGGCTCCCTCCCTCCGTCCCTATCTCCCCTCCGACTCCCTCCCCCCCCTCCGACGACCTCCGTCCCTTCCTCTGTCCCTCCTTCCCCTTCCACTCCCTCCGTCCCTCCCTCCCCTCCGGCTGCCTCCCTCCGTCCCTGCGTCCCCTCTGACTCTCTCCCTCCCTTCTACCCGCTGTCTCCCTGTAGCTCAGCAGTCTCCATCCGGTGGTCCTCGAAGGCAGGTGTTCAGCTGGTCTATCGGTCATAGGAAGAAAACACCCAGGTTCGTTTTCACCCAGCTTTTTCTTTTTCCTGTTTTCATTATATATTTTTAATGGATCTGCTTGAAAAAATATGCAGGGCTGTTTAATTTAAGAAAATGGTTTTTGTTTTCATTTTCTAAAAACAATTTTCTTTTTCATGATTCCAAAATTAG
Organism: Clitoria ternatea; assembly: GCA_037962975.1. Lineage (NCBI taxonomy): Eukaryota > Viridiplantae > Streptophyta > Magnoliopsida > Fabales > Fabaceae > Clitoria > Clitoria ternatea. The sequence goes on along the minus strand of CM075672.1, from coordinate 247,753,391 downwards.
AGAATATGTTTGATTATTTTTTCGTCCGTAAAGGATGTTTGATTTGGTTTGTTATTTTCTGTTCTTAGAAAATGAGAAGTGAAAACATTGAAAATGTGTTTGGGTTGGTTTTATTCATTAACAGCTTATAAATTAATCTTTACATGTATAACATGAAATTATTTCCAGTTTAATTGCATTTTGGGTATTTGAAGATGTGAAGGTGTTAGACAACCGGTTCCATAATGTGACTTTACCGTGCATAATGACTCATATTTTAAGGTTGTATTTTTTTATGTTCTAAGTTCTTCAATCTTATGTCAAGTGGAGTATCTTCGTGTTTGTCTCCATTGCTCAATGGCTTTAGTTTCTAATGAATTCATGTATTGTGAAATTGGTTTGCTGTTTATCTCTGGGAAAATGAATTCATATAGTTTTTTTCTTTGGTTTGTTGTTTGTGTGTAGGTAGATGAATTCATGTTATGGTTAGATGGATTTATGTTATTTTAGAATGTGTTTTAGTGATCTTCTATTTTTGTAACATATCACTGTCAGGGTGATTAAGAGTCTTTAATTAATTGACAAACTTGATTTAAATGGTAGGTGATTTGGTATGTAGTGAAGCTTTACAGATGCTTTAGCACTTCTGATTCTAGTGAAAACAAAGTGTCACAGAATCACACATGTTCTGGAGTCATGTGGTGGATAGGGGTCTAATGTCAAGAAATACAATGAAAACAATACAGAAAATGCTGATATAATGACAATTTTCCTTATGAATGACCTCTCACATCTTAAAGATTTTTCCTAGACTTGTTGCCAAATGCCAATTCATTCCTTCTGGTTATCACAGTATGCATTTTACAATTCTTGTTTGTGAACTGAACCTTACCTTTATGAACCACTTCTAACTTGTAACTGGATTTTGGTTCTAATTTCGTGCACCTGAGCCCATAAAACAATTCATTCTGACCGACTAAATCACCTGTACAAGTGTTATAACTTTTACATACCTCATTTCTCTCATTGCTTTTTTATGTATTCTTTCGTAGTGCTCCTTGGTAGCAACTAATAAATCATTAATTTCCCTTCTCTCTCTTTCTCATGTTATTTTTTTGCTCAAAACCTATGTCGTCTCTTTCTCTCTTGTGCCTAATATATCAGCAACTATCTCTCTTTTCTGTCTTTTTCTATCCGGTAATGAAACCGTTTCACCAGTTGTTCCATCCATATTTTCATTATGATCAGCCACCTGTACATGTTCCTCTTTAGCAGCAGCTTCATTCTCCTTTAACATTTGTTCAGTAATTCTCTCGTTGTCCATAGCATGTAAGATTGAGGGAGCATCAAGTAATCCATGTATCAGTCCCTTCTAGTATATCGCTTGGCTTAGATGTTCAAATTTTTTTGAGTTATGAAAGCTTTCCATCTCAGCATCATATAACCTCTGTAATTCTTCAACTCTTCCTTCTAAGAAAATAGACAACTTGTCATATTTTGCAACATCTGTGCAATCTTCTCCAATGTCTGTCAGCGTCTGAGAGTCAGTGCTAGTCAAAGCCAAAGATTTTGAATCAGAAATTTCAAAAGTCTTTGCTTTAGTGACACTCATCATTCTGTTTCTTGCACGTTGGTTGTTTCTATTTCGGTTCTGTTTCATTGGTTATTTTTGTGGCAATGCTGGCTTTTGAATTCATATGTGTTGTATATACATGAAAAAACACCTATGCACAGGAAACGGTTAGGCTTGAACTATAAAATTTTTAACTAGACTATGTTTATTTAATCAAAGTTTGGTTTGATCTAACCAGTTTTTACTCGTAAATATAGTCATAGTGGTTCAAATTATATATGATGTATAATAAAGACTTTGTTATGTAGGAAAAAAAATCCCCCTTAATAATGTGTAGATTTCAAAAGGATTAACTTTTAGTTACTGAAAGATACTTGGTACTAAAAAAAATTACGTAAGAAAGTATGAAAATGTTTTAATAATTAGTTATATATTATCTTACATTGTTCTATTATAGAGAGTTATACTCTCTTCTGCCCTTGTATTGTCTAAAAATTAGAGAAGCTTCATCAATTTTGTATGCACTTATACTCTCTTATTGTTTAATGTAAAGGAAATAGATCTAAATGAAACTCCCTCTATCCAAACCAAAAATCTTTAGCAAAGATTGCATGGTCTTGTGAACATTGGTGTCTTAGAGAATTTTGAAATAGCCTCTTTACTATTGTTATGCATCATTGTGAAATGTGGATATGGTTTGTTCTAGTAACATCAAACCAAGTTTGCATGAATGTAAATAAGTACACCACATGGCCTTGGTTAGAATTAGCTGATTCCAACAACAAATATACAAAAACCTATCCATCACTATCAAACCTGTCCATCACTATCAAACATCCATTCGGATATGGTATTTTGAGATATTCATAATTGATAGAACATTGGAACAACAGGAGAAAGTAATTTTATGACACCTGTTTAGTTTACATTATTCTTGCTAAGAAGCCTATATGATCCATTGCTGTCACTCAGATTGAAACATTTGATTATGTTTGCTTCTCCCCAGTAAACACCTGTTTAGTTTACCTTTTCCCTCAACCTCTTCCCATGCTTCCAATGTGCCTCCTTAACAGTAAACACCATTATGTCCCCTTGCCTCAACTACATTTCCATTCACCCCTTATGCTTTGACAAGTTTGAGTACACACTACGCTTCTGACATTGATAGAAAACCTACTAAGAATTATTATACTATTAAAGAGTTTAATTTTGGTATATTGTTAGTACGCTAAACTTTGAGCGTGTTCTGGGTTTTGATGATGAACTTAATCTATAATTTGCTTTACATGTCTCTTTTTGTTTAGTTTTCTTGCTACTTGTAACTGTCCGATCACTTATTGGTTTGTCATCACTAGTGCAAAAATACCATTTCACATCGTAAATTTCATCATGGTTTAATAAAAACCGATGTGAAATATAAAGGAGATGGCATTTTTGTAAATAAATAAAACATTAAAAATATTTCACATCGGTTTTTTCATAAAAACAGATGTGAAAAATGATTTATCACATCAGTTTTAAAAAACCGATGTTACAAACTGACGCGGTGGCATTTTTGAAATTATGTAAAAGTTTCATAAGAAATATTGGACAACGCTTTTTAAGAAACCGATGTGAAAAATGTTAAGCACCGAACGTTTCAACAACAAACAAGAAGTAATAATTGACAAAAATTAAAAATTAAAAATTTTGATTATTTTACACATCGGTTTTAAAGAGAAACCGATGTGGTACCTTGTCTCTAAAATATTTCATTTCGCGCTCGTATAGGACAGACAGGTTACAAATTTCATTTCGCGCTCATATATTTCATTGACCACATCGGTTTGTCAGGAAACCGATGTGAAATGTGTACGCTCAAGGATGCCACATCGGTTTTCATAAAAACCGATGCTAAGATTGAATTAAAATCACGCTCACCTATCTGTGCTCTACTTTCCCTTTCACACGCTTCTCCAACCTTCCAACCTTGTGTCTCTCTTAACCTTCTCCAACCTTGACTAGCAGCAGGGCCAACTGCTTCCACATTCACTTCAAAGCCTTCTTTTTTCTTCACTTTTTTATTTTTTTTCTTTACATTATGTTTACTCTTCCTCTGCACGTTAACTTCCTCTTCCTCACTCTTCCTCTTCACCGGCTACCATGGAGCTGGTGTTGCTTTTCAATCGTCGAAACTCCGGCTTCGGCGGGTTAGCTGCGAGGACATGAGGGCTGAGGTGGTTGTGGCTGTCGTAGGCGTCTTTTATTCCCATCAAATGGCGGTAGCCGACGGCGAAGGCATTGAGAGCGTAGTGCGGCATGCTGCGCAGGAGCTGAGATCTGGTGCGGCAGGGGTACACCACCAGCGCCAGTACTCCGACAGATTTGATATGGATAGGTGAGACTGCCAGTTCCTCTTTCTCTTTAGCACCACCGCCGCAGAGTAGCCAGCTAGCACCGAGTACGTCGGACGGCCACCGTCGAGCGTCCAACTCCAAATATTGGATCTTCTTCCTGACCAGCATCGGACGGCTACCGAACCTTCTTCCTGTTCCATCAGACCATCCTCTTCCAGCGTCCTTGATCGTGTTTTCCTCTTGTCAGTGTGCTTCACTTCCAAGTTGTTATCATTTTTTTTTATTGCTGTTTGGTAGAAATGGAATGCTTTGCTGTTTGATTGAAAAAAATTCTAATGAATAATGATCAATTGATGTTATTGTTGCTGTTTGATACAATTGCCCAGTAAAAGAAATAAAAGAACTCAACCCCACTTTAACGTTTCTTCAATTTTAGTACAATAGTATTGAATTCATTTTAGTCTTAACGTAGATGAATGTTTAAAATGCTTGCTCTGGAGTGTGGATATGTGGATTAAATTGAGTATTAAGTAGATCACACTTAGTATGGGTTTGGAAGAGCTTATGAAAATAACTTATGGCTATTGTAATCTCGTTTTGGCTTATTTCAAAAAGCTTCTAAGTACAACTTATTACAAATCTGTATATGGTATTTCTGTGTAGTTGATTTAAGCATGCAGTAATTTTTTATTTAGGTTATTTTACAAGAATTGGTTTCTTTGATTTATGTACTGCACTTAAATTGATTAACATTTCTAACTTGAATATTAATGCTATATACTCATTTGTTTTCAAATTGATTTGGGATAATATTAGTATCAAGTATATGCTTAATCAAGTATATTATTCTTTAAAAATCTGTCTATCATTATAAACCAATTAATTTTTTTTAAAAAAAAATCAAGTTTTCACATCGGTTTTATAAAAAACCGATGTTAGATCTCATACTCTTTCACATCGGTTTTGTAACATAACCGTTGTTATATTTTTACTATTTCACAATGGTTTTTTACAAAAGACCGATGTGAAAAATACATATCACATCAGTTTTTTAATAAAAACCGATGTGGTAATCTAGATTTCACATCGGTTTGTTAAGAAAACCGATATGAAATGTATTTTTCACATCGGTTTAAAAACCGATGTGAGATGTCCCTATATTTCACATCAGCCAGATCCACATCGGTTTGAAAACCGATGTGAAATTACCAAAAAAACCGATGTTAAAACCCTTTTTTGCACTAGTGCATGCAGACTAGCACACGTTACGCGTGGTCTCTGATCGTCTACCAATAGCTTCATATTCATCCCTGACTTTTTTCCCCAGGTAATCCTCTAACACTGACTTTCTTATTATGTGTATGCATGTCGATTGTTGTTTATTAGTGGAGAGCAAGCTCATAGGCAATGGTTCTGTGTGCTGATAACATGATTTTTTATGCATGTGTAATGTTGTTTGTTAGTGGAGAGCAGAGCTCATTAGGCATTGGTTTTGTGTGCTGATAACATGATTTTTTATGCATGTGTAATGTTGTTTGTTAGTGGAGAGCAGAGCTCATTAGGCATTGGTTTTGTGTGCTGATAACATGATTCTACATGCATGTGTAATGTTGTTTGTTAGTGGAGAGCAGAGCTCATTAGGCATTGGTTTTATGTACTGATAACATAATTTGGTGTTCATAACTCTCAATATCATATACAATGCGTAGCATATATATTTATCTATACTGGGAAGTTTTTTGTATGTAACAGGCCATTTCTAAATTTGGGAAATGTCTAGTTTACAGGGGAGACTCTGCCAAAATTTTGTAAGGGTCCCTTTCTTAGGGAACTTAAAAAATAAAACTCAACTTTAAAAATGTAGGGTTTAGTCGTGTGTGTAACCATTAGATTCCCGTTCAAGTTTCAAAACAATCAGCTGATGTACCGTGTTGTGTTGGATCTTGAATTGTCCCGGTTGGACAGTTTGGTATGAATTTGTAACTAGTAGGGCGTAACCCATCAATGTTGTATGTGGTCTATCTTGAGACGTTGAATGTTCATTTCAAATTTCGGTTATGGTGTTTCGTATTGTCCCCAGGGTGCATGTCTGCGTGCGGTGTTTCATACCGTACGTATCTCTGTGTACTCGGGGACCAATGCAAAATGCTGCCGAAATTTCAAATGAACATCAACGACACAAGATAGACCACATACAACATTGATGGGTTACGGATGGTTACATATTCATCCCGAATGGGATAGGGTCCCACCAATTTGCAACATCAAAGAGATAGAGAGTGATTCATAACCAATAGTCAAATAAAATTTAACTAATTTAAAGTAGCAAAAATCGTGCTTGTTAGATATTATAAATGGAGGTATCGGCAAATCAGCGACGGATGTACAACCGACTAGATCGCAATCGGTGAGTGACTGAGGAGTTTATGATAGGGCTATTGGAGTTCATTCCGTTCGCTACAGTAAACACGCCTGGATTTGAAGTGACTCAGAAGATTCGTTGTCCGTGCTCAAGGTGCAAATGCATGAGTTTTGAATACGCGGATGATGTCATGTGCCATCTAACTGAGAAAGGGTTCATGGAAACATACCACTGCTGGTACAACCATGGTGAGCAGTTACCACCTAGACCATCAGGCGTAACCGTGCAACAGTCTTACTACGAGGTTGAAGGAAACAGGGATACATACAACAACATAGAACAAATGGTGATGGATCATGTTGGACCCTCCACAGGGCGTATGCTAGAACATGATGACCAAGCAGGGAATGGGGATGACAATGTAGAGGAGGATCCTAATCCGTAGTTGAAGAGATTTTATGATTTATTAGTGGCGGCTCAGACTCCATTGTGGGATGGGTGCAAGAGTCACATTGAGTTATCCGCCTCCCTAGCTGCTTTGAGCCTAAAGGCAGATTATAATCTTTCTGGAGGTTGCTTTAATAGGATGGTCAATCTGATGGGTTCCACCATGCCTAATAATCATCGAACGCCAACAAACCTGTACCATGCTAAGAAACAAGTGGCAAACTTAGGGTTGGGTTATGTGAAGATAGAGTGTTGTGTTGGCGGATGTATGCTGTTCAGAAATGAGTTTGCAGATAAGAGTGTCACAAAATGTCTATATTGTAATGAGGAACGCTACAAAACCGTTAAAAGGAGAGGGAAGGTAACCCGGACGGCCAGGAAGAAAATGTGGTACTTCCCTACAACACCGCGTCTTCAACGCCTGTATGCCTTATTGTCCATGGCAAAACACATGCGTTGGCATGCTCTAAACCGAACACAAGAGGGGTTTTTTTGCCATCCTTCTGACGGGAAAGCATGGAAGTATTTGGATGAGCTATATCCGGACTTTTTTGGTGAGCCGCGCAATGTAAGACTTGGCTTATGTACTGATGGGTTTAACCCCTTCGGTCAATACGGAAGAGCTTACTCTTGTTGGCCAGTCATACTGACCCCATACAATCTGCCTCCTGATATGTGTATGAAGAGGGAGGTCATGTTTCTATCTATACTGGTTCCAAGACCCAAAAATCCAAAGGCGAACATAGACGTGTTTTTGCAACCGTTGGTTGAAGAGTTATCACAATTATGGGATGTCGGGGTAATGACATACGATGCGTCTTTGAAGAACAATTTCATGATGCGTGTTGTTTTGATGTGGACTATTAACGACTTCCCGGCCTATGGTATGCTTTCTGGATGGTCAACATCTGGGAAGCTTGCTTGCCCTGTATGCATGGAACATACTGGGGGGGAATCACTCCCTGTTAGTGGCAAGACAAGTTTCTTTGACTGTCATAGAAAGTTTCTACCGTTGGATCACTCGTTTAGGAGAAACAAAATCGCTTTTAAGAAGAACAAGGTTGTTAATGAACCTTCACCATGTAGGTTATTCGGTGCACGGGTTTGGCAGAGGGTCGAAGAGTATCCCTACATCTAGGACAAGAGTGTTAAGGAGTTTGCAGGTTATGGTAAGGAACACCACTAGGTGAAGCAGAGCATCTTGTGGGATTTGCCATATTGGAAAGACTTGTTGTTAAGACACAACATTGATGTCATGCACACTGAACATAATGTTTTCATGAATATTTTTGACACTGTTATGGACATCAAGGGGAGAACAAAGGACAATGAGAAGAGTCGTCTAGACCTTCCGATTTGGTGTTCTAGGAAGGAGTTGGAATTGAGGGATGCGAGACGTGGAAGAATGTTTAAACCCCATGCAAAATATGTTTTAACTAGACCACAACAGATTGCTGTGTGTATTTGGATGAATGGGTTGACCCTGCTAGACAGATTCACTTCTAACTTGAGTAGATGTGTTGACGTGAAGGAGGGCAGGGTGTTTGGCATGAAAAGCAATGATTGCCATGTCTTTATGCAACAACTACTCCCGTATGCGTTTCATGCCTTACCGAAGCCTATTTGGAAACCGTTGGTTGAGTTGAGTCACTTCTTTAAGGATTTGACGGCAACTTCGTTGACTGTGGAGAAACTTGTGAAGATGGAAGAAACCATCCCGGTATTGATTTGTAAGTTGGAGCAGATTTGTAGTGGAAAGACTTGTTGGTTTATTGTATGTTACTTTAATTAGTACTTGTATAGATTGAATTGTACTAGGATTTCTTCTGTTTGTAACATTTACAGAAGAAATGTTACATTTACAGGGGAGACTCTGTCAGAATTTTGGGAGTCTCTGTGACGTCCCGTGTAATTTTCCGAATAAATTTTTCGTGTTTTAAAAGATCATTTAGAAAACTCGTAATTTAAAAATTAGATTTCACGTATAATTTGATATTTGCAGAATATTAATCATGTATGCTAGTCGTGTATAATAAAATTCAAGAAAATATTTGCGTAGCGAAAACAATTTAGAAGTAACAGTACGTAGCATGTAATATTTATTACAACCCATTAAATTAAAGTAAAAATCAAAGTCCAAGCAATATATCATATAGTCATTAATCATGGCATCACTCTTCGTTCTGCGTGACATTCACTGTAAAAATTGATGTAAGAGTGAGACAGAATATAGAATAAATATAAAATAAATAAAATTGCACAAACACAATCAACAAACCATAATGATATGATGAATATGCCAAACAAGTTCATTTATATTTGATAAGTTTTTAATTTAGTTCAATGATGTCATGCTGGATCCATTTGGTTTGGTGGGAATACTGCAGTAAAAAGTCTCATAGAGACACCGGTAGGAATTAATACAGTCATGGATCCCTACAGCCCCATGACCAACACATCGGTAGGAATTAATACAGTTATGGATCCCTACAGCCCCATGACCAACACATCGCAAAAATAGGGCTTTAACTCATCATAGAGTAACCCCCCACCAGGGTAGGCAATCATGGAACCCCTAAATTCCATGGTGCGTCCAATGCTTATGATGCATGAATGCCTTTAATACTCATTATCATTTAACATACCATGATATATCAATTTCCAAAACCACTTGGAAAACCACAAGTCCTCAAAGGACACATCACATATAATAATTTTCAGAATCATGGATTTACTATTTCAACCACATGTAACAATAACCACAAGGCATTCATGTACATATATATTAATTATGTCATTCATAATTATTCACCACCAAAACATGCAACTGTATGATATGCATTAAAACGTAACAACATCAATAATAAATCATAATCACTCAAGAAATTAATAATAAATTGTTACTCATAGAGGAAATATCATTTTCATTCATAATAACCAATATAATTAACTTTCAGCAATTCCAACAGCAACATACTCTAGCAAAACAGTCATAACATGAGCAAATCATACCCTTTTCATGTGATTCCACTTTTTATAGCTTAATAATACAATTATCTACAACTTTCATGAAGAACACAATTTCAAACTCCAAACAGAATTACACTTATTTACGAAATACCACACTGCCTCAAGGTAAGTTTTCTAAAACGTACATATATTAGTAATTTGAACGTTTCTGGAGCTACAAAAATGATTTTGGCATGAAACCAGTTCTAAATTATCCTTAACACAAATATCTACAACTTTCATGGAGGCACCAACCACTAATTCTCACTACACAATTCCCAGTTTTAAAAATAAGATTCGGATTTCAAATTAACAGAATTACAGCTTGTACATACTTCAGTATTTTAAGCATAACTCAAGCTACAAAAATCATTTTGACTTGAAACCACTTTCTATAGCTCCATAACATAAATACCTACAACTTTAATGAAGACATCAAAGGCTGATTATGTACGTACAAGTCCCAGCATATTAAAATATACACAAAACATGGGATAAATATTCCACTCGGACATGCTGTAGTATTTTGGCTATAACTTTTGCTATACACACTCAAATCAATCGGTTCAGGTCTCAAAATTCACATAATCAAAAGATCTATAACTTTCATGAAGACACTGATCACTAATTCTCACCACAAAATTCCCAATTTTAAAAATAAAGTTCGTATCTCAAGTTAACAGATTTATAGCTTGGACATACTTCAGTATTTTAGGCATATCTCGAGCTACAAAAATCATTTTGACTTCAAACCACTTCCTATAGATCCATAACATTAATATCTACAACTTTAATGAAGACAGCAAAGGCTGATTATGCACATACAAGTCCCAGCATATTAATATATACACAAAACATAGGGTAAATCTTCCACACAAACATGCTGTAGTATTTTGGCTATAACTTTTGCTATACATATTCAAATTAATTGATTCAGGTCTCAAAATTTAGATAACAAAAATATCTACAATGTTAATGAAGAAGTCAGAGTCAAATTCACACGTTTTCAATTTCAAAAATGAGCAACAAGTTACGAAGTTAATTCTGGAATCCTAGAACAGCATACAATTCTACCCATTTCATAGTTATTCACAACCCTGTCCCCTCTTACCTTAATAGAGTTGAGGCAGCTTCCCTTCACTGTCCTTGCTTCAGTTCTGAGTGAGAGGGAAAAGGAAAAAGAGAGAGAAGGCTTGTACGAAAAGAAAATGATAAAAGGGTGTGTTTGTTGCTAAGTTTTGTGTGTGTGTATGTTCTAAGAGTTGTAGTATTGGGTTAATAATAAGAGAGTAAGTGGCAGACATTGAATGGAGGATTAGGTGAGAATTAATGGAACCTTTTGACTCCTTTCCATCGTCAGCTTTGCATGATAGAAGAGAAGATATATTAATATATATAAAAGGTGCTTCGAGTGGAGTGAAAAGGTGCACTTTCCCTGCAGTTGACTTGTTCCCTTTTGGATTTATGTGGACAAGTGGGTCGGTCGCTAGCAGGAACGAAGGAAATAGAGTTACCGGGTCTTCTCGCTCAAGCGAAAACTGACTCGCTTGAGCGAGGCACAAGGCTCGCTTGAGCGTAGTTCCTTCACGCTTGGGTCAACAAGGCAAAATTCCACCTCGCTCAAGCGAAATCCGACTCGCTTGAGCGAGTCATCCAATCCTCGCTCGAAATTCATCTGAAACCGACTCAAATACTCGGTTTCTCATTCGGTAAAATCTCTCCAGACCGAGTACTTTCTCACTCGGTGTCCCATCGGTAAAACCTTCCAAAACCGACTTCCACCTAATTGAATACCCACTCGAAAATGTTTCTCCTTAACATACTCGGTTTCACTCGTGTTCCTGTCCTACTACCGATTCCTCTCACCTTTTGTCTTTCACTCGGCTAATGTTTCTAAAACCAACTTGTCTTGTCCGGTTTTCCACTTTGTAACATCAATACAAAACCGACTCGTCTCTCTCTATCCTCACTCGTGATTGTTTCTTCTTGAAACATCTAATCGGATTTCTCTTCCCTCGGTCGGATTTCTTCTGGACTCAGTCGGATTCTCTTTACTCGGACTCACTCAGGATTTCCATTCGGCAAATAATCTATTCTTATCTATTTCTCACTCAACTAAATCATCCCTTAGCCGACTTAACATCAAATCAATTTTCACTCAAGATTTCATAACACCCTACTCACTCGAAAATGGTATCCATCTTCATTCGGAACATATATAGTTTTCACTCAGAATAATTATAACATCCTTCATTCGGAAATCAACACTCAGGAGTATTAAAGTCTTTCTCCACTCGGTTCACTCGGTTTAGACTAACTTTTTCAACTATATTTCTAATCAAAACCCATTAAGGCCATCACCTCTTGGAAAAAGACCCACACATACGAGTCTCACTCGGAAATGGCTCTGTGCATACTACAATTCACTCGGAACGGGCTCCCACTACCATTTTCCACTCAGTATCTATTCACTTAGTATTTATTCATTTATCACCACTCATATTCAAGCCAAGTAATGCCTTAACCACACAATATATATATATATATAACCACTCGGAATCCTTAACTTAATCACTATTTCTTCCATTAATACTTCCCAAATAACTTTGACAACACATTTCAGTCGGTAGGAAGCATCAAATCAACATAAAACACTTATATGTATTCATTCACTCAGATTTATTTCATACTTAACCACTCGGAATACAGGTTGCCTTTTATACTCGGACTAGTTACTTCTTAATCAATCGGAATATACATACAACATTGTTCACAACTTTCCTCGAAAAGGCCCACTCGGATTTTACCACTCAAGCATTTAAGTCCTTCCCCAAAATACATTTCATTCAGAATCCTTTCAGGTCTTTCACCACTCGGAAAAAGAGTAACAGACATAAGCCTCACTCAGAAATATCTCTGCCCTATATATTCCACTCGGGATGAGCTCCCATCACTCTATATTCCACTCGGAATTGCATAATTGGGGTCATGTCCCTTAGGACAGGTTATACTGGACTCAGATATGCCCTTACTCGGAACTCTACTGCCCAAAACACCACACTCGAAGATCTTTCTACCCGGAATGCTATTCCCTTCCTCACTAGGGAGGTCTTCACTTGGACAAACTTACTCGGATTGCACTCGAATATATCCCTGACTGAGTCTCTTCACTCGGAATACTGCAATCAGAGAAGTTTTATTTGGAAAAGGAGGCATTTGGCAAGGTTTTACTCGGAAACGAGTCATTGAAGGGTGTTTTACTCAGAATTTTCACCCAGAAGTGGTTCTCTTGAACACACTTCACTCCAAATATCTCTAGGGTCAGAATTTCACTCGGTAGTAACCCTCTCGATTAGGTTTTATTCGGAAAATATAACCTTACACTCGGAATTTCACCCTTCACTCGGAACAGAGTCCCTTTTTCACTCGGACAGTCCTTTCTAAGGCATGTTTCACTCGGAAAATGGATCTTATCATTAAAGGTCTATGTAATTTCTATAATTATACCCAAAAATAAAATTTTGGAGTATTACAAACCATCCATAGAGTGTTTTATTCTTTGATTAACATTTACAGACCTTCTATACCTCATCATTTACAAAAATGGAACTATTATTAAAAACAGAGATGTTACATTTCTCCCACCCTAATAAAAATTTTGTCCTCAAAATTTAAAGTTGAACACAACCCTATCACAAACATACTTATTCATGCTATTAATATACCATCATAGAGTATCATCCTCCAACACTCACATAGTCATATATACTCTTCTCCTAATCCTCAATAATCAATACCAATGTTTCGATCATTCAATTCCTCATATATAATTATCCTAGAGTATTAAAAGTCATCAGAATCATCAACTTAACCAAAATCCTCAACTCACTATACTTTTCATCAAAACTTAATAATCATTCCTAATAACCACTAATCTCCATTATTAATAACATCTATACATACATCATCTTGGGTTTTCCCTAAAAACCATTTTTCATAACATCATTACTCATTTTCCTCAAAGCCTAGAGTTAGGGTTTCACTAAAATCAAACAGTCACCCTTAACAGCCACTATCTCCTATCTCAAATCTTAAAATCTTCGTATACCATTTCACACCCATCCAAAGATACTTATGACATATTCCACTTTCGGGTTTTACATGAAAATGGTTTCTATACTTAAACCCATTCATAATGTACTCTCCTATCACCATAGAATCCAAAGCCTAAAACAACGAAAGAGTATAAAAATTACACCTTAAGCTCCATGCTATCCCTAGCCTTAGTATGTCCACGAAAATGAAGAGAGAATAAGGAGTTTCCAAACATTTGAACCATTTTCATAATGAAGAATAAGAAAGCATGGTTGGTTGGTATGGAAGGAGACTCACAAAATGGTTGTCTGAGATGGGATTTTCTTCTAATGGAAATATCACGGTCTCGTTATGACGGTTTACTAAAACTTGATTCACCGATAACCAATTCATTCCTAGGATTACTTCCAGATTCTTTCAGAAATAAACAAGAAGATTGACAAGGGAGTTCCTACCCTCTATGAGCTCAGAACAATCATTACACGCCTTAGTAATTCCTAAGTCGTGTACCGTTGGGAATGGAAATAATCAGGTCATATATTATAGGCTTCACGGTTAATTGAAAACGTCTAACTTACTTCTGTGTAGCACCAGAATCAGACAACACAGATAAAATGCTACCATTGATCTCACACTTACTTTGCATAAGATCGCCTACTTGATCTGCCTCTGAACCGCTAATGGCAAAGACTCTTCCTGTTGCTGGTTGTGATCTCTCGTTTGTTGGCTCTCTATACTGTCTTAGAGGTTGAATAGCACGAGCGTTTCCTCTACGGACTTCTTAATAACCAGAACCTCTTTGATTATTCCTGATGTTATTGTTGTTGTTGATTCGACGTTTCTATAGACAATTTAGGCTGATGTGACCCTTCTGATTGCATCGATGACAAGTAATATTTTCTAAACGTCTATTGCAATCACGTACATGGTGATTACCTCCGCAGTTATGACACTTTATATTCACGTGATTGTTACATTTTTCAGAAGAAGATGATGATCCTCCCTTGAAACGATTTGGATAAAATGATCCTCTCCTTTTGAAGGTAATTGACTGAGGTTTCAGTTGTATATTAATCTCTTCTCGTGCCAATCTGTCTTGGTGATTTTCTTCAAAAATTCTTAGTTGATTTGGCCTTTCTATAGCTTCAGCCAAACGGTTGATAGCAGCTGCCATAGCGTCGTTATCGTTCCTTGCCATCCTATATTCATGGTTTGATTTATACTAATCCTATGGGAAAATATATCATATGTATATATATATATATAATATTATAACGTAACTATAAGTATTCTACAATTTATCAGATAAGCAATAAGTCATATAACACACATTTATCATATCATCAAGCTAGTAATCAAACAAATCACTTTGTAGTTTATCAGTCAGGCACAAGTCATATAGCACATATGTGACATATTCTCAAACAAATAATCAAATAATTCATATAGTATATCAAGAATCAATACATGTCATAGTAATTGGTCCTGAATTTTTGAAAATGCTCTGATACCACCATGTGACGTCCCGTGTAATTTTCCGAATAAATTTTTCACGTTTTAAAAGATCATTTAGAAAGCTCGTAATTTAAAAATTAGATTTCACGTATAATTTGATATTTGCGGAATATTAATCATGTATGCTAGTCGTGTATAATAAAATTCAAGAAAATATTTGCGTAGCGGAAACAATTTAGAAGTAACAGTACGTAGCACGTAATATTTATTATAACCCATTAAATTAAAGTAAAAATCAAAGTCCAAGCAATATATCATATAGTCATCAATCATGGCATCACTCTTCGTTCTGCGTGACATTCACTGTAAAAATTGATGTAAGAGTGATACAGAATATAGAATAAATATAAAATAAATAAAATTGCACAAACACAATCAACAAACCATAATGATATGATGAATATGCCAAACAAGTTCATTTATATTTAATAAGTCTTTAATTTAGTTCAATGATGTCATGCTGGATCCATTTGGTTTGGTGGGAATACTGCAGTAAAAAGTCTCATAGAGACACCGGTAGGAATTAATACAGTCATGGATCCCTACAGCCCCATGACCAACACATCGGTAGGAATTAATATAGTCATGGATCCCTACAGCCCCATGACCAACACATCACAAAAATAGGGCTTTAACTCATCATAGAGTAACCCCCCACCAGGGTAGGCAATCATGGAACCCCTAAATTCCATGGTGCGTCCAATGCTTATGATGCATGAATGCCTTTAATACTCATTATCATTTAACATACCATGATATATCAATTTCCAAAACCACTTGGAAAACCACAAGTCCTCAAAGGACACATCATATATAATAATTTTCAGAATCATGGATTTACTGTTTCAACCACATGTAACAATAACCACAAGGCATTCATGTACATATATATTAATTATGTCATTCATAATTATTCACCACCAAAACATGCAACTGTATGATACTCATTAAAACGTAACAACATCAATAATAAATCATAATCACTCAAGAAATTAATAATAAATTATTACTCATAGAGGAAATATCATTTTCATTCATAATAACCAATATAATTAACTTTCAGCATTTCCAACAGCAACATACTCTAGCAAAACAGTCATAACATGAGTAAATCATACCCTTTTCATGTGATTCCACTTTCTATAGCTTAACAATACAATTAGCTACAACTTTCATGAAGAACACAATTTCAAATTCCAAACAGAATTACACTTATTTACGAAATACCACACTGCCTCAAGGTGAGTTTTCCAAAACATACATATATTAGTAATTTGAACGTTTCTAGAGCTAAAAAAATGATTTTGGCATGAAACCAGTTCTACATTATCCTTAACACAAATATCTACAACTTTCATGAAGGCACCAACCACTAATTCTCACTACACAATTCCCAGTTTTAAAAATAAAATTCAGATTTCAAATTAACAGAATTACAGCTTGTACATACTTCAGTATTTTAAGCATAACGCAAGCTACAAAAATCATTTTGACTTGAAACCACTTTCTATAGATCCATAACATAAATACCTACAACTTTAATGAAGACATCAAAGGCTGATTATGTACGTACAAGTCCCAGCATATTAAAATATACACAAAACATGGGATAAATATTCCACTCGGACATGCTGTAGTATTTTGGCTATAACTTTTGCTACACATACTCAAATCAATCGGTTCAGGTCTCAAAATTCACATAATAAAAAGATCTATAACTTTCATGAAGACACTGATCACTAATTATCATCACAAAATTCCCAATTTTAAAAATAAAGTTCGTATCTCAAGTTAACAGATTTATAGCTTGGACATACTTTAGAATTTTAGGCATATCTCGAGCTACAAAAATCATTTTGACTTCAAACCACTTCCTATAGATCCATAACATGAATATCTATAACTTTCATGAAGACAGCAAAGGCTGATTATACACATACAAGTCCCAGCATATTAATATATACACAAAACATAGGGTAAATCTTCCACACAAACATGTTGTAGTATTTTGGCTATAACGTTTGCTATACATATTCAAATTAATTGATTTAGGTCTTAAAATTCAGATAACAAAAGGATCTACAACTTTCATGAAGAAGTCAGAGTCAAATTCACACGTTTTCAATTTCAAAAATGAGCAACAAGTTATGAAGTTAATTCTGGAATCCTAGAATAGCATACAATTCTACCCATTTCATAGTTATTCACAACCCTGTCCCCTCTTACCTTAATGGAGTTGAGGCAGTTTCCCTTCACTGTCCTTGCTTCAGTTCCGAGTGAGAAGGAAAAGGAAAAAGAGAGAGAAGGCTTGTATGAAAAGAAAATGATAAAAGGGTGTGTCTGTTGCTAAGTTTCGTGTGTGTGTATGTTCTAAGAGTTGTAGTATTGGGTTAATAATGAGAGAGTAAGTGGCAGACATTGAATGGAGGATTAGGTGAGAATTAATGGAACCTTTTGACCCCTTTCCACCGTCAGCTTTGCATGATAGAAGAGAAGATATATTAATATATATAAAAGGTGCTTCGAGTGGAGTGAAAAGGTGCACTTTCCCTGCAGTTGACTTGTTCCCTTTTGGATTTATGTGGACAAGTGGGCCGGTCGCTAGCAGGAACGAAGGAAATGGAGTTACCGGGTCTTCTCGCTCAAGTGAAAACCGACTCGCTTGAGCGAGGCACAAGGCTCGCTTGAGCGTAGTTCCTTCATGCTTGGGTCAGCAAGGCAAAATTCCACCTCGCTCAAGCGAAATCCGACTCGCTTGAGTGAGTCATCCAATCCTCGCTCGGAATTCATCTGAAACCGACTCAAATACTCGGTTTCTCACTCGGTAAAATCTCTCCAGACCGAGTACTTTCTCACTCGGTGTCCCATCGGTAAAACCTTCCAAAACCGACATGTCCCCTCGCTCCCATCACTCTATATTCCACTCGGAATTGCATAATTGGGGTCATGTCCCTTAGGACAGGTTATACTAGACTCAGATATGCCCTTACTCGGAACTCTACAGCCCAAAACACCACACTCGAAGATCTTTCTACCCGGAATGCTATTCCCTTCCTCACTAGGGAGGTCTTCACTTAGACAAACTTACTCGGATTGCACTCGAATATATCCCTGACTGAGTCTCTTCACTCGGAATATTGTAATCAGAGAAGTTTTATTCAGAAAAGGAGGCATTTGGCAAGGTTTGACTCGGAAATGAGTCATTGAAGGGTGTTTTACTCAGAATTTTCACCCAAAAGTGGTTCTCTTGAACACACTTCACTCCAAATATCTCTAGGGTCAGAATTTCACTCGGTAGTAACCCTCTCGATTAGGTTTTATTCGGAAAATATAACCTTACACTCGGAATTTCACCCTTCACTGGGAACAGAGTCCCTTTTTCACTCGGACAGTCCTTTCTAAGGCATGTTTCACTCGGAAAATGGATCTTATCATTAAAGGTCTATGTAATTTCTATAATTATACCCAAAAATAAAATTTTGGAGTATTACAAACCATCCATAGAGTGTTTTATTCTTTGATTAACATTTATAGACCTTCTATACCTCATCATTTATAAAAATGGAACTATTATTAAAAACAGGGATGTTACAGTCTCCCTAGATTGTGTGTTGTTATACTTCTGATATAATTGTTGTTGTTACAGCTTTGTTGATAGTAGTCACACTACCAAAGCGATTACTAAGGTTTTAAAGGGCCAGTGGGATGGTGCATATATATCTTGGACAAATGCTGGGAAGGTTGTCTAAGATAGATGGTTTGACACCTTCTCGGTAAGTTACCACATCAATTTGTTGTGATTTGATTTGTAAAATAGACCTCTTATTAATTTTGATTTCTCATTTCATTTTACAACGTGATTATCAGTGGGCAGAGGGGATGATTGATGAGATTAGGAAGGTCTTTGCCACAAAGACCTCCAAAATCATCAAGAGTATCCTTTGGAAGGTGAGGGACAAGGGTGAGCGCCCTCATTGGATCCCCGAGGACCATTGGGATGGGATGGTCCAAAAGTGGGGCGGCGTCCCGTTCCAGCAGGCGAGTGCTCAGAACAGGGCAAACAGAGCCGCCGATGCTGCAGCCTCAGTTTACATTGGGGGTAGCATTTCAACCCTCGAGCACAAGAAAAGATTTGTAAGTATATTTATGTTAAACATTTCTATTATGATTCGTCTGACATGTTTACAAATAATAATCTCAATGTTTTTTATCCACCACAGGAGCTGAGAGAGCACCGGGAGCCTTCTTTGTTTGACGTCATGCAAATGACCAAGAAGAACAAAGCCGGTGCATGGGTAAACCAGAAGACTATAGATCTAGCGGTATTTACTTTTAACTCACACATGCTTATAATTTACAAATCAGCTTACTAATCCTATCAGTGTTTTTTAATTTACAGGAGGCGTATCAGGCCAGGAGGGCCGAGAAGGAGGCGGACCTGGTGGCTTCGACTCCTGAAAGGGAGGTTCCTCCCACCCTGTCTTGTTCTGACGACAATGCCATCTATATGGAGGCTGTTGGCGGTGTGAACAAGAAAGGGCTTTGGATTGGGTGGCGTCGGTACACAGCTGGCGAAAAAGGGGAAGACCCCTTCCTCTTCCTCTTCGTCTGGTCTTCCGACTAAGGTTGTTCAGGTTATTCAAAACCTAAACGACGAGCTACAGGAGGAGCGACGTCAGAGGCAGCTTTTGGAGGAGCGGGCCGAGGCAACTTGCACAGCAGCAGGAGCTACTGATGCAGTTGATGGCGAGACTACCTCCCCCCACTTCCCAGGCGCCCCCACCACCATCACAGGATCCCCCACCACCATTATGATTGTATTTTTATTATGTATACACATTGTATATTTCATTTACAGATTATATATTATATTCCATTCAGTATTTATTTTGTCATTCTTCATTTATTATGTCAATATTTATTGGTAATTAAATTCAAAGAAAAACGCCTTATTGTGATTATCATTAATAATTCAACCTATTTGATAAATAAATTTAATCCATTATTTTGTTTTTAATAATAATTTAATATTTAAAAAAAATTATTCAAATTTAATTATAAAATTTTATCACCCAACACAAAATATTAATCAATATTTTTAAAGTTAAATTAACAAAACCTATAAATATTTAAACAATTTTTTTAAAAAATAATGATTCCCATTAGCGACGGACAAAGATGGTCGCTATATAACTACTAATAGCGACGGATCCCAGTGGTCGCTGTATGGCTACCCATAGCGACGGACAAGGATGGTCGCTACATAACCTCATAGCGACGGTCATAAGTGGTCGCTGTATGGCTACCCATAGCGACGGACAAAGATGGTCACTACATAACTACTAATAGTGATAGGGTAACGGAGTCGCTATATGGCTACTAGTAGCGACAGGGTCCTGGGCGTCGCTAAACATGGTCAGTTAGCGATGGGGTAACGGCGTCGCTATATGGCTACTAGTAGCGACGGGGTCCCGGTAATCGCTGAACGTGGTCAGTTAGCGACGGCTGAAGTAAGTGAAGCAGAGTCCATGTTAGCGACGGTCTTATGTCGTCGGTAATATAGCGACGGGGTTTCTGTGGTCGCTGATCTATCTTCGATGAAGGTTTTAGCGACGATCGTTTGGCCATCTGAAATACCGTCACTAGTGCTCTTAGCGACGGCCGTGGCATGGATTAGCGACCAATTGTGTCTGTCGCTAACAGGTGTTTTTTTAGTGTTGTATCAAGAAAATTAAAACTAAATACATCCTATAAATTTATACAAAGATATGTTCTTAGATAGTCTAAAAGGGAAAAATACTTTGACCATAAGAAAGATTTTTCTTAGGTAAGAGCAAGAAGAATAAATTTAAACTGTTATATCTTATCATGGATGGTCTACATTAAAATATAGGGTTTTACTTGGGTACCCTCTCTAAATTGAGGGTTTCAATACCCCTAGCCACATGTCATGCCATGTGTGAAAATTGTGTGTAATTTAAGTAGAATTGATGTCCTTAGCCACGTGTCATGCCACGTGTCAAAATAAATGGTACACATTAAAATAATGCTAAAATTTGATAGTGTTAAGACTTGATCCCACAACACATGAGAAAGAAATAAAGAGTCTTACCACTAAGCTACTTAACACATTTAAAAATTATGATGTAACTATATAGTTATATTATATTTGTAGAATGTATATCTGTTAATAAAATTTATTAACAAAATAAACATTTTTGTCTTTTTTCATTTAGTATAACAATTAAAATCAAAATTAATGAACGAAAAAATGTAAGAATATTTATTTTGAAAATAAATTTTATTAATGAATATATATTTTATGAATATAATATAACAATATATAGTTATATTACATATGGCTAGAGACTAATACATGTGGCATAAATTCAATTAACACATGACTAGGGTGCTAGGAGCATTAGAGCCCTCAATTAATGTGCTTAGCAACCGGTCAAACTAGTCACTCGTAGATAGTCAACATTTTAAAATATTTATATTTCAAAATTTAAGTGTAACAAGGTTTGATCCCCTAACGTATATATAAGAGATGGAAGATGAGCCTTAGCAAACTAAAGGATATATCATTAGTTTTTTTAGGAATAGATACCTACAGTCACGTGTGTGAAGCAACTAGAATGGATGCCTCTAGCCACGTGTCAACTAAATTTATACCACATGTATTAGTCTTTAGCCACATGTCAACTCTGTCTATGCCACCTATTTTTCAAAATCATCATTTTTGTTTAGATTCTAAGATAACATCTGAAGTGTTTGATTTGAGTAGGAAATGGAAGAAAAGTCTCACCACTACATTTAAGAGATGTAATATAACCATATATTGTTATATTATATTTGTAGAATGTATATATATTAATCATATTTATTTGCAAAATAAATATTCTTGCCTTTTTTTCGTTCATTAATTTTACTTTTTATACAAAGTGAAAAAAAAGACAAAAAAGTTTATTTCATAGATAGATTTTATTAACGGATATACATTCTGCAAATATAATATAACTATATATAGTTGCATTATATTTTTTAAATGTGTTAGATAGTTTAGTGGTAAGGTTCTTATTTTCTCTCCAATATGTTGCGGGATTAAACCTTGTTATATTTAAATTTTAGCATATAAAATGTTTTAATGTGTTGACTATTTATGAGTGATCGATTACTAGACACAATCATGTCCATCCATCCTAGTTGCTTAAATCACATATAATTTCGACATGTGGCATGACACATGGATAAGGACATTAATTCTAATTATTTAAATCACATATAATTTTTACATGTGGCATGACACATGGCTAGGGGTATTGAAACCCTCAATTTAGAGAGGGTATCCAAGAATTTCTCTAAAATATATTGATCATGTGACACATGACTTCTTAAGTGATCATGTGACTTTAAAAAACTTTTAATATCATGTATGATTGTACAACATAGGTGTATCCCTCTCTTACTCCCACCTAATAAAACTTTTTTTATAGTATATGATCCGGTCTCAATACCAGCACATGGGCAAGAAGGTAATTTCATCTCTTCTTACTCGCTTACCAGTGTGATAGGTAAACCTCCAAACTTTAAGCCCGTATCAAATTTATATCTATACCAGAAGTCCAGGTCAACACTTAGCACACCAGAAAGCATCCATGTCACCCAACAAACAGTACAAGGTACAGGTATGAGGAAACGTTCGCAAGAGACGTGGAGGCACCCGCGTCGTGTGTCAGAATCGTACAGACATAGTGTACGATTGGTCCCATAACCCTAAAAGACTCTTCATTCTCCACTTTACAACTCTAGTACGTTAGACTCATTCTCAAACTTACGCTTTAGAAACCTTGAATTCCTTTACTGGTTACTGACTTGAGCGTCAGAGAATCTTCGCGGGTCACACCATCTTTCGCCCCTTATCAATGTGAAAGCTTGGTATGAAGGATCTCTAAGACTTCAAGACCTTTATTTTTCCATTGAGATAAAAGACACAATACCAGATACCCACTGTACCAGTTTATAAATCACTCAAAACAAAGAACATTTATGGCTGGTCCCACACCAAATCCTTGGGACACAATAGATTTATTCCCACTCTTCGTAGAAGTTTCATGACTTTACCATGGAAGGCAACTTAAGGGAGTTTCAAGAGAGGCATGTGGAGGATGCTATGCCCCAAGCAAACAGGCGTCTAACCTTTGATTCTCCAGCGGAGAGTTCTAGGAGAATGATGCCCCTGGGATGCCTGATCCTCGTGATGAGATCATCAGGCAACTCTGGGAGGAGTTGGCTAAGCTGAAGAGGGATCGAAGGCAATTAGAGGAGAAATCATTCTCGCGGGCAAAGGAGACTTATGAGGCTTCTGTTAGGTAGAAGTCCACTATGCTCCGGTATTCCAAAATCCCTATATATGAAGAGAGGGAGCAGACTCAAGATTCTAGGGACAGGTTTGGTGCTAGGAGGAAAGATGCCAGTGGCGGCAGCCTTAAGGACGTATAGGCTCAACGTCTCATTCTCTAGAAGGTTGATGAGTGTGCCTATCCCTAGGCACTTGCAGACGACTCAACCCCTCTCCATCGGGAAGTATACGGGTGAGACTGACACAAGCAAACATTTATATGCATACGCGTATGAGGCTATGTTCTTGGGAACAAAGGAGGATGTCATGTGTCAGATATTTCCCCATACCCTTATTAAAGAGGCCCTCAACTAGTTCAAGGGACTTTCAACGGGGTCGATAGACTCTTGGAAGGAGATGATGATGGCGTTCAGTGATCATTTTGTCATTTCTAGGGATGTTCCTAGGACGTCGCATACTCTCGGCCAGATCAGGCAGGGTAAGAACAAAACTCTGAAGAATTTCCTGAAGAGATTTTATAAGGAGACGACCATGGTCCCCAATCTTATGGAGGCTATACAGTTGCATATCCTTATTGAGGCTTTACAGCCTAAGTCTGCTTTTGCTTTGTCTTTGGCAAAGAGCCCTCTGGTGTCTTTTGAGGAGTTCCGGAGGAAGGCATTAAAATATATTGATATTGAGATGCACCTGGAGGCCACAATGGTGAGATTGAAGCTGCCTATTCCAGTGTCGTAGCCACCCAGGGAGAAAGAGAGGGCTAGGCTGGAGAGGCTTTTTTAGAGGGATAGATTTAGGAACTCTTAGCCATAGCAGCAGGAGAGGTGCGTAGCTGCCTTTAGCAATTATGCTCTGCTGAATACCAGACCGGCGTAGATCCTTAAAGAAGTGGGATGGCCAATATTCAGCGTCTATGGTATCAGGAGACTAGCTCCATTAAAGAGGCTTGGGAATCCGTACAAGTATTGAGATTTCAATGAACAAGTTGGACATTCGACTGAGGAGTGTAGATCTTTAAAGGACGCTATGGAGACCCTCACTATAAGGGGAAATTAAAGCAATATCTCTTTAAGGAGAGGTCCATAGATGAGCCAGACTGGATGGAGAAGCAGAATCATGACCGTAAGAAGATGGTGATAACAGCCGGGGTCCTATGAAAAGATTAACTGCTACGGAGAAGCACCGATGTGGCTCAAAAGGAGAAAGCACCCTAACAGCAACAGCGAGGCCAGTGTGAGGTGATTAATATGATTGCCGGAAGGTTTGCTAGCGGAGAAACATCAATCACAGTGAGGAAAAATCACCATCGCATGATCCTTTTAGTTCAGGGCAAGCCCAGGATAATCGCCCATTTCAGGATGGTGTGGTGGTGCCAATAATTTCTTTTTCTGATGAAGATTTTGGCCTGACCATTCTTGAAGGAAATGATGCAGTGGTCATCATAGCGGTAATTATGAACAAGGATGTCAAGCGAATCCTTGTAGATCAGGAGAGTTCCTGCAACGTTATCTTTTATAATTATTTTAAAAGAATGGGCTTTAATGATTCTGATCTTCAGCCCTATACGCAAGAATTAACAGCTTTCAAAGGAGCCAAGTAGCTTACCAAGGGGTATCTTGACACTTTGGTGTCATTTGAGGGCGAGCCCGGTGCAAGAATTGTCAAGTCCATAATATTGGTGATAGATGTGGAGTCATCATACAATGGCATCATAGGCCAGCCCACACTGAATGCCATGGAAGCGATTGTGTCAACGTCTCATCTCCTTATCAAGTTCATCGATAAGGACAACAATGTTTCATCTATCTGGGGTGACCAGAAGATGGCCAGGTACTGCTATAACCTGAGCCTCAACATGGTGAAGTTGGAGGCATTCAATAAGAATAGGAAGTTGAACGATGGAGGAATCACGAATAGATCTATCAGCCTGATTGACCAAGATCCTAGGGCGGAGCTTAAGATTGACCCGCTCAATCCATCAAAGCCAATGCTGGAGGGAGGTTCCAGGGAAGTCATACTTGGAGATGCCCTAGAGAAGGTCACGCATATAAATGATAAGTTAGAGGCTGTTATGGAGCAACGCCTAATTGTGCTCCTCGAGGAGTTCAAATACCTTTTTGCATGGACTGTTGCTGACATGCCCGGGTTGGACCCCAATTTTTGTTGCCACAAGTTATCTGTCTACACAGAGACGAGTCCGGTTACCTAAAAGAAATGGAGATTGGGCCTAGAAAAGCAGAAGGCAGCTTGTGAGCAAATGGAGGAACTTCTGAAGGCTAGATTCATCAGGGAGATCCAATATTCCTTTTGGCTTTCCAATATAGTGATGGTGTAGAAAGCCAATGGCAAGTGGAGAATGTGTATAGATTATGTCAATCTAAACCCTTGCTGCCCAAAGGATCCATATCCATCCTAAATATTGATAGAATAGTTGATGACTCATCTGGTTACCAATACCTATCTTTCATGGACGCGTATTCAGGGTACAACCAGATTTCGATGTGGGAGGAGGATAAGGAGAAGGCGGCCTTCGTCAATGACCATGTTGTATTCTATTACAATGTCATGTCCTTCGGTCTGAAGAACGCTGGAGCCACATACCAATGGATTATCAATAAAGTTTTTGAAGGCATACACACCAAACTGGTGGAGGTGTACATTGATGATATCATTGCCAAGACCCCTGCTGGGGGTGACCATGTTGAATACTTACGCCAAGTTTTCCTACGCCTAAGGCAATACAACATGTGCTTGAACCCACTGAAGTGCATTTTTGTTGTTCCTACTGGAAAATTTTTGGGTTTCATGTTGACTCAGCGCGACATAGAGGCAAATCCAGGAAAGTGTCAGGCGATTTAAGACCTATAGAGCCCAAAGAACTTGAGGGGGGTTCAGTCCCTAAACAAAAAGGTGGCAACCTTGGAACGATTCAGCCTAAAATAACGCATGTATCCCTCCTTCTATATAAGATTTTGAAGAAGTCAAAGAAGGTTGAGTGAGGGTAGAAGCAAGAGAAAGCTTTTCAGGAGCTTAAGGAGGTGTTGTCCAGACCTCCTATTCTGGTGAGACCTAACCCCGGGGAGCTGCTTATTTTGTACTTAGCAGTGTCAGATGAGGCTCTGAGAGTAGCCTTGGTAAAGGAGACTCCGGAGGGACAGAGGCCAGTATACTTCACTAGCAAAACATTACAAGGAGCTGAAGGCCGATATCAAAAGATAGAGAAAGCCTCTCTGCCAGTTGTTTGGGCCTCCCGACGTTTGAGGCCGTATTTTCATGCACACCCTATTGTAGTAAGAACAGATCTCCCGCTTCGCTCAGTGCTAAGCAAGCCAGACCTAAATAGAAGGATAATTAAATGGTCAATCAAGTTGTCTGAATTTCATGTAACTTATGAGCCACGTAGTGTAATATTAAAGGCTCGGGTTCTGGAAGATTTCATGGTGATGATTGGAGCAGATCTGACCCTTCCTCGTTCCTATTAGACGGTATACGTCGATGGATCTTCCAACAGTAAGGGAAGTAGCGTAGGCGTGGTGGTTGAGAGTGACAATGGGGTGCACTTGGAGATTTTCTTACACTTCAATTTCAAGACTTCCAACAACCAAGCTGAGTACGAAGCTTGTCTCACCAGACTAAGGGCATCATTGAATATCGGAGCTTCTGAGGTAACCCTCTGTAGTGATTCATAACTAGTGATTTCGTAAATACAAGGAGAGTATTAGGTTAAAAAGCCCTAGCTCCAATTGTATTTAAATTGTATCAATGAGTT
Organism: Clitoria ternatea; assembly: GCA_037962975.1. Taxonomy (NCBI): domain Eukaryota; kingdom Viridiplantae; phylum Streptophyta; class Magnoliopsida; order Fabales; family Fabaceae; genus Clitoria; species Clitoria ternatea. The sequence goes on along the minus strand of CM075672.1, from coordinate 247,725,947 downwards.
GAAGGTGTATTTTGCAGTGTTGGAGTTTAGGCATGTGCCAAGGGAGGAGAACACTAGGGCGGATATTCTTTCGAGGTTAGCCAACATGAAGCAGCCTGGGAGTACTACCACTGTAGTCTATAGCACTTTGACTACACCCAACATTCCCCTGACCCCGTCCATATGGCTATAACTTTCCGTGTATTCAACGATGACTCATTGGAAGTTCCTTTCATTCGTTATCTGGTCAATGGAGAACTACCCACTGATGAGGCCAAGAAAAGGAGAGTTCATAGGGAGTTGCCCTATTTTACAATGGTAGATGAGATATTGTTCAAAAGAGGTTTCTCTGTGCCCTACCTCCATTGTCTGAATAAGAATGAGGTGCAAGAGGTAATGGAGGAGGTGTATGATGGCCAGTATTTGCACCATTATGGAGGACAAAGCTTAATAAGAAAGATATTGAGAGCTGGCTATTGGTAGCCCACAATAAAAAAGGATTCCATGGAGTTCATGAAGAAATGTGATCCATGTCAAAGGTTTGCTAACCTCTATCACACACTGGCTGAGGAACTATCCACTTCCATTGTGCCATAGCCCTTTCACCAATGGGGATTAGACATCTTGAGTCTTTTCTCTACTACTCTACGGGCATCAAGTACCTCATTATGGGGGTAGACTATTTTATGAAGTGGATTGAGGTAGAGCCGGTGGTGCACATCACTTCAGCCTAGACCAAGCGTTTTGTCTATGAGAACATCATAGCACGGTTTGGGGTACCAGCATAGATCATAACTGACAACGACACTTAATTTACTGATAAAAAGTTTAGAGTTGTTGGAAGGACTCGGGATAGTCCAGATTTTCTCATCTGTTTAGCTTTTGCTTTAGCAAGGCTCTTCCTTAGTTTGGTGTTTTTTTCCTCGAGTGACCCAACATCGACATTCCCCTACTTAAGTTCTCCAATCTACTGGAAGAATTATTTCTCTCTTCTAGCCCACACTTTTACTTGCTTCGAACACCCAACCTCAGAAGCTTGTAATTCTTAGCTTGGCAGATTTCTCCTACTCTATTTCTAGGTCCTTCTTCAGCGGAGGAATCTCTTTCACTTCACCCTTGAGCTCAGAGACCTGCTCCTCCAGCGCCTTCACAGCTACCTTCAGGGTAGATATTTCACAGAATTGTTCAATACCTTACTCCTTAGCCTTCTTCAGCCACTCTTTAACGATGTTCAAGTTCACCCTATCCTTGGCAAAAGAAACACTGAGCTCCTCCACCTGGAAGCTTAGCTTGTCAGCTTCTGCCACACTATTCACTGTCCTGCTCAAGGAGTGGAGAAGGCCAGATAGTTCAGCCAGTTGCCACCTACTTGCCGGGAAAGCTTTCTTGATTTCAGTGACTTCCAGCTTTGGTCTGAGTTTATATGTCAGTTTGGGAAATGTAGCAAGCATAGGCCCGTCATACTTCAAAAAAGATGATAGGAATGAGGTGTTCGGAGGAGAGTAGGAACCACTGGTATGGAGACGCCAACAGTAGGATATGGCCTGGCCTCAGGTTCAGAGTCAGGAGAGGCCTTTAAGGCGGTGATAACCTTCTTTCCCTTCTGGGCACTGGTCATCCTGGTTTCTTCTAGCGTTTTCTGTTTTTTGTCCGACGTGGGGGAAGATGGCTTCTATGCTCCGGTATCCCTGTGGTTCTTTCTTTTCTTCTTTTCTTTTTCTTTCTCAGGCTGTGTGGTGCTGGCCTGTTAAGTTTCAGTCAGTAGGGGTACCTCACCGGTCATAGTGGATGTTAGGGAAATGGTCTCGATGCGTGCTTTGACGGTGTTTCTTTTTGGTTGAATGTTATTCTCTTCAGAGAATGAATCCTTATCCACCAGCATACCCTTCAGCTTGTCCATGGCAAGGCACAACTCTTCTATTTGTTCTGCATAAGCAAGCAAAAATATGTTAGTTTCAAACACAACACATACCGATATCCAGGCAGTAAAGGATAAATGTAGAAATTTACTTAAGTATTCATTTCGAATAAGGGAAGACCCCAGTAGTCGCTTGGAGGAAAATTTCCCATATACTGGAGAGTATGTTTGCAAGGCACTTACGACTTCAACAAAGTAAAGGGACAATTTGTTCTCCTCAATGAAGTAGGCTTGGGAGGTGATCAGGAAGTGTTCATGGGTCTACTCGTTTAGGAATTTGAGAAGACCGGTTTATTGGGTTGAATATGGATCTTGGTATAGTAATGTTTAAATGACCTTCCATCCACCTTGACAGATTCTGTGAAGGCTTCAAAGTTAATAACCTTCGCATCACAGCGAAGAGTCATAAAGCTCATGCCGCCTTTCTTGTTTGACCGGTGTACCACTTGGCAATAGTAAAAAAGCATTGCCATGGTGGGTTTGAAGTTAAAGTGCTCACCCAACACCTCTAGAGCACAGATTAGGCCCTCTCTATCAAGGTGTACTTACGAGGGAGCATAGTCCAAAAATCTTAGCACTCCCATTTGGAACTCTGTGAGGGGGAAGCGGACCCCCAGTTGAGAAAAAACAAAATTATACATGTACATAGATCGTTTTTCTGGCATGCGGTGGCAAATTCTATTAGCTGGCCGGGGTGCGAGCACCATGAACCGTTCTTTGAGCCTTTCCTCAACGTAAATTGGGAACCTCACAGATAGCCTTCCCCCATCTTCCCTAGCATACCGGGATACTATTCCATGAATCTCGTCTTCTACCCAATAGTAAGGGTACTTTTCATTGACCTTCACCTAATCCAGCCGATGTGCCACTACGTTAACATAGCCCTCGACGGTCCTAAGGGTGGTGGTATTTTTAGAAGTGCTTTCGGTGGCCATTCTGGTGATGGCAAGATGAAAAACGTCTATGTTGCTGTAAAAAGCTACATCATTAGAGAGGTAACAATCGACACTCACCTCGCTCCAAGAAGAACGGCTAGCCCCTGAGCTAGAGGAAGAGTCAGATGGGGGCATTACTACCTGCCGCCTTGAGTGAGATGCTTCGCCCCTTTCTGAACGGTGAGGTCCGACCCTGGGAGGATTCATAGGGATCCTTCCTCCTCGATAATCGGAGGTCTTGGCAGGGATTCTTCCCTCTCTATTAGCAGGACTAGCGCGACCTTGCCTAGTTTTTCTTAGGTTGGAAGCAAAGTGGTTTCTGGAAACTGCCTAAGTCCCCTTTTTATATATATGGAGGGGGCATGGTAACCACCAGTCAAAGGACATGTTGTTTGTCAGAAAATGTATCATTTCGAGGGCCAACGACGGTGTTGTTTCAATCCAGAGTGCACGAACATAGTACCATTTTGCATAAAGTTGAAATCTAATGGATCGTGACATTTGAATTTTAGGCCAAATACCTATTACCTGTGATGTTTGGGAATCCTCATTTACACAATCATTAGTGCTTACGTGTTTTTAGCAATAGCTGTTCATCATTGGTGGCGTCTCAAGGTTTTAGAGTTACAAATCTTAAATGCGAGGAGTTACAAAATTCAAAAACTCTTAAGTTTCATACATAAAAGTAGGACGTTGTCTGAAGCCAGCATCCATACGCATAAAATGGGACCTTGGAGGAAAGTCATTAGAGCCGGTATCCATATTTGTAAGAGCGACCTTAACAAGGTAGTATAGTTTATATGAGAAACTTATTCAGTCCCTCAAACAAGCTAGGGGGCAAATGATCCGGTCTCGATACCGGCACGTGGGTAAGAAGGTAATTTCATCCATTCTGACTCGCTTACCGGTATCATGGGTATACCTCCAGACTCTAAGCTTGTATCAGTATCCATACCAGAAGTCCAGGTCATCACTTAGCACACCAAAAAGCATCCATGTCACCTGACAAATAGTACAAGGTACAGGTACGGGGGAACATTTGCAGGAGACGTAGAGGTGCCCATGTCATGTTTCAGAATCGTACAGACACAGTGTACGATTGGTCCCCTAACCCTAAAAGACTTTTCATTCTCTACATGCACGTATAAATACCAACATTTTCAAGACCCTGGTACATTAGACTCATTCTCAAACTTACGCTTTAGAAACCTTGAATTCCTTTTCTGGTTACTGACTTGAGCGTCAGAGAATCTTCGCAGGTGACACCACCTTTCGCCCCTCATCAATGCAAAAGCCTGGTGTGAAGGATCTCCAAGACTTCAAGACCTTTATTTTTCCACTGAGATAAAGGACACAATACTGGATACCCATTGTACTGGTGTATAAATCACTTAAAACAATAAACATTTGTGGCTGGTCCCATACCAGATTCTTGACCATGGTTCAGACCAGTTCAGTATATATCCCCGTACTCTTATGAATGTTTATGCAGACTTGGAATAAAATTTGGTAAATGTATATCCATACCCATATTGATACTCATCCATATATATAGATTTACATCTTGAATTATTCAAACAATAAAGCTAATTAACAATTTTAACTCACTTACCTTATCTTATTGATTAGATTCCTCCTCCATTTATCATTTGAACAACTCCCATTGAAAGAGTTAAACCCTGGCTAATTCCTTGCGCCACTGCTTTGGTTGAATCATAATAATCATGCATCTCTTCAATTATCAAAAGTAGTGCCACTATGAATGCGTAGTCCACATTGGGTAAGATTAAGACATTAAAGCCATCGTTCTTCTCCATCTATATGTCAAAAAGAGAAACATATCCATTATTGTTAATTCATTTTTATAAATAAGGCTAGTTATATTTAATGTAATGTAATTAATTGGCGTGTATGAGTAATTATATACAAGAATAAACAAAGACATGTTACAACCTTGGCAATAATTTTTTGAGATTCACCATCATAAACATCGCATAAGCTTTTACCACAACCAACATTGACTCTAAAGTCACATACATTTCCATCTATGTTGTTAGCGAGGAACACATGTAATTTAAGATCCCCGCGCTGGAACTTTGACGATTTCTTAACTGTAAAGAGCAATTGAGAGGAATCATTACTTTCACCCTTGAAAACATTCCATCGCCCGTGTGTCAACTTCCTCTGTATATATACAAATTAAGGATTAGTTAATTATGTGTATCTCATTATTATATTTTATTCAACCACATATATCTTTTACTAGAAGAAATTTAGTTCAAGTTAAGAATATCATTATCACAATAGGCCAATTCTCTTAGGGAAGATTTTTTTATCCATAAACTTTGAACCTGAGACTTACTTAACAAGAATTAAATATGTAACTAACCATTTGTTGGTTCCTCTTACAACCATAATCATTATTAAGTTTTTATTTTGAATTTTGTTATTTTAGAAGTATAGGGGTTCCAATTTTATCATTTTTGTATTAATAAGTGTATCATTCTTCTATCACTTCTTATCTCGACCAATGAGTGGAGAATGATAATATGAATGACACTTAGAATTGTTAGAAAAATTCACAAGACACATACACACACAAATAGAATGAAAGAATAAGGAATAAACTTTGAAAATCTTTTGTGTATTCATCTTTAAGATGTAAAAGGTTTCCTACTTATAAAACTCTAAATCACCTAATAGCATTTAAAAACTTACCAACAACTATAACCAACTAACTAATTTGACAAAATAATTGAGATATTTACAATAGACTTTGAATTACAACTATTCAACACCTTCTTTAATTCAAAATCAATGAAAAATAGTGTTCATTGCTCTCTAAAATTCTTTTGGCTCTTAGTCTTCAAAGGCTTGTTGAGTATGTCAACAAGTTGATTTATGTTGTAGTATAACAGTTGTAGCTTTTTGCTTTAGGAAATAAAAATGAGTCTTTATCTTTTTTCATAGGCCACTAGCTTCTTGGCAAGATTTATAGCAAGATTATTATCTTCAAGTCTATAGGCATCTCCCCCTTACTTAAATTCCCTTCAACAATGATTCAATCACAATACTTTGACAAGTCGCATAGGTTGCAACAATGTATTCAGCCTCATGTGAAGACAATGCCATAAAATCTTGCTTCTCTAAACCAAAAAGATTAGTGTCTTCTCAATTAGAAACATATATCTTGAGGTAGTATTCCTCTCCAATTTGTCTCCACATCTATCATAGGCTGAATACAAAAGAAGTATGTCTCCATTTTGGTATGATCTAAGGTTTGTACCACTTGGGACTAACAAACCAAAGTGTGTGCCTTTGACATATTTCAAATTCTTTTGTTTTTACAAAGTGAGATTCATCGGTCTTGTATGAATCTAGTTAGCCAACACCATTAGAGATAGCAGGTGTGTTGTAACTTAAATACCTTAAACAACTAACAACTTATTTGTAGAGTCTCATCAACAAACTTTTCTCCTTTATTCTTTTCAAGTTCCAGATTAGTCTTTGATGTTGTTGCTACATGATTACTATATCATTCTTCTTCTAATGGAAAAGAATTCCTTTACTAGTAAACCCAAAGCTTGACAGGACCCCTAAGTGTGTCATCTCAAATTCATACTTTATTTTTACCTTGAACTCAATGATAAGTCTCTCATAATTGTCTATTTTCAACAAATGACAATTAGTATATCATGGTTGTTGAGACCAAGTCTAGTTTGAAATAGAAAATTGGTAGTAACCATTGACCGGACCCCAAGTAACATTAATGTAACTAGACCCCAAGTTACATCATTGTAACCAGACCCCAAGTTACATTATTATAACTAGACCCCAAGATTTGTTAATAACATACATCAAGAAATTTAAATTAAATAAAGTATGCCCATGTGTGATCTAACTTGTTTAAATTAAGTGTTTCAGGAAACAAATACTAAGTTCTCAGGTTACAAAAGAAAGGGGGAGTCCATCAAAACAAAAATCTAATACAAGAAAATTATGATTCCAATATTTTCCCCAAAAGAGTTTGATCCAAGATCTTTCAGACCTTTGGACCACTAATTAGACCTCATACTTTTGAAGTAATAAGATCATACGACAAGAACGTTACTTCAAGTACTCTTCATGGAACATTTTAAATTCTTTTTTCATGATGCTTGGAGTCAAGCTCCTATCAAAGAAAATCGTACTTATCATCAAAGAAGATAAAAGAAAAATCAGTGGAATAATCAAAGCATACTTGTGAAGAAACCTATGTGGCTACCCTGAACATTTCAGAAAAGCTGAATCCAATCAGCTCACATGCCACGAAGTTTCAGAAGTACAACAACAAAATGATCTACACGTTTGTTAGAAGAAGAAAGCCAACAAATGATCTTCATGACCTAAAGATCTCAAGGAACTTCTTTTTCATGCAAGATTCAAGGTTCCTTCATACCAGAACTTTTGGCATTTCAACATCTTCTCAAGGTCTGGTGCTTATGAACAAACAAAACTCCTTCAAAGAATTTCCAACGGTTATATATCTTCACCAGATTATCAAACGGTTATATATGTATTTGAAGAGATTGAATTTCAAGAATGAACAACATAAGAGAGAACCTCTATAATCTAAAAGCTCTTACAATCTCATCTTTGTTCTTTTCTTAGACAAAGGTCTTCATTATTGTTCAGTCTCTAGCAGACCTTAGTCCTCTATTGTACTTAGTGTATCTATTTATCTCTTTGTATCTTTTTATAAACTAACTTCTCATAAAAATCTTACATACTTTATTCTTACAAACCTGTTGTTGTGTAAAAGTCTATTGTGATGTCAATCTTTAGTTTCATTAGGAAACAATTATGGCCTAAAAAGGCTTTTGAAAGAATACTTGGGTTTGAGCCAAGAGTGGCTTGTTGAAAGAATACTTAGGTTTAAACCAGGAATAACTGGAGTCAAGAATACTTGTGGCACAAGTCTGGTATTGTTATTGTAAAGGAGATTTTACAATAGTGAAAATCCTTCAAGTTGGAAGGAATTGGACATAGCTTTTATGTTGGAAGTGAACCAGTATAAATCTCTAGTGTTTATCTTCTCTTTCCTTGCTCTTATCAAGTCTGTTTTGTGAATCTGATTATTTGAGCTTTAAAGATTCAAAATTCCATAAAAAAGAGTCTAAGACTTATTCAACCTCTTATTCTAAGTCTGACTCTGAACCACCAATGGTTGATAACTTTGTAGTACACTCAATAGTCCATTGTATACTTTGTAAATCCATGTTGGATTAAAAACCCATTAATTCTCTTGTTCCGAGCACATGATGCTTGCTTCAGACCATAAATGCCTTCATAAGTTTATGTATCTTGTCCTTATTGCCTTGTATCTCATTACCTGATGGTTGAAACACATATACCTCTTCCTCTAGGGAACCATTGAAGAACGTGAATTTTATATCCATTTGATGTAAAGACCTTTTAGGTTTATAATTGCTACCAAAGTTCTTATAGTCTCTATACAAGCCATATGAGCAAACACAACATTATAGTCTTGAGCTTCCTTTTGCAACAAGCCCCTTGCTATAAGTCTAGCCTTACACTTTGAAATGGACTTGTCTAGACTTACTTTAATCTTGTACACCAACCTCACTACAATCGGCTTCTTATGTCTTAGCAACTAGACCAATGCCCAAGTCTAGTTCTTCTCAGTTGCAATAAACTTTTCTTGCATTACAGCCACTTATTTTAAGTTCTTGTATTCCTCAATCTCACAGGTTCAATATTTGCAAATAATGCTAAATGAACTTCTATTGTAGCATGGGAATCCCACAAGGTTAGACAACAGAAACACATAAGATTCCTATAGAAAACTATAGAAACAAATGTTTCAAAGCATCATAAAACAACAAAATAAAATTACGTTTAGAATTACCTTTTGTAGACGTGAGATTAGTTCTTCTATCAATGCAATATTTCAGTCCTCACTAAGTTACGAAACTGTGAGTAATCCTTTCTATTGAGTAGTTACCTATGAGCATTTCATGCTCTATATATAGGCTTAGGTCTGACTTAATGAGCTTTGCATAAAGATTGGACTCTTGACTCATTCTAAATGAGTTAGGCCTAATAGCTTTATTTTAGTCCAACTAAAATAAAAAACTATCCTTTAGTGGGCTTACTCTATGCGTGTAACCTTATAAGTAAAATATCTGGTTATATTAATAGTAATTATTATTATTATTATTATTATTATTATTATTATTATTATTATTATTATTATTATTATTATTATTATTATTATTAATATAGAATAAGAGCGGCATCTAGTAATACATCATTATGTCTGAATAGTATTTATCATCGATTTATAACCTATAAGTGATAATTATTTTATACATACATTCCTTTTGTCACAATATCTAATTAGGCTCAAAGCATGGTCGTCATCATCCTTGTATGGCCCTATTCATTTTACTTGATACCGGAGTAGACTTTACCGAATAAATATCTAATATATTTATTCTTCCTAGCATGTATTTATTTAGTCTCACTCCATCAAGCAGCCCATAGATATCACTCTTGTCACATAAAAGAGACAAATCTCATCTATATCACTTACATCCCTCTACATAATTTATTCATTACCTAACCATAACCTTTATGGTCATCTTATTACATATGACATTTGATTGTATTAAAATAACAAACTCCTCATATAAGAAACACAATGACTTCAAATCGAAGGACTACATATACTATTATCATATTGAGAACCGTTTATGACACTCATGTAACAATCTATGCAACATTCTCATGGTGGGTTAGTCCAATATAACATTACTCTTAATGTGTACTCGTGTGAAGACTTGATATCTTCTATATTCATTATCTGTGAAATTAGATCATCAGTATATTCACACACTATTCTTAATATATTTACATGCCCTTATGTAAATACTTGACTATGGACATTTTAAAAATAGTTCTCATATGACCTACTATTCTAAGGATAAACAGATTTAAAACAATTTTAAATTTGAAAAGACTTATTTTATTGATAAGTTCAAAATGATGATACATTAATAACTCATAATGTATGCACCAACACAAAATACAACCTAATCACCAAGTTTGTCGAATACTTATAAGTTTATAATCAGTCTGTTAGGAATGGTCTAATAAGCTGTTGAGCCTACTAGGTTTATTGTCCAACAAACTCATACACCTTCTTCTTGATAAAAGTTTGTAAGAGAAATAAACACACTTCCACTACTATAATTAAGTTTAATTTCCATTTCCATGTGGTACTCTCATATACTACAACATCTCTATTGAATGTCACTTTGTTGGCACTATAGGTCATATAACTTGTAGGCTAATGTTAAATGATACCTAATAATCACTAACTTCTTACGCTTGTCATCTAACTTCTTTATCTTTTCATTAGGGACATATTTTTAACATAAAGAGCCAAAGACTCTCAGATGCTTTATATTTGGCTTCTTTTCAGATAAATCCTTTTCAAGTGTAACCGAAAATACAATCTTGGTTGGATACCTATTAAGAAAATAAACAATTGTAGCCATTGCTTCACCCTAATACTTGTAGGGAACTCATTATTTTTTTACATATTTTTTGTCACATTCAAGATTGTCCCTGTTCTTATTTCTTTAATTCTATTATGTTGAGGTGTGTAAGAGGTTGTTACCTTATGCATGATACCTTCCTTTTCATACAAGATCTCAAACTCTCTACTGTTATACTCTCCACCACTATTTGTCCTCATAGTCTTGACAAACGTAGCACTTATATATTTTCTCAACCACCTTTACGTTCCTTGTAATAAAATACAGTCATATTTCTCTAGTTCAGTCATCAATAAAGGACACAGAGTAATTATTACTTCTAAGTGATGGAACTTCAAATGGATTACATACATCAATTTTAATAGATCACCTCATGTGGTAGAGTTGTTCTTGTAGGTAGTCAAACCTTAAAAGGATTCCTTGACTACTTACCCACTATGGAGCTTTCACAATTAGTGATAGACCTAGCACCACATTTGCCTCCCTACAACCGATCATGCTTCTATATTTTAAATGATCAAGTATTTGATTCCATAACTTGCATTGGAAACCACAACAGTAAACTATATTGCTTCAGACCCATGTATATTAATCCCAGTGGTCCTATTGCTGGATAGAGGAGCCTTCAAGATTAGTCTTCCCTTCTTACCATAGACTTTCATCATATTAACTGTAAGGTCATCCATTTAAAAACATTTTTACAACTGTCGAACATTCAATAGATTATGTTTTACACCAGGAACATATAATACATTAGAAATACATGCAAACTTACCATCCTTTGTCCTAATAAGAACTTTTTTTCCTTTCAGACATAACAATATTGTTTTATGCAAAACATGCTTTACTCTTGGTTTGTTCATCAAGTTCTACAAACTAATCTTTGACATGTCATATGATCGAAGCACTTTGTATCAAGATACCAAGATCCCAAACTATAACTTTTAGGTTTAGTAGAGGTCACTATCAACATCAACTCATCTACATTAAATCTTTCTCTATATACAACATTGGCTTCTTCGTCTTTCCTAATAGAAGACCTTTTGCCCTAATAATCTCATGCAAAATAGCTAACTCTGTTAATTATAATTATCTTTTATCAATATTTTTATGACCTTCTTTCCGGTGTACATTGGCACCACTTCTTCATGAGAAATCTTTACCTTGGTAATGATTAAAATTTACAATGTCTTGATCAACCCTCGTCCAGCAAAACCATGTCCATTAGAATGTCCTTCGACCTCTTCCTATTGATCTCTTGGTAAACCTTCACCCCTTCCCCTCGTTCTCTCTCCCCCATCAGCCATTCTTCTCCATTTGAGTGAGAAATGCATGTTTGATTAGATGAAAATCTTCCTAATTTTCTCTTCCTCGAACTTTCCTCATGGGTCTCTAAAGACCCTTGTAATTCTTCAATCTTCATTTTAGCCAAGTTCTTAGACTCCTATATTGCTACTACAATATAGACAAATCATGGACTCAAGGTTCTAAGAACCTTTTGAATTAAGGCCTAGTTAGTTAATTTCTTCCTACGTAATTTCACCGGGTTGTCAAATATAATAACATTTCAAAATAATTTGCAACACTTTATTAAATCTCCATATGCAGCAATTCATACTGCCTCCTCAAGGTCTAAAGTCTTACATCCTCCAACATTTCAACCTTCGCATAGCTCTTCTCCCAAATGTTCGAAGCTTCCTTTGTTGTGGTTTTTGCCTTTGCAATCTTCTCAAAATTCACATCATCAACATAGTGATGAAGATAAAACGAAGCCTTGCAATCACACCTTTCTTCTTAGCGTCTTGATAAGAAGCCCTTTATGCTTCTATAGGGTTCTCTTGGAGTGCTTGATACCTTCTACGCACCATATTTATAACACTTCTGAAAGCCAAAAATTGCTTTCATTTTAACGCACCATCTCTTGTAGCCATCAAGATTTTTGTTGTCAAGAATAAGAAGATTACAAAGAAGGTTGCCATTGGAGTTTGCCACTGATAGGGATGTCAACGGGGCAGGGCGGGCACGGGTACCTCTTTCCCGCTACCCGTACCCGCGGATAAAAATAATATCCGTACCCGCCCGTTACCCGCACGGGTACCTGTTTTACGGGTTTTTTTTCGGGTAGTTACTACCCGCGGGTATCCATGGATATCCACGGGTACCTAATTAAAATAAAAAATTTAAAAATAAAAATATAGAAACATTTAAATAAATTACAAATTAAATATTTATCATCACAAATTACAAAAATACCCACTAAATATAATTATATATTAATAATAATAAAGGGTATTTTATATATACGGGTACCCGCGGGTACGGAAATCATTATATCCGTACCCGTACCCGTTTCTTAACGGGTAGTACAAAACCCGCCCTCCTTCTTCTACGGGTACCCATACCCGCGGGTTTTTATATCCGTGACGGGTTTTTATCCGCGGGTACCCGCGGGCATGGATATTTTTGACCTCCCTAGCCACTGATACTCATGTCCATGATCTTTAATCTCATAACACTTTGTTGGAAGAAATTCACAAGATCAACACACACAAACAGAGAGAAACATTATCTGTAAATCTTTTCAACATTTTATCTTTTACATTGTATAAGGTTTCCTACTTATAGAACTCTTTGTCAATTAACAAAATCACTTACAATTGTAACAAACTAATTGATCTAACATACTAACTAATTTTTCACAACAAATTTTGAATTACGGTTATTCAACATAAACATTTGACTCTTGGAAAGCATATACATATTTTTATTATCAATAATAAGAATTAAATGAACATATTTTATTTTATATATAATCAAATTTTAAACAATTGATGATTTTTTAATCTATGTGAAACAATATTAAATGACTATAGTTATGGAATAGAGGGTAAAATATCCTTTTTTATGAATCAAATGATATGAGAAGGTGTGCAAGAAAAACCTTTATTTTTATACGTACGTATATACAAATACAAGAAATCGGGAGATTTATATGTGTATAAGATATGAATGAGTATAAGATACCCAAAATGCATTCATCGAGAACTTAACAGTGATCTATTGCATAGATTTGAAACATTTGAGAGGTTTCTTGTCTCAACAGGAGAGAAAAAGAAATTAATTTGAAGATTCCAAAGTTGGTAAGCGCTGATGATATGGATTCCTTAACCCACTCAAAATATGATAAATGAAAACCCTTCACTTTTAACTCTTGTACCTTGGTCTCAATCTTACTATTTCCTAAGTTTTGTGTAAAAAGGTAAAAACCCTAATTGAGTAGTAAAATAAAAAGTCAAACATTTATTATCTTGCTGGAAATCGATGAATATAGGTAATTGAGATGTGGGTAACCAAACCTCTTTGTATAGAGTGACAACGGGGTTTCTCCCAGCACCAAGTAAGACACGACGGTGGTGAAGCGTCCATAAAGGAGCTTCGGTGCTGAAATGGACTTGACCGTTCCTGTCGTAAGTGACACCTGTCTTTGTATCAATTCGAAGATCCACATAGTAAGGAACACAGTAGGAGTCGCTGATAACTGAGAACTGGTCATTCGCCATGGGAAAGGGCTCGAGTAGTTGTACTAGTTGCTGTGGATGAGGATATTTTGTACATGCACACTTGTGGACGAAGTTATTGCATATAGTCGACTACTAATCTACGATACAGATACGTACATTGGTATCATGTACCGTATATGACTTAGTCAACGCTTACAGTAGTATTGATTATTGCATGTGTGTTTCGTTACATTTGACATTACCACCTTAATATGAAACAACAAAATGTTGCTTTATAATGAGCGTGAATTTTCATATTGCAGCAAGCACATCCTTAGATTTAGATTTTGTTTTATCGTTGAATTGATTAAATTTTATTTTCATATAGACAGCAATAGAGAGGTTTGTTGGGGGCTTTGCCCCTCATGTTAATAAATAAATAAATAAGCAGTAGAGAGACACTTCAAATAATTATATCTTAATGAAAATTCTTGATTTTTTATCTCAATGTCTTTTTGAAATTTTAAATGAACAAGTAATTTTTTTTTGTTTCCTTGTAAGTAGATAATTAAAAGGAAATGGAAGGAGTACTTAATAGAAAACCCTTCATAAGTACTCTTGTAATAACAATAGACGGATGTATTTCTTACACATTTTGAGTCGATAATATGGGACAACTAATATTAAATCCTACTCTCTATTATATATAAAAAATCTTACTCTCTCCCTCTTTCTCTTTCTTTTTGTTTCTGATCAGCGATTAAACCTTTGATGTTGATTAATTGGTAGTATGCTGCAGATTAAACATATCGAAGTTAACCAATCGGATGGCGTAAAACTCCATTTTATTTCTGCATCCATAGATGTTACAACTTAAAAGGAAATTGTTTTGCGAGTACAAAGCAATAAACTTTCCATGAGCCACTGACCCACTAGGTAGGTGCAATTTACTGAGCCTGCAAGTTGGAACGCTAACAGATAATGACATACAACGATGTATCAAAACTCAATTTTGTTTTTATAGGGAGAGAGAATGTGTTATTAATATTAAGATTGAAGATGGAATTCATCAAGATATTAGGTTAATAGGTCAATGATCGAATCAATTGAATTAGTTGTAGTTGATTCGGTCTATTTAAAAACATATAAAAAAAACTTGTTAGTATTATATACTCTAAAATTTTAAAATTTTAAGATCAAACATATAATAAATAGCTAATGAAGAAAAACTTGTTATTTTCCTTAGAAGAAAAGCTTGGTAATTTCTTTAACGGAAAGAAATGACGTAATTTTTTTGAGAAAAAAAGAGAAAGAAACGTAAGTAATCAATCAGCCTAGGTTAATCGGGTTGTCGATTTTGGACAAAATCAACTGGTTAAACCTGGTTCTCACCGATTAACATGCAATTCCGATCCAAATGGGTGTTTGAATCAGTGAGTCATTAGTTACAGGTTCGAACTGATTTTAATAACACTACTCATAAAAGTATTTATATTCATAAATTACTGAATTCGTCCCTTGATACAGGAACATTTTAATTAATTCTAGATTTTAAGAAAAAAATAGTTAATATAATTAAAGTCATTTAATTTGTCTATTAGCTGTACTAGTTTTTCAAATTAATAAGAGTATTATAGTGAATTAATTAATGTTGATTTTTTTATAGGATTTGATAGGATTTAAGTGTATGAGGAGAGTTCAACCCAAAAAATTAGTCAATTAGGTGAGAAAGTATTATAACTTAAATACCACATTAAGGGTCATTGGTTATTCAATGTGAGACTCCTATCATTGCTGCCTTCATAAGGGCCGACATCCATGACTACTTTCATTACTGATGGGCTTTCCCCACCTATTAGTATTTTAATCCATCCTATAGGTATGGATGGAATAGACTAGGTCACTCATCGAGGGCTTATCCCATAGCCTATTTAAGGGCTAGTTTAGTCCAACCTATTTAACATAAAGCTTAGACTAAGATTTTTTAAAAAGTCTATTTAATTAAATAGGTCATGTCTGGGCTTTTGAAAAAATCTTTCTAGCTTGTTGGGACGATCATAATTTTATAAGGAAATATAATATATTAAATTTATATATTGTTAATTAAATGTATATTGTATATAGGTTGTTAGCCTTTTAGAGACATGTTGATTTTTTTTAAGATGGACTCATTGATCTTTTTAATCTATTGTTGTTTTCCTTTTCATTAACAATAATTTTAAATCATTACAGACTAGGCCAAGGCCCTATAAAATCTAGCTCGACTCAGCCTATTCTCACTCGTATCTATAAGTAGAATTTTCTATATCTATATATTTCTCTCAATGAAAGGATCAATTGATAGGATTAACCACATGATGAAAGTCCAATCCAAAAGACTAGTCCATTAAGTGGGAGAGCCTCATGACTTAATTAAGTACTACATTGAGTTTCTTTAGTTACTCAATGTGGGACTCCTATCAAGGTTCTTATATTAGAGATCAAAAAAGTCTCCCAAGAAGTTCTTGTATTAAAGGAGAAGTTGTAATTATAAAGTCAAAATTCGAGTTCAAACCATGTCACCTTCTCTTTCCCCTTAAACTAGAAACAATAATTTCATAAGATTTGTTTCATCTGTTAAATTTGAACATCATATATTGTTTAAGAAAATCTAACAGTTCCCATGCTATTTTAGTCTTTTTAAAAGGTTAAATTTACTTATAAATATACATCTTTTTAAAATTTCAAGACAAAATCTATCTAATTACTATATATTAAAATAAGGTACTTCATTACACACATGCTATCATTTGGGAAAGAATGTTTCTCACTTTTTTCTTGCTACTTGCTCCAAACTCCAATTTTTATTTTTTTAAACCTACTGCTTTACATTTATTCTTTTATCTTTTTTTTTTCAAAATCAAATTTTACCTTTGTCTTTTTTTGTTTTTCTATAATTTAAATAAGTTGTATTTTGAAATCTAATGATAATTATTTTTTTATTATTTTAGCTTAAATACTTTACTTTAAATTAAATTATTTATTAAGTTATCATTATCAATTTAATTATACATTTTAAAGTTATTTAACCTATTTTTATGTTTACTATTTAAGCTTTTATTAACAATATATATTTGTTATTTTAGACATTTTATATTCTTTTAAACTATCAATAGGTTGTGACTTAGTTAGCAACGTAGGTTTAGATTGTGAAAAGAGCCTTATGTTCAATCCTTACTAAAACACTTATCAGTAGGGGTGAAGAACCTTAATTGTGACTAGGTCTGGAACAAGATTGCCTATGAATGTGGAGGATACTTGTGGTTAACATCACATTCTTTCAAATTTCTCAAAAGAATTTTCTAATTGATAAGATATTATAGCAAACCCTAAAAATCCCATTAAACAACATTATCGACACGTTCCCCCCAATTTTTCTTCCCTCCTTCATCAAAACTCATACCCCATCAAAACCCCAAAAACCTAAAACCTTCGAAACCCCAACTCTTTCTTTCTATATTCCAAGCAACTTTTCACTTTTGTATGACTTTCAGGAAGAGACAAAAGGTTACCAGAGATTCTTCTTCTCCTTCTTAAAAGACATCGTAAAGGTCAAGAGGTAATCCGCTAACCCTCATGGTATTATCTTTTTTGATGAATCTCAAAAGCTTTGTTATCAAATACTTATTTATAGAAAAATAAATCCAACTAGATATTTTGATCCTGAATACTTAGAAACTCTATGGCTTTTGCATGATGTTAACTGGCTTCTTAGGAGAATAAGGTAGAGCAATTTTGAAACCTTGAGGGAGAATACCTATGAGAGGTATACCATTGAGTTCCTTAGCTCTTATTCTGTTAAATAAGGTCTACCTAGGGATGAAAAAATAGAAGTTAATTTTAGACCGAATAATAAGAATCAATTGATGCCTCAAAGTTAATTTTGTAAATTTTTTGTTTCCCTATTAGGGGTGACACTTATCCCCCCAAGAGCTTTAAGGGAACATTCCTATGGTGTAGGCTAACTTGGGAAGACTTATGATCTTTCTATTGTGAAGGTCTCCTAAATCTTCATCCCCATTTTTAAATATGTGCTTAGAATGATGGCATACACTATCTTCAGTAGGGGTAATAATTGAGGTGCAGTGTGCCACTCTAATTTGTATGTTCTTGATTGCATGTTAGAGAAAGAAACTGTTAATTTTGGCTATTTATCAACCAAACAAATTGAAAATTTTGATAAGGCTTCTTTGGGAACCATCACCATTGGCAGTTTCTTGACACCTATTTTCCATCATCTAGGCGTTAGTGTTTGTATTGAGACTAAGGTGTTTGACGCAAAGCTCTTCGATGTTGCAGAGTTTATAAAAGTCGAGGCCATCAACAAGGTTGGTTCTTGTTATGTTTCCCATTAAAGGCTTGGCTCACTTCCATCTCTTGCTTGACCCCCGATTTACTAGTATCTAGAGGAAGATGATTTTAGCTTTTTGGATGTTATTGATGTTGATGTTAATAAGCCTATACCCATTCAGGTTAAGATTCCTTATAAGGCTTTACCTGTATTTTAGGTCCCACCTGTTACTAAGGGACCACAAGCTCCACTCTTATAGGGTTTGATATGATTGATACATATTGAATATTATTTGAGATATAGGCTGAGCAGGCTAGATAGAGTGACAAAATTGATAGGATAAGCCATAGGATGAATGCTATGTATAATTGGCATATTTCCTAAGGTCATTTTCCCTAACCCGAGTGACCCAGTGAATCCTTTCCCTTAATTTTTTGCTCTAGTTTTATTTGTTGCATTAAGGACAGTACAAAGTTTTAGCTTGAGAGTATGTTGGGAAAGCCCTTACATGTTTTTTTGGACACTTTACATGTCATATAGTTTAGGTTGCATATAAAGTTGCATGATTAGGACCATATTTTTTGTTTTTGTTTTGTATGTTGCATTTCATATTTATGATTTTTACACGTATTTTTGTTTTAATTTTCTTTTATGATTTTCTTTTTAATTTTCATATGCATTATATGTATTTTTATATAATTGCATTACATAGCATTTAGATTTATTTTTATTTCTTTTCTCTTTAGAATATAATATATACACACACATACATCAAAAATATTTATAGGAATATTGTGTTTAATCAACCTCTTTTAATGATGATATTTTGTGATATTGTGTTTGATAGGCATTGGTGATGATTAATTATGTTTATTACTTAATATTTCATTGGATTTATGGTTATTTGAGTATTTCCCTGTCACACATATAGTTGGGTTAGAGTTTATGTTTTAGTCTAGGCATAGGGTAAGAAACAAAGTTCTATTGCTTCTAACCTTAGGGTTCATTAGGGACATTCACTATTTTTGGGTTACTAAGAAAACATTTGTCTGATTTTTTTTCTATGTATATAAAATGGGATAGAAAATAATGAAAAAGAGAATATGGGGAGGTTGTCTAGTTATCTAGGTCTATTTCTAATGTCGACCATATAGGGAGGATCAACATCGATCATGAAGACTATCTGTTGGGATCATATGCAAATTTATCGTAAAACATAAAAAAGAAAAGGGTGAGAAACATACAAAAATAATAGGTTTTCATAAATAATTAGGTTTACTTAATTTTTGTTACATATAACATTTACACACACCAATATGATAATATATATGTATGAACCAAACATTCCATTTTGTGTTCTTTTCTTACTTTGTAATTAATTAACTTCTTTCTTAAATCTTTTAGCGTTAATAATGGAATGTATATGGGCCCTTAAATTTTCCTTCATTAGGAGTAGTCAGTAGTTCACATTATTCTAATACAAAATCTAAATTTATCTTTTAACAATTGCCCTTATGAAAAAATGAACAGTTCTGCTGACCTTAATATTCACTTAGGGTCTAGTCAGATTGAGAAGTACTTGTTGTGAATGTACCCAACACTAGGGAGTGACCTTGAGTCTCTCTAGGCCTCTCTTTACACCTTCTCTATAACGTCCCCTTATCAATTCCTAAAATTTATTCCAGGGTCTGTTAAAATTAGAGTAAATTTTTCTCTTTTTAAACTTCCTTAACAATAAGCAATAGAAACCTAAGGGCTATGTCATTTAGAAACGCCTAAAACCCTGTTTTGGACTCTGGTGATTGATTACATAAATCATGTAATCGATTACACAGGCCCTGATAATCGATTATATAAAGCTTGTAATCGATTACCTGCAAGCATCCTATGTAGGGAGAAAACATGATTCTCTAGTAATCGATTATCAAACAGTCCATTTTATAGAATTTGGCCTCTTGGCCAACTTCTACATACCTAACTTGCCCATTATAATTCTGATTGCTATGAAACTTCATGGGCACTATTTCCTACTCATTCCAGACCTACAAGTGTAGTCCTATTCAAAAATTCATCTAGATTGCAAAGATATGTGCTAAAATGCATTCATGTCAATTTCAAGCAATTACATTACCTAAAGCCCTGCAAATGCCTTTCAATTATGAATTGCTTTACACACACAATGTAAATATATTTAGGGTTTTGTTAATGCTTTTTGGGGACTCTAGATTCCCCAGGAACTCTATTTAACCCTCTCAGTTAGCTTAATTAGCCATTTTCTTTTTAATTAACATTTCTCACTTCAACTACTTATGGTTTCATACCACAACAACATCCAAGCAATTCAGACACATCTATACTCATACAGTTTGCCATTATAACCTGTCCATAATCATGCATCATCAATCAAATAACTCAGTGTCATATACAATCCCTGGATATCGATTAACATATTCGTTATATCATTATTATACCATCAGTCGATATATATATATATATATATATATCGCCATCATTCATAATCATCATATATAGATCCACAGAACCATCCATTACATCCTCAACATCACAATCCAAGCATCATAATAATCATACTCATTAATTAAGTAGCAACATGCATCACAAGCATCACACACATATATTTACTGAAACTATCATCATAGCTACAATACTTAAAAAACATAACATCTATATATGTACATATTTATATATGTGTCCATATTCCAATTTTCTTGGCATTGCTCCCAGCTCATCTGACACTGGTCTCCGCGGCGTCTATAATGTACCTGTCTTCAGTCGGTAGGGGTGAGTGACTGGCAATACAATATCAATACAAATAATTTAAACTTTATAAAGGGAAAAACATAGCATAGTTAAGATCTCATTTAATTATATTTAATCAATTCATTCCATAGCCTTATTTCTATTTTATTTCAATATAATCATTCATCATTCATTCCTAAATTACTCAACCTATAACTCAAGTTTACAAAATCACATTCAGTTCATCAAATCTCATGGTAAATTCATATAAAGCACCACTGAGTCTCAGTCAATATAATATATGACTCTCTAGTATCTGGATATTAAATTGGATTGGCCATCAACTGGGGATTCTACCCGACCACCCACGAACCCTACCTGGGCAACTGAACTCAACCTGGCTCCGTACCTCACCACTAGGCCTAGCTAACCACTAGGTAGCTCAACTAGGACATGCTTGACCATCGGAACCAAAATGAGGGGTAACTATATCGATCGATCGTCTACACCACACTACAATCACATATAGCAATAGGTTACATCATCACTCATATAAATTCTCAAATAACTTATCCCGGCATTATGGCCATCAAGTTGGGATTTCAACCTGCTACTCAAGCGCATCATTTCTCTTAACATCTCCATTCATAACATATTTTTGTTCATCAGATCAATTACAACTCATTATTTCAATTTTATCATTTCACATCAACATCATAATCATCATCAAACAATACATTTATATCATTAACCATTACATAATCGCATCTCAATATTGCCATACATTTGAAATTTTACATCATCATTCACATGTCTAAAACTAAATTGTTACAATATCATACTTATTCACATTATCAACCAAGTCCTCATTCATAATATCATACAATTACATAAGATTAACATCATATATAACTACCTTTACACGTTTATAAAGGTTTAATATTTTTAGTCTATCCTACCCTTTTCTCGCATATCGAATAACATTAATATCATTTTCATTAATTCGTACACCTAGTACACCCCCTTACCTTGCTTTCGCGCTTTTGAAGCTTTTACTTCAATGTTAAAATCACCAAACTTCATCCAAAATCTAAAATCAAGAATTTACGAACACATTTAACATTTTGGCCTTCAAAATTAAAATCTGTTATATCCAAATGGCTTGAAACACATACTTAGAGTTTCTGAAACTTGCATTTGTTACTTTTGACCTTTGTTACTTTCTGAAACTCGTTCTACTACCTAGCAATGTCGAAACAAAAACCCATCACACCCAGCTTCATTTCCATGCTTCAAAGGGCCATAAAAGTATAAAAAAAACCCTTATGCATCTGCCAATTTCAGCCTAAAGAGAAAAGAAAATCATGAAATTAAACCCGCTTATATACTCACCTATCTCTTTCGATCGCAATGGTACCCTCAATTTCTAGTTTTTATAAGAAAATTAGATGCCAATCACCACCCCTGTTCACGTTGCAATAGCCGAGAAGAAGAAGAAAGAAGAAGCACACATATGAAATGAGGGAGAAGAAAAGGAAAGGGAAATGTTTTAAGACTCCAAGGGCATTTTTTCCGTTTTAAACTTACTTTTATTTTCATTTTTCATTTTCTTTTCTTTTTCCAATTCTATTTCTCTTTTTCTTTATTTCTTTCAAATAATACCTTGAGTAATTCTCTTCTCACTATTACCACATAGTAATTAATAATTTACTATCACAATTTAATTTAACTAGTCTCTTAATTAATCACTTTCAACTAATTAATTCAATCTCATCCCTAATTAAAATTCTCTAATTAATTTAATTCAATTTTCACTAACTCTCAACAATTTATTTATTAATTCCCAATAACGTAAATAATTAATTTTAAATACCAGAATATTACGCTGTCATCCCAAGGTTTGTAATTAAATCACCCTTAATATATTAATCGGATTTTAACCCGTATCTCCCAAACACATTCATATCTTTCACTTATATATTATATGATGCATGTTCTATGTTATGAGTTTAAATTTGTTTAAACATTTTTAGATACTTAATTTCATAAATTCCTATGGGGTTTACTGAAATGTTGACAGAATGTCCCCTATAAATTAGACATTTCCCATATTTAAAATACATGTTACACTTAAAAAATCCCTATACTACTGTATAACATGTCCACATGAAATGTCTCACTTTAAATAACGTATCAAAGTTTTTCAAAATGTCATTCCATCATTTAGTGAATTTATTGAGGAATTAATGTATACAAAATGTCAGAGCTTAGTGAAGATTATTTGTAATTTAATTTTATACATTTTTTAAACATGTTTACTATATGCACACATCAAATGCTTTTATATATTATCATAATCTTAACATAAATTTAGAGCATTTTAACACTTCAAAACATTTCCATAATCCAGAATAATTTTAATTATGCTCAACAAAGAAACAAACAACAATAATAATTAGAGAAGTTTATATAAACTCATACCTTAAAAAGTTTATAAATAATTAGAATATAAATACTCTACTAAATATAAATTACATATACATATATATACCTAAAGTTATCATATATATATATATGCACATGCACATCAAAGAGAAAGAAAGAAAAAATGAAACAGCAACACGCAAAAGGAGAATGAAAGAAAAATAGAAGAGAATAAAACTTACCT
This sequence comes from Clitoria ternatea, assembly GCA_037962975.1. Lineage (NCBI taxonomy): Eukaryota > Viridiplantae > Streptophyta > Magnoliopsida > Fabales > Fabaceae > Clitoria > Clitoria ternatea. The sequence continues at coordinate 247,702,295 of CM075672.1, read as the reverse complement.
GATTCTCGTAGAATAAAAGATAAAGGTTTGATTCAAGTAAAATAACCAATTATATTAGAAAAAAGAGCAAACATCTATAAACAAATCAAAATCCTTTAACAAAGGAATATAAAGATTGAAACAAAACAAAATAAATATGTTGAGAACAAGTCTGATTAGTAAAAGAAATTGATAATATCCCTGGACCAGACCCCAGACCGCGTCATTATAACAAGACCCTAGAATTTGTTAATAACACATATCAATGTATTTAAATTAAATGAAGTTTGTTTATGTGTGATCTAACCTGTTTATCTAAGTATTTCAGGAAATATATACTAAGTGGACAGGTTACAAGTAAAAGAGGGAGTTTATAAAATCAAAATTCTGGCTCAAGAATTTTCAATCATATGAATCAACAGAATCAGATCTTAGACTTTTAAGCATTAAGAATTTGTAACTTGAATGTTACTCCAAAGTACAAATCACGCAACATTCTAAAAACTCTTTAATGATGCCTTGGAAATCAAGCCCTTATCAAGAAGAATATGCTTATCATAAAAAAGGATAAGAGACACATCAGTAGAGTAATCAAAGTAGTTTTTTGAAGACATTAATGTAAAACTCTGCACATTTTAGAAAAGCTGAATCAAGTTAGCTTATGTGTCAAAAAGCAGAAGAATTACAACATTAGTCTTTACGTGTTTCTAGAAAAAAGAAATCAAACAATTAACTTTTTCACTGAAGATATCAAGGAACACCATATTCATGCAAGTGTCAAAGTTTCTTGTTACGAGACTCTTTGGCATCTCTTTAGAACATCAAAAGTCTGGTACCTACATTCAAAGCAAAACTCTTTTAAAGGATTTCCAACATTCATATTTCATTTCCAGATCTTCAACAATCATCTTAAGTAACCTAGATATACTTGACGAGATTTATTTTTTGAGATATAGAAGCCTATTTAGAATACTCATTCTTTATGATCAATTTTTCTACAATCTCTTAGATTTTCAGAAAATAAAGGTCTTTTTTGTTGTTCTGCCTTTAGCAAACCTTGGCCTCTTGTCTTTCTTAACTCTATGAAGTTTCTTGGGAGTCTGCCAGAGAGGTTTGATGTTAAGTGTTCAGCACTAGGGGAAGCCAAAGATCTGAGTACCTTCTCTTTGGATGAACTTCTTGGAGTACTCAGAGTGTGTGAATTGAAACTAAAACTGAAGGAGGTCAGCAAGCTTTCCTTCTCCAAAAACATTGCCTTGAAGTTTGATAAATCAGGCAAGAAGGCAAAGGCCCTAAAAGTTAAGGACTCCACAAGCTCAGAACCAGACTCTAATGAGTCAGATGCTGATACAGATGAGGAGTTGGCTCTTGTGACTAAGAGATTTCATAGGCTGTTAAAGAAAAAGAATTTAGACCTGAGAAATTTCAGAAGAAAGGCCCCAAAGGTGACAAGTCTGATTTAGAATGTTTTAACTATAGGAAACCAAAACACATGAAAGTAAAATGTCAATTGTTGAACAAAGATAAGAAGGACAGAAGAGAAAATAGAAAATTCCCTAAGAAACAAAAAGAGTTGATCACATGGGATGATGAAGGATCATCCAGCTCTAAAGAGTCCGATGAAGAGACAAAGTCTGCTCAAATTTGTCTCATGGAAAGTAAGAACCAGACTCCGAAGCCAGCTCAAGCAACTCAGAATCAAAGGAAGTAAGCTATTCTGAACTTAAACAAAATTATGATTTGTTGTTCAATGATTTTTCAAAGCTTTTGAAAATTTTCAAAAAGTTAAAGGTAAAACATATTGACATGATTACTAATTTCAAAAATCAGATATCAAAATTAAAAGGAGATTTTGATAAAATTATTCATAAAGAAATAAAATAGAATGAAAAGATGCACTTGGAAGAATTGAGCAAACTTAGAAAAAAATCTTGTTTTGAAAACCAATTCTGAAAATACTAAAGTTTGCTACAACTCTTAGGCTGATGAAATTATCAAAGTACAAAAACAAGTAAGTTCACTTACTTCAGACCTGGGTAAGTTTGTTAATGGCACTGAGAATTTAAATAAACTTTTGGGAAAATCTCATGGTGACTATAGTAGACCAAGCCTGGGCTATATAGAGAAAAATGATTTCAAGCAATCTTCATCTCCCTCATTTATTTCAAAGAAAAAGAAACATGTCAAATGTAATTATTGTAAAAAGCATGGTTATATAATAAATGATTGTAGGAAAAGAAAGAGAAGAAATGAAAGAATTGTTAACCATGTAGGACCCAAGAAGATATGGGTACTAAAGTCATTGATTATTCCAATTGCATACGTGCTTAAAGACAAAGACAAAGCCTCTACACTAGTATATGGACAATGGATGCTTGTATCACATGACAAGAAGAAGGTCTATGTTTCTAGACCTGGAGTAGTTTAAAGGTGGAACAATCACCTTTAGAGGAAACTAGACTAGAAGAATCATAGGATCTGGTACAATAGGTAAAATTCCTTCACCTGTTATTAAAAATATCTTTCTAGTTGAAGGTCTGAGACATAATCTACTGAGCATTAGTCAATTTTGTGACAGTGGGTACAAGGTCTCCTTTGATAAAGAAAAAAATGTACTATCATCAACCACGATAGATCCACACTCTTCACTGCAAACAAAAATCACAACCTGTACAAGGTTGACTTGAATGAACTGAATGATCAAAATGTAACATGTTTTCAAACTCTCGAGAGAGATGGATCAGGCATAAAAAGCTTGGGCATGTGAGTTTAAAGCATATTTAAAACTTCACAGAAAAGACCCTATTAAGGGACTGCCAAAAATTTCCTTTAACAGTTCCTTGCCTTATGAAGCATGCCAAAAATGTTATTTCTACTGTTAGACCTCTGAAACTGTTACATTTAGATTTGTTTGGTCCTTTTCATGTACAGAGTCTGCCAGGGAAGGAGTATGGATTTGTCATTGTTGATAATTACACAAGAATGACATGGGTATACTTCCTAGCACACAAGGATGAGTCTGTAAAAGTATTTAATATTTTTTGTAAGAAAATCCAGAATGAGAAAGGATTATGTATTGGTATAATAAGAAGTGATTATGGCAGAGAATTTGAAAATGAAATTTTTGAAAAATTCTGCAATAAGTCTGGCATAACACATAGTTTTTCTTCTCCAAGAACACCTCAACAAAATGGTGTTGTGGAAAGAAAAAATAGATCTCTGTAAGAAATGGCCAGAACAATGCTTTGTGAAAACAATCTTCCAAAATATTTTTAGGCAAAGGCTGTGAGTATTTCTTGTTATATTTAAAACAAAATCCTTATCAAACCAACACTGAATAAGACTCCTTATAAATTGTGGAAAGGAAGAAATCCCAATATTTCATACTTTTACCCTTTTGGTTATGCCTGTTATATTCTTAACACAAAGGATCATCTTAGAAAATGTAATTCTAAATATGATAAAGGGATATTCATGGGGTATTCAACCACATCAAAATCTTACAGAGTTTTTAATACAAGATCTTAGACCATTAAGAAATCAATGCATGTAAGATTTGATGACCTTCAAGAGACTAACAAGAGACTGATAGATCTAAACCATGATGATGTAGGTGTGCAGCAGTAGGAAACTGAATAGTATTAGCAAAGATTAGACCCTGCTCAACCTGAACCAATTAAAGATAGAGAGAAAGATTCTGAACAACATCAAATAATGTCTGAATTAGAGAAGCCAAGAAACTAAAAGTTCAAGGCTTATCACCCTTCAGACCATATAATAGGAGATCAAGCAGCTGGAGTTTGGACCAGATCTAGACTTTTTAACCAATACACCATTACACTAGTTTCAGAACTGGAACCTAAATCTGTTGTAGAAACACTAGAGGATATTGATTGGATCATTACTATGCAAGAAGAACTAAACTGATTTAAGAGAAATAAGGTCTAGAGTCTTGTCCTAAGACCCAAAAATAAAAGCATTATTAGAACAAAATGGGTCTACATAAACAAGCTTGATGAGGATGGAACAGTTATCAAAAATAAAGTCAGACTTGTAGTGTAACACCTTCGGTTAGATAAGACAATCCTTCTATAGGATCATCCTATTTAACTAAGAGTGTTAACAGTTTTCATAAAAAGTGAATATTTTTTTTTAATAAAAAGATGGCAGATCAGTGGAAGCAAATAGTGAATATATCACATAGTCATTCACAAACTTACAAATAATTGTACTCATAACAGAATGGGGCACGCAGGCACCCTTAAATATTATACAGTCATCCGGTGTCTGATTATCATTAATAAATATTCAATCTATATAAATTCTATCTTTAACGATCGTTCTCAGTGGGTTCAGCATATTGCTGTTCTTCATACTCGGGTTCTTGATTTCCTAATTCCTCTGAAAATTGTCAACAGTAAGGGTGAGTATAACCCAAGACCCTGATGGTTAATCCGGTGTGGACATAATCCAGTTAACATACAATATCACATAAATCATACAATTAGCATATTCACAATTATAACAATCAAGCATGTTGTCATGGAATGCATGAGTTGAATTTATTATGATTTATCTTTGGTTAAGTCTCATGATGCATATGGGCCCAATAAATCATTTTTTCATCTCATTCTTTGGAATATCTCCATTCCATTCTATAGCGATCAGGGTCCGCCCAAGTTCCCATAAGGTACAAATGAACTCATTGGTTCTCATCATTGATTTATATGTTCTTGGAACTTGGATCCCTACGATCATAGTTACACTCCGTCATTTAGTCAAAGTACACTAGAATTGCATCGTCTCACCCGGCTATCAGGCGCGACTCTGATGCCATTGGGTTTCCGTTCCAGTTGTACTCCCAAGATCCTTTTGGGGATCGAACGTGAATGTCCTCCACTGTACCAAGTGTATGCTCTAGATTTTCTTCTTTTAGAAAAATATTTTCATGATGCGGAATGCATTCTTTTTGTCTTTTGATTCTTTGGGTATTTATGTATTTCCAGTTTCATCATACATATTCATAAGTTTTTGAATCTCATCAATTATTTAGACATTGTAAGTCATTTTATTGTTGTATTTGAGAAAGTATATCAACTATTTACTGGTTGAAATTATACTTTATAAAGAGTAAAATAATATATTCCTTATTTAATTACTTATAACTAAAGTAATAATAATAATACTAATTAATAATAGTAAGAATAACAATAATAATAATAATAATAAGATTCATAATATTAATAACAATAATAATAATAATAGAAATAAGAACGATAATAATAATAAGTGTAACGTCCCAATAATTTAAAAGGATTAAGGAAGAGTTTCTAAATGAAAATCCAAGTGAAAAATATGAAAAACAAGATTTTTCCGAGTAGAATAAGGGTAATTCGTGGAATCATACTGAGAGGGGTTTTCTAAATGAACTGGCTAAAAATCTAAGTGAAATTGAACTGGAAAGCTGTTTTCTGACTGAAACAGATCTGATTCCGAGTGAAAATGTTGGGGACCAGATTTTTCTGAGTAAAAATGAGTTTGAATCCGAGTAAAAATGATTTTTCGAATAAAATTGTTTAATTCCGAGTGAAATAGATACTGAAAGGATTTTCTGAGTGAAAAAACTTAAATTCTGAGTGAAAATGAGTTTGTGATTCAGTATAAAAAGAGTTCCCTGAGTAAAAATGTTTGTGAATCCGAGTGAAAATGAGTCTCCAAGTGAAATAAAATCTGATTCCGAGTGGAATCAGTCTGAAAGGAGTTTTCTGAGTGAAATTAAGATATGTTCCAAGTGAAATATGTTTGAGGAAAAGTTTTCCGAGTAAAATTAAACTGGGAAGATGCTGTCCAAGTGAAAGCAGACTGGGAAAAGTTTTCTGATTGAAATAAGGTTGTTTTCCGAATGAAATTACTAAAAAGAGTTCTGAGTGAAAATAATTATGTTTTCTGATTGAAATAACTATAATTCCGAGTAAAAATGATTGAGAAAAAGTTTTTCAAGTAAGAAAAGGGTTCTGTCTGAAATATATAATGATTTACCGAATGAAATCATGTAAAACCGATTGGATTTATATAAAACTGATTGGATTAATGTAAAACTAGTCGGATTAGTGTAAAACTGATCGGATTGATGTAAAACCAACTTGAGTAAAGTAAAACCGAGCTTGTTATCATTGATTCCAACATCTATTTATAATTCTTCACTGGAACTTACATAAATACCCATGATACTTAATATTTTCATAGTTCAGCATCAAACATACTCACTTAATCATCAAAATTCATAATAATCAATACAGATAATCGAACGAATTCATTGAATCATGAATTATCATGAACAACACAGCCAATTAAACATATTCATAAAGGTATATACATATTTAACAGATATATAATAATTAAAGCATTTTAATTCATACAATTCCCGAATCTGTCCTAGAAAGGTGAGGACCAAAGGTACCTTAACCCTTTCCTTTCACTCGAATTTTCCCAGAATACCCGAGAATATACCCCCTTACCTTAATGGAGTTCCTGGATGAGAATAAAATATTCCCTTCACTGTCCTGCTTCAGATCCGAGTGAGAGGGAAATGAAAAGAGAGAAAGAACTTTGTGCGAAGATGAAGAAATAAAGAGCGTTTTTGCTAAGTTCTCTTGGGTCTGAAAGTTTCAGACTTGCAATGAGTTCTGTGTTGATTTAATAATGAGAAAGGAGACAAGTGGGGGACAACTTTTTGTGAGTGGGCTGTTGGTGGACTGTTAGTGGAGATAATGGAAACTTTTGACTCATTTCACTGTCAGCTTTACATTAATGGGATTAGTGACATATTAAAATATATAAAGTGATCTGAGTGGAGTTAAAAGGTGTTCGGTGTTGGAGGATTTGAAGAGGTCGGTTATGGAGTGAGGTCGGTTTTTAGGTGAGGGACGGTGTGGAGTAAAGAAGTAGAGGACGGTATGTGAGGGATTTGATGGACACCGTTTGTGAAAGAGGTCAGTATTGTGGTGTGGAAAGAAAGGCTGTTGTGTGGCTACGAAGAGGTCAGTTTTGATGAACACCTAGCTCGAAATTCTTCTAAAACCGACTCAACACTTGCTTTCTCACTCGGTAAAATCAATCAGTGCTGACTCCTATCTTACTTGGCCTTTCACTCGGTATTATATCCCAATTCCGAGTTGTTTCTGATGGTTCTCACTCGGTTAATTCATCCTAAAACCGTGTCTGCTCGTAGTCAGTCTCACTCGGTAATTTCAAACCAATCTGAGTCATCTCAGTAAGTCTCACTCGGAATTGGCTTATATACTTAAGACACTCAGTAAGGTTCTTATCCACAATTAACCAATCTCTACTCAGAACTAGTCCAGTAGAGTATATCTCACTCGGGAGAGGAGTCATACCCATAGACTCACTCGGTTTCTACCATTTTCCACTCGGTTTCCTAATCATACACATACGAAACCATTCGGAATCCTTCCCAATAATTCAACAACACATTCCAGTCGGTAGGAAGCATCAAATTAACATAAACATAAGTATATATGTACTTTTTCACTCGGAATACTTCAATCAGAGAAGTTTCCTTTGAAAAAGGAAGCATTTGGCAAGGTTTGACTCGGAAATGAGCCTTTCTAGGGGTTTTGACTCGAAATTTCACCCAGAAGTGGTTCTCTTGAACACACTTCACTCAGAATTGCTTCTCAGGTTAGGACTCCACTCGGTGGTAGCCCTCTCAGTCATGTTTTACTCGGAAAACATGACACTGACTCAGAATTCCATCCTTCACTCGGAATTTATAATTATTCACTCGGAATTCCTCTCTGTTACTCGGAACAGAGCCCTTTTCACTCAGAATTTGCATAATTTCATTAATGGTCTATATAAATTCCATTTTTATGCATAAAAATGACATTTCTGAGATACCACAGACTATCAACAGGGTATATATTGACTTATTCTTACTTACAAACCTTCCATAATTCAAAAATTACAAGGGTAAAACTCTTTCTAAAAATAGGGATGTTACATTCTCCTCCCCTTTTACGAATTTTGTCCCGAAATTCAAAGTTAAAACAATTGAGGGTACAATTCTCTCATTTTCTCCTCAATTTCCCAAGTAGCATCCCCATCATCTGTCTGACTCCAAACTACCTTGACCAAACAATAGAGATTTCCTTGCCTCTTAGCTGTTTGAGACGTCGGTCAACAATCTTAACCGGTGATGCTTCAAAGGTAAGGTTTTCCTTCAGAATAAATTGATCAGGACTCAGAACATGATCAGGGCTTGGTACATATTTACGGAGTTGGGAAACATGAAAGACATTGTGAAGATTTGTTAGCTCGGGTGGCAGAGCAATACGGTATGCATGAGTTCCTATCTTTTGCAAAATCTGATAGGGTCCTACGTATCTGGGGCTTAACTTCTTGGCCTTCAAAGCTCTTCCTACTCCAGTGGTAGGAGTAACTTTGAGAAATACATGATCTCCCTCCTCAAATTCCAATGGCTTCCGACGTTTGTCGTAGTAACTCTTTTGTCTATCTTGTGAAGTCTTCATTGCCATTTGGATCTTTTGGACTTGTTCTATAGTCTTCTGAACAATCTCTGGTCCAATTATCGTCTTTTCACCAATCTCATACCAACATAAAGGTGTACGACATTTTCTTCCATACAAAGCTTCATAGGGGGCCATTCCGATGCTGGCATGGTAGCTGTTGTTGTAAGTGAACTCAACAAGTGGAAGATATTCTTGCCAACTTCCCCCATGTTCTAGGACACAAAGACGTAACAGATCTTCAAGAGTCTTGATTGTCCTTTCTAATTGTCCGTCTGTCTGTGGATGATATGCGGAACTTAACTTTTGGCGAGTTCCTAGAGCTTGTTGCAGGCTCTTCCAAAACTGTGATGTGAAACGAGGGTCTCGGTCAGACACAATTGCAGTGGGTGTTCCATGTAATCGTACGATTTCCTTGATATAGATCTGGGTGAGTTTCTCTAGAGAGTACTTTATATTGATAGGAATGAAGTGAGCGGTCTTTGTTAATCGATCCACGATTACCCAAATAGCATCATATCCAGCGGATGTTCTGGGAAGTCCGGTCACGAAGTCCATAGCAATCTCATCCCATTTCCATTCTGGAATTTCTAAAGGTCGAAGGGTCCCACTTGGTCGTTGTTGTTCCGCCTTTACCTTCTGACACATCAGGTAAGCTGTCATATACTCAGCGATATCCTTTTTCATTCCTTGCCACCAGAATAATTTCTTCAAGTCCTGATATATCTTGGTCGATCCTGGGTGGATACTGTATTTACTTTTGTGGGCTTCATCAAGGATGGATCTTTTAAGATCTGTGTTGACTGGAATACAGAGCCTCTGTTGATACCTGATCACCCCATGTTCATCCTTGCTAAATTCGGAGACTCCTTCTTTTGTCTTTTCTGTTAGATCTTGTAATTCCTGATCATTGACTTGAGCTTCTTTGACTTGTTCCAGAAAATCATTTGAAACTCTTAGCATTCCAACCATAAGGCTTCCCCTTTTTGGTGTTACTGCCAGGTTCAAATCGCAAAACTGTTCAATCAACTCTAACTCCTTTGTCATCATATATGATAGGCGTAAAGCCTTTCTACTGAGTGCATCAGCCACAACATTTGCCTTTCCAGGGTGATATCGGAGTTCGAAATCATAATCCTTAATGAATTCCATCCATCTACATTGTCGCATATTCAACTCTTTCTGGTCGAATAGATACTTCAAGCTTTTATGATCACTGAAGACTTCAAAGTATGTGCCATACAAGTAGTGTCTCCAGATTTTCAAGGCAAACACAACTGCAGCTAATTCCAAGTCATGTGTAGGATAATTGACTTCATGTGGTCTTAGCTGTCGTGAAGCATAAGCAACAACCTTTCTTTCTTGCATTAGGACACATCCTAGTCCTTATCTTGACGCATCACAATACACTTCATAGGGCTTAGCAGGATCTGGCAAAATCAAGACAGGTACACTAGTGAGTCGTTGGCGTAACTCCGTAAAACTACTTTCACATTTATCGGTCCATTCAAATGGTTGATCTTTACGAGTCAATCTAGTTAAAGGTGCTACAATTCGAGAGAAATTCTCAATGAATCGACGATAGTATCCAGCAAGTCCAAGGAAACTACGAATTTCTGTCACATTCTTGGGTTGTTCCCAATTTAGTACGACTTCTACCTTTGTAGGATCCACAACAATTCCCTCTTTAGAGATGACATGTCCTAAAAATTTCACTTCTGTCAACCAGAATTCGCATTTTGAAAACTTGGCGTACAATTGCCTTGCACGCAAAGTATTTAGAACAATTCGGAGATGCTCCTCGTGTTCCTCATGGCTCTTGGAGTAGACGAGAATGTCGTCAATGAATACAACTACGAATTTGTCCAAGTACTCATGGAAGATTCGATTCATGTATCCCATAAAAACTGTAGGTGCATTGGTAACTCCAAAGGGCATAACAAGATACTCATAGTGCCCATATCGTGTCCTGAATGCTATTTTGGGTACATCATCTTTCTTTACCCTGATTTGATGATAGTCTGATCGTAGATCAATCTTTGAGAAGATAGTGGCTCCTCGTAATTGGTCTATCAAATCATTAATCCTTGGAAGAGGGTATTGGTTCTTGATCGTAGCTTTATTCAACTGACGATAGTCAACACATAACCGCATGCTGCCATCCTTCTTTTTGACTAGAAGAACTGGTGCTCCCCAAGGTGAGACACTGGGTCTAATCATTCCTTTCTCTAAAAGTTCTTCTATTTGCTCTTTAAGTTCACTGAGTTCCTTGGGTGACATTCGATAAGAAGCAATAGAGATTGGTCCCGCGCCCGGTATAATGTCAATACTGAACTCAATTTCTTGTTCTGGAGGTAGCTCACGTATATCATCAGGAAAAACTTCTGGGAATTCTTGAACAACAGGAATCTGATCAATCCGAGGAGTGGCCTTACTTTCAGTTTCAGTAAGGATCATGTATAGTTGGACTTCCTTTGCTGGAATTACCTTTTCTGAGCTAACAGGACAAGAATCAATGTCTTGATCATAGTGTGATGTAGTAGACCCGAGAGAAATGGATCTATTATGACAGTCAATCAGAATATGGTTGGCAGCAAGCCAATTTATTCCTAGAACAATATCTAGATCAATCAAAGGCAAACATATCAGATCTACTTGATAAGCTTTCCCTTCGATGTTGAGTGGGCATTTCGAACACATGTAAGAAGGGCAAATGGGCTTATTAGCAGCAGTTGTGACAATCATCTGATTGGGCAGAGAGGTTGTAGGAAGCTTTAAATGTTTTACACAATTCACAGATATGAAAGAGTGAGTGGCTCCTGAATCATATAATACATTCAATAGAGTGCTTCCTATAAAACATGTACCTTGCACAAGGTCGTTCCCTTGTGATATTTCTGCACCATTCATAGTAAAAACTCTGGCATTTCCTCCCTGTCTTCCTGTCGAGCCATTCCCAGGCCTTCTAGAATTATTGTTCTGATTGAAGTTGTTGCCGCGGTGAACATTCTGCATCCTTGGGGCATTGTTTGTAGAGGTGTTTGTAGCAGATCCTCCACTTCCTTGACCCGTAGGCCATACTGCCTGCCTTTGAGTCACTTGTTGTTGGTTGTTATTATTTCTGTACCAACAGTCAGCATCACGATGTCCAATCCGTCCACAAATTGTGCAGACTTTACCTCTTTGGTTCCCCTGATCCCTTGAAGAATTTTGGTTGGCTGAATAAGGTGGTCGAGAGTAGGGTCGATCTGCTCAAAAATCCCTCCTTTGTGGTCTGTCTGGCATACGTCATTCTGGCCCATGATTAGACGTTCCAGGTCGTCGAAGATTAGAGGTATTCTCAAAGATGCGGCATTTGTCAATCAAAGTAGTAAATTGAGTAATTTGTTGACAACATATAGCTTGGCGAATTTCTTGTCGTAACCCTGCTTCAAATTTTACACATCTTGACGCTTCTTCCATGTGGGTGTAGTAGGGACAACATTTTGCCAACTCATCAAACTTAGCAGCGTACTCCCCTACAGTCATATTGCCTTGTTTCAGATTAAAGAACTCCTGCTCTTTCTGCCTCCTTATGTCTTCAGGGAAATATTTAGCGAGAAACTCTGTCTTGAATCGTCCCCAAGTAATGATATGTCCTTCAGTTGCTAATCTAATTCTGGTATGAGTCCACCAGTGCTCTGCTTCTCCAACCATCATGAAGACAGCAAAAGTTATTCTGTCCTCATCAGGGCAACGTATAGCAGCAAAAATCTTTTCAAGATGTTCAATCCATAATTGTGCTCCTTCTGGATCAAAGCCTCCTTTGAATTGAGTAGGATTATTCCTCTGGAAGTCAGCTAATCCTTGGCTTTGCCTAGTAGAAGAATGAGGTAACTCTTGGCGTTCTATTACCTCCACAATTCTGGTAAGAAGATCCTCCATCACATGATCGTTATTTCGGCGTGCCATTGGAATTTTGCTGAAAGAATATCAACAAAAATATTCAAGATGTATGTTATGTAGAGTATTCCACATAGGAAATTTAGTCTTAGGAGTGTTATGGACTGTTCAATATTTCTATCAGAGTACGTGGAAACCTAATGGTCCACTTCCCAAGTTTAATGAATCGACTATGCTCTGATACCACCAATGTAACACCCTCGGTTAGATAAGACAACCCTTCTATAGGATCATCCTATTTAACTAAGAGTGTTAACAGTTTTCATAAAAAGTAAATATTTTTTTTTAATAAAAAGATGGCAGATCAGTGGAAGCAAATAGTGAATATATCACATAGTCATTCACAAACATACAAATAATTGTACTCATAACAGAATGGGGCACGCAGGCACCCTTAAATATTATACAGTCATCCGGTGTCTGATTATCATTAATAAATATTCAATCTATATAAATTCTATCTTTAACGGTCGTTCTCAGTGGGTTCAGCATATTTCTGTTCTTCATACTCGGGTTCTTGATTTCCTAATTCCTCTGAAAATTGTCAACAGTAAGGGTGAGTATAACCCAAGACCCTGATGGTTAATCCGGTGCGGACATAATCTAGTTAACATACAATATCACATAAATCATACAATTAGCATATTCACAATTATAACAATCAAGCATGTTGTCATGGAATGCATGAGTTGAATTTATTATGATTTATCTTTGGTTAAGTCTCATGATGCATGTAGGCCCAATAAATCATTTCTTCATCTCATTCTTTGGAATATCTCCATTCCATTCTAGAGCGATCAGGGTCCGCCCAAGTTCCCATGAGGTACAAATGAACTCATTGGTTCTCATCATTGATTTATATATTCTTGGAACTTGGATCCCTACGATCATAGTTACACTCCGTCATTTAGTCAAAGTACAGTAGAATTGCATCGTCTCACCCGGTTATCAGGCGCGACTCTGATGCCATTGGGTTTCCGTTCCAGTTGTACTCCCAAGATCCTCTTAGGGATCGAACGTGAATGTCCTCCACTGTACCAAGTGTATGCTCTAGATTTTCTTCTTTTAGAAAAATATTTTCATGATGCGGAATGCATTCTTTTTGTCTTTTGATTCTTTGGGTATTTATGTATTTCCAGTTTCATCATACATATTCATAAGTTCTTGAATCTCATCAATTATTTAGACGTTGTAAGTCATTTTATTGTTGTATTTGAGAAAGTATATCAACTATTTACTAGTTGAAATTATACTTTATAAAGAGTAAAATAATATATTCTTTATTTAATTACTTATAACTAAAGTAATAATAATAATACTAATTAATAATAGTAAGAATAACAATAATAATAATAATAAGATTCATAATATTTATAACAATAATAATAATAATAATAATAATAATAGAAATAAGAACGATAATAATAATAAGTGTAACGTCCCAATAATTTAAAAGGATTAAGGAAGAGTTTCTAAATGAAAATCCAAGTGAAAAATATGAAAAACAAGATTTTTCCGAGTAGAATAAGGGTAATTCCGAGTGAAATAAGTATGATTCCACTCGGAATCATACTGAGAGGTAAATGAACTGGCTAAAAATCCGAGTGAAATTGAACTGGAAAGCTGTTTTCCGACTGAAACAGATCTGATTCCGAGTGAAAATGTTGGGGACCAGATTTTTCTGAGTAAAAATGAGTTTGAATCCGAGTAAAAATGATTTTTCGAATAAAATTGTTTAATTCCGAGTGAAATAGATACTGAAAGGATTTTCTGAGTGAAATAACTTAAATTCTGAGTGAAAATGAGTTTGTGATTTAGTATAAAAAGAGTTCCCTGAGTAAAAATGTTTGTGAATCCGAGTGAAAATGAGTCTCCAAGTGAAATAAAATCTGATTCCGAGTGGAATCAGTCTGAAAGGAGTTTTCTGAGTGAAATTAAGATATGTTCCAAGTGAAATATGTTTGAGGAAGAGTTTTCCGAGTAAAATTAAACTGGGAAGATATTGTCCGAGTGAAAGCAGACTGGGAAAAGTTTTCTGATTGAAATAAGGTTGTTTTCCGAGTGAAATTACTGAAAAGAGTTCTGAGTGAAAATAATTATGTTTTCTGATTGAAATAACTATAATTCCGAGTAAAAATGATTGAGAAAAAGTTTTTCAAGTAAGAAAAGGGTTCTGTCTGAAATATATAATGATTTACCGAATGAAATCATGTAAAACCGATTGGATTTATATAAAACTGATTGGATTAATGTAAAACTGGTCGGATTAGTGTAAAACTGATCGGATTGATGTAAAACCAACTGGAGTAAAGTAAAACCGAGCTTGTTATCATTGATTCCAACATCTATTTATAATTCTTCACTGGAACTTACATAAATACCCATGATACTTAATATTTTCATAGTTCAGCATCAAACATACTCACTTAATCATCAAAATTCATAATAATCAATACAGATAATCGAACGAATTCATTGAATCATGAATTATAATGAACAACACAGCCAATTGAACATATTCATAAAGGTATATACATATTTAACAGATATATAACAATTAAAGCATTTTAATTCTTACAATTCCCGAATCTGTCCTAGAAAGGTGAGGACCAAAGGTACCTTAACCGTTTCCTTTCACTCGAATTTTCCCAGTATACCCGAGAATATACCCCCCTTACCTTAATGGAGTTCCTGGATGAGGATAAGATGTTCCCTTCACTGTCCTGCTTCAGATCCGAGTGAGAGGGAAAAGAAAAGAGAGAAAGAACTTTGTGCGAAGAAGAAGAAATAGAGAGCGTTTTTGCTAAGTTCTCTTGGGTCTGAAAGTTTCATACTTGCAATGAGTTCTGTGTTGATTTAATAATGAGAAAGGAGACAAGTGGGGGACAACTTTTTGTGAGTGGGCTGTTGGTGGACTGTTAGTGGAGATAATGGAAACTTTTGACTCATTTCACTGTTAGCTTTGCATTAATGGGATTAGTGACATATTAAAATATATAAAGTGATCTGAGTGGAGTTAAAAAGTGTTCGGTGTTGGAGGATTTGAAGAGGTCGGTTATGGAGTGAGGTCGGTTTTTAGGTGAGGGACGGTGTGGAGTAAAGAAGTAGAGGACGGTATGTGAGGGATTTGATGGACACCATCTGTGAAAGAGGTCGGTATTGTGGTGTGGAAAGAAAGGTTGTTGTGTGGCTACGAAGAGGTCGGTTTTGATGAACACCTAGCTCGAAATTCTTCTAAAACCGACTCAACACTTGCTTTCTCACTCGGTAAAATCAATCAGTGCTGACTCCTATCTTACTTGGCCTTTCACTTGGTATTATATCCTAAATCCGAGTTGTTTCTGATGGTTCTCACTCGGTTAATTCATCCTAAAACCGTGTCTGCTCGTAGTCAGTCTCACTCGGTAATTTCAAACCAATCCGAGTCATCTCAGTAAGTCTCACTCGGAATTGGCTTATATACTTAAGACACTCAGTAAGGTTCTCATCCACAATTAACCAATCTCTACTCGGAACTAGTCCAGTAGAGTATATCTCACTCGGGAGAGGAGTCATACCCATAGACTCACTCGGTTTCTACCATTTTCCACTCGGTTTCCTAATCATACACATACGAAACCATTCGGAATCCTTCCCAATAATTCAACAACACATTCCAGTCGGTAGGAAGCATCAAATCAACATAAACATAAGTATATATGTACTCTTTCACTCGGAATACTTCAATCAGAGAAGTTTCCTTCGAAAAAGGAAGTATTTGGCAAGGTTTGACTCGGAAACGAGCCTTTCTAGGGTGTTTTAACTCGGAATTTCACCCAGAAGTGGTTCTCTTGAACACACTTCACTCAGAATTGCTTCTCAGGTCAGGACTCCACTCGGTGGTAGCCCTCTCAGTCATGTTTTACTCAGAAAACATGACACTGACTCGGAATTCCATCCTTCACTCGGAATTTATAATTATTCACTCGGAATTCCTCTCTGTTACTCGGAACAGAGCCCTTTTCACTCGGAATTTGCATAATTTCATTAATGGTCTATATAAATTCCATTTTTATGCACAAAAATGACATTTCTGAGATACCACAGACTATCAACAGGGTATATATTGACTTATTCTTACTTACAAACCTTCCATAATTCAAAAATTACAAGGGTAAAACTGTTTCTAAAAACAGGGATGTTACATATAGCACAAGGCTATAATCAGCAAGAAGGTATATATTTTACTAAAACTTTTTCTCCTGTAGCCAGACTTGAGGCTATAAAGATATTTCTTGTATTTGTTGCTTTTAAAGGAATTACATCATATCAGATAAATGTTAAGAATGCTTTTCTGAATGAGTTTATTGAAGAAATTTATGTAAAACAACCTTCTAGTTTTAAAGATGTATCTTTTCTAAATCATGTTTTTAAACTCAATAAAGCACTGTATGACCTAAAACAAGCACCTAGAGCTTGGTATGATAGGCTCGGTACCTTTTTGATTTCAAAAGGGTTTACTAGAGGAAAAGTATATACAACTCTGTTTAGAAAAAGCTCTCATAAGAACTTTATAATTGTGCAAATTTACATAGATGATATTGTTTTTGGTACTACTAATGTAAGTCTTTGCAAAGAATTTTCTAAAATGATGCAAGCTATTTTTGAAATGAGTATGATGGAAGAACTCAAATTCTTCCTAAGCTTACAGATCAAATAGACTGATGATGGTATTTTTATGCACCAACAGAAGTACACCAAGGAACTACTCAAAAAGTTTAAAATGGCTAATGCTAAGCCCATGAGCACTTCTATGCATCCAAACTTTATAATTAATAAAGATGAGTCTGATACATTAGTGAATCAAACATTATATAGAGGGATGATAGGTTCACTTCTATACCTCACATTTAGCAGACTAGATATAATGTTTAGTGTTTACATGTATGCATAATATCAATCAGACCCTAAGGAATCACACTTGTCTACAATGAAGAGGATCTTGAGATATCTTATTGGAACCATTAACATTGGGTTGTTCTATAAAAGAACGAACTCTTTCTATCTATTAGGATATTGTGATGTAGATTTTACAGAAGATAGAGTAAACAAAAAAAGCACAAGTGGCGGATGTCACTTTCTTGGAAATAGTTTGATATCATGGGGAAGTAAAAGGTAGAATTCAATTGCACTCTCAATAGCAGGCGCTGAGTATATGTCTGTAGTAGGATGTTGCTCTCAACTTCTTTGGATAAAATATCAACTTGAAGATTATTCAATCAAAGAAGAGATTCCCGTGTTTTGTGACAAAACAATTGCCATAAATCTCTCAAAGAATCTCATTCAATATTCTAAAGCAAAATATATAGAGGTGAACTATCACTTCATGAGAGACTATGTATAAAAAGGGATTTTGGACATGAAGTTTGTTTACATAGACCATCAATGGGCAAACATCTTCACTAAGCCTTTGGCTGAGGCCAGGTTTGCTTTTATTAAATATAATTTTAACTTAAGAATTATTACTTGAATATGTCTATTGAATTGCTTAAAAAGGTCTAAGTATATTTGAAAGGTTTAGGTCTGATCATATGCTTTTATTTTATGACTGAGAGGATAAAGGATTAAATCTTTTGGGATTCGTGTTAACTGAAAACGTTTCACGTTTATTTTCTTTTACTTTAAAACGTACAACGTGGCAGCAGTTAATACCTTTTTATGTGACTGCCACCTGAAATGTGTTTTCTTTCTCTTCATTAGTGGATAGTTGTTGTCTTTTAAATATGTGGGTTTTTATTTCATTTTCCACCTTGCAAAAATCCTTCAAGTCTTTCTTCTTCCAAAAGTTATCCTTCTCTAAGCCTTTTCATTTCCTAAAATCCTAAACCTTTCATCTCTCTTTCTTTAGGCATCTATCATGGCATCCAAACTCTCTATTAGTGATATTGTGGAATCTTCTTACTTCCACCCTGAGCAGCACAAATTAGATAGTAGAGACATTACTGCTGAGTTAAATGGCATTGGATGGACTCACTTCTGCTTGGATAGGGAACCCTACTCTCCCTTTCTTGTGTTAGACTTTTGGAAGAGAATTACAATGGGCAAGTCCGAGTTCATCATTTTAGGGAAGCTTAAGGGGAAGAACATTGAAATCTCTAAGGACGTCATCGCTACTATCACTAGATGTCCCTCTGTTGGTAATGTGTATGTTGATGATTTTGAGTGTGAAGTGGTCTATGGTCTGGAAATCAATAAGTTTCTATATGGTACCACTCACCCAGCTAAGTTTGTTTCTAGAAACCTCCTTCCCAAAGTCAAAATGCTTTACTTCTTCATGAAGCAGGTGTCCTGTCCTAGGAAGAGTGCCAAGGACATAGTTACCAAACTTGACAGGTTTTGCATGTATCACATGCTTATAAAGGAGAAAGTTAGTCTGCCAAACGTCATCATGACATACCTCATTTCATCAGTAGGGAAGAAACAAAGTAAAATCCCCTACCCAATTGTATTGATAAAAGTGTTTGCACTAGAGAATATGAAAACCTAAACAGTAAGTGATTTGGTTAAATCTTTTTCTTTGGTGACTAAGCTTCCAACCTTCTCACCCCTATTGGATCAGACCTTGGAAAGGTCTATCCCAACACCAGTTCCGAAGAAAAGGTCTACCCGTACAGACATCAAGAAGAAGAAGTCGGAGCCTGAGCCAGTTAAGTAAGCCCCTAAAAAAAATAGTGACAGAGTTAAGTTGCCTACCAAGAAAACTAGAAGATTAGTTTTAGATGATTCTGATGAGTCTGAGAGATAAGATTCACCTCTGGATATCAATCTAGAATCTGTTGCCCTCTCTCGTGTTCAAAAGTTTGTGCCTAAAGGCATAAAGGATGTAGAAAAATCATTAGATTCTAATGATATATAATATCCCTATTAGCCAACTACAGAGCAAAGTTGTTACTCAAAAGCAAGCTCCTCCTCCTCCGTAGTAGCAGCAACAACAACAGTAACAGACACCATCCACTCTCACCTTTGAAGCATGTAAGTAGTTTATTAATGTTTTTACTACATTACACCCTTTTGTATCTGTTCATGGTTAGACTAGAACTATATCGCAAGCCAAGTACTAAGAGCTAAGGCCTGCGTACTTGAATGCTATGAGAGAAAACAAGGAAGAGATGATAAAGTGTAGAGGATACCCCACTTTTTCCCAGTATATAAATTTCATTACAGGTCATCTTAAGAGTTTTCCAAAGTATGATATTCTAAAAGATTCTATGAGGTTGTTGGTGAATTTTAAAGTGACTAGGCTAGCTTCAGAACCAAGGTTACAGGGAAGACAAAGAGGACTGAAAGTGAGTTTGAGTCAAGTCTAAAGAAGGAAAAGTCTGATTCTGTGAGCAGCCCCTTCCAACCAGAGTTTACCTCATCACCCCAACCTAACCGGACCTCTTAACCTGACTAGACTAACCAGACCTTACCTGAACTTCAACTTGAAAATGTCTTTATTCCCACACCACCTTCTCCTCCCAAACCACCTAAACAATACCTCCTTTATCTTATTACCCCTAGACTACCTCTTTTCAAAAAGTTTAAACCCACCTTTGATGAAGATGACTTAAGCTATTACCACCCTTCTAACCTAGCCATTGTCAAAGCCCCTAATTTTGATAAAAGAAAAGTTCATATTCTTTCTTTTGCTCCTAAATATGTTCCCCCTATGACCTATGAAAAACGCATGAACTACCCTTCTAACCTTGCCATATACTTTGCCCTCAAAGCTGAAGAGACTTGTGTTAAGAGGGATATGTGATAAGGGATGCAGTATCATAAGTTTCACAAAGTGGTTCTCCCTGGGAAGAAAATTTTGATTGCTCCAAATCGTTCATAAACACCCTTTGTTTGGATTCAGTTAGGCAGAATGAAGCAACCTATGCTCCCTAAGTATAAGCCTCATTACAAAGTCACCCTTCAGACCTCGTGAGCTATTTGAGGACTCTCTGTGAAGTATTTTATCTACTCTCAATTCAATAGAAGAACATATTGATTCCATTTGGTGTCATTATCTATAGAAGATTAGAGAAGAAGGCTCTGGTTCTGCTCGTCCTAACCAGCTTCTCTTTCTTTATCGCCCCTCTATCATTTTCTTCCACTCCTCTGACATCTTTATCTTTCAGCCCTATTTCTTTATCCTTGTTTCAACTGCTGCCTCTCTTCTTATTGTTTCTACCCCAGCCCATGGTTTAACTTTTTAACCCCCTGTGATGTCCCTCCTCTTTGTTGATAACAAAAAGGGAGAACATAGAAGTCTTTTTAGTGGGTACAGCTTTAAGAGTCTGAGTCTTAATTTCTGTGTTTAACAATCTTTTCTATTTTGATCAAGTCTACTATGTTTCAATAAAATGTATTGATCCTTTACCATGTTATCAATGAAGTTTTTGATCTGATATATGCTCTAAGATTACATGCTCTAATTTATATGAAGTTTCTCTAAGTATGAATCTTAATTGCTCTAATCTTATATGGTGTATCTAATGCTCTAACAAGAAAATAAAAATTTTACATGTCAAAAGTACTAATATCAGTACTTAAAACTCTTTAAAGCTCTAATCTTCTTGAAAATCTCAAGGATATTTTAGCTCTGATACATATCTAGGTATGCTTTGATATTGTTTCTTGTATGCTCTGATATGAAATATGATCAAGTGTTTTTGATAATATACAAGTCTTTAAGGTATTATCTGAATCATCCTCTTTTCTACTCAAATTATCCTGGACTTTATTTATAAAAAAGACTTGATGTTTGCTGTCAACAAATAGGGAGAGATTGTTGAGAACAAGTCTGGTTAGAAAATGAAATTGATAATATCCCTGGACCAGACCCCAAATTGCGTCATTATAATCAGACCCCAGAATTTGTTAATAACACACATCAATGTATTTAAATTAAATGAAGTCTGCTTATTATGATCTAACTTGTTTATCTAAGTATTTCAGGAAATATATACTAAGTGCATAGGTCACAAGTAAAAGAGGGAGTCCATAAAATCAAAAGTTTGGTTCAAGAATTTTTCAATCATATGAATCAACAGAATCAGATCTCAGACTTGTAAGCATCAAGAATTTACAACTTGAACGTTACTCCAAAGTATAAATCACACAGCGTTATAAAAACTCTTTGATGATGCCTTAGAAATCAAGCCCTTATCAAGAAGAATGTGCTTATCATAACAAAGGATAAGAGCAGCCAAAGCAGTTTTTCAAAGGCATCAACATAACAACTCTACGTACTTTAGAAAAGCTAAATCAAGTTAGCTTATGTGTCAGAAAGATTCAGAAGAATTACAATATTAGTCTCTACTTGTTTTCTAGAAGAAAGAAAACCAACAATTAACTTTATTCGCTGAAGATATCAAGGAACACCATATTCATGCAAGTGTCAAAGTTTCTTGCTACAGACTCTTTGGCATCTCATTAGAACATCAAAAGTCTGGTACCTACGTTCAAAGCAAAACTCCTTCAAAGGATTTCCAACGTTCATATATCCTTTCCAGATCTTTAACGATCATCTTAAGTGACCTATTTATACTTGAAGAGATTTATTTTTTGAGATATGGAAGCCTGTCAAGAATACTCATTCTCTATGATCAATTTTCTCAAATCTCTTCTTAGATTTTCAGTAGACAAAGGCCTTCGTTATTGTTCTGCCTTTAGCAGACCTTGGCCTCTTGTCTTTCTTTACTTAATTCATTGTTGTATATCTTTCATACACTAAGTTTTATGAGAAACCTTATACTCTTACTTACAAATTAGTAATTATGTAAAAGTCTAGTGTGTTACCAGCCTTCAGTTTCATTGGGAAACAGTTTATGGCATGAAGAGGCTTTTAAAAGAATACTTTGGTTGTTGAGCCAGGAGTGGATTGTTGAAAGAATACTTGGGTTTAAGCCAAGATTTGTTGGAGTTAAGAATACTTGTGGCACTAGTCTGGTGTTGGTATTATAAAAGAGATTTTACAATAGTGGAAATCCTTCAAGTTAGAAGGGACTGGATGTAGCTTCTTTGTTGGAAGTGAACCAGTATAAATTCTTAGTGTTCATTTTTCTCCTTCACCTTCCAAGTCTATTTTCTAAGTCTGATTACCTGCGCTTTAAAGGTTTAAATTTCTGCAAAATGAGTCTAAGACTTATTCAATCCCCTTTTATGTCTAACCTTGAACCATCAAAATGTTTATCTTAAAACACATACGAACGATGTATTGAAAAAGCTAATGAAAAAGTTTAGGGAACAGAGAAACAAACACTATAACATATCCTGGTTCGGCAGTTATTATTGTGATTTGTGTCCAGTCTCCCAACATAGAGGCCTAGAATTTCTTTACTGCATCAAAGTCGGTTATAAGGCTTAATTACAACTCTTAGATCACTTATCCAAAGCTTAATCCCCCTTACCACCTGACACAACCCATAGGTTCACAACAAATACTATAAGGTATCTTTAGAGAACGGTTACCTAATCTCTTCACACCACAATCCCAAAACTCTCTCAATCTAAGAGTAAGAAAAACATAAGATCTCTTATCCCTAACCTAAGAGCAACTAATTATAAATTAAGCTTATGAGCCTAATAATAACTTAGGTGAGCAAGGCTAAAATTCGATTATGATTTTCTCACTTAGCAAGGTGTATTTTTTCCCTTTGGCAAAGCATTGTATTAATAGTGAAAAGGGTTTCCAATTAAGTAAATAAAATATACCAAGTTTCCGAAGTAAGGAAATAATTCAAAATACTTTGTTTTTACACGAGTGATTAAGGATTACAATAAAACTCATACCTACGGGTTACCCATAATAAGTACCCGTATATTCCCTAAACGTGTGGATCGCGGTATTACACTACCCGTATTGTAGATACCCGCTTGATTATTATTATTTTTTTATTAAATATACTCAAATATTTTGGTTTTTTATTATTTTATAATGAGATAAATATAAATAAATATTAATATTTTTTAATGGAAATATTTTTAATTTTTAAAGTTATAATTTTTTATACAATTTTAATTTGTATTATATTATGCTAAAATAACATTATACTTAGTACATTATACCATTTTTATTAGTTTTTTAAAAAAGTAAATATTGATAAATATTTGTGGATACCCGTTACCCGACTTACGAGTACATGTTACCCACCTCATACCCGCGGATACGGGTAGCGGAAATGTTCTACTCGCACCTGCTTCGCCCTGTTGCCATCCCTACTAGTGATTTGAACTAGACAATGAATGGTTTGAACTAGTCTTAAGTAGTGTTCAAACCGACAACTAGTGGTTCAAACCATTCCTATCCACTGGTTCAGACAATGCTTGTCAAGTGGTTCAAACCATCTTATCAGCAACATTTGTTTGAATCATTCCCTAAAGTGGTTTGAACCATTTAGACATAATTCAAATTCTGACACATTTCGCTCAAAACATGGTTTAATTAATTAATTACTTTTTTGCTCTTTTAATTACAAGTTAGTTTTCAGATGCTTACTTAAGTTATTAACTAACTCTTACAATAAATCTAAAGAAAGTCTTCAAGTCTTCAATGACTTCATGTTCCAAATAAGACCAAAGATTTTTGAAACCTTCAAATTTATTCATTCCTTGTTTCTTTTGTCTTTAGAGTCTATATCTGACATTTTTATGTTTTCTTTGTTTGTCATGAACACATCTTGTTTGGCATCAACAAGACCAACATCATTAAGTCTTTATTTAACATCATCAAAACTAACATCATTAAAAACCTTGTTTGACATTATCAAAACCTATTTCAACACAACATTCACACAAACTTCTAGGAGACCTGGAGTGGTGAACTAACCTAATCCACGCGACGAGGTCATTTGACAGCTCCGAGTAAAGCTGTAGTAAATTAGGCAAGGCTGAGGTAAGGTCCAAGCAAACTATATGATTATACATCCCAAGACTTCACCTACCAAGCCTCACCTCTTACCCTCTCACCACGACATCTCGATGTCATTGGAATACTCTAGAATTCTGACATAAAATGGGAATTATCAAGAATCTATATACCAGACTAAGTGCCACTTGCCCCTGTATCTAGTTCTGTAAGACTCTAGTGGCTCTCCAAAATACAAGTTTAACATCTTATTCACTGGATAACTTATAGAGATTCCCATCTTGGGGAACCTTTAAATTCTACACCCCTTGCCTATAGGAAAATACATCGGTGAGACAGGCCCATAAATGTGGAGGGTGATGTTGTAACACCCTCGGTTAGATAAGACAACCCATTATATAGGATCATCCTATTTAACTGAGAGGTCATAAGTTTTCATAAAAAGTGAATATATTTTTTTTTAAATAAAAAGATGGCAGATCAGTGGAAGCAAATAGTGAATATATCACATAGTCATTCACAAACTTACAAATAATTGTACTCATAACAGAATGGGGCACGCAGGCACCCTTAAATATTATACAGTCATCCGGTGTCTGATTATCATTAATAAATATTCAATCTATATAAATTCTATCTTTAACGATCGTTCTCAGTGGGTTCAGCATATTGCTGTTCTTCATACTCGGGTTCTTGATTTCCTAATTCCTCTGAAAATTGTCAACAGTAAGGGTGAGTATAACCCAAGACCCTGATGGTTAATCTGGTGCGGACATAATCCAGTTAACATACAATATCACATAAATCATATAATTAGCATATTCACAATTATAACAATCAAGCATGTTGTCATGGAATGGATGAGTTGAATTTATTATGATTTATCTTTGGTTAAGTCTCATGATGCATGTGGGCCCAATAAATCATTTCTTCATCTCATTCTTTGGAATATCTCCATTCCATTCTAGAGCGATCAGGGTCCACCCAAGTTCCCATAAGGTACAAATGAACTTATTGGTTCTCATCATTGATTTATATATTCTTGGAACTTGGATCCCTACGATCATAGTTACACTCCGTCATTTAGTCAAAGTACACTAGAATTGCATCGTCTCACCCGGCTATCAGGCGCGACTCTGATGCCATTGGGTTTCCGTTCCAGTTGTACTCCCAAGATCCTTTTGGGGATCGAACGTGAATGTCCTCCACTGTACCAAGTGTATGCTCTAGATTTTCTTCTTTTAGAAAAATATTTTCATGATGCAGAATGCATTCTTTTTGTCTTTTGATTTCTTTGGGTATTTATGTGTTTCCAGTCTCATCATACATATTCAAAAGCTCTTGAATCTCATCAATTATTTAGACGTGGTAAGTCATTTTATTGTTGTATTTGAGAAAGTATATCAACTATTTACGGGTTAAAATTATACTTTGTAAAGAGTAAAATAATATATTCCTTATTTAATCACTTATATCTAAAGTAATAATAATAATACTAATTAATAATAGTAAGAATAACAATAACAATAATAATAAGATTCATAATATTAGTAACAATAGTAATAATAATAGAAATAAGAACGATAATAATAAGTGTAACGTCCTAATAATTTAGAAAGAATTAAGAAAGGGTTTCTAAATAAAAATTCAAGTGAAAAGTATGAAAAACAAGGTTTTTTTGAGTAGGACAAGGGTAATTCTGAGTGGAATAAGCATGATTCCGAGTGGAATCATACTGAGAGAGGTTTTCTAAGTGAACTGGTTAAAAATCCGAGTGAAATTGTACTGGAAAATTGTTTTCCGACTGAAACAGGTCTGATTCCGAGTAAAAATGAGTTTGAATCTGAGTAAAAATGATTTTCAAAGTAAAATGGTTTAATTCCGGGTGAAATAGATACTGGAAAGGATTTTCTAAGTGAAATACCTTAAATTCTGAATGAAAATGAATTTCTGAGTGAGATAAAATATGATTCCGAGTGACATCAGTCTGAAAGGAGTTTTCTGAGTAAAAATGTTTGTGAGTCCGAGTGAAAATAAGTCTCTGAGTGAAATAAAATAGGATTCCGAGTGAAACATGAGTTTACCGAGTGAAATTAGTTGAAAAGAGTTCTGTCTGAAATATATAATGGTTTACCGAATGAAATCATGTAAAACTGATTGGATTTATATTAAACTGATTGAATTTACATAAAACTGATTGAATTTACATAAAACTGATTGAATTTACATAAAATCGATTGAATTTACATAAAACTGATTGAATTTACATAAAACCGATTGAATTTACATAAAACCGAGCTTATTATCATTTATTTCATCTTCTGTTTACAATTCTTTACTGGAATACACATAAACACACATGATACTTAATATTTTCATAATTCAGCATCGAACATATTCACTCAATCATCAAAATTTATCATAATCAATACAGATAATCAAACGTATTCATTGAATCATGAATTATATAACCAATTGAACATGTTAATAGTAATAAAAATGTATATAAACATACATAAAATCAAAGCATATTAATCAACAATTCCTGAACCTGTCCTGGAAAGGTGAGGAATAAGATTCCTTAACCCTTTCCTTCACACGGTTTTCCCACAGAGCACCCAAGAATATACCCCCTTACCTTAATGGAGTTCTTGGATGAGGATAAAATGTTCGCTTCACTGTCCTGCTTCAGATCCGCGTGAGAAAGACAAGAAAGGAGAGAGGAAGAAGCTTGCAGGAAAAAGAAATGATAACAGAGGTGTGTCTGTGGCTATGTTTCGTGTGTGTGTGTATTCTTAGAATCATAGCACTGGGTTAATAATAAGAAAGTGAGTGGGGAACATTGGTTGGAGGATTAGGTGCGATAATGGAGCCTTTTGACTCCTTTCACCGTCAGCTTTGCATTGATTGGAATAAAATATATAAAGGTATTATAATGGGTGCAACTTTCCCCTGCGATTGGTTCGTTGTGCCACTTATTTTTGGATTCATGTGATTAAGTGGACTGATCACTAACAGGAGTGGATATAAAAGGTGTTCAGTGTTAGAGGATTTGAAGAGGTCGGTATGGAGTAAGGACGGTATTGAGTATGAAGGACGGTGTTGTGGTAGGGGAGGGAAAGGCTGTTGTTTGCCTACGAAGAGGTCAGTTTTGGTGAACACCGGCTCAGAGTTGTCCGGTGTGCACACCGGTTCTAAGGACGGACAGCCTTAAGTAGTTAACCGGTGTGGGGTGTTAATCCGGTCTTTAATTCCTTTTTATTCGTTTGCTCTCTCTCTCTCTGTCAAGTCGTCCTCAACTGATTCAAGTTCCTCAGATTACCACTTGGTTAAGTCATCCTAAAACCGTGTCTGTTCTAGCCAGTCTCACTCGGTAATTTCAAACCAATCCGAGTCATCTCAGTAAGTCTCACTCGGAATTGGCTTATTTACTTAAGACACTCAGTAAGGTTCTCATCCACAATTAACCAATCTTCACTCGGAACTAGTCCAGTAGAGTATATCTCACTCGGGAGAGGAGTCATACCCATAGACTCACTCGATTTCTACCATTTTCCACTCGGTTTCCTAATCATACACATACGAAACCATTCGGAATCCTTCCTAAATAATTCCACAACACATTCTAGTCGGTAGGAAGCATCAAATCAACATAAACATAAGTATATATGTACTCTTTCACTCGGAATACTTCAATCAGAGGAGTTTCCTTCGGAAAAGGAAGCATTTGGCAAGTTTTGACTCGGAAACGATCCTTTCTAGGGTGTTTTGACTCGGAATTTCACCCAGAAGTGGTTCTCTTGAACACACTTCACTTAGAATTGCTTCTCAGGTCAGGACTCCACTCGGTGGTAGCCCTCTCAGTCATGTTTTACTCGGAAAACATGACACTGACTCAGAATTCCATCCTTCACTCGGAATTTATAATTATTCACTTGGAATTCCTCTCTGTTACTCGGAACAGAGCCCTTTTCACTCGAAATTTGCATAATTTCATTAATGGTCTATATAAATTCCATTTTTATGCACAAAATGACATTTCTGAGATACCACAGACCATCAACAGGGTATATATTGACTTATTCTTACTTACAAACCTTCCATAATTCAAAAATTACAAGGGTAAAACTGTTTCTAAAAATAGGGATGTTACATTCTCCTCCCCTTTTAGGAATTTCGTCCCGAAATTCAAAGTTAAAACAATTGAGGGTACAATTCTCTCATTTTCTCCTCAATTTCCCAAGTAGCATCCCCATCATCTGTCTGACTCCAAACTACCTTGACCAAAGAGATTTCCTTGCCTCTTAGCTGTTTGAGACGTCAGTCAATAATCTTAACCGGTGATGCTTCAAAGGTAAGGTTTTCCTTCAGAACAAATTGATCAGGACTCAGAACATGATCAGGGCTTGGTACATATTTGCGGAGTTGGGAAACATGAAAGACATTGTGAAGATTTGTTAGCTCGGGTGGCAGAGCAATACGGTACGCATGAGTTCCTATCTTTTGCAAAATCTGATAGGGTCCTACGTATCTGGGGCTTAACTTCTTGGCCTTCAAAGCTCTTCCTACTCCAGTGGTAGGAGTAACTTTGAGAAAAACATGATCTCCCTCCTCAAACTCCAAAGGCTTTCGACGTTTGTTGTAGTAACTCTTTTGTCTATCTTGTGAAGTCTTCATTGCCATTTGGATCTTTTGGACTTGTTCTGTAGTCTTCTGAACAATCTCTGGTCCAATTATCGTCTTTTCACCAGTCTCATACCAACATAAAGGTGTACGACATTTCCTTCTATACAAAGCTTCATAGGGGGCCATTCCGATGCTAGCATGGTAGCTGTTGTTGTAAGTGAACTCAACAAGTGGAAGGTATTCTTGCCAACTTCCCCCATGTTCTAGGACACAAAGACGTAACAGATCTTCAAGAGTCTTGATTGGCCTTTCTGATTGTCTGTCTGTCTGTGGATGATATGCGGAACTTAACTTTAGGCGAGTTCCTAGAGCTTGTTACAGGCTCTTCCAAAATTGTGATGTGAAATGAGGGTCTCGGTCAGACACAATTGCAGTGGGTGTTCCATGTAATCGTATGATTTCCTTGATATAGATCTGGGTGAGTTTCTCTAGAGAGTACTTCATATTGATAGGAATGAAGTGAGCTGTCTTTGTTAATCGATCCACGATTACCCAAATAGCATCATATCCAGCTGATGTTCTGGGAAGTCCGGTCACGAAATCCATAGCAATCTCATCCCATTTCCATTCTGGAATCTCCAGAGGTCGAAGGGTCCCACTTGGTCGTTGGTGTTCCGCCTTTACCTTCTGACACATCAGACAAGCTGTCACATACTCAACGATATCCTTTTTCATTCCTTGCCACCAGAATAATTTCTTCAAGTCCTGATACATCTTGGTCGATCCTGGATGGATACTGTATTTACTTTTGTAGGCTTCATCAAGGATGGATCTTTTAAGATCTGTGTTGACTGGAATACAGAGCCTCTGTTGATACCTGATCACCCCATGTTCATCCTTGCTAAATTCGGAGACTCCTTCTTTTGTCTTTTCTGCTAGATCTTGTAATTCCTGATCATTGACTTGGGCTTCTTTGACTTGTTCCAGAAAATCATTTGAAACTCTTAGCATTCCAACCATAAGGCTTCCCCTTTTTGGTGTTACTGCCAGGTTCAAATCACGAAACTGTGCAATCAATTCCAACTCTTTTGTCATCATATATGATAGGCGTAAAGCCTTTCTGCTGAGTGCATCAGCCACAACATTTGCCTTTCCAGGGTGATATCGGAGTTCGAAATCATAATCCTTAATGAATTCCATCCATCTACGTTGTCGCATATTCAACTCTTTCTGGTCGAATAGATACTTCAAGCTTTTATGATCACTGAAGACTTCAAAGTATGTGTCATACAAGTAGTGTCTCCAGATTTTCAAGGCAAACACAACTGCAGCTAATTCCAAGTCATGTGTAGGATAATTGACCTCATGTGGTCTTAGCTGTCGTGAAGCATAAGCAACAACCTTTCTTTCTTGCATTAGGACACATCCTAGTCCTTGTCTTGACGCATCACAACACACTTCATAGGGCTTGGCAGGATCTGGCAAAATCAAGACAGGTGCACTAGTGAGTCGTTGGCGTAACTCCGTAAAACTACTTTCATATTTATCGGTCCATTCAAATGGTTGATCTTTACGAGTCAATCTAGTTAAAGGTGCTACAATTCAAGAGAAATTCTTGATGAATCGATGATAGTATCCAATAAGTCCAAGGAAACTGCGAATTTCTGTCACATTCTTGGGTTGTTCCCAATTTAGTACGGCTTCTACCTTTGTAGGATCCACAGCAATTCCCTCTTTAGAGATGACATGTCCCAAAAATTTCACTTCTGTCAACCAGAATTCGCATTTTGAAAACTTGGCGTACAATTGCCTTGCACGCAAAGTATTTAGAACAATTCAGATATGCTCCTCGTGTTCCTCATGGCTCTTGGAGTAGACGAGAATGTCGTCAATGAATACAACTACGAATTTGTCCAAGTACTCATGGAAGATTTGATTCATGTATCCCATAAAGACTGCAGGTGCATTGGTAACTCCAAAGGGCATAACAAGATACTCATAGTGCCCATATTGTGTCCTGAATGTTGTTTTGGGTACATCATCTTTCTTCACCCTGATTTGATGATAGCCTGACCGTAGATCAATCTTTGAGAAGATAGTGGCTCCTCGTAATTGGTCCATCAAATCATCAATCCTTGGAAGAGGGTATCGGTTCTTGATCGTAGCTTTATTCAACTGACGATAGTCAACACATAACCGCATGCTGCCATCCTTCTTTTTGACTAGAAGAACTGGTGCTCCCCAAGGTGAGACACTAGGTCTAATCATTCCTTTCTCTAAAAGTTCTTCTATTTGCTCTTTAAGTTCACTGAGTTCCTTGGGTGACATTCGGTAAGGAGCATAAGAGATTGGTCCCGCGCCCGGTATAATGTCAATACTAAACTCAATTTCTCGTTCTGGAGGTAGCTCACGTATATCATCAGGAAAAACTTCTGGGAATTCTTGAACAACAGGAATCTGATCAATCCGAGGAGTGGCCTTACTTTCAGTTTCAGTAAGGATCATGTATAGTTGGACTTCCTTTGCTAGAATTACCTTTTCTGAGCTAACAGGACAAGAATCAATGTCTTGATCATAGTGTGATGTAGTAGACCCGAGAGAAATGGATCTATTATGACAGTCAATCAGAATATGGTTGGCAGCAAGCCAATTCATTCCTAGAACAATATCTAGATCAATCAAAGGCAAACATATCAGATCTACTTGATAAGCTTTCCCTTCGATGTTGAGTGGGCATTTCGAACACATGTAAGAAGGGCAAATGGGCTTATTAGCAGCAGTTGTGACAATCATCTGATTGGGTAGAGAGGTTGTAGGAAGCTTTAAATGTTTTACACAATTCACAGATATGAAAGAGTGAGTGGCTCCTGAATCATATAATACATTCAATAGAGTGCTTCCTATAAAACATGTACCTTGCACAAGGTCGTTCCCTTATGATATTTCCGCACCATTCATAGTAAAAACTCTGGCATATCCTCCCTGTCTTCCTGTCGAGCCATTCCCAGGCCTTCTAGGATTATTGTTCTGATTGAAGTTGTTGCCGCGGTGAACATTCTGCATCCTTGGGGCATTGTTTGTAGAGGTGTTTGTAGCAGATCCTCCACTTCCTTGACCCGTAGGTCGTACTGCCTGCCTTTGAGTCACTTGTTGTTGGTTGTTATTATTTCTGTACCAACAGTTATCCAATCCGTTCACAAATTGTGCAGACTTTACCTCTTTGGTTCCCCTAATCCCTTGAAGAATTTCGGTTGGCTGAATAAGGTGGTCGAGAGTAGGGTCGATCTGCTCGAAAATCCCTCCTTTGTGGTCTGTCTGGCATACATCGTTCTGGCCCATGATTAGACGTTCCAGGTCGTCGAAGATTAGAGGTATTCTCAAAGATGCGGCATCTGTCAACCAAAGTAGTAAATTGAGTAATTTATTGACAACATATAGCTTGGCGAATTTCTTGTCGTAACCCTGCTTCAAATTTTGCACATCTTGACGCTTCTCCCGTGTGGGTGTAGTAGGGACAACATTTTGCCAACTCATCAAACTTAGCAGCGTACTCCCCTACAGTCAAATTGCCTTGTTCCAGATTAAAGAACTCCTGCTCTTTCTGCCTCCTTATGTCTTCAGGGAAATATTTAGCGAGAAACTCTGTCTTGAATGGTCCCCAAGTAATGACATGTCCTTCAGTTGCTAATCTAATTCTGGCATGAGTCCACCAGTGCTCTGCTTCTCCAACCATCATGAAGACAGCAAAAGTTATTCTGTCCTCATCAGGGCATTGCATAGCAGCAAAAATCTTTTCAAGATGTTCAATCCATAATTGTGCTCCTTCTGGATCAAAGCCTCCTTTGAATTGAGTAGGATTATTCCTCTGGAAGTCAGCTAATCCTTGGCTTTGCCTAGTAGAAGAATGAGGTAACTCTTGGCGTTCTATTACCTCCACAATTCTGGTAAGAAGATCCTCCATCACATGATCGTTATTTTGGCGTGCCATTGGAATTTTGCTGAAAGAATATCAACAAAAATATTCAAGAAGTATGTTATGTGGAGTATTCCACATAGGAAATTTAGTCTTAGGAGTGTTATGGACTGTTCAATATTTCTATCAGAGTACGTGGAAACCTAACGGTCCACTTCCCAAGTTTAATGAATCGACTATGCTCTGATACCACCAATGTAACACCCTTGGTTAGATAAGACAACCCATTCTATATGATCATCCTATTTAACTGAGAGGTCACAAGTTTTCATAAAAAGTGAATATATTTTTTTTTAAATAAAAAGATGGCAGATCAGTGGAAGCAAATAG
This sequence comes from Clitoria ternatea, assembly GCA_037962975.1. NCBI lineage: Eukaryota > Viridiplantae > Streptophyta > Magnoliopsida > Fabales > Fabaceae > Clitoria > Clitoria ternatea. Next base: position 247,669,018 of record CM075672.1, on the reverse strand, counting down.
TGAATATATCACATAGTCATTCACAAACTTACAAATAATTGTACTCATAACAGGATGGGGCACGCAGGCACCCTTAAATATTATACAGTCATCCGGTGTCTAATTATCATTAATAAATATTCAATCTATATAAATTCTATCTTTAACGATCGTTCTCAGTGGGTTCAGCATATTGCTGTTCTTCATACTCGGGTTCTTGATTTCCTAATTCCTCTGAAAATTGTCAACAGTAAGGGTGAGTATAACCCAAGACCCTGATGGTTAATCCGATGCGGACATAATCCAGTTAACATATAATATCACATAAATCATATAATTAACATATTCACAATTATAACAATCAAGCATGTTGTCATGGAATGCATGAGTTGAATTTATTATGATTTATCTTTGGTTAAGTCTCATGATGCATGTGGGCCCAATAAATCATTTCTTCATCTTATTCTTTAGAATATCTCCATTCCATTCTAGAGCGATCAGGGTCCGCCCAAGTTCCCATAAGGTACAAATGAACTCATTGGTTCTCATCATTGATTTATATATTCTTGGAACTTGGATCCCTACGATCATAGTTACACTCCGTCATTTAGTCAAAGTACACTAGAATTGCATCGTCTCACCCGGCTATCAGGCGCGACTCTGATGCCATTGGGTTTCCGTTCCAGTTGTACTCCCAAGATCCTCTTGGGGATCGAACGTGAATGTCCTCCACTATACCAAGTGTATGCTCTAGATTTTCTTCTTTTAGAAAAATATTTTCATGATGCGGAATGCATTCTTTTTGTCTTTTGATTTCTTTGGGTATTTATGTGTTTCCAGTCTCATCATACATATTCATAAGCTCTTGAATCTCATCAATTATTTAGACGTGGTAAGTCATTTTATTGTTGTATTTGAGAAAGTATATCAACTATTTACAGGTTGAAATTATACTTTGTAAAGAGTAAAATAATATATTCCTTATTTAATCACTTATATCTAAAGTAATAATAATAATACTAATTAATAATAGTAAGAATAACAAAAATAATAATAATAAGATTCATAATATTAGTAACAATAGTAATAATAATAGAAATAAGAACGATAATAATAAGTGTAACGTCTTAATAATTTAGAAAGAATTAAGAAAGGGTTTCTAAATAAAAATTCAAGTGAAAAGTATGAAAAACAAGGTTTTTCCGAGTAGGACAAGGGTAATTCCGAGTGGAATAAGCATGATTCTGAGTGGAATCATACTGAGAGAGGTTTTCTAAGTGAACTGGTTAAAAATCCGAGTGAAATTGTACTGGAAAATTGTTTTCCGACTAAAACAGGTCTGATTCCGAGTAAAAATGAGTTTGAATCTGAGTAAAAATGATTTTCAAAGTAAAATGGTTTAATTCCGGGTGAAATAGATACTGGAAAGGATTTTCTAAGTGAAATACCTTAAATTCTGAATGAAAATGAATTTCTGAGTAAGATAAAATATGATTCCGAGTGACATCAGTCTGAAAGGAGTTTTCTGAGTAAAAATATTTGTAAGTCCGAGTGAAAATAAGTCTCTGAGTGAAATAAAATAGGATTCCGAGTGAAACATGAGTTTACCGAGTGAAATTAGTTGAAAAGAGTTCTGTCTGAAATATATAATGGTTTACCGAATGAAATCGTGTAAAACTGATTGGATTTATATTAAACTGATTGAATTTACATAAAACTGATTGAATTTACATAAAACTGATTGAATTTACATAAAACCGATTGAATTTACATAAAACTGATTGAATTTACATAAAACCGATTGAATTTACATAAAACCGAGCTTATTATCATTTATTTCATCTCCTGTTTACAATTCTTTACTGGAATACACATAAACACACATGATACTTAATATTTTCATAATTCAGCATCGAACATATTCACTCAATCATCAAAATTTATCATAATCAATACAGATAATCAAACGTATTCATTGAATCATGAATTATACAACCAATTGAACATGTTCATAGTAATAAAAATGTATATAAACATACATAAAATCAAAGCATGTTAATCAACAATTCCTGAACCTGTCCTGGAAAGGTGAGGAATAAGATTCCTTAACTCTTTCCTTCACACGGTTTTCCCACAGAGCACCCAAGAATATACCCCCTTACCTTAATGGAGTTCTTGGATGAGGATAAAATGTTCGCTTCACTGTCCTGCTTCAGATCCGCGTGAGAAAGACAAGAAAGGAGAGAGGAAGAAGCTTGCAGGAAAAAGAAATGATAACAGAGGTGTGTCTGTGGCTATGTTTCGTGTGTGTGTGTATTCTTAGAATCATAGCACTGGGTTAATAATAAGAAAGTGAGTGGGGAACATTGGTTGGAGGATTAGGTGTGATAATGGAGCCTTTTGACTCCTTTCACCGTCAGCTTTGCATTGATTGGAATAAAATATATAAAGGTATTATAATGGGTGCAACTTTCCCCTGCGATTGGTTCGTTGTGCCACTTATTTTTGGATTCATGTGATTAAGTGGACTGATCACTAACAGGAGTGGATTTAAAAGGTGTTCAGTGTTGAAGGATTTGAAGAGGTCGGTATGAAGTGAGGACGGTATTGAGTATGAAGGACGGTGTTGTGGTGTGGGAGGGAAAGGGTGTTGTTTGGCTACGAAGAGGTCGGTTTTGGTGAACACCGGCTCAGAGTTGTCCGGTGTGCACACCGGTTCTAAGGACGGACAGCCTTAAGTAGTTAACCGGTGTGGGGTGTTAATCCGGTCTTCAATTCCTTTTCATTCGTTTGCTCTCTCTCTCTCCGTCAAGTCGTCCTCAACTGATTCAAGTTCCTCAGATTACCACTCGGTTAAGTCATCCTAAAACTGTGTCTGTTCTAGCCAGTCTCACTCGGTAATTTCAAACCAATCCGAGTTATCTCAGTAAGTCTCACTCGGAATTGGCTTATTTACTTAAGACACTCAGTAAGGTTCTCATCCACAATTAACCAATCTTCACTTGGAACTAGTCCAGTAGAGTATATCTCACTCGGGAGAGGAGTCATACCCATAGACTCACTCGGTTTCTACCATTTTCCACTCGGTTTCCTAATCATACACATACGAAACCATTCGGAATCCTTCCCAAACAATTCCGCAACACATTCCAGTCGGTAGGAAGCATCAAATCAACATAAACATAAGTATATATGTACTCTTTCCCTCGGAATACTTCAATCAGAGGAGTTTCCTTCGGAAAAGGAAGCATTTGGCAAGTTTTGACTTGGAAACGAGCCTTTCTAGGGTGTTTTGACTCGGAATTTCACCCAGAAATGGTTCTCTTGAACACACTTCACTCAGAATTGCTTCTCAGGTTAGGACTCCACTCGGTGGTAGCCCTCTCAGTCATGTTTTACTCAGAAAACATGACACTGACTCGGAATTCCATCCTTCACTCGGAATTTATAATTATTCACTCAGAATTCCTCTCTGTTACTCGGAACAGAGCCCTTTTCACTCGGAATTTGCATAATTTCATTAATGGTCTATATAAATTCCATTTTTATGCACAAAATGACATTTCTGAGATACCACAGACCATCAACAGGTATATATTAACTTATTCTTACTTACAAACCTTCCATAATTCACAAATTACAAAGGTAAAACTGTTTCTAAAAACAGGGATGTTACAAATGTCTTGTGTAAAATATTTCTTGGGACTCTAGTTAAAGAAACTTATAGATGATTCAAGAGCTTTCTTACAAATTTAACTTATTCTTGGGTTGATATCATGAAGGCTTTTAGAAGTCATTTCGTCATAGAAAAATACGCACCAAAGATGTCCCACACCCAGACTCAAATCAAACAAGGTGAGACGGAGTCCTTGAAAGAATTCTTGAAGAGGTTTTATAGAGAAACATCTATGGACTAAGGATTGATGAAATCAATTTAGCTTTCATATCGTCATAGCAACTTTGTATCCAAAGTTAGCGTTTGCTTTTTCCATGTAAAACGGTTTATCCCAAACCTTGAGAGTTTAGAAAGAAATTTACTAAGTATATGGGGTAGGAGATGCATTTGGCTGCCACAAGCTTGGCCCAAATGCCAACACTAGCTCTAAAGGAAAAGCCCACCCTTGAGAAACCACCTTATCCAAAAGAAAAGAAGGGTTTTTCCAATAGGTTTTCTCTAAAGAGGTTTTAATATTGGTATAACTCAATGTATATTTAGTCAAATGAAAAAAGGATTTGATGATATCTTTATGTATTTTATAATTTATTTGTAGGATAATATCAATTCTTAAAGTTAACATGTATGCATAACCCCACTTGAGTTGTATAGGCCAAATGAGATAGTTAATACCCAATATCTGACGCTAGTCATCTGGTATAACTGTGACTAGATTGGCTTCAATAAGTGGCAAGGCTAGTCATACAATATGAGCATAACTAATTGAACCCCGATGAGTGGCAAAGCTAATCACCCATTATGACTGTGTTAGTAACTTAGCCCCAACGAGTGATAAAACTAGTGACTCGATATGACTGTGACTGATGGACCCTAATGGGTGGCAAAGCTAACCATATATGAGTGTGATACGTGACTTAGCCTAAATGAGTGTCTAGGCTAGTTATATGGTATAAACATAACTAACAACCCCAAGGAGTGACAAAACTAATCACTTGATATGAGTGTAACTGGAAAACCCCTAATAAGTGGGGAAGTTCTCTACTTGGTATAGGTGTGATTAGTAACTTAGTCCCAACAATGGAAAAGCTAGTTGCTAGTATAAGTGCAATTAATGGACTCCCAACGAGTAGCAAAATTGATCACTTGGTATCGGTGTGATTAGTAACTTAGCCCCAACAAGTGGTAAATTAATCATCTGGTATAAGCGTGGTTAATAACTTAACTTCATCAAATAACTAAGTTGATTGTGAGGAGATTTTTTATAGGGATATTAAACCGATGTGAAAATAATAAACCAATATGCAATGAGACTAATACCCAATATCCTAAAATAGTCAAAGCAAAGATATGGGCACAACAGTCACATGAACTTAGGAATTGACAAAAAATTATCAAAAAATATATTAATTATTCTAGAGCCTATCCCGAAATAAGGCGAACAATTGCGTGGCAGGAAGGTCAAAAGGGCTGAATGACATCATTTTTCTTCTTCCTGGTGTCATCAATCTCTAATTCTTAGTTATTCTTAAAACACATTGTCATTTCCTCATCCTACTTTTCACTAGATTATGCCGGCAGTGATACTGCTTTCGTCTCCCTTGATTGGTCTTTAGGAAAAGGAAGGGCGAGGAAGGGCTCATTTGTTGGCTTATAAAACTGACCATGATCAACTTTATATTGATTCCCACCATGTAACTTCAAGCATACCTCGATACCGTTGGTGTTCAGAGGGCTCGAGGTATTCCAGTGCTAAAGTTGTCGAATGAAGCCACTAAAGCCACATCGATAACATGCTTGTACAACTCCTTCCGAGTCTAGGCTACCTTTTTGTTTACCAGCTCCTTTTCAACAACTCCCTTGGAAGCCTGAGCTTCACCTGTAGCACTATAACATTGTCACACCTCTAGAGAGTTGAGGTAGCTATTAGGGAATCCCTCTTGGATACATAGTGGAAAAAACAAGGATTCCTATTGGACTTGCAAAACTTTGTGTTTCAAAGCATAAGATAAACATCAAATTTATTAAGCATTTTAGGATTACCTCTTAAAGAAAATCAAAGCAGTTCTAGCCTTGTCCTTTAGGAGTCCATATAAGTACTCCCACCAGAAACGCTACATCTTCCAAATGTTAGTTTGACGACGTGTAGCTTTTACAACTTTTGCGTATTTTATGTCTCTTTTTTAGTGAACCGCCTATGAGCGTCTTATGCTCTATTTATAGGCTTAGGTTTGACCTAATTTGTTCTTTCTAAAGAGTGGGCTCCTTACTCATTCTAAATGAGTTAGGCCCAATAGTTTTATTTTAGTCTAACTAAAATAAAACATTTTCTAATGGGCTTACTCTATGTGTGTGACCCTATAGGTAAAATACTCAGTCATATTAATAATAAACTATTTTATTATTAATATAAAATAAGAGCGGCATCTAGCAATGCATCATTATGTCTAAATATTATTTAATATCAACATAACCTATAAGTGATAATTATTTTACATGTTTGTTCCTTTTGTCATGATATCCTAATTGAGCCCAAGGCATGGTCACGTCATCCTTGTACGACCCAATTTATTTTACTTGATACCGGAGTAGACTTTATCTGAATAAATATCCAATATTTATTCTTTCTAGCGTGGTCATGCATTTTCTTAGTCTCACTCCATCAAGTGGCTTATAGATATCACTCTTATCATATAGGAGAGACAAATTTCATCTACATCACTCACATCCCTCTACATAATTTATTCATTGCCTAATCATAACCTTTATAGTCCTCTTATTACAGAAAATGTTTAATTGTATTAAAACAACAAACTCCTTATGTAGGAATCGTAGTGACTTCAGGTTGAAGAACTACATATACCATTATCACATTGAGAATCGTTTATGACATTCATGTAACAATCCATGCAATGTTCTCATGGTGGGTTTTGTTGTTCAAGTGACCTTAATACTCAAGAGGGGGGGGTGAATTGAATGTTAAAAACTTTTCATTGGAATGCCTTTAAAATTGATTCCTCTTTCACAAAATATACTTGTATGCAATAGATAGCAAGTGTAGTGCAAGAATCAATGTAAAACAATGTGAAAATGTCACTTAGGCAATATATCAAACACTTGGTGTGCAACACTTTAACACAAGTTGTTTAAGCAAATATAAGAGGGGCTTTCACAATCAACAACAATAATCAGGCCAAAAATAATATGTAAATGCAAGAGAGTAGGGAAGAGAAGCTTGCAAACCAATTTAACGAGTTCCACCAACCCGATGTACGTCTCGCCTTCAAGCAACCCACTTGAAGGATTTCCACTATTAAAGTTTAGAGATACAAGCTATGAGCAATTGCAGCTTCCTAGTGTCCCACACTCAAGAACTCAATCCTCACTAGTACAAGGGCAACTCACCCAATCTCTCAAACTCTCAATACCCAAAGGTTGAACCCCAACCTTTGTGACCACTCAACCTAGAGTGAATAACCTTGGTGTTTTGGTGTTTGGTTTTATAACCAATAAACTCTCTCAATAGAGTAGATAAACAAATGAAAGCTCTAACAATTTCTAAACTCTCACAAGAGAGGATTTACAAATATAAGCTCTAAGTTTCAGAACTTGAAACTACACAAAGAAATAGAACTCACAAGACTCAAGATTTGATTTTCCTTTGATGGATTTGGATGCTTTGAGTAGCTTGAAGGAGTATTGCATTTATAGGCCTTGGAGAGGTGCCCTAAAGTCTTCAGAGTCGTTGCACAACATGGGCATTCGAGTTGGAATGGAGAAGTGAGCTGGTTTCCACTTAAAAATGCTTTTCCCCAATTTCTGGCACGATAGTAATCGATTAGGCCTTGAGCTGTAATCAATTACACTTTAAATTTTACAGTGTAATTCGCTTTCTAATCGATTAGACTGTCCAATGTAGTCGATTAGATGAGAAACAGAACCTTGCTAATCGATTATGCAGTGCCTTGTAATCGATTGTAAGTAGCACCTGATGCATTTTATTGTGTTACATAGCATGGTAATCGATTATGCCTTTCATGTAATTGATTAGTATACAAACAGAACTTTCATAATCGATTAGACCTGGTTTGGCAATCGATTAGTGACCTTACAGAACCTTGGTAATCGATTGTGGCAACCTTGTAATCGATTAGGAGATGTACCTGATGCTTTTAATTTAAATTCTCAACTTGGTAATCGATTATTTCCATTGATGCAATCGATTAGGTGACAAACAGAACTTAGGTAATCGATCATGTTGGATGCTGTAATCGATTATCATACGTGTTTTTACAGGCCTGATGTTGTTTTCTCTGTTTTCATGGTAACTTGAGCCTTTTGCTTTGAGTCTTCAATTGTTTTTGTCATTATCAAAATTATTCAACCTGAAATACATATTCAAACACAGGTTTATCTAGTACATCATTACTCTTAATGTGTACCCGTGTGAAGACTTGATATCATTTATATCCATGATCTGTGAGATCGGATCATCGGTACACTCACACACTAGTCTTAATGTATTTACATGTCCCCATGTAAATACTTGACTAGAGACATTTTAGGAATAACTCTCATATGACCTATTACTCTAAGGATAAATAAAAGGCTGTTAAACTATTTAACAAAAAAAATACCTTATTCAGAATGATGAGTCCTATATAGGTTCTTAGTGTATATTTCCAAAAGGTAGCACTTGGACAAAGGCTATAGAACATTGGCACCTTCCACTATGATCCATAATGCACCCATGGATGCATCCAAACTTCTTCCACTAGTAGGTACTTCTCCAACCTAAACAAGATGCTAAACCTTGGGCCCTTCAAACTTATGTTCAAGGAAGTAAGCAATACTTGATTGGAAGCAAGCATCGGAGTTAGGCTCTCATTGCCTTAGGGGAGTCACCTTCTTATCCATTCTACCCTGAATTGGCTCTGAATCCTTAGTGGAAGGCAGATTAAAGAAATCTCCTACACCATCCTTATTATTTTTGCCTTTTTAAGTTGAGATTTGAGCTTCTTTGGTTGGTGGATTTCATGCTCCTTCCCAAGACAATGGGCTTGGGCTCATTGGTTTTTAGCTATAAATGGATGACGTTCCCCTTTAGAATGCTGACAGTTCAGGCAATTATCTGTTTAGGAAGAACTTTATTCTCCTTGTCAGCTACTAGATTTATGGCCTTATTTTTCTTCCTTATTATCTTGAGGATATTGGCCTTTTGTATCTCAACTGAAATTCACCAATAAAAGAAATATATACAACCAGCTTATCAAAAAATGGATACACTAAAACATGCACATACAATAAGAAGACAAAGACAAGTTATAGAAATTTAACAAAGGTAAGCATCCTTGAGATCGATATCACCAAGTAAAGTCCTACACCAGATCTTGTTAAACTTAGAAACCTTACTCATTTTAACCTTGGAGAAAACTCATCCTCACCAATAAAGCATTCCTACTAAGCAAAAAATGTTAGTGGGTTCAACCAGTATAGAACTTGCAAGAGAAATCAGTATTCTCTCAAAATACCGATCTTTCTTCATTTACAACCACCTTGACATAGGCTTGTTTGAATCTCACATCGTCCATCTTGGTGGAATCCACATAAGATTCCAAAATTACCACGTTGCTAAGGCAACACAAATTTACATAGTTGAGTCCACTTCCGGAGTTCCCCCTTTGAAGGACCTTGACATAATGAAAAAACATGGTTATTGCTGGAGTAAACTTGAAGTATTCCCCCTAGCACTTCATATTTCAAAGTCATTAATGGGTAACTTCAATCTCGACTTAATGAAGACCATCTTGTACATATATCGATACTTGGATCTTGGTATGTGGTAGATTTTGTATGTTATTAAAGGTGATATAACAACAAAGTCATCCTTGATATTGATTTCCAAGTCTCGTAATTCCACGTTGTCCTCTTCAACAATGTAACTTGAATGTTCAGAATTTAATTATGGAACGAGAAACTAATATTTTTCATTAATATTATTTAATATATAATATAAAAATATTCTTTTATTTATACCAATTTAACTACGATTTGATTAAATTATAAACCGGTTCGAACACCAATTCAGAGGGTGTTTGGTTTGCAGTTGGGAAAACGGAGTTGAGTTGAAGTAAAAAATTTAAAGGTTGATATTAATTCTTCACGCCGTTCGAGACAATCAAAACTCCGTTGACCCGTAGGATCAAAAACTTGCTTCAATTTAACGGAGAAACCTCCGTTGCTTTTTCCATCCCAAACATCCTCTCAATTTTTAAAATATTAGTTAAAAGGATTTAAAGATTTTTAAATAAAAATAGAAAAAAAAATTAAACGGAAACCAAGCCACACCTTAATCCAATCCTATTGCCCCCTTAAAATTGGAGTAGCTGAAAACCGATGCTAAAGCGGAGTAACCGACACAAAACCAGAGAATTTTCTCTGAAATCCGAGATTTTAAATCAAGATGATAATTTTATAGTTAAAATTGGTTAAAATTTCAAAATAGATTACGTGTTCTGAGCTCTCGATCCCGTTCCCCCTTCGCCTGCGGCGTGCCCTAGGTTACTGCCGTTCTGCAACTGCTACTGTTGCTGGTCGTGGGTCGTGGTGCATCTCCCCTGTGCAGGTAACATTTTTTCTCTTCCAATGCCTTTTTTTTTTTTGTATTAGCTATGAATCATTGAAGTTGAACGCAACATTGTTTTGCCACTGCCCTGTACTACCTGTTACTTTTCTGGCCCTGTGATGATGGAAAAGTCCAAATCAATCAACAAAAAATGGTAAAAGGATATGTCTTGGAGTCGACTGATAGTACTGCACCACTACTGCATTTGCAGATTTTAGGGAAATGAACTTGATCTTTTCCTCAAATCTATAAAACATGGACCAACTGCAAATGGTTCAGTTACTTTCACAGTTCACAATTTTGAAACAACAGGAAAATTTTGAAACTCAGATGCATGTGCTTTCAACAATTCAGTCCTGTTATGCTTTTTGCTTCCAGTATGCAGAAGCAAATTTATTACCTTGAAGGTAAGCATACTCTTAAAATCTAATATAGCATCAACTATTAACTACTAAGTGCCCCCCAATGCATTGTAGCATATTTTTGTGAAGTTTTCTGTAGTTTATACCTTTCCAATGTGCAAATTTCTTAATTGTTTAACCATGTTCTTTCATTGGATCGGTAAAATTTGTATTAATACTAATATCAGCTCTGTGAGTTTAGGGTGTGAGGCGAAGATGCATACGGAATAACTTAATTATCGGTATCATTTTCAGGCCTTTGGTTGGGCATACTTAGACAACTGGCACAAGCACAACACATGGGACAAATTCTAGTTTACTTTGTCTGAAAAGAAAATCCTGAAGGGGTATACTGATATATATTTGTTTTACATCAAAACTAAACATGGAGTAGTCACTCCTAAAGCCTAAAGCATCAGCAAGCACATAAAAAATAGTTATGATGTAACTTTTTTGGTTGGGCTTCTTGCCCCTTTCAGTTGCCAAAATGGTTTTTTTAAAAATATGGGCAGTGTACGAAGCTCACTACTCAATCTGAGCTGGGCCTGGGCTTCCATTTATTGGGCCTTAATTTTCTCGAGTTTTTTAAGCCCCGCCCTATAAAAGCCTGTCACCTGATGCATTCCAGGCTAGGTAGCCTTGTTTGATACCTCTATTGTGTTCCATAGCTTTGTCACAGTTCATACTTGGTATTGCATTCTCCTCCTCCTCCTTCTACTGGTGTGAGTATTACTAACATTTTCATATAAATACATATATATAGTCATGCATACCATGATTCTATACCATATCACCCCAATTGTTTTATTTATTTCTGAATTGTCTTTAGACATAATGGAAATAGTTGCATGAAAATATTGTTCACTTAAATTTAGTTGAGCTTATGATATTTCTAATTTACTTCTCTGTGTTCTATCAATTGCAGTTGTAACACCAACGCAAAGGATCAGTGGCAAAGGTGCTTTGCTTTGACAATTTCAGATACTTCGTAGAAATTCCAACACAAGATTATTAAGTACTAGTACTTCCTAACCTGAAATGAAATATTCAGTTTTGAGGTTTTGATTTGTCTTTAGAGTTTAGACAATCCCAAACCTAAATATTGGTTTTGTTTGTATCCTGTGACTCTGAGAATTCTGTGTGTTGTTTCTGTGTTCCTCATCAAGTCCGAATGGTGAGACATCCTTTATCCAAGACTGCCAACAAATACCTTAGAAAGTTCAAAAAATGGCCACACTCCCCTTACAAGACCTCGTGGCACCACAACTTTGGTGAACAACAAGCTATGCAAATCCTCAAACAAGCTACTATTGAAATGGATTCTTCCCAACAACCCCAAAGACACAACCTTCAGTACCCTTTTCTTCTCTCCACTCTCCTTGACTCTTTCAAAGGTTATAGCTGTGACCCAACTCCAAAAGCTTACTACTTTGTCATCAAAACCTTAACCGACTCCTTCCAGTTGCATGACATTCCTCCTATTCTTGACCACCTTGAACAGGTGGAGAAGTTTGAAACACCCGAGTTTATCTTTGTGTACCTTATTAGGTTCTATGGTAATGTTGACAGGGTCCAAGATGCTGTTCATCTGTTCTTCAGAATCCCCAGGTTCCGGTGCACACCAACTGTTTGCTCTTTGAACTTGATTCTCTCACTGCTTTGTAGGAAGAAAGAGTGCCTCAAAATGGTTCCCCAGATCTTGTTGAAGAGCCAGCACATGAACATTCGCATTGAGGAATCGACTTTTCAGGTTTTGATCAAGGCCTTGTGTAGAATTAAGAGGGTGGATTATGCCATTAAGATACTTAATTGTATGATTGAAGATGGGTATGGTTTGGATTCAACGATATGTTCTTTGATAATATCGTCATTATGTGAACAAAAAGATTTGACTAGTGTGGAGGCTTTGGTTGTTTGGGGAGAAATGAGGAAACTAGGATTTTGTCCCAGTGTCATGGAATATACTAATATGATTAGGTTCTTGGTGAAGGAAGGGAGGGGCATGGATGCGTTGGACATTTTGAACCAGATGAAAGAAGGTGGAATTAAACCTGACATTGTTTGTTATACTATGGTCTTGAGTGGGACTGTAGCAGAAGGGAAGTATGAAAAGTTAGATGAACTATTTGATGAAATCCTTATATTTGGACTCATTCCTGATGTTTATACTTATAATGTGTATATAAATGGTTTGTGTAAGCAGAACAATGTAGATGAGGCACTTAAGATTGTTGCTTATATGGATGAGTTAGGATGCAAACCGAATGTGGTTACTTACAATACTTTATTGGTTGCCTTGTGTCTGGTAGGGGAGTTATCTAAGGCAAGGGGGCTAATGAAGGAGATGGGGTTGAAGGGTGTTGAGCTCAACTTGCATACATATAGGATCATGCTTGATGGTTTGGTTGGAAAAGGTGAGATTAGTGAAGCTTGCATTTTTTTGGAGGAAATGTTGGAGAAGTGTTTTTATCCTAGATCTTCAACATTTGATAATATCATATTTCAGTTGTGCCAAAAGGGCTTGATTAATGAAGCAATGGAATTGACCAAGAAAACTGTTGCAAAAAGTTTTGCTCCAGGAGCCAGCACTTGGGAAGCACTGCTTCTCAACTCTGGATCTGAACTTAGGTATTCAGATACCATATTTTCTGGCTTGTTGAGCACAAATTAATCTCAGTTATTCAAACTGGCCCTGGAGATAGATCTGATTTGGAAGTCTACTGTGCTCTCCTTACCAGTTGCAGAGCCAAACTGTATCAACAGTTAATTAGCTAGAGAAGACATGAAATCTTCAACTAGCATGTGGAAAGAAAAATCACTAAACCAGAATGGACCGAACTGTGAATCTAACCAAAACTGAAACAGAACCCCCACCATCCCACAAAAAAACAAACCTTTTAAATGAAGAACCGAATGGAACCTTTTTTCCTCTAAACAGTTCACTAACCTGAACTGCTTTTGAATACCAACTTGTGCACCTATTCAGCCCCAACTGAACCCCTTTTATGTTTTAACATGGTAAACCCTTACAAGTAGCCTTATTATAAGAACCCTAAACCTATTCTCACCTAAGAATTTAATCCCGAATCAATCTAAAATCATCACAAACCTCAATCTTGTGCATTCATTCCATGCAGCAGGCTCAAGTAAATCTCCAGCAAGCATTTTTTTGGTATGCTCTCTCTCTCTCTCTCTCTATACATATATATATATATATATATATATATATATATATATATATATATTCAAAATGCTAAGCCCTTGTGTGTGTTTTTCTTTCAATGAGATCTTGCAAATTATTGTTTGCTTTGGTTTGATGTAGACTATTATTAAGATTTGATGTCATTGCTCTTTCTCAGATTTGACTTTGCTTTGATTTCAAATTTTCAATGTGTTTAATGTGTTATATTCTTTGCTTGTCTCAATTTTCTGTGTTTTTTTTTATCAGTTTTGTTTTTCTGTTCAATGTGTTCTGTATGTATCTGACTTCTTATAAGATGCTTGATAAAAGTCCAAAGTTGGAACAAGCTTGCTTGGCATAGGTTTGAATCAGATCATGATTTGTGGACTTTTACTTAAGAATGAGTAGTAACACTTCATTTTTTTTATATTTTTGTTAGCTTTTTTTAATCTTCTGCTTGGAAGTTAAGCAACAGTATTGAAACTACCATGCTTTTGCCACAAATGAACAAACTTTGCCAGAAATTAAGGCATAGTTCCCCATAACATGCCTTCTGCAAATTTTACAGTATTCATTTTAGTGCACCCTTTAAGATTGAGGTGAAAATTTGAAGTTGGAGTTTTAAAGCAATCCCATAGATCATCTTTGAAGTTGATGGTATTCACGGAGAAACACAAATTTATTCGCTTCATTCTTCTGCATTATTTTGTATTCATGAATACGAAGACAGAAGCAAGAAATGTCGTGTGTGCAGACTAGGGATAGAGTAACAGAAGTGATCATTTACAGGTAAATCATCTTCACCCTGGCTTTCTTTTCTGTCCTCTTTGTTTAGTAGACCTCTGTTTTCTTGCCTGACTTTCCATTTCTCTACTCTTTCTTGCCTGCTTTACTATAGAATTCTTTGTCCCCTTAGAAATCCTTGGAAGCAACAACAATATAACCAACATATCAACAGAAGAGAATACCCTAGAAAGAAAAATCATCACCATGAATAATTAGCAGTTTGCCTATACCATGGTCTTTCAAAAGTTAAACAAGTTTCTTATCACTTCTTGCTGAAGAGAAAGCTTGATCATTGAGATTCAATGTCTTTTGATTTTAGTCCCATTTTTCTGTTACAATCACAACAGTACCGTAGTCGCTTTGATATTCATATTTTATTAACTGGTATGACCACACTACTGAATTCTAATTCATTTTAGTGAAACCAGATTTGCAGGAAAGCATTAATGTTGTGTTTTGATGGAGAATTTAAGAATTGTTAAACTAATAATGAATAGTGATTATAAAAGGTGTCTAATTTGAAAGTAATCGTAGATGGTAATATAAAACGAGTTAAATAAAAAAGAGAAATTTTAAATTTCTCTTTTAAGTGGTATCATTTGAATTGTCAAGTTAGAATTCTGTAGTAATTTTAAATTTGTTGGCAAGAAGGGAAACATGATGTTCCCAACTTGTCAGAATTGAACAATGTCACACATGACTGGAAAGGCTTAAATTGGAAAATCTCATTGTCAATTAAAGCTGATTTTATTTTTCATAATAATCAATTTTGCTGTTTGTTTTGCAGGTTGTTGACTGATGTTGATCATTAGAGGAAGGCGCATGATGTTTAGGAGTCCATTAGTCCATTTTGATTATTCATGTAAGCAATTATGATAACATATAAGAAATTCTATAGTACATTTTGTAGTAATTTCAACAATTGGATTCCTGATCAACAGTTATTAGCGTATGTTATTTTCTAAAGTTAACTACTACAATCTCTAGAGAAGTCAAATCGCCACAAATAAGTGTATTACTCATTAACAAAGCCCAATGTTCCCAGGACAACTTGTCTTTAAGTATATCCTTTATTACCATAGCCAAAATTGTAATTTTGGTCACTTAAGTTTAGTAGTTGATTTGAGTTGGTTGCTTAACTTTTCATTTATTCATTTTGGTCTGTGACGAACCTATGACCACCATGTCAACTTCTGATATCTACCGTGTTTTTGTATTTTTTTGGGTCTTTGTTGTGCATTACAAGGAAAAAGGATGAGGAGCCGCATGCTTGTCGCTCTATTCATCTTCTTTGGTTTAAGACTCGTCGCTCCATTCTTCTTTTCCATTCTCAGTGGAGTGTTCTCCGTTCTTCTACCTCCGCTTTGTCCACCTTCTCCATTCTCATCGTTGCTTTGTTCATCTTTTTCTTGTCCGTTTTCTCCATTCTTCATTCTCCAAAGTGGTGGTCGGAACGTGATGGTGCTTTCGTGGTGAAGGGTTGGGAAAAGGAATGCCGATGATTTTTTGTTTATAATTGTCATGGTGGTTCCTTAATTTTCCTAATTTTTCCCTTGTTTCTTTGTGTGTTGGGAAAGGGAGTGTTGATTATCTGTCAGAACGTGGTGGTGGTTCCTTAATTTTCCTATATTTTTTTCCTTTTTATTGTTTATGTTTTTGTTGTCATCTCTGTATACTTTGGTTGAGGAAGGGATTAGGAAAGGTTGTTTAGTGAGGAAAATGTTTCATGGTGGTTGAGTGTAAAACATGTGTTGATGGATTAAGTGTTCTGGCTATGGAGACAAATGGGAGATGAAGACTGAGGAAGAGAAGAGAGATTAAGTGTTCTAAATATGATGAGGGAATTCTAAGTTGGACTTTTAAAATTTTCAAATAATCCATGTAGGTGTTCGTTAATGAAGTTCATGAAATGTGAGCTCTACGTCACCATTTTTCGGGCCCGTTTGGATAACAAGTCGAGGTTTGACTAACCCTAAAAATACATCTGTCAAACGGAGTTTTGACTGTCTCGAACAGCATGAAGGATCAATATCAACCTTTAAATTTCTCCATTTCTCCAACTGGAAACTAAACGGACACTTCATTAGTTGTCCTAACACCCTTAACGGAAGGACCGATGGTTCACAGTTAAACAAAGTTAAGTGAGCAATATAAATAAATAAAAAAAGAAGTTAAGCAACCAACTTGAACCAATAAGCAAACTTAATGGATCTAAAATGTAATTTTATTGTTACCCAACCTTAAAAAGCATGCAACTTGAAAAATCTTAAAATCCTACACCCTTAACATACAAGTTTGGTCAAGGTGGGCTTAAGACCCAAACAGCTAAAGCAAGGATTTTAGTCCCCCAAAAAATTAGTACTAATATACTTCTAAAAATATAAAAAAAATATTTGATTTTAAAATTATATTTGAAATTAATTTTTAAATAAAATACTAAGTGACTGTTAACTTTTTATTGGTATTACAAATAACATTTAATGGGTAATATTTTAAGCAATAGGTAATTCTAAAACAATTATCACACTCCAAAGTAAATTTGAACAGATATTTTTGGTTTTTTATTTAGTGTTCAAATATTAAAGTCACTAGATTGTATACTTTTAAAAGAAAAATGTCTAAGCCTTGAAAAATATTTGAAACGTGATAATTTACTGGATTTTAATGGATTGGATTTATTTTCAAAATTAAATATCTTAAAACAAATTATATGATTAGAAAATGATAAACCAATTTACATTCTTAATTATATAAAAAGAAAAAATTCTTTTCCAAATGCATATATACCTTACAGAATAATGGTAACAATTCCTTCCAATATCATTTGCTTCAACAGTTTTTTAAAGTTAAAATTAATAAAAACTTAGTTAAAAATCAACAATGTTTCAACAAAGATTAAATGGATTGGTCTTATTATCTATTAAAAAAATGTTAAACAAAATTAATTATGATAATTTAATAGATAA
The DNA here is from genome assembly GCA_037962975.1 of Clitoria ternatea. NCBI lineage: Eukaryota > Viridiplantae > Streptophyta > Magnoliopsida > Fabales > Fabaceae > Clitoria > Clitoria ternatea. Next base: position 247,651,407 of record CM075672.1, on the reverse strand, counting down.
TAAATTTTAAATAAAATTATAATAATTTTAATAAACTATTTTATTAGTAAAAAAACGTTATTGTTATTGTTATTCTTAAGTTTATTTTAAACCTCCTAAATGCTTAAGCCACCCCATTTATTTTCAATACCGTAACAAAGTTCAACAAATAAGTAGAATTAGTAAAACATACGAGCTCAAAAACATTAAAGAGAAGAGAAAAAGTTATAATAATTTATCCATATCTATTGGGCACCCTATTGGATATCAACACCCTCAATTTCAAAGAGGGTTTGACAGGAAAACTCCATCACATAAAATATATTTTGTAGTGTGTTAAATTTGAAACCAAACACACTTAGAATTTGTTTGTTCTATAAAGGAAACATTGGTATAATGAAAAACATTGATGGCACATGTTAGGGGGTAGTTGAATAACAGTGAAAATATTTAGCTTCCACGAAAATCGATTATGGAATGGTAAACGGTGAAACAAAATATTCGCAATCCTTAACCGATACAATTAGCTAAGCTTGATATGCTCCTGGATATGAAGGTGGAATCTATAAAATTTAATTTACTTACAAAAATAATAAAAGATAAAATGGCTTATAATCAATGTCCTCAATACAATACAGGTAACAGAAGCAACCACTAATGAAAAGAAAAAAAGTACACTATGGATTTGCTGAAAGCATAACATCCCTCTAATCATCGGCATCCTCATTAATCTCGTCGAGAATCACTATTATGGCCACTATGAACGCAAAATCAATGTTGGGATACACCGTTACCATGAAATGATCTTTCCCAATCAAAACACTCTCAACAGTGTGCTTTTTATGCATCTGCGCAATATCATTCCCAATAAATAATATATACAAGTAATTCACTGAAGCTAGTTTAAATAAATCATTGGAAGGGAAAAAATTAAATAAATCATTTTCATTAAATATGAGAGGTAAAAAATTAAATATAATACCACCTCTCGTATTAAATATAAATAAATTTTAATAAAATTTTTTGTCTCATGATATAAAGAAAATTATACCTTTTTAAATATCATTAAACTTTTGTTTATCAAACATGAACCTTTTGTATATATTTTCAAGACAACTAATGGTTTGCATAATAATAATATTAACAGTATTTTAGAATATTACATTAAATATTTGATAACATTAATGTAAATAATTATTTTTAACTATTTTTAATATTTGTAAAAATAATCACTTTTACTTATATTTAAAACTAAAAATAGTAATAAATAATTAAATTAGTCCACTAAATATAGAATATCACCAATCAAGTCACTCAAAGATATAGTTCATAGGCCATTTTCTAAAATAAGTTATTCATATATTAATTTGACTATCATATTGGTTCATGGGCTATTTTTTAATAGTTTTAACCCTAATAAATAGTTATTTTAATTGTAAAGAAAGAGTTTAAAACCAATATGATGATAAAATTAATATTTAAAAAAATTATTTGTTAATCAAAATCTTTGAATAACTTGATTGATGTCGACCTATTTTTGAAGAATAAATTTGATTATTCACTTAAAAATTATTAAAACTGAAGAACTTGATGACAAGAACACAAGCAACAATTGATTAATGTTTTACTTTCAAGTTATACCTCAGCAACGACGTTGTTAGATTCACCAGCATAAACAACGCAAGATCGTTCGAACCAGCTACCTTTGATCCTGAAGTCACAAACATCTTCCTTGGTGTTTTGGGCCAAAAACACATCTAATTTGGTCTTAAATTGGATTAAAGAAGAACGCTTCAGAGTAAAAATTAGATCATTATGCTCAGTGCTTTCACCCCTAAATGCTTGCCATCGGTCATGTGCGGTCATCATCTGCATCAATATAACACCGGTAACATCAAACTCAACTCACTTAAAAAAAATAAAAAATCAAACTCAATTTCTTGACGCTAAATTATTTACTTATAATGAAAAAAGGCTGAATTTCTTGATTGTCAAATATTATTTTCTACATTGTTTATAAGACCTTTTAAAAAAATTCATATTCGTCTTATAATATTATTCTAATTTATAATTTGTATTTATTATTCTTCTTAACAAAATTATCCTTGTTAATTAAACTGAAAAGTCTACTTCTTTGTCTTACTTAATATTAGAAATACAAGAAAAAATATTAATAAATTATTTTAAAACTATATAATATAATATTAAAAGTAAATAGTTATTTTCATCCAGTTATATTATAAAGACTCGTTTAATGGATAAGATAAAATATAATAGAATAAAAATATAATATGATAAAGGTATGATAAAATTATTATTATTCCTAATATATAACAACAATAATATTAAATTTCCAACCCAATTTTTTTTTTGGGAATAAAAATTACAATTGGTCAATAAAATAAGATAAATTTATCACATTTTATTAGCATGACAAACCCAAAATATAATAATTGATCATATATTATACTTAAACATGCCCTAAGGGTACTTGGGGGTTAACTATTTGATTGTGAGTGCCGTTTATACATGTTAATGATCTTGAAGTTTCCGTAGCTGAGTTGTGGGTTAATAATGCTTGGAACTTTAAGGGGTCTCAAGTCTCAAGTATTCTCCCACAGGATGTTATGGATGATATTAGTAGGGTTAGTATACCCACTACCCGTGAAGGAGATGATCTAATCATCATGTGGGCTCCGAGACCTGATGGGCAATTCACTACAACGTGCTAGGCTCTTCGTGGAGGAAGATATATGGAGACTCAAGGTGCCTGAAAAGCCAAGTTCTTTCTTAGGCTGATTGGCAAACAAGCTTTGCCAACCAATTTAAGGAGGCTGCAGTGCAATTTGGGAGGTAATGGTTTATGCACAAGTTGTGGGCTTGTCATAGAAGATTTAAACCATCTATTCCAACCTCAATTGTGCATGGTTTCAGTCTAATCTCAAGCATGTTGGGGCTGATTTGTTTGCTGTAATCTTATGGTGGCTATGAGGGTGGCGTAACAATCATGTGTTTGATCAGAATGAATGGAACCAAGCTTTATTCTACGACAAATATATCACATGCTGTGATTCTCGTTCCTTGAATACCCTTACACAACTGGTCCATATGAAGTGATATGCAAGCTGTGCAGGTAGTTACTCTCTTATATCATTATTGGTTACATCTAATGTGCCTATCATAGATCATTGATTGAGAGAAGAAATAGCACATTTAAGAAGTCTTTGGAGGAGGGATTGGACCTGAAAGTCGTTCACCAGGATGATAAGTCAATTAAAAGTTTAGTTAACATTTTAAAAAACAAATATTCATATATAAGTTTATTTAACCCGTATAATTTTATTCGAGATACGAAAAGAAAAAGAAAATAATTTGAAAACATAGTAATTAATGTCTACTCACAAATAATTCCCCCCACAAACTCATCATATATTCAATCGATTATGCTAAAAAAATGTGTGCCATAGATAAACCTATTATCCATCCAAATTAACCTAAGGTACATGTGGAACGTAGATTTAGGCAATTTGACTTGACACAGAAATAAATGAAAACGTGAGATGCTGAGAGAGAGAGAAACCTTCCGGCGTAGGGTGGCGACGGGGTTGCCGGCGGCGTCGACCAAGAAACGGCGGTCACGGAGGGTCATGAGGGAGCCTTTAACTTTGAAGACGACGTTACCGCCTACGTCGGTGACCACAAAGTTACCATCGGAAATGGACAAAACCTTTTTTACAACGGCCAGATCCACCGGATACGGAGCACAGTACTGAGGCCCGATCACGATGGTGGGGGCCGCCGGAATCGGAACGGAGGCGGAGACAGGCGGTGGATATGAATAAGGATCTTGATTTGGATCTTGATTTGCCATGGAGCTTATGGAAATTATTTACTCAAACGATTAATAATTGAGAGAAAGTGTTGTACGTATGAATGGTGATTTATGATGTGAAATAAATTCGTACGAAGCTTCCGAGTCAATTAATTTGGAAATATTGGATTGGGTTGGATTTTATATTGTATTCGTATCCAATAATATACTTAGCTTTTTCTTCTCTACGTACGTGTTCGATATAAAGTTGCGTACGAATACCGAGTTCTTTAATTTTGATGTCCTTTCCACGTTAGGTGAGTAACTATATTATTATTTTTAAGGTTAAATATGTGTTTTTATTTTTTTTATTGATTTCGATTTTTATGTTATTTAATATGTTAAAATTTTTCCCTCAAAGTATTGAAGGAAATAGGGTCCATTTTAAATAACATAAGGATCAAAACCAATAAAAAATAATTGAAAGATATAAAAAATAAATAAAAACATGGGAGAGAAAAAAATATTTAACCCTTATTTTTATAAGTTTTTATTTCAATAATTGAATTGACTATGTTAGAATTTATTTTGATGTTTGGATGTAATTATGAAAAGAAATTATTTAAATAATTTATTTTGTTTGGATTGTATTAAAAAAATATTTTTATATTTAAAATTACTAAAATAGATATAAAATTATGGAAAAGAGAAAATGTAAAGTGATCCGGTCTAGATACCAGTCCCAAGGTTATCACGTCTGAATACCGGTTCTAAGGACAAAAGGCCGTCTCAGCCTTCCTAGAAGTCAACCGGTATCACAGGATAATGATCCAGTCGGCAATATATTAAGCCAATCTGAACACCGGCTCCAAAGTAAAGAAGTCATCTAACTGTCCAAGAGGACAACCGATCTCACAAAGTAATGATCCGGTCTCACCTAAAAGAAGTTATTATAGCCATCCTAGAGGTCACCGGTGCAACATCTCAAAAATTTCAATCCCATAGATAATCATCTTTAATCTAGATCATTAATGATAAGTTTAGAATGAAAGTTTATAAGTATAACTGTTTGAACAAGTTTTATATGCCCCACATATTGTATATGAGGTGTTGGAAGTGAGGGAATTGGCTTTGAATGCAAATTTCATGGGCTGAGTTGTTAGAATTTTCATTTTTGTTTGGGTGCTGATACTCTCGCTCATGCGAGAAGGGATCTCGCTCAGGCGAGGATCCCCTGTATTGGTATAATGGTCTCTGGACCAATTTCGTCCAGGCGAATGAGATTTCTGCTCGAGCGAGGTTCATGTTAAGCAATTTGGGGAGTTACTGGACGAATCTCGCTCAAGCGGGTGTGGCCGCGCTTGAGCGAGCTAGAGAGGAAATTGACACTGGACACTTTTCGCTCAAGTGTGGGCGAGTCCCTTGAGCGAGAGTGTGAAGTTTGATGATTGGTTAGTACACACACAAGCGAGTGACAGGTATTGTTGTGCCTCGACCGAGCGTGACGAGTGAATGGGAGCAAGTAAGATTCTGGATGAAATTTCACTCGAGTGGGAACCTTAGAAAATAATGTCATGATGTGGTGAATTTTCGAGTGAAATTTCTAGTGAAACAGGTCAGAAATAAGACTTTCCGAGTGAATAAAAGATCTGTTTCCCAGTGAAGGTTATGACCGAGAAACAAATCCAAGTGAAGGTTGAGAATTCCGAGTGAAGGTTGAAATTCCGAGTGAAGGTTATTGCTTCCGAGTGAGCTACGTCTGAAACAGGATCTTCCGAGTGAGGATGTGGATGTGATTCCGAATGAAAGGTCTCTGAGTGTGATGTTCCGGGCAGTGGAGTTCCGAGTGGGAATTTCCGAGTTGACTGTAACTCGTTCCGAGTGGAGTGTCTCTCTGTGTGTGTAGTTCTGAGTGATATGGCACCGAGTGGGGATATACAGCGTGAGTTTGTCCAGAAGTACTCTGGCATAACTCCACTCGTGTGAAAAAGAAGAGTAGTCGGTTTTGAAAATAATTACCGAGTGAAGAATCGATCAAAAGAATAGTCGGTTTTGAAGTAATTGTGAGTGAAGAACCGATCAAAAGAGTAGTCGGTTTTGAAGTAATTGTCGAGTGAAGAACCAATCAGAAGAGGAGTCGGTGTTGAAATAATTACCGTGTGAAGGACCGATTAGGTGGTGAGCCGGTTTTGTAGTAATCTGCAGAGTGACAGACCGAGCGGGTATGGAGTCGGTCTGGAATGATTTAGCCGAGTGATAGACAGAATGTGAAGGGAATCGGCTCTGGAATAAGTTCGCCGAGTGAAAGACCGAGTGCTAGGAAGCCTCGTTCGAGTGAAATAGCAAGGAGTCAGTTTTGGAGTAAATTACCAAGTGAAACACCGAACGAGAGATGGTCGGCTTTGGAATTATTTAACTGAACGAAAGACCGAATGAGAGAGGAATCGGTTCTGAATGATCCGGGTGAGACATCTCTGACTGAGCCATCTCCAAGGAATGAAAAGTCGACCGAGTGTTTCAAGCAGAAACACTTCCGAGTGGATCCGCTTCCGAGTGAAGCAGTTTTGAAAGAGGAGACTGATGAGTTCTCCTCAGACGGACTCGGTAGTGGTCCAGTCAGACTCGGTAGTGTCCAGTCGGCATATATGCTGACCGGGTAGAATTCCAATCGGCATATATCCCCAGAATCCGAACCAGTGTCAGAATTTAATCTTTTACATCAATCTTGTCATTTTGTACATATTTTAATATATTTTCTTCAATCATACAAGGCTCCAGTAGGTAGACGGTGGTAAAAGTCAACAATACAGCTCATTCCTTATCTAAAATCTCTATTATTTCCATAATTGATGCACCTAACCTTCAGTCACGAGAAAGTTTGTCCCCCTACTTGTCTTGTACATTATTAAATCAATACCACACCTTTTCCAAGTCTGAATTCTGAGAACAGCAAAAAAATTAGTAAAGATCTCTCTTTCTTATTTCCTTCTCTACGTACAAATCACTTTGATTCGAAGCTAGGACAGTAAGAAGAAAACGTTTTTCAACCAATCTAAGACCCTTCATCAAGGTAAGAGGGGATAGGGTTGTGAATAAGTATGGAATGGGTAGAATTGTATGCTGTTCAGTATTTTCCAGAATTAATTTCGTATCTTCTTGCTCAATTTTGAAGCTGAAAACATGTGAATTTGACTCTGACTTCTTCATGAAAGTTGTAGGTATTTTTGTTATGTGAATTTTGAGACCTGAATCAACTGATTTGGATATGTATAGCAAAAGTTATAGCCAAAATACTACAGCATGTCTGTTTGGAATACATATCTTATATTTTGTGTATATACTAATATTCTGGGAATTATACATGCATAATTAGACTTTTATGTCTTTACAAAAGTTGTAGATATTTATGTTATGGATCTATAGAAAGTGGTTTCAAGTTAAAAGGATATTTGTAGCTCTAGTTATTCCTAAAATACAGAAGTATGTTCATGATGAAAATCTGCTGACATAAATTACAAATTGTATTTTTAAAACTGTGAATTTTGTGATACGAATTAGTGTTCAGTGTCTTCATAAAAGTTTTAGATATTTGTGTTATGAGTAATTTAGAACTGGTCCCATGCCAAAATTATTTTTGTAGCTCCAGAAACGTTGAAGATACCAACATATGTATGTTTTGTTACTTTCTTTGAAATGGTTTGGTATACTGTGACAATGAGATGTTTCTGTTTGGAATTTGAAGTTATGGTCTTCATGAAAATTGTAGATAATTTTGTTATGGAACTACAAAAAGTGGAATTACTTAAAAAGGATTTGATTTGCTCACATTATGGGCATTTTACTAATGTATGTTGCTGTGGTAAAAATTCTGAAATCTACCTATAATGATTATTATGGATGAAAATGATATTTCCATGTGGGCAATGATTTATTTTTGAATTATTGAGGGCAATGAAGGTGTAGGGATTCATGGTTATGCTAATTCCTACTTGTGTATTTTGGTATTTGAAAGCGAGGGCCATGAAGGTGCAGGGATTCATGGTTATGCTAATTCCTACTTGTGTACTTCGGTACTTGAGAGCGAGGGCCATGAAGGTGTAAGGATTCATGGTTATGTTGATTCCTACTTGTGTACTTCGGTACTTGAGGGCCATGAAGGTGTAGGGATTCATGGTTATACTAATTCCTACTTGTGTACTTATTTTCGCAAGGGCCATGAAGGTGTAGGGATTCATGGTTATGCTAATTCCTACTTGTGTCTTTATGAGACTTTTTACTGCAGTATTCCCACCAAACAAAAATGGATCCAGCATGACATCATTTGACTAAGTTAAAGGTTTATTAAATATAAATGAACTTGTTTGGCATATTCATCATATCATTATGGTTTGTTAATTGTGTTTGTGCAATTTTACTTATTTTATATTTATTCTATATTCTGTCTCACTCTTACATTAATTTTTACAGTGCATGCTACACAGAATGACGAGTGATGCTATTAATGGAGTTTTTATGATTTATTGCTTGGACTTTGGCTTCATTAAAATATTAATGGATTGTTATAATATTATGTACCATGTACAGTAATCTTCTCTATCGTTTCTGCTATATAAATGTTTTATGTTTTAATTGTTCACGACTAGTATGCATGATAATATTCCGTATTTATCAAATTTTACGTGACCTCAGAATTTAAATTACGAGTTTCAAAATGATTATTTAAAAACGCAAAAAAAAATTGTTTCAAAAATTTTGGGGCGTCACAACCGGTGTCAAGAATATCAATCCGGTCTGCAACACACTGGGCAAACCTCTCTTACACCGGTCGTCCGAGGTGATGCCCGAGACACCGGGTGACTTATCCGCCCTCCTACACCGGGTCACTGATAACCGACTGTCACAGTGTCATAACAAGGAAGACACTCTCTACACAGCGGAATATGTCTCTTTCATTCACCGACAGGAGTGGGTACAATCACCAGCGAAATTTACGGAAAAGGTGATTATCTTCTATCCATGTGACAGAAAAGTACACTGATAATTCACTTACCCTCCTGACACACTCTGAATGTTGGCCCATTCGGATTGACTCTTTGTACACGTTATCAGAACCTATGGGCCCACTTGTACCCAACGATTCATCTTCCACGCTCAACTATAAATAACATGTTCCAATACACATGCCAGGTTACGTTGTCCTTACCCCCACTCTCGCCATTATACTGCTTAAGCATCACAGAGTTCATCTTATACTGTTCTAACTTGAGCGTCGGAGAATCTTTGCAGGTGACACCACCTGTCGCCCACACCAACGCGAGAGGTCGGTGTGAAGGATCTCCAGGACAACAAGACCGACCTCCACACACTGAGAGGCCGGATCACAGAGACCGGATACACACAACCGATCTTCAATCTTATTCAATCTTCAACTCTTGAGGCTGTCCCGACACCGGATCCTAGACCCTGGTCGGGGACGGATCATTGGCACGCCTAGTGGTACTCGGTAGAGTTATTCCCACTTTCTGTAGAAGTTTGGTAGTCGACCATGGAAGGAGATGGACGAGACTTTGTCGATGGTCATGTGGAAGATGTGACCCATTAACAAGACGAGGGGAGATTCATCTTTGAATCACCAGCAACCCATTCAAGGAGGATGGTACCAGTGGCAACCCCTGATCCTCGAGATGAAGTTATCAGGCAACTCAGGGAGGAGTTGATGGAGTTGCGAAGGGAGAAAGGAGGAACTGGGGACAGAGTGATGTCTCAGGCAGAGGATACTCGCCATGCCTCTGCGAGAGAGAGGTCTACAACTCTCCAGTATTCTAAGATCCCTACTTATGAAAGGAGAGAACAAACTCAAGATTCTGGGGACAGGATCAGTGCAAGGAAGAGGGGGCAGATAGTGATGGCTTCTGGGGCATATTGACTCAATGTCCCTTTTTCAAGGAGGTTTATGAGTATACTCATCCCCAGGCACTTGTAAACAACCCAACCACTGTCAATTGGGAAGTATAATGGAGAGACTGATCCCATTAAGCACCTTGATGCTTACACGTATGAGGCCATGTATTTAGGAGCCAATGAAGATGTGATGTGTAGGATGTTCCCACGAACCTTAACGGAGGAAGCTCTTGGTTGGTTCAAAAGTTTACCCTCGGAGTCAATAGATTCTTGGGAAGAAATGACAACTTCATTTGAGATCCATTTCATCATCTCTAGGGACGTTCCAAGGACTTCCCATACCTTGGCTCAGGTAAGGCAGGGGGAAAATGAAACTCTCAAGGAGTTTTTGAAAAGATTTTACAAGGAGGCTGCTTTGGTGCCTAACCTCACGGAGGCTATTCAGCTTCACATTGTTGTTGAAGCCTTATAGCCTAGATCCGCCTTTGCTTTGTCTTTGGCAAAGAGTCCTCCGGCAACGTTGGAGGAGTTTCGAAGAAAATCCTCGAAATACGTGGCCATAGAAATGCACTTGGAAGCAACAGCGGCCAAAAGGAAATCCCCAACGCCACATCAACAATGGAGAGATAAAAACTGGCCTAGATCGGAACGCATGGAGAGACCGGCCCAAGGCAGCGTCTTCGATAATCCTGTACCTCCGAGTCAGGAAGAGCGGATACATGTATTTGGCAATTATGCTCCGTTAAATTCTAAACGCTCTCAGATTTTGAGGGAGATCGAATGGCCAACGCTTACTGCGTACGGGGTCAGGACACCGCCCCAGCTTCACAAACATGGAGATCCTCAGAAATACTGTGAATTCCATAAGCAAGAGGGCTACTCAACAGATGAATGTCAGGCTCTGAAGAATACTATCGAGACCCTGATCCGAGAGGGTAAACTCAAACAGTATCTTTTCAAAGAAGCTATTTCTGAAAAGCAAAAGGGAGTTATGATTGGCGAATCGGCACAGCAAGATGTTATGTCCCAACAACATCAGGGCCCCCGAGAGGTCATTGATTAAGGATCAGGCCATCAGAACTAAGAGCGTCTTCAGCTATTATAGCTAGTCGGTAAAACGGTGTGCACTCTTTTTCCTTACTTAGGTTTTTCCGATCGGGTTTTACCAAAAAGGTTTAACGAGGCATAACCCCGACTCGGCTCTTTTTCTCTCTTTTGTATTGTAATTCATAATTAATGAAATATTCTTTCTGTTCACCCACTGTCTTTATGATTTTATTCAATGCACAACGTTGTTGTGACAAGATACTTTCAGGACGGATGATCCTAACAATGTATTTGATGTTAGCGATAAACCTCTTCGCAGGTACAAAGGGGTGAACCTCCGATTGAAGAAGGCTAGAAGGATTAAACCGAACGCTATTGAAGGCTCGGATTATAGGAACAAACCGAACTCCGAGTACGACTAGTAGGTTTGGCCGAACGTCGGTGAAGACCTGGGTTGTAGGATTAAATCGAACCTCAGGAAATGGGTTGTAGGATTGCACCGAACCCCATTTGAAGAACGGTGAATGGGTAAAATCCAACACCGATTGAAGGCCTAGATTGTAGGATTAAACCGAACTCTGGGTACGGTTAGTAAGTTTGGCTGAACACCGGAGAAGGCTCGGATTGTAGGATTAAACCAAACTCTGAGTACGACTAGTAGGTTTGGCCGAACGTCGGTGAAGACCTGGGTTGTAGGATTGAACCGAACCTCAGGAAATGGGTTGTAGGATTGCACCGAACCCCATTTGAAGGCCGGTGAATGGGTAAAATCCAACACCGAGTGATGAAGGACGGTGAATGGGTAAAATCCAACACCGAGTGACGAAGGCCGGTGAATGGGTAAAATCCAACACGAGTGATGAAGGCCGGTGAATGGGTAAAATCCAACACCGACTGAAGAAAAATGGTGAATGGGTAAAATCCAACACCGACTGAAGGCTCGAATTGTAGGATTAAACCGAACTCTGAGTACGACTTCTAGGCTTAGCCGAAAGTTGTTGAAGAATCAATCGTTATTTGCATTATCGAATTCACTCAGAAGTATTCTCGGGAATTCCTTACTCAGAAATATTTTCCCTTGGGATTCCTTACTCGGAAACACTTCAAATTCGATGCTAGACTCTTAAATTCATCAGTCGGCAATATTTCACTGAAATCTGACTCGTGAAGAATTAATCGGCATCCTCATTATTGATTTCGCTCGGAAATACTTTCCCTTAGAATTCCTTACTTGAAAACACTCCAAACTCAAAGTCCGACTCGTGAATTTTTTAAGTCAAGAATATCTCACTTTGGAGTTTCAATCAGGAATTATTTACTCGGAAAGTCTCTACCCGAAACATTCTCATTCGAAGTCAAAGTCTATTTGTCCAGAAATGTTTCACTCGGAAAATGCTCCACTCGGTGCCATACTACACGGGAATCAGAGATATCTCACTCGGTACTATCCCGCTCAAAAATGTCACACTCGGGGACACCCCACTCAGGAAAGTTGCACTCGGAAATCTCCAACCCGAATGAAGACTCGGATTATAGGACTAAACCGAATTCCGAGTGTGGTTGGAACGATTAAACCGAGCGCCGTCGAAGCACCAGTCGGAAGTCTTCCACACGGGAACGGTCACTCGGAAATCCTCCTCCCGGAAGAATTAATCTGAGAGCTTCCACTCGGAAGTATCACTCGGAATTTTTTAATAAGACGTACTTTTACTGAACAGCTCGAGGAGGTTAGATAATGGAACTTCCCAGGTAACACGGCCAGAACCAACTTCACTCGAAGTCGATCACTCAGAGTCAAATGTTCACTCTGAATCGGTCACTCAGGGTCAAATGTTCACCCGGAGTTGTTTACTCAAAGTCGAATCTCCACTCAGAATCACTCACTCAGAGCCGTTTAATCCATAACGCTTGGGGACAATATTTGAAGGTTAACGAGTATTACTAAGGTAAAAACTTAACATGTATTCTTGCAGGGCACGTCGGCATACAGACCTCTCGTGAACTGCATAGCTTATATGAGTAACTTACAGTCCCTTACCCAAGCTAGGGGACAAATAATCCGGTCTGGATACCGGCCCCAAGGTTATCTGGTCTAAATACCGGTTCTAAGGACAAAAGACCGTCTCAGCCTTCCTAAAAGTCAACCGGTATCCCAGGATAATGATCCAATCGGCAATATATTAAGCCAATCTGAACACCGGCTCCAAAGTAAAGAAGTCATCTAACTGTCCAAGAGGACAACCGATCTCACAAAGTAATGATCCGGTCTCACCTAAAAGAAGTTATTATAGCCATCCTAGAGGTCACCGGTGTCAAGAATATCGATCCGGTCTGCAACACACTGGGCAAACCTCTCTTACACCGGTCGTCCGAGGTGATACCCCGAGACACCGGGTGACTTATCCGCCCTCCTACACCGGGTCACCGATAACCGACTATCACAATGTCATAGCAAGGAAGGCACTCTCTATACAATGGAATATGTCCCTTTCATTCACCGACAGGAGTGGGTACAATCACCAGCGGAATTTACGGAAAAGGTGATTATCTTCCATCCATGTGACAGAAAAATACACTGATAATTCACCCACCCTCCTGACACACTCTGAATGTTGGCCCACTCGGATTGACTCTTTATACACGTTATCAGAACCTATGGGCCCACTTGCACCCAACGATTCATCTTCCACGCTCAACTATAAATAACATGTTCCAATACACATGTCAGGTTACGTTGTCCTTACCCTCACTCTCGCCATTATACTGCTTAAGCATCACAGAGTTCATCTTATACTCTTCTAACTTGAGCGTCGGAGAATCTTCGCAGGTGACACCACCTGTCGCCCACACCAACGTGAGAGGTCGGTGTGAAGGATCTCCAAGACAACAAAACCGACCTCCACACACTGAGAGACCGGATCACAGAGACCGGATACACACAACCGGTCTTCATCTCATTCAATCTTCAACTCTTGAGGCTGTCCCGACACCGGATCCTAGACCCCGGTCGGAGACGGATCATAAAGGGAAAAATAGAAAAACAATAAATATATAGTAAAAATAAGTATTTTTTATAACCAAAATCTAATAAATTATAATATATTTAAAAATACTCAATATACAAATAAATAAATACTTTTCAAAAAAATAAACACTTAAAAAGTTTTTTTTAACCATGTGTATTTTTTTTTTATCGGAGATATGTAATAGTTGGAGAGATACCCATTACAGTGTTACTAGATTTGCAAGTGGAGATTTTATTTCATCGCAAGGTTTGAACTTAATAAGATTGATTTTTCATGCACAATACATAGATTTTCCTCCCTTATTACAATGATATAACTGGGTCGTCTTTTTTAAAAAACAAAGCGTGTTAGGGGGTTACTTGTTAGGGTGTATTTTGCCGGAAGAAAAAATAAAATAAGAAACGACTGTTACTTTTTTTTTAAAAAAAAAGGTGGATAAATTTAATTAGCAACTAGAACCATTATTATATTGTTTTTTGAAAGTCAAGACAATTTACTTTATCATTAGTAGCAACTTTATAAAATTCAAATTGATAATTAAGTGAGCTGAGGTATTAGGTTAATGAATTACTGGTCGAATTAGTAGGTCATTCATCAAACTAGTTTAAACTAGTGTATATTAAATTATTGTATATATTTTACAATGTGTCAAAAAAATTAACAAAAAGAGACTTGTTGTCTTAGTGGTCAGTGTTGCAATCTCTGTGTATCGCGGTCTGTGAGAGCTATAGGTTTTGTGTTTGGTTTTTATTCCCTGTAAAGGATAAATGAATAATTTGCTTAATTTTGTTGTCCTTAGGTCTATTGTTTTGACTTAAGTTTTTTGGGTTTGTTGAGTTTTTTTTTTTTTATTTAGTTGTGTTAAGTTTGTTACTTTGTTTCTAACCACTTCTATGTATAAAATTTTTGATTTCTTGAGCCTTGTAATCATTTTACACAATTCAATGAATGTATATTCAACAATCAGGCCCGGTCCTAGAATTTTATGGGTCAAGGGCGACACGATAGATAAAGGCCCCTTAATATATATATATTTTTAACAAAATTTATTAAATAATCAAATTAATATTAACAAAGTCATTATAAATTCCAAACACAAAAATCAAATATATCCTCTTGGTCTAAAGAATAATAAGAAGTCAAAAACGGTGCTCCTATAGTCTTGTGCTTTCTTTTAAAAATCATTCTCCCACCTACAATGAAGTAAAAAAAAACACAAATTATCATAAAAAATGGTTTCATCTAGCATTTTTAGATGCAAAATCATTAATAAAAACATCAACATCAATACTCTCTAATATATCATTTTCAATAGATAAAATTGCTAAACCATTTAACCTCTCTTATGATATTGATGATCTTAAGTTTTTATTAATTTTAGTTTTGAAAAACTTCTTTCAACAGATGCTACAATTACAGGCATAGTTAATAAAATTCTATAGGCAATCGAAATATTTGGATAACAATCGGCTGCTTTAATGAACTTGAGAATTTCAATAGCTGACATTACATCATCACGCAAAATCAATTTCAACACTTTTAATTCAGAAAAAAATCATCCAAATCAACATCTGATAAATTGCCCAGAGAAAACGTAGAGTGAACTTTAGCACAACATTCTTTCAGTTCATTATCATTTAATGATTTTAACTTTTTTGAATTAAACAAAAATCCAAAAATATTTTCAAATATCTTTAATTGCTTAAATCTAGTCTTTAAAGAAGTGATAGCCATGTCCACAATAACTACAAAATAATTAATTCTAAATGACTCATCAGCCGATTGAACTTCTTCCTCATGACTATTTTCATCAAATTGTTTTTTCCTAATAGCACGACGTTTTGCTAAAAGAATGAGTTCAACATCCATATCAAGTGTAACTTCTTTAGCAATATTCATACTAGACATGAAACCTTCAACTCTATACTTTTCAAAAAATAATAATATATCTTCTAATTGTTTATCGTATCATCAATGCACATTGACTTAGCTTAAAATTTCTTGCTCACCATATTAATAGAAAATAAAATATCATACCAAATAATCATGCCCCATAAAAATTCAAAGTTATCAAGTGCATTAGCCAAACTCTCAGCTTCACCCTTTGATCTAGCATCATCACAAAATTTATGTAATTCCAACAAAGCAAATCGTATTTGGGGAGCTTGAAATCTAATAGCTTTAATATTTTTAATTCGACTCTCCCATCGAGTATTAGACAAAGATTTCACGGTTAACCTAGGAACACAATCAAGAAAAATTTTCCATCTTTTTGGTGAACTTGAAAATAATGAATATATGAGTTGAACAATTCCAAAAAAAGAAACAGCTTTAACACAAGAATGTGCCATATCACTAAGAGTAAGATTAAGACTATGACAAGCACAAGACATATATAATGCTCTCGAATTTATTTCAAGAAATCTTCTTTGAACTCCTTGAGACTTTCCTTTTATGTTAGAACCATTATCATAACCTTGACCCCTCACATCATCAATATTAAGATCAAGAGATTTTAATGCATCTTGTAATTCATTAAAAAGTCATAATCCAAATGTATCATCTACTTTTAAAAATTCTAAAAAATATTCCTCAATTTTTATTTTATTACTTGACATATTCACACATTATACTATGAGTTATTTGTTCTTGATGACTCATGTCAGGAGTACAATCCAGAATTACAAAAAAAATATTTTGCTTCTTTAATGATCTTTACAATTGAACTTCTAACACTATGAGCTAAAAGTGAAATTAATTCATTTTGAATTTTATGCCTAAGATAGTGATAATGAATTTCACAACTTTGAATGCGTCTAACATGATCTTGCATTATTAAATCAAATTTTGTAATTATTTCAATCAATCCCAAAAAATTTCAATTACTGTCTTGATATAATTTTTCATTGGATCCTCGAAAAGCCAAATTATTTTTAGCAAGACATTTAACAACAGAAAATATTCTTAGTAAAACTTGTCGTCAACGTTCTTTCTCTTTTATAATCTCTTGTTGTAAATTTTTATTGACTGTTTGATTTTTGTCTAATCTTGCTCTCAATTCATTCCAAGTATTCATGTTAGTCATATGTTCAAAACTATTTTCATGTTGCTTAAGTCTCTCACTAATACGCTTCCAATCACTAAAACTCTCATTTGCCAATGAACTTTTTTTATTATCAGATTTGAACATTATAACAAAAACAATATACCCTATCAACATGCTTGGAATAAACCAACCATTTTCTATCACTAGTCTTACCATTACTTAGTTTTCTAGAATAATAGGCATATGAAAAATTTCTAGAAGTATTATCCAAAGGAAAAATAAGATTGTTTTCTCTAATAGGTCCATTTTTAATTAAAATATTCCTTCCTTTGTTATCTAGATTACCCCAATTTCTAGGATCATAAATATCTAAAGGAGGAATTAGTTTCTCTTGTTCAATATCAATATTTTCCATATTAGATTCACTTGACACATTATTAGGTTTACTAAAATCATTAACTTCATTCTCATTTAAATGAATTTGATCATGCACAATTTCAATTGATTGATCTAAATTTTTATGAGAATATGTCTTTTTAAAAATAAATTTATCAAGAGCTCCTATTTGTGATTTAATTAATTCTTCCTATCGTTTTTGTTTTTTTCTTTTTTCACTTCCAGATAAATGTTTTTTAAGAGGCATATTGTGAAATATAATTAAAATAATAAATTAACACAAGACAAAAATAAAGACCAATAACACCTGGAAAGAGAAGCTAGTGTTGGATACACGTTCACAACTTCACATGTATAAGCTAATTCCAATAGCAAAATTTAATCACTGTAAACATAAAATTAACAAATTAATATGAAAATCAAAACAACTAACTAATTAGTAATAACTATTAAAAATTTAAAAATTCAATATTCTTAACATAAAAATAATAAAAATATAAAAAAGAATTAAACAATTGACAATGATGATAAAAAGTAAAAATTAAGACCATATAAACATAAGAATTTAAAAAATATTGATATCAACAGGAATAAAGTTTTTAAATAATTTATATAACAATATAAATTATAACTTAATTAACAAGTAATTTAGAAGGTGAATAGAAACACGTATCAATTTTTTGATTTTCCAATGTAACTGTGGTGATTGAGACTTGAGAGGGATCAAACCGTCAAACTAGAAAAGAATTATAGAAACAAAAGAAGAGAAAATGAAAAATGGTGGAAGAGTAGAAAAGAATTATAGAAACCAAAGAAGATGAAATGAAGAATGATGGAAGAAAATATAGTTGTTATATATATAAAATTACCGTTATATATATTTTTTTATAAGTTCTGATTCCAATTTCAATTAATTTGCCAATTCCAATTTCCTATAACTTTAAGTTCTGATTTGCTGATTCCAATACATTAATGGCTCAGAAACATTTAATTTTAAAAAAATAGCTAGTGAGGAATTGAACCTCGGACCATGCAGTTAAATTTACATATCCTTACCACTGAACCATGTAATAAATATTGAAACCTATTGATTTTTTTTGTATATAAGTTAAAAATTATTTATTTTGGGCCCCTATTTTCAATGGGCCCTAGGCCATTGTCCTGGTTTCCAAGGCCCAGGGTCGGCCCTGTCAACAATTTATCTCCTTCATTCTCTATGCTCATGCTCTAACATGGTATCAATATAGCCTTTTGTTCTATGGCTTCTGTTTCTCAAACCTTTGTTCCCATACCTTTTATCCAGCAATTTCTAGCAAATTGAGTACAGATAACTTCTTGATATGGATGGAGCATGTAAAATCTCCCATCAAGGGTTATAGATTGAAGAAATACATTCTTGGAGTTGATGAAATTCCAAAGCAATTCTTAAGCATAAATGATGAAACCAAGAAACAAGTCAATTCTACTTTTGAGAATTTTGAGTAGCAAGACTTTGTCCTAAAATCTTTGTCATTAGAATCAACAAATTCTTTGTTCAAAGTTCATGTTGTTGGTTGCATGTGGTCCTATCAAATATGAAATGTTCTCAAGATTTACTTTTCTTCATATACCAAGGCCCATATGAAGGAAATCAAAATTCAACTATGAAATATAAGAAATCAGGTTCAATTAGTGATTATCTTTTTCAAATAAAACAATTGGTTGACACCTTGACAGTTATTAAATCACCTTTTACCTCTAGAAACCATATATAGGTGATTAATGATGGGCTTCTTGAAGAATATGATACTCTTGAAACTTCTTGACTTACATGAAGTTAAGCATATTCAATAGTTATTTATCAAACTCAATAAGAGGAAGGGGATCTAGTTATGACCAACCTATAGGACGTGGTAAATTTGGTAGATCAAATTAGGGACATGCCTCAAGTGGTCATGGATCAAGACTTCAATGTCAACTATATGGAAAATTTGGTACATTGCTTATCAGTGTTGGTACAAGTTAGATAAGCAACTAACTAAACCAAATTTTCAATCAAAGATCGGTGCATCATCAAATTAAGATCAATAACCTCAAGCCATGATCGCAGCCTCTAATTTTAATCCTGAGAATGACAACATATGGTACTTTGATACAGGAGCCACCGACCATTTAACAAATTATCTTAACAATCTCACGATCAAATCTAACTCCCAAGGCCCTGACAGAGTTCATGTTGGTAATGGTCATGGTTTAGATATTACTCATATTGATAATTCAAATATTACATCCTCCGGGTCTCTTGAACCTATTTCATATTATTTGTATAATTAAGAACTTAATTATTGTATCTCAATTTACTAAAGATAACAATGTTATTTTTGAGTTTCATGCCGATTTATGCCTTGTAAAATATCGGGAAACCAACACTACTAAAAAAATCCCTGATAGCTACTTCAACATAGTGACCACGAGAGGCCGTTGCTAATTCACGACCGAATTAGCCACCATAACACAAAAAAGGACCTTAAAAAGAAAATTAGTTACCAAGTCAGCGACCAACAAAACACCATTGCTAAAATTTATAAAAACCTGTCGCTACATTCATCGCTACTCTATATCCGTCGCTGACCCGGTCATTACATTTTGCTTCCCTCCAATTTTTTGGTTTCCCTCTAAGGGTTTTATTGGCGCCCAATGTAGCGACAGAGTATATCCATCGCTAAATACTAGGAAAAGGAACTCCAAAAGAGAATATGCTACCAAGTCAGCGACCGACGGATAAACTTCGTCATTATATTGGGCAATATTTCATCGCCCACGTCGTCACTATTGTTCCCTCCCTTTAATTTTTTTAGTTTCCCTTCAATTTTATTGTGGGTGCCACAAATAGTGACGGCTTCCAGCGGCCACTAACTGTAGAAAACGTAGCGACAGCTCAGCGTCGTCACTAATAAAATGTTTGCGATAGGTTTTTGTCCATTTCTTAGTTAAATGTTGGTAATTGTATCAGTTAGCGATGACCGTATTCGAGTTACTACTTCAAATCAAGAGCAGTGGTCGTTGTGACCGTCGCTATGTAGCGATAAGGTTACGTGGTTGCTATTCTGGACATGTGTCTAATCACTTAACCTAGTGATGCTGTTAGCGACGAGTCCCATTGTTGCTAAATCTAATAACCTATTCGAGTTAGACCCTTCCCCTTCATCAGTTTCTGCTTCCCTCTCCAGACCCTTTTCCCTATCCAAACCCTTTTCCCTCTCCAAACCCTCTCAGCCCGTCATCCCTTCTTCTGGTGACGACCTTTGATGACAACATTGTGTCATCATTCTACCCTCGACGACCTCTCATTTCCCTCGATGACATTGTTTTGTCCCTTCTCTGACCTCTCTTTTCCCTCTCCAAACCCTCTCAGCCCGTCATCCCTCTTCTGACGACGACATTGTGTTATCACTCTAACCTTGACAACCTCTTATTTCCCTTGACAACATTGTGTCGCCTCTTCTCTGACCCCTCTCTCGTCTCCATGGGTTCCCTCGTCTTTGTCGCCTTAGGTGAGTTCTCTTCCTTTGCCTCTCCCTTTGCATAAATTAATATAACAAATTTACTACATTGGATTAATCTTAAGTTCTTTAAGTCATATCATCTGAATTGTTATGAATCCATGACATAAGATTAATCTATTCATAAATATCATTTTTAGAGATAATTTTGTTTATTTTGTATCATATACAATATCAAATCTGAAAAGTTGATAAAACTATATATAGAGCTGCTTATCATTTGAAATAATCTCATTAATTAGTATCAAATTTTATTGTTTGACATTTTTTACATAAAAAGGATGATTTCTATTTTTATATATACATGAAGGATGCTTAGTTTGTTACAAATATTGTATGAGAAAGAAGTCTGAGGCATGTAGTAGCACTGCCCTAAAGGATATATTCACCTCTAATGGCGGAATCCCCCAAAACTAAGTAAAGACAGATTGAGAGAGAAAAGATTTACTTTTTGTTGTATTTGAAACTAAGAAGATGGGGGCTTTAAATAGGAAATGAAAAGATATGTACACATCCACCAAAGAGCGAGTCTGCCATGAAAAGGTGCCTTTTCAAATGCCTGTTCCAATGGCTGTTTGCAGTTGGCGGGAACAAATCCGCACAGGGCGGGAAACAACGTACCTTTCCATTTCAAAATTTAAATTCTGAAAAACAGGTTTTTACGGGAAGGTTTAAAAATTAAATAAAAGTTTAGCAAAACGTTTGGTCGCTTGATAATCGTGTGCGCAGGGGGGAATTTGTCGTTTTGAACTAAATTTCCCAACATCGTGTTTGGACTTTACGTGCGTGAGGGCCCAACACTTTCTATTCCATTTTACAAGGCTTACACACTTTTTGGTATATAAACCTTAAACAAATCTCAAGTCCAAGCAATGTGGGACTTGATATCTTTTGAAATAGACTATTTTTCCAACAATCCCCCACATATTTCAAAAGATAGTTAATGAAATAATTTTATAAAACAGAAGAGTCTTTGCTTGAATTACTATATAGAGATCAATGCATCAAGTTTAGTATCTTTTGGATTATGAACCAAACCCTAGACAAATAAACTTAAAGTACAATGCTTTAGTGAAGAAAGCTTCTATGAACTAAAGACATTTAGTGTATTTTAGAGGCTTTAGATGTCACATCATACCCCCATAATTCTTGTCGTTATCACCGTTTTGCACTAATAGGCCATGGGTGTGCCTGGTGTTTTATGAGTACTCTAGAGATTATGCCTTAATCTCATGCAAGCGGCCTCACTTGATACTCATATAGGTGACTTCATCAAGTGTATGATGCATTTTTCATACACCACCTTATAAAGGCAATGAAAGTCATTAAAAGCAATGAGCCTAACCTCTCATTCAATGCTTATTATAGCACACACCATAGGAATGGAGAAAATTTAGAGCTTGTTTGGTTCCAGCTTCAAACCTCCGTTTTCCTCCGTTCTCCTCCGTTCTCCTCCGTTCCTCTAAGCCTCTGTCGTTTGGTTCGTGCATCTTCCTCCGTTCCGTCGCCGTGAACAAAACTCCGTTGGCCAGAACGTGTGTTCAACCGAAGGAAGCTCCACTCGCCTCCACTCAACGGCGTTCGGGGAAAAGCCGGATCTACCCCTCCCAACGGCTATAAGGCGCTGAACCAAAGGCACGACATTCCCTTCCTTCCTCAGATTTGGCGGCCCTGCGTACGAAGAAACCACCGTCTTCCTCCGGCGAGACAGTGACCGCCGATCCTCTTCTTCCGGCTTCCGATCTGAGCTTCAACAACTCTCAAGCAGCTTCTTGCTTCTATTTTCCATTTTTGTCGTCTCTGGTTGGTTGGTTGGCTCTGCTTTTTCCTGTAGGTGGGATCGGGTCGATGGGTTTGGTTGGTGGTGGTTGTTGGTGGTGGTTTGTTTGGGCTTCTGCTGGGTTGGGGATGGGTCGGGTTTGGGTAGTGGTGGGCGTGATCAGTGGTGGTGGGGGTGGGATGTTGGTCGCGGGTGAGGCTTCGGGAAAGGGGGCTGTTGGTGGTGGCTGGTGGGGGTGGTGTTGGGTGGTTGGTGTTAGGTGGCTGATGTTGTATATATTGTTAATTAAGTTTTTTTATTTGTATATATTGTTAATTATGTGTTTTATTTATATATGTGGTTAATTATTTTTTATTTGGATATGTTGTTAATTATGTTTTTTTATTTGTATATATTATTAAGTCATGTGTATAGTTATTTATTAAATTATTTTAGAATCAATTAGTTTATTTTAGTTGAGCTTATTTTTAGTATTACACGTAACAATTAATGGATAATGATTGACGAAACGTGAAAAATCATAAACCTTTGCGTACTTGCAATAGGTATAATATTAAAAATAATTTATTCACGGCATAGGTTTAAAATAATTTATTTTTAGTATTACACATAACAATAATTTTTCTAAGGTATAGGTTTAAAATAATTTATTCATGACATAGGTATAATATTAATACATAAAGGGTAAACGTTTAAATTAAAGTTATCAAGGGGAATGGATAAAATTGATTTATTTAAGATGTAGGGATAACTTTTATTAGTTTTACTATAATAAAAACAACAAAATATGTTTTTATTTTATAATATATACAAATAATCACATTAATTTTTTAGTTTCAATATATAATTTTATATTAATTAGTGTTTAATATATTAATTAATTTATTAAATATGTATTATTAAATTAAGTACCTTTTTAGTTTAATATTATATATTTAATATTAATATAAACAAATCTACACACAAATTATATATATTTAAATTCATACCCTTTTTAGTAATTTCACCATTAATTACCATTTTTCAAACTCAATTTCATTACAAACCAAACAAAATCACTACAATTCAACTCACTTTAACTCAACTCTCAACCAAACAAAATTCCGTTTACAAAACCCCAATTTTCTAAACTCCATTTACAAAACCTCAGTTTTCTAAACTCCATCAAATCAACTTTACACCAAACACCCCCTTATAGTGTTATAGCTATTAACTATGACTTCGTTATTACCACATATGAACCTTCTTCATGGGATCTCCAATCACAAAGGTTGGGTGTCCATCATAGTCAATTTTGTAGTTGGCATAAGTCCCATTCCCCTTGATGTTTCGTAGATATATTTTCTACCCAATGGTTTGGTCAGAGGATCGGCCAAGTTCACTTCTGATCTTACAAAGTCAATGGAAATAATTCCATCTTTCAACAGCTATTTTACCATATCATGTCTTAGATGAATATGTCTATTCTTACCATTGTAAGTTTTGTTTTTCGCAACGGCTATTGCCGATTGAGAATCACAATGTAAAGATACAGAAGGTGTTGGTTTCATTCCCAAAGGAATACACGCTAAAAGGTTTCTTAACCATTCACCTTCATTCCCAGCCAACTCTAGAGCTATGAACTCTGATTCCATAGTGGATTTTGCAATAATTGTTTGTTTGGCTGATCTCCAAGTTATTGCACCACCTCCAAGTGTAAATACATAACCACTAGTGGATTTGATCTCATCTGAATCAGAGATCCAATTTGCATCACTGTATCCTTCTAATACAGCGGGGTATCCACTATACAGAATACCATAGTTGATGGTACCTTTTAAATATCTCATCACTCTAGCTATTGCTGCCCAATGATCATTATTTGGATTTTGAGTGTACCTACTCAACTTGCCTACAACATAGGCTATGTCAGGTCGAGTGAAGTTCATTAGATGTAATAAACTTCCAATAATTTGGGCATACTCTGACTGGGATATAGGATCTCCTTTATTTTTCTTTAATTTTGAATTAGCATCATAAGGAGTACTCATAAGCTTAGAATCATAATGTCCAAACTTCCTAAGAAGTTTCTCAACATAATGTTCTTGACATAACATAATGTTATCTCCATTCCTTATGATTTTAATACCAAGTATAACATTTGCTTCATCCAAATCTTTCATATCTAAGTTTGAAGCAAGAAATTTCTTGAAGTTAATTACAATATCAAGACAAGTACCAAAAATCAACATGTCATCAACATATAGACAGATAATTACACTTTCATATTTTTCTACTTTAGTATATACACATTTATCAACATCAGTAAAAATGAATCCATTATTAATCAAGACTTTATTAAATTTTTCATGCCACTATTTTGGTGCTTGTTTTAAGCCATATAGTGATTTAAGGAGTTTACAAACTTTATTTTCTTGTCCTGGAACTACACAACCTTCCGGTTGAGTCATATAAATTTCTTCTTCTAAGTCACCATTTAGAAAAGTAGTTTTAACATCCATTTGGTGAATAACAAGTTTGTAAATTGATGCTAATGCTATCAAGATTCTTATTGATAAGATCCTAGTAACAAGAGCAAAAGTATCAAAATAATCTATATTATGTTTTTGACTAAAACCTTTTGCTACCAAACGAGCCTTATATTTATCAATAGAACCATCGGGGTTTAGTTTTCTTTTGAAAATCCATTTACAACCAATTATTTTAGATCCCGGAGGTAAGTCTACTAAAGTCCATGTGTTACATTTCATTATTGATTCTAGTTCAAGTTTAATAGCTTCTTTCCAATGAGAAGCATCATATGAAGAGATTGCTTCAGAAAAGCTTGATGGGTCATTATCTATAAGATAAGTGTAAAAATCATTTCCAAAAGAGGTCTCTGTCCTTTGTCTTTTACTTCTCCTTAATTCTTCTAGAGGACTATGACTGGTTTTTTCAAGGGAGTTTTCAACTACAGTTTCTAAAGGTGTTTTAGAAATAATTTTTTCTTTTAAAGGAAAGACAAGTTCAAAGAACTCAGCATTTTTGGTTTCAATAATTGTATTTATATCAAGCACATCACTTTTTAAGACAAGAAACCTATATGCAGCACTATGTTCAGCATAGCCAATAAACAAACAATCAGATGTTCTAGATCCTAATTTTCTCTTTTTAGGATCGGGCAACATGACTTTGGCTAGACACCCCCACACTTTTAAATATTTTAAGTTTGGTTTATAACCTTTCCATAATTCATAAGGTGTTATTCTAGTTTTCTTATATGGAATCCTATTTTGTAAATGACAAGCAGATAGTAATGCCTCACCCCATAAGTTATCAGGTGCAGAAGAACTAATTAGTAAAGCGTTCATTATTTCTTTTAGTGTTCTATTTTCCCTTTCTGCTATTCCATTAGATTCTGGAGAATAAGGGGAAGTTACTTCATGAATAATTCCTTCTTTCTCACAAAACTCATTAAAAGGAAAGTATTCTCCTCCTCTATCAGACCTAACCCTTTTGATTTTTCTATTTAATTGATTTTCTACTTCAGCCTTGTAAATTAGAAACATATCAAAGGCCTCATCCTTATTTCTAATTAGATATAATTTGGTATATCTAGAGAAATCATTTATGAAGGTTACATAGTATCTTTTCCCACCCCTAGTCATGGTTTGTTTTAAATCTCCTAAATTTGTATGTATTAGATTAAGAAGTTCAGTTTCATATTTTTGTATGGGAACACAAGATTTTTTTAGTTATTTTAGATTCTATACACGCATCACATTTATTTAAGCATGTTGTATTAATACCAGAAATCATGCCAAGATTTTGCAATTTTTTAATATAAGGTGCACTAACATGTCCTAATCTAGCATGCCATAAATCAAAAGAATCAATCATATAAGCAGAAGAAGTATTTCCATTAATAACACTAGAAATGTTGAGGACAAACAATCCCTGATCATAGTATCCTTTGCCTACAAACACGTCATTTTTGGTCATAATAATTTTGTCTGACTCAAATGACACTTTGACCCCCACTTTTCCTAATAAGGCCATAGAAATTAAATTAGCCCTAATGCTAGGTACATGCAATACATTGTTCAGTTGTAGAGTTTTTCCAGATGTAAGCTTGAGAAGAACTTTTCCTTTTCCTACTAGGGCAGTGGTTCGGGAGTCTCCAAGATAGACCTGTTCCTCTCCTTCTCCTACATTATTGCAGGAGAAAAAGGCATCTCTGTTTGTACAGATGTGCCTAGTAGCCCCAGAATCTACTGTTAGTCCTTAACTTTACAATAAATCTTTTAATAAAAATTTCATAAAAATAATAAAAATTTGGATAATTTGTTAGAAAATTAGGTTTTAATTCAATAAATGGATGTTGTTGGAAATAATCTGCCCTTGATCAATTTTCTCTAGTTTTGTAGTAAAAAAGTAAAGAATTCAAGAGAAAATTATACTGGAGGATCTGACGCGTAGCATCAATCCCACGCGTAGCGTCCATAGCTACTTTTGATGCTAACGCTACGCGTCACAGCCACACGTAGCGTCAGTGCTGCGTGGACTCCACAGCCAAGCTGGCCAAGCACTCACTTAGTGACCCATTATTGGCCACTCCACTCAGCACAATTGGCCAAAACGTAGTGGAGACAGGGACACATGGCCAAGCATGATTGAATATAATATTCCAAGGTGGCCACTACCAGCTACGTTAATGGAGGTTGAGTCAGGAGACTGACGCGTAGCGTCAGCACCCTTACTCAGCCCTATAAATAGGGCCATCCAACACCATTCATCACATCCTATTCTCTGCATTCAGAGTTCTTTCCTCTCTTCTATACTCGAGTTTTGAGTATTTCTTTTAGAGTTTGCAGTTCTAGAATAGTTTTCTAGATACTTGAGAGTGTTATGGTGTATTGTGATCGTTGTATCGTGAAGTTTCCATCGTCTTCGTAATGTCAAACTCTGTAAGTGTTGTTTCTACTTTTACCATGTGTAACTAATTTGTTTATGTTGGAATTGGTGAACTAATCTATTGAGTATAATGTTGTGAATTCGACCTCTGCATGTTTATGATTCAAGTCCATGTTAGTATTTCAACCTTTTATTAATATGAACGTCAAACGGGAGAATGATTTTCATGTGTATTGAAACTTGTTTTATTAGTATGAATGTCAAACGAGAGAATGATTATTCATGCCATATTGAAACTTGTTTTGACGAAAGTAAAAGTTGAAATACCCTTGGTATCTCAATTTTATAGGGGTTGTTAACCATTGTTGCCATAAGGCCAGGTCTTAATGCAAGTTTTTACTGAGAAAGCTCACGAGGGATCAGACTTTACGGTGAATTCTTAGAATTTATATCACGAGGGATCGGTTATAATGATTTTAAGCTGTAATGACATGAAACTTGATGATTAAATATGCATGTCTTGAGTTCCTCATTGTTATTCCAGATTAGGGATCCAATTTCTAATATAATTTGTTTATCTGTGTTTATCTCAAGTATCTTACCTATTCTAAATTGTAACTCAACTTTTTAGATAGATTTTTATTTTCTTTTTATCTCATGAACTACTCAATCATGCTATCCTGTGAATATTGTATAAATTGTATATAAATCATTCTTTTGTCCATAACTTTCTTCACATTTACCATAGTGAATAGAAAATTACTGTTGCTATTGGACTTTCAATCCCAGTGGAACGATATCTAAATTTTGAAAACTACAAACGATTGGTGCGCTTGCCAATTAACAACCCGGTGGTAGAAACGAACGGTTCAGACGATATCGCCGAGTTAACAAGTTTTCTGGCGCCGTCGCCGGGTATTGAATTGTTTTAGTAAAATAGTAAATTTTTAATTACCGTGGTAAATTTTTTTTACCTTAGTTAAATTTTTTTTATTTGTTTACTTTTACTTATTGTTACACTAACTTTCTTTGTCTATGTTTGTGTATGCAAACCCGATCTACTACAGGTAAAATTTATTTTGATCCTGAGATAGAAAGGTTTGTAAAGAAAATCAAGTCTTTGAAATCTAAAACATAAACTAAATCTTCTTCTACTTCTAAAATTTTTGAAAATTCAAATATGGCTGCTGAAATAAGAACATTGGGATAGTTTGCTGCTATTAATGGTCCATCCCAAGTTTGAGAAATGTTTCAAGGACCTGTTGTACCAGTAGAGATTAAACCTGCTACTTTAAATATTATTCAAAATAATCAATTTGCTGGCTTAAACCATGAAGAACCGTATGAACATTTAACTGTTTTTTATGAGTTATGTAGCATAATTGGTTTTAAACCCAATCAAGAAGAATCTGTTTATATGAGGTTATTTCCTTTTTCATTGATTGGTAAAGCTAAAGAATGGTTTAAATCTTGCCCACCGGGTAGTTTTGCAAACTGGTCCGATGTCGAAAGAAAATTTTTGGAAAGATTTTATTCTCCTTCAAAATACTTTGAAGCCATGACAGCCATACATTCTTTTTCTCAAAATAATGATGAATCATTAGGAGAAACATGGGAACGATTCAAGGCACTCTTGAGAAAGTGTCCAAACCACAACTTGGATGATGCCGAAAAGGTAAGAATCGTTTACCATGGTCTATTACCTCAGTTTAAGATGATGTTAGATGCTTGTGCAGGTGGTTTTTTAATGAACAAAACTGTGGAGGAAGCAATTGAGATATTGGAATCAATGTCTATTAGTGACCGTCAAGCAAAACATGAAAGAGGTAATATACAGAGGAAGCCAGGTATGCTCGAATTGGGAGTGAATGATGCAGTATTGGCTCAGCAAAAATTGCTGACCCAACAAATTGAAGCCATGAGCAAACAACTAGAGAAACTTCAAATTGCTCAAGTGACATCACCACCCCCCGCTCAAGTGAAACAATGTATGCATTGCATGGGTGAACAACCATGTGGTTATTGTGCCCTTGACAGAAATGAGCAAGAGCAAGCCAATTTTCTGAACCATCAAAGAATACCATTGGGTAACTTTCCTTTCAATTATGGTAATTCTTTTCCTAACAATTTTCAATAGGGATGGCAGAATCAGAATTCTGGCTGGAGACAAGATGCTGGACCTTCCAACAGACCTCCTAACAATCAATTTAAGCCACAACAATCACAAATTGACAATGCAAGATTGACAAGGATTGAGGAATCTATCCAATAGTTATTGTAATTTGTGGAGACAAATAAAGCTGCCCGAAAAGCATCAGACATACAAATGGGTCAGCTTGTAAAAGAAATAGCTGAATTGAAAAATTCTGGGTTTACTGCAAACACTCAAAACCCAAGGGAACAATATAATGCTGTTTCTTTTGAAAATTGTAAAGTTGTGAAAATTGATTGTAAAGAAAAAAATGAGAAAAAGAAAGAAGAAGAAGAGAAAGAAAATGAAAAAAATAGAAAAAAATGAAAAAAATATGCAAGTGAATGAAGAGCAAGAAACAAACTGTATTACCATCGTAACCCCAAAAAAATGTAAAGATTCGGGGAGTTTCACCATTCCTGTAACCATTGGAAATATCAACATCAGGAATGCTCTGTTAGATTTAGGGGCGAACATCAATTTGATGCCCCTAGATTTAATAAAGTGCATTGGTGAATTTGAGCTAAAAGAAGCTAAGACGAACTTACAGTTTACGGATCGCTCTATCAAGAAGCCTTTTGGGATTGTAGAAGATGTGTTGGTAAAGGTTGATAAGTATCACTTCAGGGTTGACTTTGTGGTACTGGATGTGAAGGAGGATACTGAGATCCCCCTGATCCTTGGAAAACCTTTCATGAAGACTGCAAAGATAAGAGTAGATGTTGATCAAAGTATGGTTGCAGTCAAAGTTTATGAAGAAGAAGTAAGCTTCAGTGCTCATGAACATCTTAGGTCAAAAGATGAGGAAAAAGTTTACCCTTCAACCGAACCAAGTATATCTCTTCCTAATCAATTAAATTGTTTTAAATTAACCGATGCCTTGAATGATGAAAGACAGGTAATCAAGCATCGGAGAAGAAGAAGGAGGAAGAAACAGACAGTGATTCCTCAACCAAAATTGAGAAACCACTTGATTAATCAGAGGTAATGTCTGGCTGGATACATTAAATCTAGCACTCAATGGGAGGCAACCCATTCTTTTCTTGTTATTTTCAATTATTTTTAACATATAAAAAAAGACAAAAAAAACAAAATTATCTTTTAATAAATACTCAAAATTTTTGTTAGTAAGTTAATTTATTCACTTAACATTTTTACACAATAAAACCAATTTTGTAAAATCAATTATTGATTCTTTTATAACTTAGGAATTTTGATAAATTTAATTACAATAAGTTTATTAACTATCAAGCAAATTTCAAAAAAACCCGGTGAGTTGAGAAATCTTATTAAACACTTGAGGGTTTAATCGACATAACTTCATTCAAATTGATTTTGCTTTAATCTTTGATTTGTGTTGTTGTACAGAGAATTTAGGAAAATGATCAAGGCATATTTATTGGTGAAAAGAAACCTTGGGCCAAACAGCTTACCTTGGTAAAAATTATTTTATCCTTTGAAAGCCAATTTGAGCCTAAAAGAAATTTTTTGGTACCCTTAAAACCTAAATTTGTTTTAACCAGTCCCTATACTTGATTGATTAAAAGAGCAGTTGAAATAAATGTTCTCACAAAAATGGGGAGTGAAAATAAGCAACTTGATTCTTTTCAAAAGAAAATAAAGTATGAAAAAGAAAAGTCAAAAATAGTGAAAAGAATCAAGTTGGGGGTATTTATTTTTCATCAATAAAAGAAAATGAGAAGTTTGGGCCAAGAGAAAGCCTAAAAATTATAAAATGCTCTTTTATGATTTCAGGTTTTTGAATTCCAAGAAAAACCATTGATTCTTGTAAGCCAAGCCTCATTACAACCCGTGAAAAGACCTTGTGATTTCTGAATTAACTCTGTATAACTAACCATTGATTAGATGAAAATCAAAATTTAATTCATTTGATTTTATGATTGATTGAGTGAAATAGGTTACCAATTGCATTGAGATAAACACTTGGAGAGGTAAGCCTAAAATTATGCTTGATATGTTAATAAAATATTGTAAAGAATTTTATCATTAAACCTTTGTTACATTAGATGCCTATAATTGATTATTTCAAAATGGTAAATTGTGTAATTACTTTTTGTGATAAATTCTCGGACTAACTCAAAAATTTGATTTCAAATTTTTATTTTTTATTTTTCTCTCTTGCTCGAGGACGAGCAATGTCTCAAGTTGGGGGTATTTGTTAGTCCTTAAATTTACAATAAATCTTTTAATAAAAATTTCATAAAAATAATAAAAATTTGGATAATTTGTTAGAAAATTAGGTTTTAATTCAATAAATGGATGTTGTTGGAAATAATCTGCCCTTGATCAATTTTCTCTAGTTTTGCAGTAAAAAAGTAAAGAATTCAAGAGAAAATTATACTGAAGGATCTGAAGTGTAGCATCAATCCCACGCGTAACGTCCATAGCTACTTTTGATGCTGACGTTATGCGTCACAGCCACGCGTAGCGTCAGTGCTGCATGGACTCCACAGCCAAGCTGGCCAAGCACTCACTTAGTGACCCATTATTGGCCACTCCACTCAGCACAATTGGCCAAAATGTAGTGGAGACAGGGACACATGGCCAAGCATGATTGAATATAATATTCCAAGGTGGCCACTACCAGCTACGTTAATGGAGGCTGAGTCAGGAGACTGACGCATAGCGTCAGCACCCTTTCTCAGCCCTATAAATAAGGCCATCCAACACCATTCATCATATCCCATTCTCTGCATTCAGAGTTCTTTCCTCTCTTCTATACTCGAGTTTTGAGTATTTCTTTTAGAGTTTGCAGTTCTAGAATAGTTTTCTAGATACTTGAGATTGTTGTGGTGTATTGTGATCGTTGTATCGTGAAGTTTCCATCGTCTTCGTAATGTCAAACTCTGTAAGTGTTGTTTCTACTTTTACCATGTGTAACTAATTTGTTTATGTTGGAATTGGTGAACTAATCTATTGAGTATAATGTTATGAATTCGACCTCTGCATGTTTATGATTCAAGTCCATGTTAGTATTTCAACCTTTTATTAATATGAACGTCAAACGGGAGAATGATTTTCATGTGTATTGAAAATTGTTTTATTAGTATGAATGTCAAACGAGAGAATGATTATTCATGCCATATTGAAACTTGTTTTGACGAAAGTAAAAGTTGAAATACCCTTGGTATCTTAATTTTATAGGGGTTGTTAACCATTGTTGCCATAAGGCCAGGTCTTAATGCAAGTTTTTACTGAGAAAGCTCACGAGGGATCAGACTTTACGGTGAATTCTTAGAATTTATATCACGAGGGATCGGTTATAATGATTTTAAGCTGTAATGACATGAAACTTGATGATTAAATATGCATGTCTTGAGTTCCTCATTGTTATTCCAGATTAGGGATCCAATTTCTAATATAATTTGTTTATCTGTGTTTATCTCAAGTATCTTACCTATTCTAAATTGTAACTCAACTTTTTAGATAGATTTTTATTTTCTTTTTATCTCATGAACTACTCAATCATGCTATCCTGTGAATATTGTATAAATTGTATATAAATCATTCTTTTGTCCATAACTTTCTTCACATTTACCATAGTGAATAGAAAATTACTGTTGCTATTGGACTTTCAATCCCAGTGGAACGATATCTAAATTTTGAAAACTACAAACGATTGGTGCGCTTGCCAATTAACAACCCGGTGGTAGAAACGAACGGTTCAGAAGATATCGCCGGGTTAACATCTACCACCCATTTACTTACATTGGTCATAAGCATTGCTTGAGAAATAGCTGCAACAACAATGTCATCTCCTTCAATCAAGTTTGCACTTGTTTTGGGAGGAATTTCATTTCTATTTTTAAATCTGCATGTACTAGCAAAATGGCCTGGTTTTCCACATATAAAACATGATCCTTTTCTTTTAAAAGTAGGGGGTTTGTAGACTTTGGATTTGTGATCAGAAGATGAATTGTTTTTGTCGTACCTTTTCTTTGGATATTTATTTGTTTGTACCAAATTTGCACTTGCAGAGAATGCCTTTACTTTCGCAGCTTTAATCTCTCTTCGATTTGTGTCCTCAATAATAATGTGAGTAATTAAATCTGCAAGGGAGAGTTGTTTGTGCTTATGCTTTAATTGTTGTTTGTAGTCCTTCCATGATTCCAGTAATTTCTCTATAAGAAAACCTGCTACAAGTGGATCTTGCATGAATATATCTTCAGGTATTCATTGATTTGCATCTTAGACATTGTTGATAATCGTGCGCGCAGGGGGAATTTGTCGTTTTGAACTAAATTTCCCAACATCGTGTTTGGACTTTATGCGCGCGAGGGCCCAACATTTTCTATTCCATTTTACAAGGCTTACAAACTTTTTGGTATATAAACCTTAAACAAATCTCAAGTCCAAGCAATGTGGGACTTGATATCTTTTGAAATAGACTATTTTTCCAACATAGTTTAGAAGTTGATTTATTAACGTAAGCATAAGGTAGATAAACTGTGACTTTGCCACCAAAGAATAAATTAATTAATTAACAAAAAGAAGAGAACCATCACAACACAAGTTAGGAAGTGGGGGAGCATAGACAAACAAAAATTCTAATCCCACTTTTTGAAATAACTAATTAATAAACAATTTTAAGAAGCTTTGTATCTTTCATACTCTACCTTATTCTTGTTAAGCCTTAATTAATCAAGTATTAAAAGTTTAATTATCTTGAATATGTAGTAATTTTAAAATATTAGATTTACTATTTCACTTATTCAAATGTCTATAAATTAGAATAAATATCATGAGTTATACTTGAACCTAAAAAGAGAAGAACCGTTTATTTAGATTGAGTATATATAACATCCTTTTAATGTTTCACACAAATGTCATTCAAACAGCCGCAGGGAGTCATATGTGTAGAATTTTATCCCGTAAGAACAAGTTGTTTTCATAATTAGAACTAATAACTACCTTACCAATCATCATGGTGCCAAAGCTTTACCTCTACATTAATTGCAAGATCACTTGAAATAAATCAAATCATAAATTATTTTTGAGAAATGCAAATGGCTGCAAACACTGTGGATCAAAAACCTTCCCTAACTTTTTTCTTTTTTGTAAAGAATGTGCAATTTAGTAATAACCATATCCTTTGTCAAGTCTTCAAAAAGAAGGCTTGACCATTCTGGGTTGCTTATACAATGTGAAAATTGATAGTCTTTGAAGATGTTTCTTGCTCAAACATTTTGTCTTTTTTTCCCTTCTACAGGGTTGACTAACAATTCCTTTCTAGGTTAGTTCTTCTGCCTTTATCACTCTTGAAAAAAGTAACAGGTGTTATATATCCTCTCTTAAGTATCCAATTGTATCTAAAGCATTGTTTTAATAGTT
Source organism: Clitoria ternatea (assembly GCA_037962975.1). Classification (NCBI taxonomy): domain Eukaryota; kingdom Viridiplantae; phylum Streptophyta; class Magnoliopsida; order Fabales; family Fabaceae; genus Clitoria; species Clitoria ternatea. The sequence continues at coordinate 247,616,443 of CM075672.1, read as the reverse complement.
TGAGAGATATTGAGTCATGAATTATCGAGTAAAAGAATTAACTGATAAGTGCTTTAACTAAATTATTGATACTAAATATAGTTATAAAAGTTGGCTGAACTTGATTAGTCTAGTCTAATATATTATCGGATTAGTCATGTAAATGAATGATATATTGATTTTCTTGATTCAGACATTTAGTTGGATTGGTTAACTAGGTAAATTATGTTTACTGAACTATATATTTTTTGAAAATTATCAAAGGCAACATGTTCAAGTGTTCAACCAATGGTTTGTGGATTTCATTGTTCACTTGTTAGTTAGCAAGTTTTTTTGTTCTATAACTTAATGTTAACAACATTATTCCAGCATTATTTCAATTGAATGATGGAGCGTTACAGGATAAGTTGGAAGGGGAATGTGAACTTTTGACGTAATTGAATAAATATGATTTAAATTTGACCAGCATGATTGATTTGAAGAGCTTTTGAATGATGGAACACAATTTTACTGTGCTTGGTAAAAAAGAAGTTGTACTGCTTTCTTTTATCATTTTCCAAACTGAATTCCCTTTGTTATCCTTATTAAGGTTAATATATATGTGCTTTTATTAGGTAGTAGTTGCTCTTAATTTAACTACTCATGATTCCTTTGTCTTTGTCATGACCAAACTTATTGTGGATGTGATATGAAGTGTAAATTGTATTGAGATAATGATAAACATGTATACTTTAATTCTGAAATATAAGTCCAAATGTTTTAGGATTATCTTTATGGCTAAATTGAAATGGATTATGGCATTTTTTTCTAATAGATAGATTGGATAGGATTCTTCCAACGGGAATTGTATATTAGTTTATATTTATTGTCATTATTATACTATTACTTTAATTTTTTTTCCACATAATTTTTTAAGAAGGATCGTTATAACCATTAGTCAACAATAATTTTATATGGATTCTAACCATGGTTGTACATGTGAAAATATACAACTGAAGTTGATCTTGTATCCAAATTTTAGGAATACCATTTCCTTTCTAATCTTTTCATCTAATTTTAGGTCTATTTTAGTTGCTTAAATTGGTAGGAATTGGTAGGAAGATCATTTTCTTTGTATCTTAGTTGTATCTTAATTTAATTTAGTGTCTTAGTTTTTATTCATGCATCTTAGCTTAAATTTAGTATCTTAACTTAAATTGCTTAAATTCAAAATTTGAACTTGGATCTTACTTTAGTTAGACTGTTTTTAAATGCCTCTGACTTACTAACCTCATCTGCTTTTGTTTAATTATAATTAGCGTGTTTTTGTTTATTTTTTTATTTCTTAGATAGCAACAAGTATTTTGCTTCATAGACACTCATCCTCAGCAGCAACAAGGTGTGTTTTTGTTTGATTTTTTTCCATTATTGATTATAAAGTCTGATCTAATGAACTGTGATGTCGGTTATTGAGATCTAATGAATTGCAACAACAAGGTGCTAATTTTTATTTCTATAGTTATCATTAGAATATAAACAAAGGAGGATAAATCTCATAGAATAACTTGTATATGATTAAGGTTTCATATAAAATATGCAGTTTTGAAACAAGTTGTAAATATTTAATAAGATTGTTGAAACAAGACTTGTCATATGTTAGACTTGTCATAGTCCAATTTTTAACTAAATTTGTATCGGTAATTAAATATTAAAAAATTGAAGTTTCTCAGAAAAATAAGAACTGAATTTTAGAAAATAGGAAATTTAATTCCAGTTACAAAGATATTTTTATTTCATAAATTGGATTTAAAATGAGGTTAGACGGAAACAAAACGCGACAATAAAATGTAGAATTATTAAGAAACCCATTTAAAAAAAAAGAGAGAGAAGAAATATCTTCTCTGTCTCGAAGGCTCTTCGCTTTTCTTCCTTTCCTTCCACTGCCATTAGCAACTATAAATTCTTCATCTCCACCTCAAATTTCTTCAACCCAAAAACTCCACAAGATTCCATAGCCCTTCATCATCTTCTTCAAGCTTTCAAAACCTCCATTACCACACTCAAGCTCTTCAATTTTGGCATCTTAGGAATAACACTCACTTAAAGATTTGAGGAGATACAAGGGATTTTATCACAAGGAAAACTTAGGAATCTTCAATTGAGGTAAGAAAGAGGAGATAGGATATTAAATAGATAGGAATTAAGTTAGAATTGCTTGTTTAATTGATTAATGATTTAGAAACTCATATAGTTAAATTTTAATTTAAATAGAATTAAGTTATGGAATTGATATTAATTGATATGGAATATGATATATGATATGTTTCTGATGCTGTATGATGATTTGGAATCAATTTGGCATGTTTAATTTACAATTTAAAGCATTTAAAACAGCAAAAATAGCAAAACAGAGGTGTTGTTTTCATTTCTGCATAATCAGACTATTTAACAGCGGATATTTGGAATCGGTATTAAAAACCGGAAACGGTGGTATTTTTGTAATTAAAATAGAAGCGGTGACATTTTTGTAAATAAATTAGAAGCGGTGACATTTTTGTAAATAAATTAGAACGGTGGTATTTTCATAAATAAGACTAGTGGCATTTTTGTAAATATGATTAAAAACATAAAATAATGATTTTTTTATAAAATTAGAACTATTATTAAATAATGGATTTTTAATTACCCTTGATATTTTATCTTGAAATAAATAAATATGATTAATTAAATTAATTTTTGAAGTTTATTTAACATATTTAAAGGAGAAGAATTTTTGTTTTAAATTATTTTAATTTTATAATATTAAAATGAAAAATGTGATTCCATATTTTTTGAACTATGATATGTTAATAAATGTTATGGAAAATGTGTTTCCATATTCTTTGGATTATGATATACGAAGTAAAATATTATAATATTTTGATTATTATGATACTTTTATTAAAATTAATTATATAAAGGAATTTGATATTTTAACTCAGATCTAATACATTCATGCATCATATGCATTGACCGTTCAAAAGATCCTAGGGGGGTTCTTTGAAGGGGTTCCTAGTGGGGGAATGCACTCTGTTGAGCAACAGACCCCTGCGGTGGTTTTATACCACGGTCGTCGTAAGGCCTGAGCAGTGTATCCTTAAAGGGGTCCCGAAACACTTGTTACTAATATTATTGTTATTTGATGTTGGTGTTGCATTATGGGCGCAGTATCGATTGGATATCCATAAAAATATTATTGTTGGAAATCACTGTCTATGTTCCTACCAGAATGGATCCATCATGTATTTTCATAAAAAATGGAAAATAATAATATAAAAATAATACAAGACACTTGTTTGGCATCTACATCTCATAGCATCCTACTTGTGTTTGTGTATGTTCTAATTTAATTTCTATTTATTTGATTATCTCACTCTTTCTATTACTTGTGGCAACTCTTTAGTGTTTAATCAGGAGGATATATGACAAACTAGATGATGCTTGATGTGGATGAACTATAAAGACTTTTGATGTTGTTGCTTGCTTGCGTAGCTACTTTGGCTGTATTATGTATGTGTTATGTTTTAGTGTTTTATATCTTTATATTTTATAAGATCTAGGTACTTGTTGTAAAATATAATATGTACAGAACTTTGATATTATGTATAATAATAATAAGTTAATTATGTAAAAAGTTACGCACTCTGATATTTTATCAGTAACCTCTGAATTCAGGTTGTGAATCACTTGATAATTACCAGGAGAAAAATAAGTTATCCAAGAAATTTTATATGGTGAAGGTAATTGTCTTGGGATTTGCAAGTTGGCTCCACGGTGTTACAACTGAAGTGGTATCAGAGCAATGGTTTATAAAATATAAAGAAAACCTTAGGAAGTAACTAGAGAATAACATAAGATAGCTTGAAGTATGTGAACCTTGATTGCTATTTGTCTAAAATTTGTGTTTCTGTGTGTAATGTGTGCTCTTTGTATATTTGTTTAGTATAATTGTTAGTGTAACATTGTTAGAACTCTGAGCATATTAGATACTCAGAACTGAATGTAGTGATACCTGTAGGATAAGAAATGGCTAGACATCAAAACGATGATGCCATGGCTGCTGCATTCGATCGATTTCCTGAAATCCTTGAAAGACAAGAACAACAAAGGTTAACCGAAGGAACCCATGGACTTGACCGTTTATTGAAAAGGAAACCTACCCAATTTAAAGGAGACTATAATCCAGAGGTGGCTTACCTGTGGATTAAAGAAATGGAACATATTTTCCAGTCCTTACCTTGTACTGAAGCCCAGAAGGTAGACTATGCTACCTATATGATGGTATGGGAAGCAGAGAATTGGTGGATCTTCGCTTGTGATAGGTTACTGGAAGTCGATAGGCTACTCAACTGGGAAAATTTTAAAGAAAGTTTTCTCGAGAAATATTTCCCTGCTAGCGTCAGAAGCAAAATTGAATTAGAATTTTTAGAATTAAAGCAAGGGAATATGTCTGTCGGAGAATACACTACCAAATTTGAGAAACTGTTATTGTTTTATCCTCCTTTCCAACAGCCAGGGACTAAGACTTCTAAATGCGTCAAATTTGAAAATGGTCTAAGGCCAGAAATTAAAGAAGTCATAGGACATCAGGATATTAGGAGTTTTCCTACTAATCAACAAATGTAGAATCTTTGAAGAGAACCATCGGGCTAGGATCGAGCAAGAGAAAAGTAGTAAGCAGTTGAGACCTTAATTAGTGAACTTCAAAAGGCGATGAGCATTTAACTAGAATTGATTTAGAGGTGGACCATCTTCATCATCTGGAGGACGTATGAACCAGCCAATCACATGGAACTGTTATAAATACGGAGGAAATCATAGAACTCGTGATTGTACACAAATAGATGTTACATGTTTCCAATGCAACCAGAAAGGATATATTCGTCCCAATTGCCCACAACTTTGCCAAGGTCCTAACACTATGAATGTTAAAACTGAGAACAACAATAATAAAAACAATGGCTAGCAGAGGAGGAGATAGCATTTGAGATGGACGTAATGGAAATGGTCGCGGAGGACATAATGTTAGTAGCAGAGCTTGTTGAGGACGAGAGAATGGTCAACTAGTGAGTAATCAGAACAAATCGCCTACAACTGGCAGAGTATTTACAATTAACGGATCAGAGGCATCACAGGCAGATGACTTAGTACAAAGTGAGTGCATTAAGGTAGTATCTTTAAGAATGCACTCATTTTGTACTAAGTTGTCTACCTGTGATGCCTCTGATCCACTCGTAGCAAATACTTTGCCAGCTGCAGGTGATTTGTTCTGATTACTCACTAGTTGACCATTCTCTCCTCCTCGACCAACTGTGCCCTTAACATTATGTCCTTCGCGACCATTTCCATTACATCCATCTCGAATGCTAGCTCCATTGTTGTTATTGTTGTTGTTCTCAGTTTTAACATTCACAGTGTTAGGACCTTGGCGAAGTTATGGGCAATTGGGATGAATATGCCCTTTCTAGTTGCATTGGAAACAGGTAACATTTGTTTGTGTACAATTACAAGTTCTATGATTTCCTCCGTATTTATAACAGTTCCATATGATTGGCTGGTCCACATGTCCTCTAGATGATGAAGATGGTCCACCTCTAAATCAATTATGGTTAAATGCTTCTCGCCTTTTAAAGTTCACTAATTGAGGTCTCAACTGCTTACTGTTTTTCTCCTACTCGATCCTAGCCCGATGGTTCTCTTTAAAGATTCTGCATTTGTTGATTAGAGTAGGAAAACTTCTAATCTCCTGATGTCCTATGGCTTCTTTAATTTTTGGCATTAGACCATTTTCAAATTTGACGCATTTAGAAGCCTCAGTCCCTGGCTGTTGGAAAGGAGGACAAAACAATGACAGTTCCTCAATTTTGGTAGTGTATTCTCCGACAGACATATTCCCTTGCTTTAATTCTAAAAATTATAATTCCTTTTTGCTTCTGATGCTAGCAGGAAAATATTTCTCGAGAAAACTTTCTTTAAAATTTTCCTAGTTAAGAAGCTACCGGCTTCCAGTAACCTATCACAAGTGAAGATCCACCAATTCTCTACTTCCCCTATCATCATATAGGTAGCATATTATACCTTCTGGGCTTCAGTATAAGGTAAGGACCGGAAAATACATTTCATTTATTTAATCCACCGGTAAGCCACCTCTAGATTATAGTCTCCTTTAAATTGGGTAGGTTTACTTTTCAAGAAATGATCAAGTCCATGGGTTCCTTCGGTTAACCTTTGTTGTTCCTGTCTTTCAAGGATTTCAGCAAATCGATTGAATGCAGCAGCCATGGCATCATCATTCTGACGTCTAGCCATTTCTTATCCTACAGGTATCACTACATTCAGTTACTAAGTATCTAATATACTCGGAGTTCTAACAATGTTACACTAACAATTATACTAAACAAATATACAAAAAGCAGCCTACCACACAGGCACACAAATTTCAAACAAATAGCAATCAAGGTTCACATACTTCAAACTATCTTATGTTATTCTCTAGTTACTTCCTAAGGTTTTCTTTATATTTTATAAACCATTGCTCTGATACCACTTCAATTGTAACACTCTGGAGCCAACTTAAAAATCCCAAGATAATTACCTTCACCATATAAAATTTCTTGGATAACTTATTTTCACCTGGTAATTATCAAGTGATTCATAACCTAAATCCAGAGGTTACTAATAAAATATCAAAGTGCGTAACTTTTTACATAATTAACTTATTATTATTACACATAATATCAGAGTTCCGTACATATTATATTTTACAACAAGTACCTAGATCTTATAAAATATAAAGATATAAAACACTAAAACATAACACATACATAATACAGCCAAAGTAGTTACGCAAGCAAGCATCAGCATCAAAAGTCTTCATAGTTCATCTGCATCAAGCATCATCCAATTTGTCATATATCCTCCTGATTCAACACTAAAGGGTTGCCACAAGTAACAGAAAGAGTGAGATAAAATATAAAATAAATAGAAATTAAATTAGAACATACACAAACACAAGTAGGATGTTATGCGATGTTGTTGCCAAACAAGTGTCTTGTATTATTTTTATATTATTATTTTCCATTCTTTATGAAAATACATGATGAATCCATTTTGGTGGGAACATAGGCAGTGATTTCCAACAATAATATTTTTACAGATATCCAACCGATACCATGCCCCATAATGCAACACCAACATCAGATAACAATAATATCAGTAACAAGTGTTGTGAGACCCCCCTTAAGGACACACTACTCAACCCTTAAGACAGTCATGGTATAAAACCATCACAGGACTCTGTTGCTTAATAGAGTGCATTCCCCCACCGGGAACCCCCCTCAAAGAACCTCCTGCGGATCCTTTGAACGGTTAATGCATATGATGCATGAATGCATTAGATCTGAGTTAAATTATCAAATTCCTTTATATAATTAATTTTAATAAAATTATCATAATAATCAAAATATTATAATATTTTACTTCATATATCATAATCCAAAGAATATAGAAACACATTTTCCATAATATTTATTAACATATCATAGTCCAAAGAATATGGAAACATATTTTTCATAGTAATATTATAAAATTAAAATAATTTAAAACAGAAATTCTTCTCCTTTAAATATGTGTATATAAACTTCAAAAATTAATTTAATTAATCATATTTATTTATTTCAAGATAAAATATCAAGGATAATTAAAAATCCATTATTTAATAATAATTCTAATTTTATAAAAAATCATTATTTTAAGTTTTTAATCATATTTACAAAAATGTCACTAGTCTTATTTACGAAAATGTCACCGTTCTAATTTATTTACAAAAATGTTATCGTTTCTGATTTATTTACAAAAATGTTACTATTTTTGTTTTAATTACAAAAATGCCACCGTTTCCGGTTTTTAAAACCGGTTGCAAATATCTGTTGTTAAAGGGTTTGATTCTGCATAAACGAAAATAGCACCTCTGTTTTGCTGTTTTTGCTATTTTAAATGCTTTAAATTGCAAATTAAACATGCCAATTAATTCCGAATCATCATACAACATTAAAAACATATCATATATCATATTCCATATCAATTAACATCAATTCTATAACTTAATTCCATTTAAATTAAAATCTAACTCTATGGGTTTTGTAAACCATTAATCAATTAAACAAGCAATTCTAACTTAATTCCTATCTATTTAATATTATATCTCCTCTTTCTTACCTTAATTGAAGATTCCCAAGTTTTTCTTGTGCTAAAATCCCTTGTATCTCCTCAAATCTTCAAGTGAGTGTTATTCCTAAAATGCCAAAAATTGAAAAGCTTGAGTGTGGTAATAGAGGTTTTGAAAGCTTGAAGAAGATGATAAAGGAAAAGCGGAGAGCCTTCGAGACAAAGAAGATATTTCTTCCCTCTCTCTTTTTTTAAATGGGTTTCTTAATAATTTTACGTTTTTTTGTCGCATTCTGTTTCTGTCTAACTTTATTTTAAATCCAATTTACAAAATAAAAATATCTTTGTAACCGTAATTAAATTTCCTATTTTCTAAAATTCAGTTCTTATTTTCTGAGAAACTTCATTTTTTAATGTTTAATTGTCGATAAAAATTTAGTTAAAAATTGGGCTGTTATTGTGGTATCAGAGCCTAGTCTATCCTAGTATGGTATGGTTCGAGGACGAACCAGGCGAAAGTTGGTGGGCATGTGACATCCTGGGCACTGTTGAGGGCGGGGAGTGATCGTTGGTGCATAGGCACGGATAAGGAGCGGCTATTGGCAAGCTTCCAGTGGGAGGGACACATGAAATAACCGAATACATACCAGAATAGAGGGATCCAAAGACTGTATAGGTATGGGACTATACCAATAAATGCATTAGCCTTTTTGGTAGCCTATCACTTAAGAACTTCAACGTTAAGCGTATTTAACTTGAAGAAATTTTGGGATGGGTGACCTCCTGGGAAGTTCTCAGGAAGTGTGTAAGTAAGGATAAAAGCACACTGGAAAGGTCTCATGTTGGTTTGTGGGGAAACTCGTTCATTTCTGAAAAGCGGTCGAGGCATTACAAGACTCACCATATGGAATTCCATTTGTTATTGATAATAAACTATAGCTTGAATGTTTTGGGTTGTGATATGTTGAACTCTATATAGGATAAACTATATTGGGTTGTTTTCTTTGTGTAACAGGGCCTGATTATAAATTTTGAAATGTCTAGTTTACAGGGAAGACTCTGCCCAAATTTCGGTAGGCTCCTGATATCGTTAGACCATGTGTGTACCCAAATAGGTTTCCGTTCAAGACTCAACACACAAGTCAATACACCATGTTGTGTTGGATCTCGAATTATCCCGGTTGGACAATTTAGGATGAATCTAAAACTAGTATGGCGTAACCCATAGATATTGGTATTTGTGTAAAACTTGTGTTATTGATGGTCAATTGGATTCTGATTTTTGCATTTTGTGTTGTCTCTGGGTGCATGCTTACGTAAGTTGTTTTGACCCGCACACACCTCTATGTACTTGAGAACCAATGTGAAATGCTGCCAAAATTCCGATTGAACGTCAACACACAAAGTGTACGTAAACATGTAGATGGGTTTATTAGTGGATAGCAAAGCTCACTAGGTACTAGGTGCTTGTGACATTAATTTCTGTAATGTTGACATTCATTTGATTGTCGTTTATTAGTGGAGAGCAAAGCTCACTAGGTACTACTTTGTGTGCTATATATTTATGTTATCTATAATGTTGAGATTGATTTGATTGTTGTTTGTTAATGGAGAGCAAAGCTCACTAAGTACTGGTATATGTGCTGATAACATAACTATTGTATGTTTGTTGATGTTTTTTTACATTGAATTGTACTGGAAAGTTTTCTACATGTAACAGGGTACTTGCAAAAATTAAGAAATGTCTGGTTTACAGGGGAAACTCTACCAAAATTTTAGTGGACTCCCCATTTTATATTAGTTTTAAGGTTTAATTTGTTGATTATTATTTCATTTTTTATAGTTATGCTGATCGAACTCACACTAGCAAAGCGATTACTACTGTTCTAATGGCCCAGTGGGATGGTCCTTATATCTCTTGGACAGATGCTGGTAAGATTGTCCAGGATAGATGGTTTGACATTTTCTCGGTTAGTCTAACACAACCCTTCTAATTTCATGTATCTTTTGAATTATTGTACACAATTACATTTTTATTTGTATTTGCATTCTACTTTGCATTGTGAGTATCAGTGGGAGGAGGGTATGATTGATGAGATTAGGAGGATATTTACCATAAAGACCTCTAAAATCATTAAGAATACCCTCTGAAAGGTGAGGGCGAAGAATGAGCACCCCCATTGGATCCTCGAGCCCTATTGGGAAGGGATGGTGCATAAGTGGAAGGGTGTCTTGTTCCAGCAGGCCAGTGCTAGGAACAAGGCAAACAAACTAGTTGATGTCGGAGCCTTCGTCTACACTGAGGATTCTATCTCAGTGGTTGAGCATAAAAGGAGATTTGTAAGTACACATTGTTAAATATATTTCTTAATACAATGACTTCAAGGTTTTTTCACTAATAATTTTAATATGTGTTGAATTACAGGAGCAGAAAGAGCACCGTGAGCCTTCGTTATTCAAGGTGATGTAAATCACCAAGAAGAATAAGACAAGTCACTAGGTTAACCAGAAAATCACCGAGATGGCGGTACTTTATCCAAACTTATATAAATGTTTTTAGATTTTTTTTATAGATTTACATTTAGTAACTTATCTGATTTTTCTAAACATATGCAGCAGGTGTTGTAACACCCTCTGTTACATCTTAATAATTTCTAAAAAATTCATAAAAAAAATTTTTTTAAAAAAAATATAATCGCTAAAAGAAACTATCAGAGTAAAATTACATATAATATTTCTGAAATACCTCATGAATTATCATTAAAACTTATAAAGTAATTTTACATTCATCCAAATAAAATAGATATTAAACATCATTAGAAAGAGAGGAAACTCCATGGCCCAAGAGCAGTTGCCTAGTGACATTATTTATTCATTGGACCACGGTATTCATACCGAGCTCCCTTTCTAGAACGTGCTATATATACTGTCAATGTTCTTCGATCCTTCCCTCTGTATGAACCATTAATTTAAAACATATGAAACAAAAACATAGAGAAAGGAGTGAGAAACAGAATATAATATTCTCAAATGGGACATAAGCAATAAAGGGTTTTCACAAACTAGTATAATAATATCAATCACAATCACATGCACAATCAATTTATGAATGTATGAATCATATGCCATATCTTCATCATAACTTATCTATATATGTGGGCCCCTTAAATTTTAATTTGCACTGGGCCAACCAGGAGTTTACACTGTTCCATAATTCCGGATAATAATAACATGAACAGCTCAACTGGCATGGAAACACTTAGAGACTCGTCAGATTGAAAAGGTTTTTATTGTGAAAGTACCCGACACTAGGGAGCTACCCCAAGTCCCCTGAAGCACCCTTTCACACCCTCTCATCCCAAGGCTCATAATTAAGCCTCCTCTAATGTATCCTCGGTTTCTCTAATCCGTCCCCAGACAATATCATTTTGTTTCTCTTCGATAATTCATGATGCATGAACTACTCGCGCATTTAGTTGGTTAAGGCTTTTAGAAACTCAATTATATTATCAGGGCCTACGAATCGCGACATAGCCACCCCAGTAAACTGTACTTTTTCAACTTCTCAAATATATACATAGAATTTTAGTACAGTTCCTTTTTAAATTACAAATCAAATCTCCTTATAATTTGAGTTTCAAAGCCTTAAATATATTTCACAACCTTCTTTAGAAAGTATATAGGTTAATTCAAAATCAATTACTAAAAACTTGAATTCGAAACTATCAATCTTTAAAATCTTAGTACTTGAAAATTTTGTATAATATTTTTATATATTTAAATAATATGTATATATATATATATATGTATATATTAAAATATTAGTAAAAATTTATTTTTATAAAATAATTTCTCTTTCTTTTTCTTTTTGATAAACTAACTAAAAAAATATAAATTTTAGTAAAGATATATACATATATACTAAAAGATAAAAAGAGATTTCTAAAAAACTTATGTAATTTTATTGAAATCTAAGAAATTTCTTAAAAGTAATTTAAATAAAGATGAATAAGTAAAGAAGTAGGAGATAAGTAAATTCTTACTGAATTTTAGCTTTCCGTCATGCTTGCTATATGCTCAAACTCCACAGTATAAGATTATCAATCATAATCAAACATTGTCAATCACAATCAAACATCATAAAACATAAATAAATATTAACAGTCATAATCAAATCAAATAATTAAACATCAGTTATAAATATGATAATTTAAAATTCAATGATTATTTAAATTAATAAAGTTTGTTTTAAGTTCTATGGTCAATTCCTCGCACATGTCTATGTAAATCCAAGATAGTTCAATCATTGCATAGGTCTAGTTCAGTCCATATATGTAGTCTAAGTCCTTGCATAGGTTCAGTCAAGTCCATAATAGTTCAAGTCCTTGCATAGGTTCAATCCAGTCCGCATAGGTCATAATAGTTTAAGTTCTTAAATAAATATTTCAGATATTAAGTTACACAAGATGCTTAATTTATTAATAACAATTATTATAAATTTTAAGTTAAAAGTTATTATTTTAAAATAATAATAATGTTATGTTTAAAAGGAGTAGGGGACTCCTCCCAATATTCTTATGTATTTTCATATTATATCCTTAATCTTACCCCCCTTACCTTGATTTGCTACCAAAAGTGAATTCGCTCTGCGCCTCCAAGTTCTAACAAAATATTAATACTAATTTATTTCAGTATAAGCTTAAGATGAAAATTAAGATTGCTATTAGAATGATAAATAGTAAATATGCATAGTAATAATAAATAGTAACGGTAAATGGTAAGTCATCAATAGTAATGGTAAATAGTAATTTTTGAATAGTAATAGTAAATAGTAAATCATGAATAGTAAATTTTGAATAGTAGTAGTAAATGGTAAATCATGAACAATAATAGTAAATGTAAATTTTGAATAGTAACAATAAATAGTAAATTTTAAATAGTAATGATAAATAGTGAATTTTGAATAGTAACGGTAAATAGTAAATTTTGAATAGTAACAGCAACTAATAAATTTTGAATAATAACGGTAAATGATAAATTTGAATAATAACAGTAAATGGTAAATTATAAATAGTGACAATAAATAGTAAATTTTGAATAGTAATAGTAAATAGTAAAAATAACACAGTGGTAATTTATTTTTACTATAGTAACTTATTCATAATAGTACCAGTATATTAATGGTTTAAGAGTGCTAAAAAAATAAACTAAAATTATAAAAAGAATATAGAAGAAAGTTATTACCTTACACCTCCAGCAGAACTTCTTTTTACCAAAAGAATTTACTCCCCACTAATTTCTTACGCACTATCTCTCTAGATTCTCTCTAATTTTTGGTGTGGAAATGTTGTAAATGAGCCATCTATTTATAGGAAGAAAATTTTACTATTTAAGATTACTTAATTATTTTTTTTACTATTCATGATATAAGCATTCACCCACCGGTCACTATTCATGATATAAACATTCACCCACCGGTCACTATTCATGATGTAAGTATTTACCCACCGATGATGTAAGCGATGATGTTGGCAGTGGCATTTTGGTTATTAGATGAAAGGTTAAGGGTATTTTTGTCATTCTAAAAAAATGAGAAAAATATAAAAATTCAAAAAAATTGTAAATTATATAACAATCAAAAAGTTCTAAAGAACTATAATCAAATTCCTTTAAAATTTTATTCTAAATAAGAAATAATGAAATTAGGGGTGTTACAACTCTACTCCCCTAAAAAAATTTCGTCCTCAAAATTTACACTTTTTAGTAAAACAATTGGGGATGAGACTCTTTCATCTCATTTTCTAGTTTCCATGTAGCATCTTCCCCTCTCGTTTCACTCCAAATGACCTTCACGAGTGAAATTTCCTTGTCCCTTAGCTTTTTTATTCTTCTGTCAGCTATTCTGATAGGTGGTGCATCATATGTAAGATTATCTTTAACTTGTATGACATCAGGTTCAATAACGTGTGTAGGGTCAAATATATACTTTTGTAAATTTGACACATGAAAAACATTATGGATATTAGAAAAAAAGGTGGTAATGCTATTTGGTAAGCAAGAGGACTAACTTTCTAAACTATTTGATATGGACCAATAAATCTAGGAGTTAGTTTTCGAGATTTCATTGCCCGACCGACCCCATTCGTAGGTGTGACTTTCAAGAATACATGATCACCTTCTTGAAATTCAAGCGGCTTTCTTCTTTTGTCATGGTAACTTTTCTGACTGCTTTGTGCTGCCTTCATCTTTTCCTGAACCATTTTGATTTTATCCGTGGTTTGTTGTACCAACTCTGGTCCTAGCATCAAGTTTTCACCAGTCTCAAACCAACATAGTGGAGTCCTACATTTTCTTCCATATAATGCTTCAAAAGGTGCCATGTTAATGCTAGCATGGAAACTGTTGTTGTAGGTGAACTCCACATATGGTAAGAATTGATTCCAACTTCCTTTATGCTCTAACACACAAGCTCGTAACAAGTCCTCTAGAGATTGAATTGTTCTTTCTGACTGTCCATCCGTCTGAGGATGATATGCTGAACTCAGACGTAGTCTTGTTCCCAAAGCCTTGTGTAAGCTCTTCCAGAATTGCGATGCAAAACAAGGGTCCCGATCAGAAATGATACTTGAAGGAATTCCATGTAATCTCATGATCTCCTCGATGTATAATTTTGCCAGTTTCTCCATTGAGTAACGAATATTAATGGGAATAAAGTGGGCAGACTTGGTTAATCTATCAACTATTACCCATATTGAATCATGTCCTAATGGAGTTTTAGGTAAAGAAGTCACAAAATCCATGGTAATGCTATCCCATTTCCATTCTGGTATTTCCATTAATTGTAGCATTCCAGGGGGTTTTTGATGTTCTACTTTAACCTTTTGGCAAATTAGACATGCCGCCACATACTCTGCCATCGCTTTCTTCATTCCAGGCCACCAAAATAACTTCTTCAAATCTTGATACATTTTAGTAGCTCCGGGATGAATGTTCATATAAATTTTGTGGCCTTCTTCCAGAATTGCTTTCCTCAACTCCTCTTGGTTAGGGATACACACTCGATCCTTATACCTCAGCAATTGATTGTTTCCTACGTTGAACTCAACTTATTTTCCTTGTTTTAAGAGTTCTTTTTTCTCTTGAAGGAATTCGTCCTCTTGTTGAGCCTCTAAAACTTGCTTCAAGAATTCACTTGTCACTTGCAACGCTCCTAATCTGTAGCTGTTAGCATTAACCTTTACTGCTAGGTTAAGATCTCTGAAGTTCTCTATCAATTCCAGCTCTTTAATCATCATGGTGGACGCATGCAAAGACTTTTGACTTAAAGCATCAGCTACTACGTTCGCTTTTCCAGGATGGTATTGCAACTCAAAGTCGTAGTCCTTTAAGAACTCCATCCATCTTCGTTGCCTCATGTTTAACTCCTTTTGGTCGAATAAATACTTGAGACTCTTATGATCGCTAAACACATCGAATGTTGCACCGTATAGATAATGCCTCCAAATCTTTAAGGCAAAGACTACAGCGGCTAATTCTAAGTCATGGGTAGGATAGTTAATCTCATGTTGCCTTAATTGGCGTGACGCATAGGCTACAACCTTCTTGTCTTGCATGAGTACACTTCCTAGTCCTTGTTTAGACGCATCACAGTAAACTTCAAAACTTCGATGTGGATCAGGGAGTACTAACACCGGCGAAGAAGTAAGTCGATCTTTCAGGTCTTGGAAACTATTCTCGCATTGTGTCATCCATATAAAAGGTTGTCCTTTTCGTGTTAGCTTGGTCAGTGGGTACGCTAACTTTGAAAATCCTTCGATGAATCTCCTATAGTATCCAGCCAAGCCTAAGAAACTTCTGATCTCAGTGATTGTGGTTGGTCTCTCCCATTTCAAAACTGCTTCCACTTTAGAAGGGTCTACAGCTATTCCTCCTTGACTAATTACATGTCCTAAAAAGTTTACCTCTTCCAACCAGAATTCACACTTCGACAGCTTTGCATACAATTGTTTCTTTTTCAGGATTTCCAACACAACTTTCAAGTGTTCGATATGTTCTTCTCTACTTTTAGAGTACACTAGTATATCATCAATGAAAACCACTACAAATTTATCTAGATATGGATGAAAAATCCGATTCATGTAATCCATGAATACGGATGGTGCATTAGTTACACCAAAAGGCATCACTAGATATTCGTAATGGCCATAGCATGTTCTAAAAGCAGTTTTCGGTACATCTTCTTTCTTCACCCTTATTTGATGGTATCCAGACCTTAAATCAATCTTGGAGAACACCGTGGCACCACGCAGTTGATCCATCAGGTCGTCAATCCTTGGCAGAGGATATCTGTTCTTGATCATTACCTTGTTTAGCTGCCGATAATCTACACACAACCTCATGCTACCATCCTTTTTTTTAATCAATAACACTGGTGCACCCCAGGGGGATACACTGGGTCGTATGAACTGCTTCTCTATCATCTCTTTAAGTTGTTTCTTCAACTCTGCTAATTCTAGAGGTGACATTCGGTATGGTGTAATTGAAATTGGTCCAACTCCAGGTACTAGATCAATGGCAAATTCCATATCTCTTTCTGGGGGTAAACCAGGGATATCTTCTGGAAAAACATCAGGAAATTCACACACGACTGGCAGATTTATGATTTTTGGTTCTTGCTCTCCTTTCATTGAAAGCAATAGCATGAATCCTTGAGCCCCTCCTTTTAAAGAGGCACTCACTTGGTTGGCGGTTAGAAATCTCGAATCCTCTGGATTCAAATTTACAGGTTCTTTAAACATTATGGTCTTGTTATGACAATCTATTAGAACATGATTGTCAGACAACCAATCTAGCCCAATAATAACTTCTAAGCCAGAAAGAGGTAAGCAAAAGAGATTAGCCTTAAAGTCCCTACCTCTATGACAATAGGGCACTCCCAACAAGCTTTAGAAGTGACAATGGGATTATTCCCAGGAGTATGAACAGATAAATCAAATGACAATTCTATCACGGGTAATTTTAGTTTTTCTACACAGTCATTGGAAATAAAGGAATATGATGCACCTGAGTCATACATAACAGTTAAAGGAATCTTATTAATGATACACTTACCTTCCACCATGGAGTCAGAATAGGATGCTTCTTCCCCATTAATTGTAAAAACCTTTCCTTTCGCCTTTGGCCTTCCGACTGCACTGTTACCTTGAGTATTTATGGATGTACTTGCACCTTCAGGGTTCTCCCTCTTTATCTCTGGGCAATCCTTGATGTGATGACCCGGTTTGTTATACTTAAAGCAAATATAAGTGTTTTTGGGACAATCCTTTTTCAAATGGGGTCCTCCACAGATAAAGCATTTAAATTCTAGTGCAGGTGTTGGATAATAGCTTCCAGATGAAGCTTGAGGTTTGTTAGGAACAGTGTTGTTCCAAACCGACGAAATGGAGCTTGGTAAGGCCTTTTTCTCCTAAAGTCTCTTCTTTGGTGATTGTGAGGTCCTCCACTTCTTATTTCTCCCGCCTTGTGAATGGATTCACGGCTTTTGGTCATTCTGTCCTTGTGATCCTCTTCGAAGATCCTACAACGATTTACTAATACAGAAAATTCATGGATTTTCTACATTCGTATAGCTTCTTTGATTTCTGGCCGCAATCCATTTACAAACTTTGCACACCGATCACCTTCATTAGTAGCATCATTATAATAAGAATAAAAGCGAGATAGCTCTTCAAACCTAGATGTATACTCTCCAACGCTCATATTTCCTTGGGTCAGTGACAGGAATTCAAATTGTATTTTCTCTTTAACATCAGCTGGAAAGTATTTCTCCAGAAACATATCCTTGAAATAATTCTAAGTGATCTCTACTTGGTTAACTTCGAACTGCCTACGCATACTATCCCACCAATGTTCAGCATCCTCAGATAAGGCATAAGTAGCGAAGACTACTTTATCACCTTCAGTACATTGCAGTGCTCGGAAGATTTTCTCTATCTCTCGAATCCATATTTGTGCTCCATCACGGTTGTATCCTCCCTTGAAACGAGGTGGATTACGTTTTTCGAACAGGTCTAACCTTCTTAAGGCATCATTACCTTGACCTTCACGTGCTCCCATTGCATTGATTAAGCGTTCTACAACTCCAGCAAGATCATTTCCGACCATTCTTTTCCTGTTTCACAGTAACTGAGACTTGTCATATCAATCACAGTTACTACCAAGTCAGATATTCTATTTTCTGTCACCTACACAGAGTTTACAGATAAAGCAAAATAGACCTTTCCCCAGGCCTACGGGATTAACTGCTCTGATACTATTTTGTAACACCCTCTGTTACATCTCAATAATTTCTAAAAAATTCATAAAAAAAATTTTAAAAAAAAATATAATCGCTAAAAGAAACTATCAGAGTAAAATTACATATAATATTTCTGAAATACCTCATGAATTATCATTAAAACTTATAAAGTAATTTTACATTCATCCAAATAAAATAGATATTAAACATCATTAGAAAGAGAGGAAACTCCATGGCCCAAGAGCAGTTGCCTAGTGACATTATTTATTCATTGGACCACGGTATTCATACCGAGCTCCCTTTCTAGAACGTGCTATATATACTATTAATGTTCTTCGATCCTTCCCTCTGTACGAACCATTAATTTAAAACATATGAAACAAAAACATAGAGAAAGGAGTGAGAAACAGAATATAATATTCCCAAATGGGACATAAGCAATAAAGAGTTTTCACAAACTAGTATAATAATATCAATCACAATCACATGCACAATCAATTTATGAATGTATGAATCATATGCCATATCTTCATCATAACTTATCTATATATGTGGGCCCCTTAAATTTTAATTTGCACTGGGCCAACCAGGAGTTTACACTGTTCCATAATTCCGGATAATAATAACATGAACAGCTCAACTGGCATGGAAACACTTAGAGACTAGTTAGATTGAAAAGGTTTTTATTGTAAAAGTACCCGACACTAGGGAGCTACCCCAGGTCCCCTGAAGCACCCTTTCACACTCTCTCATCCCAAGGCTCATAATTAAGTCTCCTCTAATGTATCCTCGGTTTCTATAATCCGTCCCCAGACAATATCATTTTGTTTCTCTTTGATGATTCATGATGCATGAACTACTCGCGCATTTAGTTGGTTAAGGCTTTTAGAAACTCAATTATATTATCAGGGCCTACGAATCGCGACATAGCCACCCCAGTAAACTGTACTTTTTCAACTTCTCAAATACATACATAGAATTTTAGTACAGTTCCTTTTTAAATTACAAATCAAATCTCCTTATAATTTGAGTTTCAAAGCCTTAAATATATTTCACAACCTTCTTTAGAAAGTATATAGGTTAATTCAAAATCAATTACTAAAAACTTGAATTCGAAACTATCAATCTTTAAAATCTTAGTACTTGAAAATTTTGTATAATATTTTTATATATTTAAATAATATGTATATATATATGTATATATTAAAATATTAGTAAAAATTTATTTTTATAAAATAATTTCTCTTTCTTTTTCTTTTTGATAAACTAACTAAAAAAATCTAAATTTTAGTAAAGATATATACATATATACTAAAAGATAAAAAGAGATTTCTAAAAAACTTACATAATTTTATTGAAATCTAAGAAATTTCTTAAAAATAATTTAAATAAAGATGAATAAGTAAAGAAGTAGGAGATAAGTAAATTCTTACTGAATTTTAGCTTTCCGTCATGCTTGCTATATGCTCAAACTCCACAGTATAAGATTATCAATCATAATCAAACATTGTCAATCACAATCAAACATCATAAAACATAAATAAATATTAACAGTCATAATCAAATCAAATAATTAAACATCAGTTATAAATATGATAATTTAAAATTCAATGATTATTTAAATTAATAAAGTTTGTTTTAAGTTCTATGGTCAATTCCTCGCACAGGTCTATGTAAATCCAAGATAGTTCAGTCCTTGCATAGGTCTAGTTCAGTCCATATATGTCATAATAGTCTAAGTCCTTGCATAGGTTCAGTCAAGTCCATAATAGTTCAAGTCCTTGCATAGGTTCAATCTAGTCCGCATAGGTCATAATAGTTCAAGTTCTTAAATAAATATTTCAGATATTAAGTTACACAAGATGCTTAATTTATTAATAATAATTATTATAAATTTTAAGTTAAAAGTTATTATTTTAAAATAATAATAATGTTATGTTTAAAAGGAGTAGGGGACTCCTCCCAATATTCTTATGTATTTTCATATTATATCCTTAATCTTACCCCCCCTACCTTGATTTGCTACCAAAAGTGAATTCGCTCTGCGCTTTCAAGTTCTAACAAAATATTAATACTAATTTATTTCAGTATAAGCTTAAGATGAAAATTAAGATTGCTATCAGAATGATAAATAGTAAATATGTATAGTAATAATAAATAGTAATGGTAAATGGTAAGTCATCAATAGTAATGGTAAATAGTATTTTTGAATAGTAATAGTAAATAGTAAATTGTGAATAGTAAATTTTGAATAGTAGTGGTAAATGGTAAATCATGAACAATAATAGTAAATAGTAAATTTTAAATAGTAACGGTAAATAGTAAATTTTAAATAGTAATGGTAAATAGTGAATTTTGAATAGTAACAGTAAATAGTAAATTTTGAATAGTAACAGCAACTAATAAATTTTGAATAATAACGGTAAATGATAAATTTGAATAATAACAGTAAATGGTAAATTGTGAATAGTGACAATAAATAGTAAATTTTGAATAGTAATGGTAAATAGTAAAAATAACACAGTGGTAATTTATTTTTACTATAGTAACTTATTCATAATAGTACTAGTATATTAATGGTTTAAGAGTGCTAAAAAAATAAACTAAAATTATAAAAAGAATATAGAAGAAAGTTATTACCTTACACCTCCGGCAGAACTTCTTTTTACCAAAAGAATTTACTCCCCACTAATTTCTTACGCACTATCTCTCTAGATTCTCTCTAATTTTTGGTGTGGAAATGTTGTAAATGAACCATCTATTTATAGGAAGAAAATTTTACTATTTAAGATTACTTAATTATTTTTTTTACTATTCATGATATAAGCATTCACCCACCGGTCACTATTCATGATATAAACATTCACCCACCGGTCACTATTTATGATGTAAGTATTTACCCACCGATGATATAAGCGATGATGTCGGCAGTGGCAATTTGGTTATTAGATGAAAGGGTAAGGGTATTTTTGTCATTCTTAAAAAATAAAAAAATATAAAAATTCCAAAAAATTATAAATTATATAACAATCAAAAAGTTCTAAAGAACTATAATCAAATTCCTTTAAAATTTTATTCTAAATAAGAAATAATGAAATTAGGGGTGTTACAGGTGTACCAGGCCATGCAGGCCCAGAAGGAGGCTGAGCTGGACACTCAGACACCTGATAGGGAGGCATCTCTTACCCTTTCTTCTACTGACGATAACACCATCTATTTAGAGGCTGTCAGATGCGTCAACAGGAAGGGGAGGGTGTTTGGCCTCGGTGGGATCAGGACCCAAATAGCTAGGATAAGGAAGCCCTTTGCCGCTTCCTCTATGTTGCCTACAAATCTTCTTCAAGTTATTGAGAACCTAAACACCGAGCTAGCAGAGGAGCACCGACAGAGGCAGCTGGTGGACGAGCGAGCTCAGTAGGATCGAGATGACACTCGCAAGCTACTGGCGCAGCAGGAGGCTCTGATCAGCCGGTTGATGGAGTCTTTACCATCTCGACCTGACGACCCAAGCTCTGTTTCCCAGCCAGACCCACCACCCCAGGATCCCTCCTGTTGATGGACTTATTTTTGTATTTATTTTTTTTAGTGTTACATTTTTTCTATTTATTCTTTTTATTGTTTGAGTTGTAAATAAGTTTTCGGCTATTAATATTTCTTTTATTTGGCGTTGTTTATTATTGATGACTTTTATATCTTTTTATCTTTTTTTGTTTATTACGAGTCTATATATGCATCTGTTAAATAATAAAAGCATTATAAAAAAATTAATATATATTTTAATTTTATAAAAATATTTAATCCAACTTTATAAAATATAATTTATAATACTAAACCGTAAACCTATAAAATTTTATGAAAATAATATCTAAAAAAATCATTTTTTATTATTAGCAACGAGCATATTATCGTCACTAATGTGGCCATCATTTAGCGACTAAACCAGCGACAGATGAAACATCAAATATTTAGCTATGGATCTTTCTCTTCACTAAGTTTGGTCCCTCCTTAGTGACCACCTCAGCGACACAAAGACCTATCAAATATTTAGCTACGAAGCTAACCCATCGCTAACATTGATTCCTCTTTAGCGACCACGTTAGCGACGGATACTCATTAAAAACATAGCTATGAAGTTGAAGCGGTCCCTGAGGTTGGTTCCTTCATAATGACAGCTTCAGTGCGGTCGCTAAATTAGGCTCGATTAGCAGCGGAGTAACTTAATTTTGTTAGTAACGAGGTAGTTACCATCGCTAATATGGGACCGGAATAGCGACGGATCGCACACAAAGTGGACCACCTTCAACGATGGCGTCCTGCCGTCACAATTTTTGCCACAGTGTTCACTTGTCATCGCTGACTTGTTAGCGACCAGGTTCTTAGCGACGGGATTCGGCCGTAGCTAACGTCGTCACTAATATATTTAGCGCGGATTACTCGGTTTTAGCGACAGGTTTTTTCCTTCGCAAATGGGTCTTTTTTTAGTAGTGTAAGAAAGTTCTTCTACAAGGACAACTTAAAAAATGGATTATATGTTTTTGATCAACTACAACTTATGCATACTCCTATATCAAATTCCAAGTCTGTTATATTTAATTTTGTTTCTTGTAATAAAGTCTCTTTATGACACTCTAGCCTAGGTCATTGTTCTTTAAATATTGTCAACATATTATGGGACAATGCAAGACACTATTTAAATGAATAATAACATGTTGTTTGTTCTTCCTGCTACTTAGGGAAGGCTTACAAACTCTTTTCCTCCTTATCTACTATTATTTATAATGAACCTTTTGAATTGGTTTATTATGATATTTAGGATGCCTTTCCAAGTTCTCTTGGATAAACTTTCTACATAACAGGTCTTAGGTTTTATTAATTTTTGTTAGATTCAAAGTAATGATTGAATTGTAGCTTAATAAAAATATTAAAACTCTTTAGACTGATGCAAGAAAGAAGCATATGGTATTATCAAAATACCTCACTGATAATAACATCATTCATAGACTTAGTTGTGTCTAAACTCATGAGCAAAATAGCTTGGTAGAGAGAAAACATTGACATATTACTTAAACGGACTTGACTTTACTTGTAGACTCTTGCCTTCCCTTCAATTTTTGGTCTGATACTTTTGCTATGGCTAATTTTGTGATAAATAGAATCCCTTCTTCTATGATAAATTTTAAATCTCCTTTTAAAATGTTATCTAGATTACAATGTTTAAACTTTTTGGATGTAGTTATTTTCCTTATATCAAACCTTACAATAAGCATAAAATGGATTTTAGGTCTTAATGATGTATTTTCATAGAATATAACTTATTTCATAAAAGTATAAATGTCTAAACCCTCATGGAAAGGTGTTTATAATAAGACATGCCATCTTTCATGAAAATAAACTTCCTCAAACTTAATTCCTCCTTTCTTTAAACTAAGTCTACTGCATCTACTAACAACATTTCTTTATATGTTATACCTGTCATATTTGATTTGACTAATGATATTTCTCATGGAGGTATTCATACTAATACTTCTCCTTTACTTGACCTTGTTATTCATGATACTAACCCTTTTGAACCAAGATCTTCATAGGTCTCACCTACTACAGTGATTAAGTCTACTCTTATTCCTGGCAATAATGTTATTGTCATAGTCTCTTCCCTAACCAAACCAACAAACACTCACAGAATGGTAACAAGGGCCAAGGTAGGAGTGTTCAAAACAAAGGCAACCTTTATTATTTCGTTGGGCTTGAAGCCAAGAAAAGTACAAAAAAGTGCAATCCTTCTTAATCAATCAAAATACATCTCAGACTTACTAATCAAGGTTAACATGCAGGGTGTTAGGCCTATTAAAACTCCACTTGCTCCTGGCTGCAAGCTCATAACATATAGAACTGAGGAAGTAGTAGACCCTACATTTTACAAATCAGTAGTTGGAGCTCTATAGTTTGCAACTATAACCAAACCAGATGTTTCCTTTGCTGTCAACAAGCTATGTCAATTCATGCACAAACCTTTTGAATCTCATTGAAAGTGTATCAAGAAGGTGCTAAGACATCTCTATGGAACTCTTAATCATGGTCTTCTATTTATAAAATCAGACAATTCAATCTCACTAGTTACCCAGATTTAGATTGAGTTATAGATATCACATACATAAGATCTACTTCAGGATACTGTGTTTTCATTTGTAAAAACCTTGTCTCATGGGTTTCTAAGAAGCAACACACAATGTCTAGGTCTAGCATTGAGGTAGAATTTTGAAGTCTGACAGCACTGGTTGTAGAAATATGTTCGCTTCAATGTCTTCTCATTAAACTACATGTCAAGCCTATCATGCCTCCCTTAGTTTAGTGTGACAACCAGGGTGTTGTTCTCCTCGCTACAAAACTTATTCTTCATTCTAAATCGAAACACTTTGAACTTGATCTCTGGTTTGTGAGAAAAGACTACTTAAGGCTCCATCATAGTCAAGCATATATCACCTTAGTTTCAAGTGATAAACTTATTAACAAAGGCTCCTACTAGTGTCAGATTCCTTTCTTTTGAACCAAAGCTAAATGTGTTCTCATTAAACATATTTAGTTCATAAGGGGATGTAAAAGATAAATGAATAATCAATTTGTAACAAAGTCTTTGTATCTTTAAGTCTGGTACAGTGTATTTGTGCTTAAGTTTGTTGGTTATCAAAGTCTCTTAGGTCTATTGTTTTGGCTTAAGTTTGTTGAGTTAGTTATTCTTACTTAGTTGTATTAAGTTTGTTAGTAAGTTGTTAGTGAGTTTGTTAGTTTATTTCTAACAATTTCTATATATAATATCTTGGTTCCTTAAGTTTTATAATCATCTTATACAATTTAATGAATGCATATTCAACAATTCATCTTATTCTTTCTCTAACACTCTTGATTTGTTATCTTACACTTTTTTAACTTTAACACATAACTCTTCCTTTCAATATAAGTCTCAACACGTTAGTAAAGACATGTACCTGGCTCCTTGTGTTCATATAGAATGTGACCGAGATTGTATATAAAAATAGTTGTCTCCCATGCTATAATGCTCTTATTGTAGTGCCAAAGTGGAACTTTATTTTATAAAGAAGCCCACCTAACATAGTTTTGAATTTTTAATTGAGTCTATCCGAATCATAGTTTTTCTCTAAACCGACCGATTCAACTTGGTTTATACCGGTTTGAATACATGTTCGATTCAATCAAAAACTTCAAAATTGAGAATGTCATCAGTTTTCGATTTAATTAATTGGTCCGATTTAAATTTAATAAGATTGATTAGTAGTAGCCTTGAACAAAATTTTAATTTAATTTATTTCATTTACTCATACGTGCATTATACTTGGTTGCGTAAAATATACACGAGTCAAAATGTTTCAAATTTTTTTAAAAAAATACACGAAGCAATATATTCGTGGTTCTGATTCCGTGTTTTATGGTTACTTAGTCATTTTATCCTTTTCAAGTGTTTTTTTTAATCCATTAAAATAGTGAAAAGGATAAAGGAAAGATCGTTTTTTTATATATGTTTAATTGTATTATGTTTATTTATTTACTGAATAATTGAAAGTTTAAAATACTGCATAGAATTTAAAACCTTGGTTTCCATACTTTTCTCTTTGTCTTGATTTCAAATGATAAAAAGACGTAGAAACCAAAATTTTGGGTCCAAAAAATGGAAACCAATCCGAAGGATGATATAAAAATAAATCAAAATTATGTAAAGTTTCAAAAAAAATTGTCTTAGGATAATCATATTAAATTAGATTTTACAAATATTTTCAACAGAATTTTTTTTTTTGGACAATAGCTCGAACAGAATTATCTTATAAAAAAAACAGTATGGTTAAAAAAAGCCTGGGCCCTTGGACTTGGATATGTTGGCATTAAAGTTAGGTCGCTTTGGGTCATCGGATGTATTCTAGGGACGTGATTTTTTATGAAGAGGTGCTGAAAGGTAAGCTGTTGGTAGATGTGTCATATTATAACCCGTGAGTCAATCCAATTTGAGGTGGATTTTAGATGAGTCGAGTTGAAATAAATAATTCATTTTTGAAGTAAAATTTTTTCTAACTCGGCCCACTGAAGCCGGTTAACCGTGGCTAAACTCGTAGTGAGCCGGTTAACCTGCAGGTTGGTAAATTTTAAAAAATAACTACATAATGTATTTAAGTTAAGATTTTAAGTTAAACTTTATCAATGGATACTTTAAACTTTTATTTAGTATGGTGTTTTTAATTTGTATCATCTTAAAGTTGATTTGGTTTTGTTTTATGGATTATGAATTACGGATTTAATTTATAATGGAATATGTTATTTGGTTATATTTTCATAATAATAGAATTTATATGATATAATATTTATATGGAATTTGGTATTGGAATGTGAGGAAAATCAAAAAGTATTTTTTCTATTTTCTCTATTTCTAAAAATATTTTTTTGGTATGTATTTTTCTATTTTTATTTGATTTTTAATTTTTTTAAAAAGGTTGGTCAACCTGTGAGCCACTTGGTAGGTTGGTGGGTTGAGTTGGGTTGAGCCACTTGGTAGGCCAGGTTGACCTGTTTAAACAACTCTAGCTATTGGAGTGAACCTGAAATCTATAATTTCATCATAAGTTTGACTTATTTACATAACTATAAATTTTGTATTAACCTTATTTGATGAGTTTAAATTTAAAAAAATGATAATTTTTTAGTGATATAAATATATAATTTAATAAAAAATAAAAGTGTAATTTCTAATAGAAAATTTACCAATTTTAGTGACGTAAGCTCAATTTTTTATTTTGGTAAACAAATTTTATATAAGCATAATTTTTAGGATTGAAATTATTAATTATACATTTCTAAAATTATAATATTTAAGACGTAATCTCATAATTAAGTTTTATTATTAACTTTTTAAAAATATATTACTGTCTTAAATCATAATTATAAATTTATTAATTTTAATTTAATTTAAAGTTATAAATTACATGTTTTATATAAAATAAGTTTCAATTTAAAGTAGGGTAGAGATATGAATTAATCTCAATTCACTAGATAAATTATTAATTATGTAACATCTTAATTTTAATTATTTGTTAATTTTTATGAATCAAATAATTAATTGAGATTGTTAAATTAAACTAAAAAAATGTGTTGATTTTTAGAATTTATCTAGGTAATTTTTGGGTAACCAGATTAGTTTCAAAAATTAACTGGATGTGTAAAATGACCATTTCCCTTATTGGATAAACTAATTCAATTCCTCACTTTCACGCTTCACTCACGCATGCAGTGAAGGAAAAATTGCACAATTCTACTTCTTTTCTTCCACCTACGGGCACCACGTTCTTCCTTCCATCATCCTCTCAATTCTCCATTAATGCAAGGTTAATTTCAAGCTTTGTTTGCCTTCCTCTATTGCGCGGGTAGCATTAAAAAGGCTAAGGGTCCTTCAATTTCTCAATTGCTAAGGTAAGGTTTCCATGGACCCATTTATGAAATCGATTAAATTCCTTGGTTCCAACTTTAATTCCTTCAAATTCATAAATTTTAGGTTGTTTTAAAACCAATTTCAAGTGTGGGCAGCGTTAGGGCTTATGAATGAATTTGGATTCTACAAATTTCCATTGTTAAGGTGAGCTCATTACTTGAATTAGTTCGATTCTATGGTTCCGATTCTAAAATTTCTCACATTCCATGGTTATAGATAAGTTTTAAGTGTTGGGCAACTTTAAGACTTTGTGAATTGGCGTTTTGAAACCCGTTGGTGACCGTTTGGTAAGTTGAAACATCCAAACTTTTATCTTTATGTTAAATTGTTAGTATTTGTAAGGTTTCAGGTTTCGGGTAGTTAGAAATTAATTAAATACCATAGGTTTAGTGAATGGATCATTGATCAAAGAGTTGTCGGTTTGTTTGTCGTAGGTTCAATTCCTAAACGAGGTCAAGACGTGATTTCAAAATTGGAATCGTCAATTCCAAGTAAGGGGAGCATTATATTTTAAATATATGAGTTATAAATGGATAGGGGATAGATTTATATTTAAATAAATTGAAATTGATTGATATGATTAATGAATACGTGGTGATGTTAAGTAATTATCCCCGTTTTTAATTAATGTTGAAAATATGATTTGATGATATGGAGAATATGATATTGTTTATAATGGTTAACATGTTATGAATTTTGTTCATATGGTTTATTTGGTTAATTGAGGATTGTGATAATTATTGCATGAGGTTGCAATTAGTAAATATGATGTTGATGATGAAAAATGGAATCGATAATGTGAATAGAAAATGTGATGCTTGTGTTTAATTAGATGTGCAAGTTATGCTTATTGAATTGTTTGGATATGAAACCCTTGGAGATGGTAATTAAGTGGTGGCCCCTGATGACGGTAATCATGTGTTTTATTGATGATTGATAGTTGTTTGACATAACATTTACATTCAGATGCTCACAAGACTGCAAGGGGCCTGTGATGTCAGCCCAGATAGGAGGGTAGCCTGATGGTAAGGCATAGACCCTGTGATGGTTTCTTCGAATTCCATAGCCGCTTCAAAGTGGGACTCTAAGGCTGGCCTGTAACACCTACGTTGGGGTACCATTGTTACTTGGAGTGATTGGTGTTGCAAATAGGCGAGCGGTTCGGTACCGGTAAAAAGATTTATTGATATATGTTAAAATTTTAATACTGCGGTATTAATCCCATCAGTAGAGTTGGATTCATATGTATATACATTAGCATACAATGATTGAGATAGAAATGGTGTTAGGCGACCATTGATGATGATTGTGATTATGGTTGATACATCTGTGTTGATGTGATGATCTATGAATATGTTAAATGACAATGTTATTGATGATGAATTGTGATGATTGGATGTGGAAATGAAAAGTATGATTATATATATTATTGTGAACTAGATAATGATATTTCAATGAATTGTGGTAAGTCCAGTTCAATATTTGTCATTTAACATATATATGCTTACCCCCTGAACATTTTTATTACAATGAACTTGGAACAAGGAGGAGACTGGTGAGATGCTAGTGGTGTTGATGTAGATGATCCTTGGGAGGATTACTACATATTGTATAGTTTTAATGTCATACACCTTGACTGGCTCTTTTGATATTTGACATATATATTTATATAGTGGAGTAGGCATCTGACAACCTCACTGAAGGTTTAGTATATGTTTTAATACCTAAATGTGAATGTTGATAATGATTTAGTAACCTATATGCATAATGATGATGAATTAGTAATGTGTATGCCCAAGAATTGATTAAAGACTTATATAGTGACTTATATAAGAGATGGACAGGTTTATGGAATGGCATGTAGCCCTGAAATTGATCATTGACAAGTATGTAATGGCGAATGCACTATAATCTTGAGATTGAAATAGTTAATTTGTTATTTAGTTGGAAATTATGCATAAACTAGGAGTTGGATAGGCTAGATTTTGGTCTGTGAGGTTTTGGAACCTCCGGATAGGTCTGATAGCCTCTATATAGCATTTAAAATGTGTTAGAATTGATTTGGGCCAATTTAAATGAAATTGCAATGGTTTAGTTGATAGAAATGACATAAATGGCCTATATGCATTTTTCAGCATATCTCCCTTGTTTTTGGAAATTTTTAGGCGTGACTGGTGGCCGTAAATCATAACTAGTTACAATAAACTTGTGTTAAATTTTGATGGCATTCAGAGGTCAAACGGGCAAGTTAAGGTATGCGAAAGTTAGTTGGTGGTCAAGATTCTGCATAAACCTACAGTCTACCTGTTTGGTAATCAATTACAAGAGAGCAAAACCTAAAAACCTGCACAGGTTACTCACGGGTAATCGATTACAGTAATCAATTACATAGTTGTCAGTAACTAAAAATTGCTCTATTTAAGTGTATAATTATAGTTTGGTTACCCCTGCACCTAGGGTAAACTATTAGGATCATGTAGTTTGGAGCAAGATTATTTTTAAGCATGTTGCGAATTTATAGTTTTGTTTCCGCTGTTTAATTTTACCCAGCTTCACCTTAGTCTTCTTAGGTTAATTTAACTAGTGTTTTGGGGTATTCGAACAACCATGCTGGGTTCGTAAAATAAAAAAAAGTGTTTTCCCCCATATTTTTATTAAATAAGTGTCACAAATTCCAATATGAATTAATCTTAATTAGGTTGAATGTAAAATTGTATTAAAATCAATTTAAATTAGCATGGTGTATTTTTGTGGTCCATACAAGAAATTTGTCAATTACATATATACTAAAAGGAAGTGAGTTTAGAAGAACTTATAAGTAAATTATGAAAATAATTTACAACTCTTAAAAGTTATTTTTAACTTATTTTGATAAGTATTTAATATAACTTATCAAAACAAGTTTTTTTAAATTTATTTCAATAAATTTTAAAATTAAATTTATAATATAAACTCTCACTTAAAAATAATTTATTTCATGATTTCTTAGTTGAGTTAAATGTTCAAAGTACTCTATTCAACATGACAAGGACAAATTTAAATAGTTGAACTAAAATGTAAGATATTTTTTAATCATGTCCATCATTAAAAATAATCATGCGTGAATCAAAAACTTCATATATTATGTTTTGGTTAATTCTTCTAGTAGAAATTTTCTCCATCTATAAAATAAAGACTTGAACTCGAAATCTTCTTGCTTAATCAAGGAAAATCAAACATGAAACTTCTATTAATCTTTAATAAGTAAAGTTAAAGAGAAGTCCTCCTAAGTTGCATAAGCATTTCAAGTCTTCCAAACCTCCTTAGGGAAAAAGAGTTTATATTAATTAACAAATCAAGGACACAAATGTTTAAGTGAACTGAACAAAGGAATGAATAGCTTTTATTGATCTCTCAAACTATATTTATAAAGTAAACTTCTTACTTCATCCTTGACTTTGGTGTGATCACACAACTAGGTCCTTGAGTTTTTTAAATATGCTTGTTCCCCTTGACTTTGCTCCCCGTTAGCCTGTTAGGTCATCATTGTTAGTTGTCGTGATAGTTTCATTAAAAACACGTTACATGGGATGGTCCATCCCAGTTGGCATGACACATTGGCTTAAAATGAGACGACGTCATTTTAGCTAAGCCAAATTTAGAAGGAAAATTTAATAGAAAAAATAAATAATGAACTCTAAGACCTGGGAAAAGGAAGTTAAGACCTAAACTAACTTAGAACCTTATATTGACTAGCAAAATAAATTCACACAATGCTTGAGCTCGGTTAAGGAAGTGAAGACCACACCATCGTAGTAACACTAAAAGGGGAAGTGAAGATGACACCATTGAACATCCTTCTTCGACACTGATTATTGAAGCGAAGAAAACGAAGTTGAAAGACTCCATTGTAATAAGTGCAATGGGGGACTCCGTTAAGGTAACTTGTCGAACCTTTTTGTCTTTTAACTACAATTGATAGGTTTGATAATTTTTTAAGATAAGTTTAGGGTTTCTTTGTGTGAGTGATGGGTGAGGTTTTTTATAAATGGGTTAAAGGTTGATGTTTTATCCTTTGTCCTTTGTGTTGTAGACACGTGTGAAACTGACATAAGATTCTCCATGTGTTATTGTTTGAGCATTGATATTGAGCAAAGTTTGTGGTCCCCGAATGTAGAAAACATTGATGTTGTTTAACTTATTGGTTCCTTTGTCCAGTTCCTCTATACGACACATGTTACTATTATTTGTGTCACAACCGAGATCGTGGCGGGATGGCTGACCCTCGAAAATAAAACGAGTTTTGAAATCCTTTCAAAAAGAAACAAGGCGTAACCATAAAATAAAAAAAATAGGGAGTCACCACCAATATTTTTTCATAGGTAAAATACTAGAAAAACTTCTTTTAAAAGCACCGGTCATAAAAGTGAAATTCTAAGTTTGGGAGTCAAATTATAGTTGAGGAAGGTATTAGCACATCACAACTGTCTGTTATAAAATAGTTACCTTAAATTGATAGTGCGCGTTATAAGTAGCCCGAAAATTATTTTAACTTCTTCACAAAAGGAACAGACAAAACAGATGAAGAAATTTTGAAATAAGGTTAACAGGACGTCTCGTCCAAATTAATCTTAAATCGAACAACTTGACTAAATAATGACAGTAAGAAACTTGACAAAACAGTAACAGTAAGAAACTTGACAAACGGTGACAGTAAGAAAAAGTAAAACAAAGTGAAAGTAAAGGTTTGCAGGCGTCTCGTCTACATTAACCTTAATTTATAATAAATATTTAAAGATTAAAATGAAATTAAATAGGATGATGTAAAATAAAGTTGATTAAACAGAACAAAAGATTAACAATATGTCTCGTCTAAATTAATCCTTTTTTAAAATATTATTATTTAACAAATAATAACAGGTTAAAAATTTGAAAAGATTAACAAGACATTTTGTCTAAATTAACCTTCTCGTGAAAAAACGGGGTTAAGAGTAAATAATATGAAATTAAGCGAGGTGAAACACACACAAATAATAGTAAAATGAAGTGGGTCCGACAGGAATTGATTTCCGCTCCTACGTATTCTCGAGCTTTCGAGAAATCAGGGTTACGTAGTTCTTGTTTGAAAATTATTTTAGAAAATATTTAAATTATTTTTAATTGATTTGATTTTTAATAATGAAAGAAAATTCACGAGGAAGGAGAAATACAAGGCGATTAAATTCGCACATGCATAAACCTTCAAAATCTTATAACGCAAATGTAGGCAAAGTATTTTGCACGACATTACCATAAGATTTTTTTGTGACATTTTACTCTAAAAAGGATACTTATATTTTTTTTGTTTATATCTAGAAAAAAGTGAATTTTTTTGTAAATTTTTTTTAAAAAATTCCAAAACTAGACTAAGAATCTATTTTACATATTTGTTTACTACTAACTATTTTTAAGCTAACAAGCAAAAGCAAACAAAATATATTTAAAATACGCTAAAATAAATAACCACAAATAAGTAACAATAATTAATCAAATTAATAAAACTTTAATATAACTAAAAGGGACAAACATTTCCTAGACAAAAAAAATAAAATATTAATACACAAATAATAATGGAAACAAAGAGAAAATAAGTAATAAAAAAAAGAAAACAAGATTGTAATAGGTGGGTCTTGAACCCAAGTTCCTAAAACCCCTTTGTCTTTAGCCTTTTACACTTCACCACTAGGACAACCATCTTTTCATATAAAGGGAGCGCAAGGTTTAATCATAACACAACTTATCAGTTCTGGTTTAAAAATGTAAAAAGAAAAAGAGGAACTGAGATTCAAACTCCTCCCCTCCTAATGACAAAGATACACACTTACCAAGTGAGTTACCATGACTACATTAACATTTTACAAAAAAACTAACCCCTAAATTATATTTTCACCTCTGTCCCTAAAAAAGAAAATGGGCCTCATTGGGAGGCCCATAACTAAGATTCCTTTAACCTAGATTTTAATCTAGGAATGTAGGATGGAATAAGAGAGTGCGGTTGCAGAGATAGGAAATGGAAAAGAGGAGAGAGAAAGTTAGTGAGAGAAAGAGAGGAGAATGACTAAGAGAAAGGAAGAGATGGGGGTGGCGGTTGAAGTGAAAGTGGCGGTGGCAACCAGCGGCGACGGTGGTGGTGGCGGCCGGCGGTGGTGGCGGATTTTTTCTTTTGATTTTCTTTTTATTTTTTCTTTGTTTTGGTGTCTTTTTTATTGATAGAATTTTTGTTAGGGATATTTTCAAAGAGGTCTTTGGGTTGTTGTTGGTAAGAGAGGGTGAAAGAGGTGGTGATTTGAGGTTGTTGGGTTGTTGAGTGATGATAAAGAATATGGAGATGAGAGTGAAGAGTCCCTTGAGCCAAAAATCCTTCTCCATTTTAAAATCTTTAGAAGGAACAAAAATCAAGATTTGGGGCGGATTTTAGGGAGTGTTTTAGGGAGTGGCATTGGAGAAAGTGATGATTGATTTTTTTTATTTTTAATAATAATAATAATAAAAGAAAACAAAAAAAGGTGATCACAATTTGCATGGTCCATGAATTAATTATATTTAATTATATTATGTACATTTGTATTGATTATTAAATATTTTTTTCATTTGTAAATACCTACTAGGATATTTGAATAAGGGTTCATTATATGGATAGACTTATTGTTGAAGAGGTGCGACTAAACAATATAAGCGGGGGATCATTGAAAATCCTCTTCCTCTTCAAAAATTCTCCTTCCCTTCTGTTATCACTACAACAAAAAAGGAATTTAGCGGCGGTTATTTTGAAATTTAGCGGCGGTTTAAACCGCCATTAAGTAACATCTGCGGCGGTTCATGAACCGCCGCTAAATGCTCCGCCGCTAGGCAAATAGTTTTGTGTAACCGCTGGAATAACCGCCACTAATAGTTTTACCGCGGGGAAAACCGCCGGAATGATGTTTTCTGCGGTTACAACCGCCGCAAAATGTAAAAGTATTTAAATGTTGCTTAAACCACGACAAATATGCAAATAGCAAAAAATAAAAGCCATTTAAATGTGGCTTATAACATCATATTTTATCCTTATTAATTTTTTAACCCTCAATTATATTTAATATTTCATCGACTATATAATTATATTTTTATTTTGCTCTCTATATATAATTAAGTTTTTATATAGTAAATTATTTTATTACAAATATTTATATATAGTATAATAAAGATATGAAAATCTACATACAAGAATCAAATAACTCAATAAGAATTATATATTAATAACAAAATGAATAGGCTTAACCCAACAAGTAGGAGTAGCAATGATAAATTTGTCATTGTACAAAACGTTATACAACTAAAGCAAGCTCATATAGTAAAGTCAAGAACATATAAAATTATATGACTCAAATTTGATGACTAGTAGAGGAAGAGGGTCTTCTTGTGTAACTGATCATCGATCCTGAAATTAAAATAAACAATATATATATTAAACAATAAAAGTTTTTTAAATTATCAAAACTCCTTATCAATCAGTCAAATAATAAGACATACCTACACAAACCTAACATGACAAATAAAGTTTTAAATATACTTTTAAAATTTTTAATTTATTTGGTGATGATTGAAAAATGTCATTTAAATAACTAAATTAACGATTAAAAAGGTTAGAAAGAATCACTAGTTTTTAATTGAAAAGACTCAAAGAAAAAACAAGTAATGAGACAAATAAGTGAATATGGATTAATGATGACATAATCATGATTACTTAATTTGCTAGTATAGAACAATAAAATAAGAATGTTTTAAAGTGGTCAAGCACTAGTTAACTTGATAAAAGTACATGTGCTCCAATTTCACATTTGTAAATATTGCGTCCCTAGAAATTTGGTAATGTTCAATCACCATTCAGCAACAATATGAGAATTAACATGCAAAGTAAAGCTGAAATGAAATGTTAAAGAACCTGAAATGTGCTTCTCCCTACAACAGCACTCTGACATGTTTGATAGTGGATTAGAGCCTGAAAGCCTACATAGATGTGATAAAACAATTAGGAGAACACTCAATAACTATATATGCATAAATAACTTAATATAATTTTAAATATATTATATATATCTATAAATTAAAATTAAAATATTATATAAAGTAGGAATTAAATTTTTTTATAAATAATTAGTTTGATGATTATATAATATTTTAAGAAAAATATAAAAATTTATCCTTTTCATCCCTATATAAATGTATATATTCATGCTTGACAGGTAAATTCCAAAACATGTATACCAATATAAAAAATATTTATAAGGAAAGTGTTAGGCATCCCATTATAAATTGTTTACACTTACTAATTAACATTTCTCAATTTGGATACATGTGAGTAATACCCCTTAAATGGAATGGACTAGACCATCATCTACATAGAAGTTTGTACCTATAAAATCACTCCTTTCTCAGGCTTTTCAGTTCATATTGCCTTTTTCTTTTATAAAATTTGATTGATTAATAATAAAAGATAAATGCTAACTTAATAACCTTTTCAGTTCATATTGCCCTATAACTTCAAGTTATTAAATGCTAACTTAATTAACCATGACTAAGTATAACAGTCATCAATCTGTACAAATACAAAGACAGCCTAATGAACAAACGTTATTAGCTAAATATGGGCTGACAACTCACTTCGCACCACATTCAGTATACAAGTTAGACCCAAACTATGATTACCTCTTAAGTTTTGCAGTCACACAAGACAGAATTGAATTTAATAATCAAGTCTAAACTATATTTATGACTTTAATACCTTTTGGAATTAAGAATAGAAGAGCCACCAAGTATAAATCTAATGTCAGTATTGGTGGCATTTTGTACAGCAACAGATCGTGATTCCTCATAAGTTGTTCCACCAACAATGAAGATGATCACCTCCTGTAGCCTGCTTTTCATATAGTCATCGACAAGACAACCTAAATGATTCTATAATTCTAAGATAATAATGGCCATTGTGTGTACTGGTTAACAAGCCACATCTAAATGATTTGTCAGGTCTAAGTAGTTAGTCCTAAAAACTAAAATTTATTACGGTTACTATTCCTTCAATTAAATATCACAATATTAGAAATCAAGCAACAATAGAGAGGCATCATTAATTTTGATGGAAACCAATGTCTAAGAATTCATAAATAAGATATGATGATGAGTTTATATTTAATAGAAACAAACCTTAAATTCATTATTGTTACCATCACTTCAATTAAATATTACAATATTTAGAATCAGGCAACAATGTAGAGGTATCAATAATTCAGATAGAAACCAATATCTAGGAATTCACAAATAAGATGTAATGAAGAATTTATATTTAATAGCAACAAACCTCCCCTGCTGGAAGTGATTTCCAATAAATGGGTAGTCAACATCTCTCAGCCGCCCTTTCAAAATGCTTTCCATGATTTGAAAAAAGAAACCAAACAAGGCCATAACAAAAATAGATAGCAAAGAAATATAAAGTACAACAACTATCATATACCTCGTGCAGGCGAACAACATAAGGATGCCTCACTAGCTTCATAATGGAAATCTCTTTCTTGATCTGCATAATATCAATGAAAAAGAAAAAGAAAAATCAAATACAATTAGTAAATAGAAAGACGCCAATTGTAACTGAAATCATGAAACTCGATGGACCTCGCAAGTAATACCTCGTCGACCATCTTGTGCTTGGGGATGGTGCTACGGCTGAGCATCTTCATGGCAACGCTTTTGCCAGTTTCAGTGTTCTGAGCAAACTTCACCTTTGCAAACGCTCTGTCTCTATATTTATGCAATACCTTAGCAACAATGGCGAGGGAACAGTGGCACGATAGAATAGAATAAAGGTACGAAATGTCTCACCTGTGGTAGGGGGTCAACGGCGGTCAAGGAGCGGTGGCACGAAGGCAACGGTGGTCAAGGAGGGAAAACCAGTACGCAGGCATGAGGGGTTAATGATGGTGACAGAACGTGAAACACAGGGGAGAAGTGAAAGGGAATACACGTTTAGGGATTTTGGAAGGGGGGAAATCAAAAGTGAATAGGAAAATAAGCGGGCTCAAGTAAATTAGTCATGAGGGAGGCCTATGCTTTTTTTTTATCTTAACGACGA
Source organism: Clitoria ternatea (assembly GCA_037962975.1). Taxonomy (NCBI): domain Eukaryota; kingdom Viridiplantae; phylum Streptophyta; class Magnoliopsida; order Fabales; family Fabaceae; genus Clitoria; species Clitoria ternatea. The sequence continues at coordinate 247,578,373 of CM075672.1, read as the reverse complement.
ATGTTGGGCCAACCGCCCCTGTCACTTATCCATTTGCGGCGGTTAAATAAAACCGCCACTGAAACTGCCGAGGCTTTGTCACCGGCGGCGGTTATATGCAAACCGCCGCTATATGCCCGCAGGTAATTTCCCTTTTTGTTGTAGTGTATGTTTATAAGTACATGGTTCTTTTGCAATTTGACACTGCACTTTGCCTTGCATGTTGGAGGACCATTGAAAAAACCTTATTATTTCCTAGCAAGGGTTCCCTTAACCAAATTTGAGACTTAAGAACATTGAAATTCTCATTTAATCCCACCAAAAAATGAATCACATTATCTTGTGATCTATAGATCTTGGTATGATCAAGTGTTCTATATCCACATTTAACTATGCAAGCACATACAAGCATTGGTCTGTAATTCTCGAGTTCCTCCGATAGAAATTTCAATTCCGTGAAATAGTTTGTGACAAACATGTTCCCTTGCTTGAAAGCATAAATTTCTTGTTGCAATTCTAATACATGAACTATATCTCATTAAGAGAATTGCTCATTGATCTCATTCCAAACTTCATACACATATTTGGTATACATGATGCTTTGCCTTATCGATTGATTCATCAAACATACAATCCAAGCATTAATATGATAATTACATCTTTCCTATGCTTTGAAACTCAGATTGAACGGATCTAGAATCATAAAAGTTCCATTCATAAATTTCTAATTATTCTTTGAAATCAAGGCATATTTCGTACCTCTCACTCATACATGATAATTTCTTCTATATATAACTAGATTCACTGGTGAAATTAAGGCCGATTCATTCAAATACACATAGTATGGCCTTGCCTAATTCTACATTGGATCTAGATTTTGTTGTGGCTTACTAGAGCCACTCTTAATCGATTGATGACCTAGACGCACCATTGCGATCAAAGCTTGATAGGAGAGCCCATCACACGAGGAAAGGGGAACATGATGAAAAAGTTTCAAAATATAAATCACTTCTTCTCATTTATTAGAAATGAATGATCATACAATTGGGAATGTTTATTCATAGGAAGCGCGTAAAGGAAAGAAAAAAGTTACTTAGTTAATAGAATGAATAACCAATTAATTAGTTGATTAACTAACTAATTAATGACACTAACTAACTGCTGATTAATTTGATTGCTATCTTCTAATACTAGACATACATATATTATACAATCCAACAAATCAATCTTTATAAATTTAAGATTTTCAATTTGGAGAGTGATGTGCTTACTGCATAAGGAACCTCGTATAGCTCCCCATTACTCATGCATTTTCAATGCTGTTGTTTTTTCCCCATTGCAATACACATGTCTTCCACAATCGATAATGAGATTCTTGATTTTTATATTTAAATTTAAAACATTTGTATACTTCATGTAAAAAATAATTTAACCTTTAGAAAATAATTTAAATTTAAAATTTTTATTTATAAGGAGCATATCCAAAGAGAACAAAATGGTACAATAGAAAATGAGAAAAATTAATTTTGACCATCCAACCAAATTAAATGGACAAGATTGATTTAAATTTAAAATAATAACATGTATCACCATCTGCTTTAACTTTTTTTTCAAAAAATATTCTCACCTCTTTAAAAATTTTAAAATTTGTTACATCATTATATCTAGTATTTTTTTAATTTAAAATTACCTTTCTTTTTCATCTCTCTTCCTTTAGGTCATTATATTTAGTAATTTGTATATTTTAAAAAATTAGTTAAAAAAATTATTTTTTAACTGGTCTACCAAGATCAAAACAAGCACCAATACAATGTGAAATTTTTTTAATCCATTAGCTAAAGAAATATCAACATGTAATGTATTTATTTATTCTTTTAGAATATTCAACAATTAAACAAAAACGTGAAACCAAACAAACAAAATTAAATGGCATTGTGAACACCTCTTTTGGTCCGGCCCAAATACCAAAGATTTAATGTCATGCTTGAGCTCAAGTGTATCAAGCTTAAGTTTGAGAATTCAAGCTTAAGTGTGACCCTCCGAAAAGCAACTCACGCTTGAGAGTGAAAACTGTGCGCTTAAGCGTGCCAGGTTGGAAACAACACTATGAGAAGGTGGAAATAGCTTTGCATAAAATAGGGATGCACTACGAGGTCAAAAAACATCCATATTGGCAGATGGAGTTTGAAACCCATTACAGGAAAAAAGGATTAAAAGCATCCATTGCCTAAGTCAAGGATCGATGGAGTTTTTTTTTTTAATTAAAAAGCGCCAGACATCCATTGCCCAAATCAAGGATCAGTGAAGAATTTCCGAGTCTGACTTCAGATGAGTGCTTTTCTCGGAAAGAGATATTCCTAAGTGGATTGATTCTGAACGAAAAGGGGCTCTGATTTTGAATAAGCACCTTTCGGGCAAAGACGTTTCCAAGTTCCATACTTCCGAGCGAAGAAAAGGTTTGAGTTCAAATGAGTACTTCTCGGACCGAGATATTTCCGAGTGGTGAATTCCCGAGTGGTGAACCCCTTCATTCTATTTGTGTTCGGGTGTGTCTTAAGAATTTCCGAGAGCTTGTTCTTGGGTGTGTCTTAAAGATTTCCTAGAGCCTGTGCTCGGGCCCATATTCAAAGTTGCTGAGAGCGTGCTCGGGTGTGTCTTAAGAATTGCCTAGAGCCTGTGCTCGGCCCCATATTCAAAGTTGCCGAGAGCTTGTGCTCGGGTTCGTCTTCGAGATTGCCTTTGACTCCGAGTGATATTCCCAAGTGGAAAGATTTCTGAGAGAGGACTGAACTTCGACTCCGAATGATCCTTTCGGTGTTAAGATTTCCGAGTGACGTACTTCCGAGAGAAATATTTTTGAGTGAAGAAAGGCTTTGACTTTGAATGAGCACTTTTCAGGTAGAGATATATCCGAGAGAGATGTTTCTGAGTGAGGTGTCTCCGAGTGAGACGTTTTCGAGCGGGTCACTGTTGAGGGAAGAAAGGTTGATTGAATGTTTTTTCAAGTAGAGATTTCCGAGCGAATCACCTCCGAGCGAATCAATTTTGAATGAAAAAAGGCTCTAACTTCAAATGAGTACCTCTCGGACAGAGATATCTCTGAGTGAAGAATTCCCGAGTGAATCGATTCTGAACGAAAAGTGGCTTTGATTTCGAAGGAGCACTTTTTGAGCAGAGATATATCCGAGAGAGACATTTCTGAGTAAGGTGTTTCCGAGTGAGACGTTTTCGAGCGGGTCACTTTCGAGGGAAGAAAGGCTGACTGAATGTTTTTCAAGCAGAAATTTCCGAGCGAATCACCTCCGAGTGAAGAATTTCTGAACAAAATGAGGCTTTGATGAATACTTCTCGGAAAGAGATATTCCTGAGTGAGTCTGACTTCGAATGAGTACTTTTCGGGCAAAGATATTTTTGAGTGAGTCAACTCTGAATGAAAAAAGGGTCCGGTGTTACTTGAATGAATTCAAGCCTTCACATCGAGTGTCGAAGGATCAATTCTGCACTTCGGTCCGACCAATTTCCACCAAGAATGGACACTGACACAGTGGTCCGGGCCATAAGAAAAACATCGGTCCAAGGCTGAAGGAGCACCGGTCTAAGCTGCTGAAATGGGACGTCGTTTGATGGCCAGATTACATTATCCGGTGTCCAGCAAGAGAATAACAGTCTAGGCTATTAAAGAGAACACACCGGCCTGATTTAAAATCATTTGTTGAACCAATGTCCTTATTATCTGATGTCATGACTCTCATGAACCCAACAACGGGATGGAAAGTCCGGTTGCTTATGTTGTGTGACTTGGAATTGCACATCCAAGCCGATCCATGTATCCTGGGAGTGGCAGATAGGGGACAGAAGTGGAAATAATTAAAAATTCCCCACCAGCCGTTGCTCCCCACAACCTGTTAGTGGCCAGGCTGGCTCTACTGTACATGTGGGTGAGTCGAGGCTTGAGTTATCCAAGCACTCAGCCAGCGCCCAGCACCTCTATAAATGCCTCATCTGAAGAGGCACAGGGGGTTGAAAGATTTGGTCATTTTTGGAGTCGGGACTTTGAAGGGAGAAACCCCTGAAAACTTGGTCCGCATTCTTGGATCGTTGAAGCCTTGCAAAATTGCTCTGGTGTTCTGAATTCGAAGTCAAGAAACCTTCCCCAACTCTCATTCTCTTCGATTCTTCAAAAACAGAAGTACCTGTCTCATTCCTATTCGTAGGATCCTCAGAATCTCCTCCTGTCACTCCAAACTCTGTCCAAACCCCTATACTGCTCATAACACCATTGAATCCTGCACCGTTTCTTCACTAAAATACATCTCCGCCACTGAGTCTTACACCGGCTCTATATTGTACTTCGGTTCTAAGCCACTCTGGTCCAGTTTTCTGCTAGCATCGCACCGTTGTTTCAGCCTACACCGGCTCATACTAGCAGATCGTCTACCAGTGCTTACTCCACACCGGTTCTCACCTACAGTCCGGTTCCTCCTAAGTCCACTCTGCACCGGTTATGATCTTTCTTCACCTCTGTTATTTTAGCTTATTTCATACTATTGGTTCATTTCCTTCATCAAATTTATTATTTTTGTTGAATCTGCCTTCCTACTTACATTAGTTTCTGTTGTTAAATTTTCCCTCACCTAGATTCATAATAAATAACAACAAAAAATGAGTATTTTTCACATTCTGTTTTGATTATTGTAAATTTTGTTTTAGCCAGTGTCGTGCAGATGTACTTTTGCCTACACTATTTCTGAAGTCCATATACGTGTGGAGAACTCCATCTTGTATGACTTTTTTACATGAACTCTACCCACCATTAAATATCTAGCTTCACTTACATACCCTTTATCAAAAACTACGTAACCCTGATTTCTTGATAACTCGAGAATACGTAGGAGCAGGACTTAATTCCTGTCGGGCCCATCCTTCTTTTTTTCATTTTTTACATTTTTGTAACTATTCCATTTTTATCACTTCCATGAAAATCAATTTAGACGTGACGTCTTATTGATTTTCCCCCATTTTTGGTCGACGATCACCACGATTCATAAGGAAAGGGATACTTAGGACGAAACGTCCCGTTTATCCCCTTCCCGTTTCTGACCCCGTATTTTTTATTAAAGGATGACTAATTTAGATGCGACGTCTTGTTAACATTCCTCTTTCCCTGTTTTATACTGAAGTCGAGGTTAATTTGGACGAGATGTCCTGTTGACATTGCTTCTTACTTTATGTTTGTTCCATTTCATTTTTTTTTACACAAAGTATAATAATAAAAAGGAAGAGATAAAACATCTTTTGTAAGGCTATTTATATTGCGCATTTTCAATCTTGGTACTGTTTTTGATAGGCGGTGTAGGGTGCTAATACCTTCCCTACTCGTAACCGACTCCCGAACTTGAATCTCACCTTTTTTAACCAGTGTTTTACTAAAGAAAGTTTTTTTCCAATGTTTTTCCTGTGGATAAAAATGTTGGTGGCGACTCCCTGTCTCGTATTATCATTTTTCGAAGGGCCAGCCACGCCGCCGCGACCACGGTCGCGACAGATGGCGACTACACTGGGGAATACTTAAGAGAGTCAGGCTAGTTTGATTGGAAGCGCATGTTTTTTTATATATATATAGCCTTTGTTTGCTTTGATTTCTTCCCTCATTTTGTTTCCTGGTAATTGTTGTAAATGTTCATTTTTATTTCAATCGTGTCTTGTTATTTGTTTCATTGTCAATATTTGTATAATTGTTGAACCTTAGGGTAGAGGACTATGCTACTTTTCTATAATTATTGAACCCTAGGGTAGACAACCTTGTACATTTGCTCTATATTTGTTCTTTGTGCAGAATGGGGTAAGGTAAAAGGTATGGAATGCCCTTTCACACACTACACTCATATTTTTGCACACACTGATGAGTGGCGCCCTATACCCGGGCCCCAAATGAAGCTTAAGTTAGGAGGGGTTGGTAACAGAATCGTATGGGATGTACTTCCCATCCGGTGTTTGTAAGAACCTCAACTGGAGTTTGACCTTTCATGATATACGCACCTAGTAGACTTCCTACTGTTGCGTCCCTGTCATGAGTAGGATCTTGGCTCTAGTGACCTTTTAGAAGTCTAGAATAAGCCACCCAATGTGAGGAGTCACTTTTAGATGAGCTATAGGGCCTAGAAAAGACTTTCAGAAAATCCCGACCTAGGCCACGAAAAGGCAGACTTTACTCTACCTTACATCATTTTCACTTTCCCTTTTTAATCCAAAAATGAATTATCTACCACCCGAAGTTTTACTTAGTTTTGAAATAATGACTCATTTTTAGAACACATAGTACTCTTCAGGCGGATGGATAATTCTCTTTTGGTCATGTGCCTCTGAGTCCTGAGTCATAGATTTTCCTAATTGTCAAAAAAAATCAAAAAAATAATTTTGTTTCCACTCCAACAGGGGCGTCGATGACGATTAGAAAACTTATGACTATTCCGACTTGGACCCTTGGTAATCGCTGTTTCCCTAAGAAAAAAAATTGCTTTATGTTAAATTAATGGGGAAGTACCGGTTTCAAAACATGACAGTAACTAATTTCTCTTCCTTATCCTCATTTTCGTTGGAGGCTATTCAGAACTTAACGAATACCTTTTGAGTATCTATGGAAGTTAACATGGGATTGAATTCTAGAGATAAGGGCTGTAGTTACCCGAAGAAAATGTTTGAGCTTGAGGCTCCCGCCTCAGAATGAAGGATTTCTTCTGTCTTTACAACTATCCCGTATTAATTTCCATGTTTACCATACCTAGTACTTTTGAACGATAAGTTCTAAGGAATGGTCAAAGGATACTCGCCAAAGCCTGTGATTGCTTCCCACAACATTCTCCTTCTTTCTGTTTCCATCTAACATTTTTGTTTTTTTTCAAAAGACACCGAAATCACGGGTAGGCATCCTTACCAGACCCGACTCCAACAGAAACTCATGGCTGAGGCAGAAGTTATAGAAGAAGACTTTAAAACTGAGTTCGATCAGCTGAAAGAGCGAGTGGCAGAGTTAACTAAACTTTTGGAAAAGAGACACACAGAAGGAGGTTCCTCTACAGGTGTTGAGGATGCCCAACAGCAGCCTACCACCTGGCCACCTCCCCCTGGTTTTGACCCAGCAAGAACCTAAATCCCTGACCCAATGACACGCCCTCTTACCATTAATATCGGAAGACCTAGCCCTGTCATTGAATCCCGGCCACCATATAATTAGTCCTATGCACAACAGCACATATTCATTGGCCCTGACGGCAACCCGATGCTTTTTCCACCCTATGGCCTACCATTGGGGTACTATCCCCCGCTCGCTAACCAACAAGACACCCCTGACCAGCAATTGACAAATCCTCATGCATCATACCCATCCCAGCCAAATATGCCACCACTCTATCAAGCCCAAAACACGCAAGCCCATGACCCACAAACCTACTAAACCCAAAACACACAAGCCCATGACCCACAAACCTACCAAACCCAAAACACGTAAGCCCATGACCCACAAACCTACCAAACCCAAAACACACAAGCCCCAATGGCCCAGCCAACCTATAATGCACAAGCCCAAAACACACGAGCCCAGATGACCCAGCCAACTTACGCCGTACAAGCTATGGCCCAACCCCAAGGTCCCTCACCTAATGTAGGCCTAATGAACCAGCCCCACGCGTTGGCTCCGTTCAACCAGCCACTCAGCTATCCGTACGAATACGCAACGATGGAAATGGGTCAGGCCGTCCGTCGGGGGCCTATGGCTCAGCTCATTTAAAGCCTACATAGGCCAGGCTTGTCGGGCTAGAAGGCTAGGCTTAGGATTTTAAGAAGGCCTTTTAAACTAAACAGGCCAGGCCACAAGCTTTCTGAAAAGCCTTTGAAGCCCAACAGGCCGGCCTATTTAATTAAACTAATTGTTAATTAGTTATATATATATATATATAATATTTATACCATAAACTAATATATATATATATATATATTACATATTTACATTTATATAACATAAATTAATATTACAAGTTTACAATTAAAAAAAATAGGAGGGAATGGAACATAATTTTTTTTTAGGTTGGTTTTAGCATTTTAAAAGTTTCACTATAAACAGGCTTTTTAAACAGGCTTTTAAACAGGCCAGGCTTTCAAACAAGCCATAACAGGCCTTAAAAAAAAGCCTATGACAGGCTAATAGGCCAGGCTTAGGCCTTGAAATTTTGATGTAGGCCAGGCTCAGGCCTTTCAAAGCCCGGCCTGGCCTGGCCCATTTCCATCCCTACCCCTATGCGACCAATCTCCAAGATACAACCTGCATGATGAACCCGGTCGCCGGTCATAGCACGGTCGCAGCTCCCCAAAAGGAAAAGATAGAAATCTTAGAAGAACGTTTGAGAATGATGGAAGGCGCTGGAGGTTTTAGACTGATAGATGCTTCTGAGCTATGTCTAGTCACAGATGTTGTCCTCCCGCCCAAATTCAAAATGCCAGACTTTGACAAGTATCGGGGAATGACTTGTCCGAAGAACCATCTCATGATGTACTTTCGAAAGATGGCATCCTACTCTTCTAACGACCAATTATTGATTCATTGCTTCCAAGATAGTCTGGCAGGGGCCGCCCTTACATGGTATGCTCACCTTGAGTGGAACTGTATTCATTGTTGGAAGGACCTAGCGGACGCCTTCCTTAGACAATACAAATATAATATGGATATGGCGCCCAACAGGGTTCAATTACAGAATATGGTGAAGAGGGATAGTAAAACGTTTAAGGAGTATGCCCAACACTGAAGAGAGACAGCGGCGTAAGTAGACCCCCCGTTGTCGAAAAAAGAGATAGTCACAATGTTTATTGATACGCTCCTATCACCCTTCTATGGCAAGATGATTGGTAGTGTTTCATCTAACTTCTCCGACATCATAACTATCGGGGAAAGGGTAGAGAGCGGGATACGAACGGGGAAAATCACCCGAGGCCCATCTGGGGCGAGCACGTCAAGAAAGTTGGTACATATCGATGGTAAAAGAAGAGAGAGAGAAACTAAGTCCGTTTTTTATAATCAGAGGTCGGCATCTTCGCGATCGTTTGTCCCTACCATGATTCAAGCTCCCAATCCTTATATGGCCGCTGCCACTCATGGCCCGACAGCTTATACTCCCCACTCCCGTCCGCCCATGGTAAGAGCGCCAATGCTACAACCCATGCCATATCATTACCCGCAACAAGTGATTCGACCACCCAATCCTAATCAGAATGCAAGGAATCCCAACAATGAGCGCACCCCTGTACAGTTTGATTCAATCCCAATAACATATACCGAACTTTTGCCACTTCTCGTTCAGAAGGGTCTGGTAGCTCCATTCCCCATGAGGCCATTGCAACCTCCTTACCCAAGGGGGTATGACCCAAACGCTCATTATGATTACCACGCTGGGGCATCAGGGCACTCCATGGAAAATTGTGTGGCCTGAAGTATAAAGTAAGAGACCTGATCAAAGCCGACTGGCTTAATTTTCGAGAAGGAAGTCCTAATGTGGCCACGAATCCCCTGCCCAATCATGAGGGTTCAGGGGTTAACATCAAGGGGGAGGATGAGAAGTGCGTTAGGGATGTTGCTGATGTGAAGAAGCCATTAAAGACAGTTCACTCCCACTTGTTCAAACAAGGTTTGGTGAAAGAGCCTTGGACTGAGGAGCATGACAAGGATCAGAGTGCCGAACATCAAAACTTCTATGAACTTCTTCAAAGGCTCATGGATGACAACTTTGTACGAGTCTGTAAGTACCCGAAGACAGGGTGAATATGATCTAAGGACAGTCAGGGGTGCCGGTTCCTAGGCCTTTAACAATTTTTTACAACAAGAACCCTTCGACGGATCCCCTTTTTGTGTGACCAAATGTTACTGTTCAAGCACCTACCCCATTCTCATTTAAGGATTCACGGGCTGTCCTGTGGAAATACGATCTGGATGTAATCGTCGCAGGCTTAGCGATGAGCAACCCGTTGTCATCGGTCACAAACATTGCCGGGGTAGGAGGTGTGACCCAAAGCGGGAGAATATATGCCACTCCAGAACTGAAGAAGGATCAAACTGCCGAAAAAGCCAAAGTAAGAAAAGAAGGCACCAGTGGCAAAGAAAAAGGGGCTGTGATCGACGAAGAGGCCCAAGAGTTCTTAAAGTTTATTCGCCAAAGTGAATATCAAGTACTAGACCAGTTGAACCAAACTCCAGCTAAAATCTCTCTACTGTCGCTGTTGATGAATTCTGAGCCATATAGGAATACACTAATGAAGGTGCTAAATGAGGCTCATGTCAGCCATAACCTCCCCGTTGATAAGTTTCAGGGAATAGTGGGGCACATCATTGTAGATAACTATATGACCTTCACCGATGATGAAATACCCCCGGAAGGAGTAGGGCACAACAAGGCCCTCCACATATCCGTAAAATGCCAAGACCCTATTCTAGCAAAAGTTCTAGTTGACAACGGGTCATCCCTTAATGTAATGTCCAAATCAACATTGGCCAAGTTACCATTCGACGGGACGTATATGAAGCCAAGTGCTACAGTCGTACGGGCCTTTGATGGTACGTGGAGGGAGGTCATGGGCAAGATTAAACTGCCCATTCAAGTTGGACCTTGCACGTTCCAGGTCCTCTTCCAGGTTATGGATATCATGCCTGCTTACAGTTGTCTGTTGGGTCGGCCATGGATCCATTCATCTGGAGTGGTCCCATTTACCCTGTACTAAAAACTGAAGTTCATAATAGACAACAAGCTGATAATCGTATCTGGTGAGGAAGACTTCTTGGTCAGTAAACCCATTACAACTCCTTACATCGAGGCAATGGAAGAGGCCCTTGAGACCTCGTTCCAGGCATTGGAAATTGCAAATGCCACATACGTGGGAGAAGAGACCACGATGGTTAGAGCCTGCATGCCAACTGCGTCCTTGGTGATGGCGAAAATGATGTTGCGTGAAGGATATAGCCTGGGAAGGGTTTAGGGCGTGCTTTAGATGGAGAAGTAGAACCTGTGCGCCTTGTGGAGAATAGAAATGGTTTTGGCTTAGGGTACCGGCCCACGGCCGCCGATAGGAGGAGGGTGGAAGAAGAAAAGATGGAAAGAAGGGCTTCCCGTATTGCTGGCAGCGAGCCTCACACCACAAGAGTCTCCATCTGTGATCTCTATGAAAGTTTCTAGAGTGCCGGATTAATGCCTCCAGGCCTAGTAGCCGTTGTTGAAGATGGTCTTTGTGATAGTGCTGATTTTGTGATTGCTTGCCCACCGGGCCTAGAGCTTCGTAACTGGGAGGTCGTTGAACTCCCTACGACTTTAAATGATTCACCAAAGTAATTTGTTATTGCTTTAATTTCTAGTTTATCCCTCTGCTATGCCTAAGGCTTTGGGACTTTTCCATGTAATAAGGGCGAAGAACTTGTTTTATCATTCAATCAATAAATGCGTATCGAAATTCAAAAAAAAAACTCTTCTCATCCATTTATCCTTGCTTTGATTTCCTTTACTTGCTTATTCCTCCTTTTCTTTCTCTTCTTTATTTTTGCCATAACATACTAAATTGCAGATCCAAAAATGACCCTCCTGAGACTAATGAAATCACAATCCCGCTTCACAATTTCGATCACCCAGTTGACTATGCTGACGAAGAAGGTGGAGAAGACTATGAGCCACCGCCCGAGTTAACAAGGTTATTGGAACAAAAGGACAGAGAAATTCAGCCTTATTTGGAGATAGTTGAGATTATTAATTTGGGGAATGAGAAGGATAAGAAAGAAGTCAAGATTGGTACCTCCTTGAGTAAGGAACGGAGGCAAGAATTGATTAAGCTGCTAATGAAGTTCCGTGACATCTTCGCTTGGTCTTACCAAGACATGCCTGGCCATGACATTAGTATTATTGAGCTAAATTACCACTGAAGCCAGACTGTCCCCCGATAAAGCAAAAACTGTGCAGGATGAAGCCCGAAATGCTCTTAAAAATCAAAGAAGAAGTTAAGAAGCAGTTTGATGCTGGATTTTTAGCAGTGGCAAAGTATCCTCAATAGGTAGCGAATATCGTCCCTATCCCAAAGAAAGATGGAAAGGTACAAATATGCGTAGACTATCGGGACTTAAATAGGGCTAGTCCCAAAGACGATTTTCCTCTGCCACAGATTGATGTCTTGGTTGATAACACAGCCCAACATACCATCTTCTCATCCATGGATGGTTTCTCTGGTTATAACTAGATTAAGATGGCACCCGAAGACATGGAGAATACCATATTTATCACCTTGTGGGGCACCTTCTGTTACAAAGTGATGTCCTTCGGTTTAAAACACTGGGGCAACTTACCAAAGGGCAATGGTGACCCTCTTCCATGACATGATGCACAAGGAGATAGAGGTGTATATGGATGATATCATTTCCAAATCTAGAACTGATGAAGAGCATATTGTTGATCTGAGAAAGCTTTTTGAAAGGTTAAGGAAGTATAAGCTCAGGTTAAACCCGGCAAAGTGTACCTTTGGCACAAGATCAGGCAAACTATTAGGTTTCATTGTAAGCAATAGGGGAATAGAAGTAGATCCTGACAAGGTCAAAGTGATTCTCGAAATGCCTCCTCCCTATACAGAAAAAGAAGTTAGAGGATTCTTGGGAAGGTTGAACTACATTGCTCGATTTATCTCACAACTAACACCAACTTGTGAGCCGATCTTTAAGTTGCTCCGTAAGAACCAACGGGTGCAATGGAATGAAGATTGTCAAATGGCTTTTGAGAAAATAAAATAGTATTTGTAGGAGCCACCGATCTTAGTACCACCGACTCCTGGAAGGCCACTAATCTTGTATCTGACAGTGTCGGATAAATCTATGGGTTATTTATTGGGGCAACATGATGAGACTGGAAATAAGGAACATGCTATTTACTACTTAAGTAAGAAGTTCACTGATTGTGGATGAGGTATTCTGCTTTAGAGCGAACTTGTTACACGTTAGCGTAGGCCGCTAAGCGTCTAAGACAGTACATGTTGAGTCACACCACCTGGCTAGTTTCTAAGATGGACCCCGTCAAGTATATTTTTGAAAATCCTGCTTTGACCAGAAGGATCGCCCGTTGGCAAGTACTGTTAACTGAGTACGACATAACATATGCCATAAGAGGAAGTGCCCTGGCAGACTACTTAGTGCACCAGCCTGTCAGCGACTACCAACAGATACTATTTGACTTCCCGGATAAGGATATCCTAGCATTGTTTAATGAAGAAGGTGGTAGTAAAGTTAAATGGATCTTAAGGTTCGATGGGGCTTCTAACGTACTGGGGCATGGAATCGGAGCCGTTTTGATTTCACCAGATAAAGAGTTCATCCCTGTCTGCGCCAGGCTGTGTTCCGATTGCACCAACAACATCGCTGAGTATGAGGCATGTTCTTTGGGGATCCAAGCGGTGCTAGATGTGAAAGTGAAGTCATTGGAAGTCTATGGGGACTCTGCTTTGGTTATCCACTAATTAAAAGGTGAGTGGGAAACTAGGGATAGCAAGTTGGTTCCCTATCTCACCCACATCAAAGAAATAATCAAGGATTTTGATGAGATTTCTTTTCATTACGTTCTTCGGGATGACAATCAAATGGCTGACGCTTTGGCCACTCTCGCTTCAATGTTCAGGGTGAGTAATGACTATGATATGCCTCTTATAGAGATAGAGAAGCGTCGTGAACCCGCGTACTGCCAAGTGGTTGAAGATGAGTCAGATGGAAAACCTTGGTACCACGATATTAAGAGGTATATCCAGAGTCAAGAATACCCCGACGGTGCTACGGAGAATGACAAGAGAACCCTACGACGGCTCACCATGGGTTTCTTCTTAAATGGTGATGTGCTTTATAAGAGAAACTATGACTCTGTCCTTCTTCGTTGCATTGACACTACTGAAGCAAACAAAATCATGAGATGTTCACGAGGGATCTTTTGGAACCCACACTAATGGGCACGCCATGTCAAGAAAGATCTTGAGGGCCGGTTATTATTGGATGACCATGGAAACGGACTGCTTTGCTTATGTTCGAAAGTGTCACAAATGTCAAATATACGCTGATCATATTCATGCTCCCCCGTCATCCCTGAATGTCTTATTAACACCGTGGCCCTTTTCAATGTGGGGTATGGATGTCATCGGTCCCATCGAGCCAAAAGCCTCAAACGGTCATCATTTTATTTTGGTCACCATCGATTATTTCACAAAGTGGGTAGAGGAAGCTTCATATGCCAATGTGACAAGAAATATTGTGGTTAAATTCGTCAAGCGAGAACTGATATACCGATACGGCTTGCCAAGTCAGATCATCACTGACAATGGGATGAACTTGAACAATAAGATGATGAAGGAACTCTGTGAGAGCTTCAAAATTCACCATCATAATTCCTCCCCTTATCGCCCTAAAATGAATGGGGTAGTAAAGGCAGCCAATAAAAATATCAAGAAAATAATACAAAAGATGGTGGTAACCTACAGAGATTGGAGTGAGATGCTCCCTTTTGCTCTATATGGGTATCGTACCTCAGTCCGAACCTCAACTGGGGCAACCCCATTCTCTTTGGTTTATGGTATGGAAGCAGTCCTGCCTTTTGAAGTAGAGATCCCTTCCCTTCGGGTGATGATGGAGGCAAAATTAGAAGAAGCTGAATGGGGCCAGACTCGACATGACCAACTAAATCTGATTGATGGTAAAAGACTGACCGCCCTCTGTCATGGTCAGTTGTATCAGAGGCGTATGAAACAAGCATTTGAAAGGAAGGTGTAACCTCGACAGTTCCAAGAAAGGGACTTGGTTCTCAAAAAGATTTTGCCAGTTCAGAAAGACAGCAGAGACAAATGGACTCCTAACTATGAAGGGCCATATGTCATAAAGAGAGCTTTCTCTGGAGGAGCCCTGATTCTAACTAGCATGGACAGTGAGGACTTGTCAATGCCTATAAATGCAGACGCGGTGAAGAAGTACTATGCTTAAAAGGGGCATTTAAGGAACGAAAGAGAACAAAAAAAAAGAGAAAAGAAAAAGAAGTAAAAATAATGCTCGCTAGGTTGAAAACCCGAAAGGGCGACCTAGGCAAAAGTTAGAGTGACCTGGTGAGTCGAAAACCCGAAAGGGCGGCTCAGGCAAAAGTTAGGGTCAAATTTCTAGTGATATAACTCAGACTTCCAACTCAAGAAGTGCAAGTCCAAACTGAGGCATGGGAATCATCGTCGAACTCACCTTCTCCAAAGCAAAGTCGATGGGTACATAAATCGCGTTAGGGGATTAAGATTCTCATTAGTCCCAGGAATTCACTGGGGGATCCATGAACCTTCCCTGTTTCACCTGGCTTTGACCTGTTCTATGTGACTTCATTTCATTCTATCTATTTTCCCCGTTGTCCATTCTCTGTACTTGTTTGACATACATGAATAAAATTCATTTTTTTTCGATACGTGTTATGAATTTCATTGATCTGATAAAACATTGTAAAAGAATGGTGAACATTTAAAGTCATGAGGAACAAGACGCTCCTACTACTCGACCTCATCTTGGGCAATCATCACTAAGACTCGGCCAGGCACGCGCTCCAAAGCTATGATTGCCTCGTTCATTCTCCTCTATCCATGAGTTATCCTAAGGGTCACGGTTTCACAGCACCTACCCAGTTTTTGAATTTATCTCTGCACTACTTACCCTTTTTTTTCTGCAGGTTGTGACAAACAATTATGTCAAATCTTAACTCCTGGATCATTTTCTTTCCCTAGTAAGAACACTTTTCTAATCAAGCTTAGAAGAACTCTCCCAATGGGCCCCAGTACACTTCTCCCAATGAATCCATACATACCCGGTGGACTCCAGATTTTCCCTTCCCAATCAAGGGGCAATACCCTGAACCACCAAATCCTTCCCTAGTGGAACTACACTTCCCAAACAACTCAAACTGGGGCATCACCCAGATTTCTCTTCCACTTTCAGTCTAGAGGGAGTACCCCAAATTCCTAAGCAACTCAAACTGGGGCATCTCCCCAGATTTCTTCTGTCCCAGTCAAGGGGCAATTTCCCCCAAGACTCTTTCGATCATGTCAAACTGGGGCATCTCCCCCAGGTCATTATCTTTTGTCAACCCAAGGGCACTACCCCGCGCTCCCAAAAAGTTCAAACTGGGGCATCACCCCAGGTCTCTCTCTGTCAAAAGGGAGCGCCCCTAGCTTCTTCAATCTCCCTAACTGGGGCATCACCCCAGATCTACTCTCTTAATCAAGGGGCAGTACCCCAAAGTTCTTTCAATCATGTTCTAACTAGGGCATCTCCCCAGATTCCTCTTTCAGTCAAGGGGCAGTTCCCCGTGATTCTTTTAAATCATGTCAAACTGGGGCATCACCCCAGGTTTATTCACCTTCAGCCAAGGGGAGGGGGTAGTCCACCAAGATTCCTTCAATCATCTTAAACTGGGGCATCACCCCAAGTGTCTCCTCTTTTGATCAAAAGGGAATTCCCCCAAAATCCTTTCGATCTTCATAACTGGGGAATCACCCCAGATCCTTCTCCCAGCCAAGGGGTAGTACCCCTAAAATCTTTCAATCTTTCCAGTTGCCTAACAAGGCACCCTTTACTTTCCAGTCACCTGACAAGGCACCCTTTAACTTCCAGTCACCTAACAAGGCACCCCTTACCTTCCAGTCGCCTAACAAGGTGCCCTTTACTTTCCAGTCGCCTAACAAGGCGCCCTTTACTTTCCAGTCGCCTAACAAGGCACCCTTTACTTTTCAGTCGCCTAACAAGGCACCCTTTACTTTTCAGTCTCCTAACAAGGCACCCTTTACTTTCCAGCCGCCTAACAAGGCACCCTTTACTTTCCAGCCGCCTAATAAGGCACCCTTTACTTTCCAGTTGCCTAACAAGGCACCCTTTACTTTCCGGTCGCCTAACAAGGCATCCTTTACTTTCCAGTCGCCTAATAAGGCGCCCTTTACTTTCCAGTCGCCTAACAAGGCACCCTTTACTTTCCAGCCGCCTAATAAGGCACCCTTTACTTTCCAGCTGCCGAACGAGGCACCCTTTACTTTCTAACCGTTGAACAAGGCACCCTTAATTTCTAGTCTACCGAGGGTCGACCCCAATCTTTTCATCTCCGGTCAATTGAGAATCAACCCCCAATCCTCTAACCTCCTGTTAACTGAAAGACAATCCTTTCGCTTTATGTCATCCAAAAGATAATTCCCAGTTAACCACTTCCTGCTAAAACTGGTGCACCGCCCCACTTCTTTTTCCAGATTCAGAACTCCAAAAAAAACAAAAAAACAAAAAACAAAAAAAACAACAAACAAAAAAACAAAAAAAAAAAACAAAAACAAAAACAAAAAAAAAGAAAGAGAGCAAAGCTTCAAGTGTCAATTCCTAGGTTTCCCCCTCATCAGATCGCCAAAGTTAGCACCCCTGTTTGTATTCCTCAAGATTGTCACCATTGTTTCACTTAAATCTCTGAAGTTGACACTCTCGCTGTATTTCCTAAGCCAGCAAAGTTGACACCTTGCTTCATTCTTAGACACAGAAATTAGCACTACTATTGGTTTTCTTCAATGAAACAATACTGGCTCTCCTGGTTATTGGAGTCGGCATGACTTTGACAATGGTGTTCACGTCTTTACTTCCTTTCCACTTCAAAAGTAGGAAGAGACTTCATGTTTTTCTCACAAAAAAGAAGTAAAGAGGGGCATCTGTGAACACCTCTTTTGGTCTGGCCCAAATACCAAAGATTTAATGCCAAGCTTGAGCTCAAGTGTATCAAGCTTAAGTTTAAGAATTCAAGCTTAAGTGTGACCCTCCGAAAAGCAACTCACGCTTGAGAGTGAAAACTGTGCGCTTAAGCGTGCCAGGTTGGAAACAGCACTATGAGAAGGTGGAAATAGCTTTGCATAAAACAGGGATACACTACGAGGTCAAAAAACATCCATATTGGCAGATGGAGTTTGAAATCAATTACAGGAAACAAGGATTAAAAGCATCCATTGCCTAAGTCAAGGATCGATGGAGTTTCTTTTTTTTAATTAAAAAGCGCCAGACATCCGTTGCCCAAATCAAGGATCAGTGAAGAATTTCTGAGTCTGACTTCGGATGAGTGCTTTTCTCGGAAAGAGATATTCCCAAGTGGATTGATTCTGAACGAAAAGGGGCTTTGACTTTGAATAAGCACCTTTCGGGCAAAGACGCTTCCAAGTTCCATACTTCTGAGTGGGGTGTCTCCGAGTGAAACATTTCCCAGAGAAGTACTTCCGAGCGAAGAAAAGCTTTGATTTCGAATGAGTACTTCTCGAACTGAGATATTTCTGAGTGATGAATTCGTGAGTGGTGAACCCCTTCATTCTATTCGTGCTTGGGTGTGTCTTAAGAATTGCCGAGAGCTTGTTCTTGGGTGTGTCTTAAAGATTGACTAAAGCCTGTGCTCGGGCCCATATTCAAAGTTGCCGAGAGCGTGCTCGGGTATGTCTTAAGAATTGCCTAGAGCCTGTGCTTGGGCCCATATTCAAAGTTGCCGAGAGCTTGTGCTCGGGTTCGTCTTCGAGATTGCCTTCGACTCTGAGTGATATTTCCAAGTGGAAAGATTTCCGAGAGAGGACTGAACTTCGACTCCGAATGATCCTTTCGGTTGTAAGATTTTTGAGTGACGCACTTCCGAGAGAAATATTTTCGAGCAAAGAAAGGCTTTGACTTCGAATGAGCACTTTTCGGGCAGAGATATATCCGAGAGAGATGTTTCTGAGTGAGGTGTCTCCGAGTGAGATGTTTCCGAGCGGGTCACTGTCGAGGGAAGAAAGACTGACTGAATGTTTTTTCAAGCAGTGATTTCTGAGCGAATCACCTCTGAGTGAATTAATTCTGAACGAAAAGAGGCTATGACTTCGAATGAGTACCTCTCGGGCAAAGATATCTCTGAGTGAAGAATTCTCGAGTAAATCAATTCTGAACGAAAAGTGGCTTTGATTTCAAAGGAGCACTTTTTGGGCAGAGATATATCCGAGAGAGACATTTTTGAGTAAGGTGTTTCTGAGTGAGACATTTCCGAGCGGGTCACTTTCGAGGGAAGAAAGGCTGACTGAATGTTTTTCAAGCAGAAATTTCTGAGCGAACCACCTCCGAGTGAAGCAATTCTGAACAAAATGAGGCTCTGATGAATACTTCTCGGAAAGAGATATTCCCAAGTGAGTTTGACTTCGAATGAGTACTTTTTAGGCAAAGATATTTTTGAGTGAATCAACTCTGAACGAAAAAGGGGTTCGGTGTTACTTGAATGAATTCAAGCCTTCACACCGAGTCTCAAAGGATTGATTCTGCACTTTGGTCTGACCAATTTCCAACAAGAATGGACACTGACACAGCGGTCCGGGCCATAAGAAAAACACTGGTCTAAGGCTGAAGGAGCACCGATCTAAGCTACTGAAATGGGATGTCGTTTGATGGCCAGATTACATCATCCGGTGTCCAGCAAGAGAACACCGGTCCAGGCTATTAAAGGGAATACACTGGCCTGATTTAAAATCATTTGTTGAACCGATGTCCTTATTATCCGATGTCATGACTCTCATGAACCCAACAACGGGATGGCAAGTCCGGTTGCTTATGTTGTGTGACTTGGAATCGCACATCCAAGCCGATCCTTGAATTCTGGGAGTGGCAGACAGGGGACGGAAGTAGAAATAATTAAAAATTCCCCACCAGCCGTTGCTCCCCACAACCTGTTAGTGGCCAGGCTGGCTCCACTGTACAAGTGGGTGAGTCGAGGCTTGAGTTGTCCAAGCACTCAGCCAGCGCCCAGAACCTCTATAAATGCCTCATCTGAAGAGGCACAGGGGGTTGGAAGATTTGTTCATTTTTGGAGTCGGGACTTTGAAGGGAGAAACCCCTGAAAACTTGGTCCGTATTCTTGGATCCTTGAACCCTTGCAAAATTGCTCCGGTGTTCTGAATTCGAAGTCAAGAAACCTGCCCCAACTCTCATTCTCTTCGATTCTTCAAAAACAGAAGTACCTGTCTCATTCCTATTCGTAGGATCCTCAGAATCTCCTCCTGTCACTCCAAACTCTGTCTAAACCCCTATACTGCTCATAACACCATTGAATCATGCACCGTTTCTTCACTAAAATACATCTCTGCCACTGAGTCTTACACCGGCTCTATACTGTACTTCGGTTCTAAGCCACTCCGGTCCAGTTTTCTGCTAGCATCGCACCGCTGTTTCAGCCTACACTGGCTCATACTAGCAGATCGTCTACCAGTGCTTACTCCACATTGGTTTTTACCTACAGTCCGGTTCCTCCTAAGTCCACTCCACACCGATTACGATCTTTCTTCACCTCTGTTATTTCAGCTTATTTCATATTGTTGGTTCATTTCCTTCATCAAATTTGTTATTTTTGTTGAATCTGCCTTCCTACTTACATTAGTTTCTGTTGTTGAATTTTCCCTCACCTAGATTCGTAATAAATAACAATAAAAAATGAGTATTTTTCACATTCTGTTTTGATTATTATAAATTTTGTTTTAGCCAGTGTCGTGCAGATGTACGTTTGCCTACACTATTTCTGAAGTCCATATACGTGTGGAGAATTCCACCTTGTATGCCTTTTTTACATGAACTCTACCCACCATTAAATATCTAGCTTCACTTACATACCCTTTTATCAAGAACTACGTAACCCTGATTTCTCGATAACTTAAGAATACGTAGGAGCAGGACTTAATTCCTGTTGGGCCCATCCTTCTTTTTTTCATTTTTTACATTTTTGTAACTATTCTGTTCTTATCACTTCCATGAAAATCAATTTAGACGTGACGTCTTATTGATTTTCCCCATTTTTTGGTCGACGATCACCACGATTCATAAGGAAAGGGATACTTAGGACGAGACGTCCTGTTTATCCCCTTCCCGTTTTGACCCCGTATTTTTAATTAAAGGATGACTAATTTAGACCCGACGTCTTGTTAGCATTCTTTTTTCCCTTTTTTATACCGAAGTCGAGGTTAATTTGGACGAGACGTCCTGTTGACCTTACTTCGATACTTCATGTTTGTTCCGTTTTGTTTTTTTTACACAAAGTACAATAATAAAAAAGAAGAGATAAAACATCTTTTGTAAGGCTATTTATGTTGCCTATTTTCAATCTTGGTACTGTTTTTGACAGACAATGTAGGGTGCTAATATCTTCCCTACTCGTAACCGACTCCCGAACTTGAATCTCACCTTTATTAACCAGTGTTTTACTAAAGCAAGTTTTTTCACAATATTTTTCTATGGATAAAAACGTTGGTGGTGACTCCCTGTCTCGTATTATCGTTTTTCGAAGGGTCGGCCGCGCCGCCGCGACCCCGGTCGCGACAGGCATGATAGCTTTTGTGGTATGGGTATGGTTACAAATAATTGATAAAGATCCCTTAAATTGAAAATGAAGGATGCTCATTACTGATTTGGTTACCCTTTGCCCGGGTATTCATGTATTTGCATATTTTGTTCAACATTTAAACATGCACCAAGCGTAATAAACACATTTGTCATAGATCTATTTCGATATAGGTAGAAATTTGTTAATGGTAGATACGCTTATAGTTATATTAAATACATTTTTTATCAAAATAAAATTCTAGTCATTTTGTTGTTTTTCTTCTTAATTTATATATCCTTTTTTATATCTTAATTTTACAAATTACTCCCATCTTTCATGAGAGAAAGTGGTGGAGTTTTCACAACTATGGTGGTCTTAGAGGAAAAAAGTAAAAAAACAGCAAACACAATTTAATTTTTGGTAAGAAGTTTCATGCGCTATTTTTATTGTATATTATTTAATTTTGTGCAGGAAAGATATTTAATTAAATAAAAGATATTAAATTAAATAAAAGATATCAAATTAGATATAAGATATGTTCCCAGAATCAGGAATGGCCCCACGGGACCTCCTCTCCCATTATTTTTGAAAAACATCTAGGATATTTTGTTTCTCTGTGATTTTAATAAATAATAGTTGTTACCTCTTTGTAAATAGGTTTAAGTCAAGACCCTTTTTACTTTACCGTTGTATAAATATAACATTTGGGTCTCTTTATAATTCAAGTGTCATTTTGAGTAATAAACTCTATTTTCCTAAAGTAATTCTTTAAAATTTTGACATTTATACGTTCAAAGTGAACAAATATATTTTTCAAAACAGAATATTAGATATTAAATTATAAATAAGATATCAATTTAGATAAGATAAAGAGTAATACATATTAATATTTTTATTTGAATTAATCTTATCCCTTAGTTTAATTTAAATCACACTTAATTGTTGTTATTTTCTTATTATATCATTTTGTTGTTATAAACTCCCTTTGTTTACATAAGAAATAAGAAAATCTCCATGGCACTAATTATATATAATATATATGAATTAGTCTGCGTTACAACATAAGTTTTCCCCGTGAAGGGATCGACATTAATAAGTTTAAATCTCTTTATATAGGAACACAAAAATAATATACAAACTTAGAAGAAAAGGAATATTCATCATTGTCATTACATTGAATGGGTGAAAAAAATCAAAGAATTAATCGAATACACATCTCAGTGAAACTGGGATATTGGACTATAATTAATCTAATTTTTTATTTTTAGTTTTAAGTATATAATTGTTATCATTTTTTAAAATTATGTAGGGAAAAATAAAAATAAAAAATAAAAAAATATTTTTAATGTTTCTTTCCTATACAAAATAATTTTATAATTAAAACTAAAAATAAAAAAATAAAATGGAAACAAAATATACCCTTAATTTTAAGTGTGAACTAGTAGCTGATGCTTGTTCAAGATTCAAGGGTCACAATTAGCGCCACAACGAAGGCATAGTCGATGTTCGGAAGCATTGTGACCATGTACTTCTCTCGGCTAAATATAGTGCCAAGCTTCTTATTTATCTGCAATAATAATTATCTCCATAAATTGTTTGGTAAACAATTGTTAACTCTGCTAGGCTAGAATTTTAAAAGCAAACCACTGGATAAATCCTATTCGGGATGAGTTTTAGATTTTGGTTTTAATTTTTTTAAGTTTATAATTTTATAGTTTACTTTTTACACGATTTTAAATTTTAATAACTTATTGTAATTGTTTTTATAATTTTAATATCAACTACATAATACATAAGCAACAATGATATAATAGTTGTGGTAGTGACAGCAATGATAGTGATAGTGGTGGGGTAGTGACAATAATGGTAACAATGGTGATAATAATGGGGATGGGCGTGGTGACAACGGTGATAATAATGGTGGTGGTAGTGATGATGTTAGCAACGACGATATTGATGGTTTAGGGTATAAAGTAATGGTGGCAATGGTGGAAGTTATGGTAGTGGTGCGCAAGTGATGATGGCAATGATATTAACATTGATGGTGATAGTGATAGTGATTATGCTTTAAGATGATGGTAATGATGGTGATGGTTATAACAATGGTAGAGGTGGCGACAACACACGCCGGTGGTGGTAATGATGATAGAGGTGGTGATGGTGATTGTGATAATGTCGGTAGTAGTGACAGTATTGTGATGATAATAATGACAATAATTTAGAGTTTAAAATAAAAAATTTATAAAATTAAATTAAAAACTATTTTAAAAATAACTTTTTCATTTTTCCATCAAACATTTAAATTTGAGTCTTCCTAGACACAAATTAAATCCTTGACAAATTGAATAAACCTATGTAAATATTATATCCCGATTAAGTCTATAGCTATGTCAAATCAAATATATATATATATATATTATAAACCATTAATTGAAAAAAAAACTAGTCTCCTTGTTACTTTTTTATAAGTTTTTATTCTTAAAAACACATAATTTTAGGAGAATAATTATTGTTTTAATTTTTAAAAAAAATAGTTTTATCTTTTCAATTGTACTCTCATTTAAAGTCAAATTTCATCTTCCTATATTAGTTATACAAGTTTGAAAGCATTAAATTTTTAACAGTAAATTACAAAAAAAATAAATAAATACATCTATTTTTTAGGGGCATATAAAAAATAACACTATTTTTTCTATTTTTTAGGAGCTTATAAAAAATAACTCTATTTTTTTATTATTTTGGGGCTTATAAAATATAACAAATTGTGTAAAATCACAAACACGTTTTCTTCTAGTTTCTTTTCTTTCAAATTTCAAATAGATGGAACTAATTGAGCAAATGCAAAATAAATAGGATATGTGTTAAAAAAACAAACCTGGGCAACAACAATATCAGAGTGGCCTATGTAAACATCCCAAGAGTGTCCTAACCAAGTTGCTTTGATCCTGAAGTCACAAACTTCAGAGGTATTATTTGCCAAGAACACATTGAATTCGGTTCTAAGTTGGAATAACGAAGATCGTTTCCGAGTAAAGATTAAATCTCTTGATTCTGTACTCTTCCCTCTGAATGCTTTCCAGCTATCATTTGCTGCCAGTAGCTGCATCATTAAAGAACCTTCCAACTTAATTTCAACACTGAAATGCATAAAATGAAAATTGCACCACACGTGCTGATTCATAATGAACTAACTAACCGCTCTTCGAAGATGCACAATGGGGTTCCCATGAGCGTCATATAAGAAAAGGTGTTGACGTGGTGTTACTATGGTTACCAGAGAACTCTTTACTGTGAAAATGATGTTGCCATTCATCTCTGTCACGGTGAAGTTGTCTCCTCTACCCCTCTCCTTTGTGATTATCAATTCAAAGGGACGTGGACCTGTAATGCCACTTATGTCATTCATTATATCAAAACAACTTAAAATTCAATACTTATTATTCTATTTTATTGAATGTGGTATTTTCACCGAAACCACATTCACAAGTGAGAATTCATTTCGGAGTAAAAGAGACCAAATGAATTAAGTTTAAAGTTACTTATTTCACATGCTATTGATTTGAGATGAAGATTTAGTTTAATATACCCTACACAAATATAATTATTGTAGACAATAAAATAGGATTATTTCCAAAACCACGTGTAATACAAACATAAAGGTTTATTACCAGGAGCACAGTACTGAGGGGCGATGATTGGGGTGGCGAAGGAGGGTGATTGGTGTGCCATGATTGTATTGTTTTGTTAATGTTGTTGTGGAATCAAATGTTTATTATATATGTCATGGAATCTGAAGTGGTCAACCATGTTGCAGAGGTTACTTTGCGGTAAAGGAACAACTTCAAGCATGAGACGATAACACGGTTGAACCGCGCGCATTTTTTGACTAACATTTATAAGTTTTTTCTTTATCAGCGCAAATTAATTAGTTGCGTCAATATTCATCAGACTAGGAATACTTCAATCCAAAAACACTCTCGTCAATGATGAACATGTTCGTCATATATTTTGTATTAGAAAAGTAAATGACACCCCGCTAATGCGCATTGAAATTTTCTAAAATATCATACATTATTTTATGAAAATTTATTTGATTAAATAGAATATGAAAAATTGCCAATAAAAAATATTCATTTTTATTTTATTCTTATTTTAATTTTTATATATTTTCAAACAAACAACAAATAAAAAACACTAAATAAAATTGAAATAAATAAAGCTACTAATAAAAGTTGAGTTTCAGAAATAAATATATAAAATAAATATTAATGTGAACGCCCTTGTTGTCTGGACATATTTTCTTAAAAAATATCAAGAAAAAAATTAAAATTTTGAAAAAATATTAATAATTTGAGTTTTTATTAATTATATTTTTTTATTTTATAAAATAAAAAACATTTTTATTCAAGATTAAGTTTGAAATATTTTTCTTTTTGTAGTCTTTTTTTTAAAGTTCAAAATTCAAAAATTTTATTTATTTTCATTTGTTTTTTTCGCTCTTCCATCACCCGCCTTCACTCATGTTTGCTTTGTTGGAATTATATAAATTTTGTGATGATGCTAAATCAAAAATGAAGTTGAGAGTTTGGCTAATGCACTGGAGAACTTTAAATTTTTATGGAGCATGATTATTTGGTATGATATTTTATTTTTTATTAATATGGTGAGTGAGAAATTACAATCTAAGTCAATGTGCATTGGTGATACCATAAAACAATTAGAAAATACATTGTTGTTTTTTGAAAAGTATAGAGTTGAAGACTTCACGTCTAGTATGAATGTTGTAAAGAAGTTACACTTGAATGTTGTACCTATTCTTTTAGCAAAATGTCGTGTTATTAGGAGAAAACAATTCGATGAGAATAGTCATAATGAAGAAGTTTAATTGGCTAATAAGTCATTTAGAGTTAATTATTTTTTAGTTATTATGGACATGACTATCACTTCTTTAAAGACTAGATTGGAGCAATTAAAAATATTTGAAAATATTTTTAGATTTTTGTTTAAGTCAAAAAAGTTAAAATCATTAAATGATAATGAACTGAAAGAATGTTATGTTAAAGTTCACTCAACTTTTTCTCATGGTAATTTGGATGATTTTTTTTGAATTGAAAGTGTTAGTAGCTATTGAAATTCTCAAGTTTATCAAAGTAATAGATTGTTATCCAGACGTCTCAATTGCCTACAGAATTTTATTAACTATGCTTGTAATTATAACATCTACTTAAAGAAGTTTTTCAAAGCTAAAATTAATAAAAACTTACTTAAGATCATCAACATCACAAGAAAGGTTGAATAATTTGACAATTTTATCTATTGAAAATGATATGTTAAAGTGTATTGATGTTGAGGTTGTAACATCCCAGCTAACTAATTCCAATCTGTGATTGACGGGAAAATATAATTATCTCTAAATTAAACTTTTGATTTTTAGGAATTATTATTAATTAATATAAATACAAATTTAAATAATTAAATGTTATGGAATTAAATAAATTATTTGATTGGTTGATTATTAAATTTCAAATAAGATTTAAATAAGTGATGGTAAGTTTAAAGTTAGCGGAAAGGTTAAAAGTAAAAGTTTAATTAAAATTATAAAAAAAGGAAAAGAAAATGGTTAATTACCTAAATGCCCTTAATGACATAAATGAAAACACTCCCTTCTCTTTTCTCGCGAGTCATGCACGTTGTTCTTCTTCTCTACTTCCTTCTCTATTGTCGTGAGCTTCAAGCTCCAATTGGAGGACGATTTCGCGTTGGAACTTCAAATTAACCGCGCTTTTGGAGTCGGGACCTTGAGGTATGTCCATATGCATCCTCAATTTTGAGCTTTCTCCCTCTTTCTCTTTTTCTCTCTCTAACCGTGGAATGCATGTATGATGGGAGGTTATGATTTTGCATTTTATGGCTTTGGGAGGCTCAAAAATGACTCCTTGGGCGATGGTTGCGATGGAATGTTAATGAATTTTGTGCTTCGGCATTCGTAGGTGTCGAAATGGGCGTCGAAGGATCATCCAATGAAGTGCGTATCAGAATCGAAGACGGAGTGGTGAACAATTTGATCATGGGTCACAACCGACACAAAGAACAACTTGTTGAAACTTGGAATTAAGGTAAGGGGAATGTTCGGGTCATAATTAATTAAAATTGGTTAATGTTTAGTTTGAAAAGGATGTAATGTTTGTGATATGTGAAGGAATGTAGAAATATACCAAAATGATAAATGTGTATATGCATGACGATGATAATGTTTTATTAATTGGTAAACTAGTTCATATAGATTGTGTGTAATTATTTTGATGAATGGAATTAAAAGTTTATAATGAATGCTGATATTATGTACAATGATGATTGATGATGGTTGGAAATATTAAGGTGATGTATGCCCGGGGACTGGTCTGTGTGGCTGCCCCAGGTGATTAATGATTATTGATAGATAAATATGTGAATTGAGATATATTTATGTGATTATATGGTGTGGGACGACTGATAGTATGTTTCACCCCTCATTTTTGGCCCTTGTGGTCATTTGAGATTTAGTTGAGCTATCCAACGTTCAAGTAGGACCCAGTGGTTGAGGTGGAAAGCCAAGTCGAGCTCGGTGGACTAAGTCGGGTTCACAGGGTGTCAAGTAGGACCCTCAGCTAAAGGTCGACCTTTTAGTATCTGGATACTAGGCGTTATATTGTATGATAAGAGTTAGTAGTGTTTTTCCTAACATGATTATAATGATGTGTGAACTAGCAGTTAGTAAAATGCGTGAGAATATAATGTTGATGATGATTATTGTAACCTGACATGAGTATAAGCTTGTAGTGGACTTCAGAAGTTAAGTGGTAAAGTATTGAATTTGTTACTTTTACATTGTGCTTACCATTTTATATTAATTATGATTTTTTTCCAAACACCCACCCTTGCTGTAGTTTTCTTTCTTTTAGTAACTAGTGACAGGGAAGATGCGGATGCCCTGGAGGAAAGTGTTAAGTGAGAAGCTGATGCCAAGAAAGCTGTGGAAGTATGAACTGTGTAATAGCTTAGTAGATTACTTGAGATATTAGTTTATGTGTGCTTGAATTATGTATTAATTAGGCGTATGGTTTTAGTTAGATTATGGAGACAATTGTGGCATGTTGATAAATATGTAATGCTTGCATGAATGATGGAATGATGATATGTATATATGGCACAGAGCCATTATGTGATTGTTTGAAATGGGCAAGTATTATCTTGTGTGTATGATTTGTATGTTGAGTGTGAATGTAAATGGATGTGAGGAATGATGATTGAACCCTGATATTATGTATGCAACCTTTGTATCCGAGAGTAGACCTGTAAATGACTAAACTAGTAGTGGAGTGCTCATCCTGTCTTTTCCACCTACCTTAGTAGTCCTAGTGGGCTTTATAACTAGGAGTCTGTCTCATATAATAAATAGGAATAGGAGGAGTTATGTGGAAATTAGGTATTGGAAGGGTGATTCGGTGGCCTAGTGGGTTTCACGACCCTCGGGAGGGACCGTTAGGTTCTCGACCTCATTTGTGACTTTGCATATAGGTCCCACCTAGTTTAGTGTTCATTTGACATGTTTTGTGCCTTTATATGCGTCATTTGTGCCTTAAGCGTGTCCTTGTGTATATCCCATGCATACGTTAGAATTTGGGCAAGCGGACTTCTTCAGCAACTCTAAAATGGTGAAAACATGTTGCCTGTAGACTTTGGTGTTAATCGGAGCCCAAACATAGGAGTTAGATGTCTTGGAAACTCAAAATGGGGCAAAATATGTGATTCTCGCTAGAGCAAGAGTATTTTCACTAAAACGAGATGCTCCCTTAGTCAAATTATGCATTCTGTAGGTTTTTCGCTTGAACGAGATGGTGTCAGTGGTGTTTTGTGAGGATGTCGCTTAAGTGAGTATCACTTCACTTAAGAGAGTCTATCATAATTTGTTACTAGGCGTGTTTCGCTCAAGCGAGTGATGTCCCACTTGAGCAAAGTGAGGTGATTTGATTCTGTGTGTTTCTCGCTCAAGCAAGTGGAACCTCGCTTGAGCAAAATCTACGTGGCTGTTCCCTGTCCCTTTCTCGCCTAAGCGAGCGACATCCCGCTTGGACAAAGAGCCATGTCTGATTCCCATCATGATCTCGCTTGAGCGAGAGTGTCATACGTGGTTCTACCTACCACTCGCTCAAGCAAAATTAGAGCCGCTTGAGCAAGAGGTTTTTCCCTGGTGCATATTCCTATTCGCTCAAGCGAGTGAGATCTCGCTTGAGCGATATTGGCCTATCTGCTCTCTTCTTGTTTCCTCAATGCATTGTGTGTTGATTCTTGGGGCTTCAATATATTCTCAATTACTTTCCACATTGTGTGCAATTTTATACACTTGGTGCATGTATTTGGTGATGTTATAAAAAATACTGCTTGGGGCTTTCATGATTCGCAATTGGGGTTTAAGCACGAAAAATTTTATCTTTGTTTCCATTTAACCCAAGGTAAATCATGAACTACGACCAAGCTGTTTCGAATTATTTATATTTTTTTAACTTAACTTAACGCAATATTAAGATAAATTTAATATAAACACTTTGTTTAAACTTTAATTATTAGGAGGGATGTCACAAAGGTTCTCATTAATGATTTTGCATCTAAAAATGTTAGAAGAAACCATTTTTTATGATAATTTGTGTTTTTTTTGCTTTGTTTTAGGAGAAAGAATAATTTTTTAATGAAAGCATGAGACTATAGAAGTATCGTTCATTATTTTCTGGCTTGTTATTATACTCTATACCAGAATGATATATGTGATTCATGTGTTTAGAACTTACAATGACTTTGTTAATATTGATTTGATTATTTAATAAATTTTTTTCCTTAAAAAAATACATTAAAGGATCTTTATCTATTGTGTCAGCCAGGGCCCATAAAATTTCAAGATCGACCTGACCTTAGTTAGATATATAAGTTATGTTAAAGTTAGTTAGACTGGGCCTAATCTTAGTTAGATATATTAGTTTGTTTTCCTTCACTCCCTTTGCATTCATCCTTTTATATAAGGCTCAACTGTATTCTTCTCCTAATCAATGAATGATTCATTTTTCTAAACATTTTCTCCTTACAATCTTTATATTCTTTCTTCTTACAAGTTATCTTGAGCTTCATACCATTGTTGCTCGGATACCTTTATGGTATTAGAGATAATCAATCCATGTTGAGCTCTTAAGCAAGGATGATACAAGTTGTTACACAACCTCTCACAGTTCTAGTCTCCATCAAGATGAAGGATTCACTTGGAAACAACAAGCCCTAGGAATAAACTCTCCAAGTTTGTTGTTGAAGAAAATCGAGAAGGCATGCCCAAGAAATATCTAATACTTAAAAATGAAGGAGAAAGAAGAGTTATTCTGAGTTTATAGATTGGAAACAACAAGACCAATTAATTCTAACTTGGCTACTTACTTCAATGTCTACAAATTTACACATAAGAATGACAATTTGTGATCACTCCTATCAAATTTAGAATAATCTTTTAGCTTACTTCTTTATGACAACCAATGCAAAGATAAGTCAATTGAGGGTTTAGTTAAAGAATAACAAGAAAGTGGATTATTTGTATGTTTTATAGCACAATAGATTGAGACATGCTAATTCTAAAACCGTCCTACAAATCATGAAAATATTATAATATTCCTGTTGATAGCAAAAACTCCGATATGATTTGTAAAGCTTGTTCACTTGGAAAATCTCATAAACTTTCTTTCTCTAATTTAGAACTTAATATACTAAACCTTTACATTTGATTTTTAATGATTTTTGGGGACCATCACCTATAATTGCTAATAATGGTAGTACTATGTGTTTTATTCACTTTAAGTCACTGGTAAAAAACCAATTTTATCAAAAAAATAAAGATACTGCAAACTGACAAAGGCAAAGAGTATATTGTGTTGGCAAGGTTCTCAACAAATCATGGAATTCAACATAAGATGAGCTGCCCACACACACATGAACATAAAGGTTTAGTAGAGAAGAGGTATAGATACATTATAAAAATAATCTCTCTTTTGGAAAATTCTTGTATGCCATTAAAATTCTAGGGAAAAATCTTTATTGCTATTACTTATTTGATAAATAAATTGCCTAGCTCCACTTTAAACAATAAAAGTCCTCTTGAATTTCTCACTAGACACAAACCATATATTGTACAAAGATCTTAGAGTTTTTGGTTGTGGATGCTACCCTTGCTTGAGGCCATACTACAAGCACAAATTGGATTTTAGGTCCGAGCAATGCAATTTTCTTGATGAAAATATCTTTCCCTTCTAAGCTAAATCATTCCTAACTAATTCACTTCTCATGTCAAAAGACAACTCTCAAGTTGTTCCTGTTATACATGTTGTGCCTACATACAACAGGTTTGATGTCTTCCATGATCCTGATGATTAGGATGCTCCCATTAATCCTATCTCCAATGCTAATGCCACAACTTCCACTCTACCAATTCAAGAACACGTCTCACAACCTCTCAGTACTTAGCATGCTAGTGTTTCATCTTCATCTTGGTAGGAAACTAACACACACTCTATGCAAACCAAAAGGAATTCAAAAGCCCAAAATCTTCTTTACTGAGATTTAGAACCTGTCTTATACTGAAAAACCATAACCTATTTCAGTAAAAACTTCTTTTTTTTCATACAATTTGTCGAGTGTGTATTTCTAATTATTATTTTGTCTGCTTTCTTTCTATACAATGATTATGCATCTCTCTGTTAATGTCTGGCTCTAAATTCTACTTGCTTTTCTCTCACGTTGATGCCAAACCCGGAATGCAAATCCATCTCCCATGTTCTCTCTGACACAAGGTTTGTATTTTTCATATTTTCCTGAGTTGGGTCTCTATGTCACTCGTTGATGCCTGTAAATCTTATTTAATCATGTTAGATAATTATCACAACTAAAAAAACCCTAAACAGCTACCTCAAATTAGCGACCACCTAATCCCGTCGCTAATTAGCCACCGAGTTAGCGACCGCGCTATACAAAAAGGGACCAAGAAGATGTTAGCGACTCCATTAGCGACCGCTAGAGTGCGCGGTCGCTACCAATTATAAACACCGTCGCTAGCACGGTCGCTATATTTTAACTCCACCAAGTTTTCTTTCCCGCCTGGGTTTTCTGTTGGCGCCAAATAGTTGCGACGGTAGTTTATCGTCGGTAACGTTCCCTCCAACTTTAGCGATGGTAAAACCGCGTCGCTATGGTTTGTACTAGTGACGGAATTGTCCTACCGTCGCTAAAGTGTAGGAGATTAGTGACGGATTGACTCTCCCGTCGCTATAGTTTTCGCGTTCTCTCCTTTTTTTTCTTGGAATAATGGAAGTTAGTGATGGTGGGGTGACACCGTCGCTACTGTTGAGGAGGTTAGTGACGGATTTTCCTACCGTCGCTAATATATAGGAGATTAGTGACGGAGTCTCTCCGCCGTCGCTATGATTTTTGCCTTCCCTCCATCTTTTTTCTTTAAATAATGGAGTTAGGGACGGTGGGGTGACACCGTCACTACTGTTTAGGAGGTTAGTGATGGATTCTTTGTGTCGTCGCTAATCGTTTTAATTGTAGTGACGTAGGTAGTGACGGAGTGGTAGCCGTCGCTAAGGTTTTAGTCTAACTCGACAGTAACCCCTTTCCCTCTCAGTTTCCCTAACTTTCCCCTTCCTCTTTGAGCCGCCTCCCTCTCCTCCCTCCCTCCCTTCGTCCGACTCCCTCCCTCCCTCCCTCCGTTCGTCCGACCGCCTCTTGCAGCCGCCGTCTCCCTCTCCTCCCTCCGAAGCGAACCACTTTCCCTCTCTCACGTCTGCTCCCTTTCTTCCTCCCTCAAACCACCGTGTGCTTTCTTCCTCCCTCGAACGTTCGCATTGCTTCAGGCGACCATTCCTTTCTTCTTCTTCCTCCGTCGGTCTCTCTTTGTTTCTTCTCTTGCTGGCTGGCAGGTCGTCTTCTTCATCTCCTTCCCCCCTCTTTCTTCTGTTCGACCAGAAAGAGACCACCACATCGCCTCTTTAACGGGTTCTGTTTCTGTCTAGGTTAGTTTTTCTTTTTGCATAATTGTTAGTTGATTTTCATTTTCTTGCGTAGCATTGTTGTTTCTCTTCTCTGTTCTGCTGCTGCTGAAGCCTAAAAAATAATTATGTTATGCTTTTTTTTTATTGATTCATTTTCTGTGTATATTGCTAATGTTGTTTTGATTGATTCATTTTCTATTGTTGCTGGCTGCTTGTGAACACCTATTTCAGCCCATCCGCAAATGAAAAGAATTAAAAAAAAAATTATTAAAAAAAAGAGGGGGGACTCGGAAATGATCATTTCCGAGTGGAAGGACTCGGAACAGATCAAATCCGAGTGGAATATGCCACTGTTGAAGAGAAATCCGAGTAGAACTACTCAGAAATGATCAAAACGAGTAGAACTACTCAGAATGGAGCAAATCCGAGTAGAACTACTAAGAAATGACCAAATCCGAGTCAAAATCAAGAATTTCCGAGTGGAATGACTCGAAAATAATCAAATCTGAGTGGGATCACTCAAAATGGGTCAGTTCCGAGCGAAATACATCACTGTCAATGCTATTCCGAGTGAAAATAACCAAAATTCCAATACCGAGCCATTTTAGTCGGCTCCATGTCGTTGGTCACTCGGTTCCGAGTCCTCCTTTACACTCAACCTCCGAGTCCTCGTTCAAACCTTTCCCGAGCTCATTTCCATCAACTTCCAGTCGGAATTGACTGGCAATTCAGTCAGTTTGCTTCTTCAAACAAGATCCGAACCATTCCAACTTCCACTCGGATTTGACTCAATTTTCCTCAATTTTCAATCGGTTCCGAGTCATTTTATACTCGGATTGTGGAGAGGAAGTGAAGGCCAACCCCTTTTCCACTCGGATTTGACTCCTAATGTGGTGGAAGGCTGACTGAGAGGGTGATCCGAGTGAGAATCACTCGGATTCCCATCATTTTTGCTCGGATTCACTAAAACCTCACTCGGATCCCATCATTTTTGCTCGGATTACTCCATTCTCACTGCCAGTATGGATTACTGCCATTCTCACTCAGATTCCCCATTTTTCACTTGGATTCCGTCATTTGCACTCGGATTCACTCCAACCTCACTCGGATTCCCATCATTTTTGCTCAGATTACTCCATTTTCACTCGGATTTACACATTTTCACTCGGATTTGACTGCCAGTGTGGATGAATACTGATTGGAAGGTGGATCCGAGCCATTCTCACTCGGATTACGGCATTTTTAACTCGGATTTCCACTCTCCTCACTCGGATTACACCATTATCTCTTGGATTTTAACTCTCCTCACTCGGATTCACATGCTGACCTGGATTCCACCCCAAAGTGGATCCAGGAATCCCGGAGGTGGCTGGCAGACAGCGGCGGAAGTGGAGGGAATTAAAAATTCCCACCAGCCGTTGTCCCCCACTACCCAAACCGAGTGGAGGCCTGAGCTGGCATTCCACTCGGGAGTGGAGGCCTGAGCTGGCATTCCACTCGAAAGTGGAAGCCTGAGGTGGCATTCCACTCGGGCCAGCCTATAAATGGGATGGGCAGAGGGCAACTGGAGGAAGGCAATCTTCAGACGAGGAAACTCTGGCCAAAACCTCTGTTCTCTCTCTCTCTCACGCCAAGTCTTCTCTCCCTCTCACTTCACTCACCCCTCACCCTTCACACTTTCTTTACCCCAACATCCTCTACACTCTCACTCAACAGCACTTCTTCCAGCTCCCTTTTCCCTCTCGGACTTGCAATTCTTGCCCCAATCGTTCTGCTCTGCTCGAATTTCACCCGGTAAGCCTCTTTCCACTCGGATTCTTACTGTTTCACTCGGTTTCCTTTATTTCCACTCGGATTTTTACTATTCCACTCAGATTCTCACTGTTTCACTAGGATTTACTATTTTTACACTCGGTTTCTCTTATTTTCACTCAGATCCTTACTATTTCACTCGGATTTACTATTTTTGCACTCAGATTCTCACTGTTTCACTAGGATTTACTATTTTTGCACTTGGTTTCTCTTATTTTCACTCAGATCCTTACTGTTTCACTCGGATTTACTATTTTTCCACTCAGATTCTCACTGTTTCACTAGGATTTACTAATTTGCACTCGGTTTCCCTTATTTTCACTCAGATTTTCACTGTTCTACTTATATTGTCACTGTTTCACTCGGTTTCCCTTATTTTCACTCAGATTTTCACTGTTCCACTTATATTGTCACTGTTTCACTCGGTTTTCCTCTGTTTTCACTCGGATTTTCATTGTTTCACTCGGATTTTCACTTTTTCACTCAGATTTCTCACTATTTCACTCAGATTTTCACTGTTTCACTCATATTGTCACTGTTTCACTCGGTTTTCCCTGTTTTCACTCGGATTTTCATAGTTTCACTCGGTTTTCTTATTTTTCACTCGGTTTTCTTATTCTTCGCTCGTTTTTTTTCATTTTTTGCACTCGTTTTCCTCTTCCATTCAGTTTTTTATATATATATATTCATTTTTCTTAATCAGTGTCGTACGGAAAATACTTCCGTCTACACAGTTTTTATAAGATCCGTGCACGTGCGAAGCACTTCGCCTTGTATGGATTCTTCACTAAAATAATACCTATCAATATCTTCCTAATCTTTTTCCTAAAAAAAACATTTTAAAGAACTACGTGACCCTGATTTCTCGAAAGCTCGAGAATACGTAGGAGCGGGAAACAGTTCCTGTCGGGCCCACCTTTCTTTATTTAATTTTTAGAGTTTCTTTTTTGTCTTATTATCAAAAGGAGGAGCGAGATTAATTTGGACGAGACGTCCTGTTAATCTCATATTTTTAAAATATCTCTTTAAAGAAAAAAGGAGGAGCGAGATTAATTTGGACGAGACGTCCTGTTAATCTCATATTTTTAATATCTCTTTAAAAAGGAGGAACAAGATTAATTTGGATGAGACGTCCTGTTAATCTCATTTTTTTTAATATCTCTTTAAAAAGGAGGAGCGAGGTTAATTTGGACGAGACGTCCTGTTAATCTCATTTTTTTAATATCTCTTTAAAAAGGCGGAGCGAGATTAATTTGGACGAGACGTCCTGTTAATCTCATGTAAATATTTTGTGTTGATCTTTTGTTTTTTTATATTTTGTCATTCCGTACATTTTTCTTTTTATGAAGAAGTTAAAATAATTATTGGGTTAATTATAATGCGCGCTATCAAATTGAGGCAACCGTTTTTAACGGACAGTTGTGAGGTGCTAATACCTTCCTCACCTGTAATCAGACTCCCGAATCATGGAATCTCATTTTTATAACTAGTGCTTTAACAAAAGGTTTTTCCACTATTTTATCCTAAAAAAATATTGGTGGCGACTCCCTGTTTATTATTTAAAACGGTTTCGAGGGTCGGCCGCGCCGCCGCGGTCTCGGTCGCGACAGATGGTGACTCCGCTGGGGACATTAGAGAGTCAAGCCAGTCAATTTGATAGCGCATGTTTTAATTAGCATATTAATTATTTAACTTCTTCTTTTATTTTAGTTCCTTGTCAATGTTTAGTTCCTGTTTTGTTTATATTCTGTCATTTATGTTCTGTAAATATCTGTATGATCATTAAACCCTAGGGTAGTCGACTTTATTTTGTTGCTCTGTGTTTGTTCTATGTGCAGGATGAGAAAGGTACAGATATTGAATGCCTCTTTCACACACCACACTCACAATTTGCACACACTTTTGAGTGGGACCCTATACCCGGGCCTAAATTAGCTTAAGATTAGGAGAGGTTGATAGCAGAACCATTTGGGATGTACTTCCTGTCTGGTTACTGTGAAAACCTCAGCTAGAGTTCGACTTATTCATGGTGCTCACACTTAGTATACTTCTTACTATTTGTGATCAACATCATGAATAGGATCTTGGCTCTAGTGACCTTTAGAAGTTTTAGAACAAGCCACCTAATGCGAGGTATCACTGATAGATGAACCTTAGAACCATTAGGAGACCTCCAGAAAAACCCACCTTAAGGCACAAAGGGGCAAACTTTACTTCTACCTTTTCTCATTCTCACTTTTCCTTCTAATCCAAAATAGAGGATTACTTGCCCGTTTAGTGAATTACTTTTTTTCAAAAAATGACATACTTTTAACTAGTGATTCTTTAAGGGGCAAATAGTTCTTTCTCTTTGTGCACAAGTCTTTGGGATTTGAGTTACGGATGTTTTGAATCAAAAAAGGGGTATAAAAAAATCAAAAAAAATCAAATTTTTTATTGACAATGATCAGAAAATCCGTAGCTCACATGACCTTTGATTTGTCATAAGTTTTGTCAAATCGAAACTTCCCTGAATACAAAAATATTTTCAAAGTTACTAGGGGAGTATCGATTTGCAAAACACGTCGGTACTAGTGACTGATTTTCTCATTTTCATGTTCTCGCAGGAAGCTATCAAGAGCTTAGCCAGCACCTCTGAGTGAAAGTATGGAAATTAACATGAGATCGGATAGTTGTGGTACAAATATACCTGAGTTGAAAAAATTACTGCATGTCAAGGCTAGGAAGGTCGATACAACCAGTCTGCAAGCATTAGGCAAGAAATTGGATATGAATCAGAAAATGTTTTTTTCAAGGAGATATGGGAGAATCCTAAAGTTGCTAGAAGTGGAAGTACAAGTCGAAGCAATTACTGCTTTGATTCAGTTTTATGACCCACCTCTCCGTTGTTTCACTTTCTAAGACTTTCAATTAGCTCCGTCTGTTGAGGAGTTTGAACAGATTCTGGGTATGCCACTAAAGGGACAAATTCCTTACCGCCACGTTGGACGCCATGCGAATGTTCTTACCATCGCTGATATCCTAAGGATTAATCCGGAAGTCTTAAGAAGTAAGCAGCTAAATAGAAATCAAGTCCTGGGGTTTGATCGGGAATATTTTGAGAGGCACATGCACTTGCTGGCTGAGAAGAGAGATTGGGAGGCCTTCATGGATACTTTGGCTTTAACCATTTATGGTGTTATCTTGTTTCCCAACATTGACAATTACATAGACTATGATGCCATTGGCATTTTCCTTGCCCGTAAATTCAAGTCTGAAAATCCTGTCACTGCTATCTTGGCAAATATATATTACACCATGGACTTCTGTTCTACACAAGGTGGAAAAAGAATCATTTGTTGTCTACCTGCTCTGTATGTGTGGCTCACGTCACATGTTTTCCACCAAGTCGGCAAAGTTGAATGTCCTATTTCTGATCTGAAATTATGCCAGTTAGTAACAAAAAACGGGCGTGAATGGGCCAATCACCTGATGGGGCTCACAGCTGACAAAGTAAGATGGTATCCACAATGGTTGAAGGTTGACACCATTATTCATCATTGTGGAAGCTACCCGAATATTCCTCTTATGGGCACACAAGGATGCATTAACTACAACCCTGTCATAGCCAAACGGCAGTTAGCTTATCCATTGCTTGGGCCACCTGATGAAGAATCACTTATTCCTTTTGTCCTTCGCTACTCAAAAGGAGATTATACCTCTGCTATTCGGGATATAGCAAATGCGTGGAAGATGGTCCACAGGCAAGGAAAAGAACTAAGAGCTCGAAGCCATGCCGTGAAGGACGAATACTACCGATGGATCCTGAATAGAGTTTCCATTGTCAAGCTGCCTTTCAAAAGTCCCTTCCATCTCCCGACAAGAATACATGTTCCCTCACCTACTCTTGAAGAGGAAGCCTTGAAAGCCAAGATAGAAAAGTTAATTATAAAAAATAAGAAGCTGGAGGAAGACTTGCTAAAATCTCAACAAGAATGTGCCCTTCAAAAAAGGGAGAACTCAGAAAGTAAGCGAACCATCAAGGAGATTGGAAAGAAGCGGAAAGTTGAAAGAGATTACTTGAGGAACCAAATTCAATGCCTCCAAACAGCTAATACTCAACTGAGGATGAAGAGCAAGCAAAGGGATACTATGTTGGCTGACAAGCAACTCTTGAGAGATATGTTGGAAAAAGCAAAAGAGAATGAGCAAATTACCTTGGTACAAAAAGAGCTCCTACAATTGCAAGTTGGTCAATTAGAGCATCAGCTTAATGAGGTGGTAGAAGCTTGCCAGCGAGAGATGAACGGTGAGCGACAGCACGCGATGGATACTGAGCAAGAATGTCATGAGACTATCCGTATGTTGAAAGCTGAAATGACACAACAAGATGAAGTTATTCATTCATGGATGAATCGCTTCGCCCACTTGGCACATTTGGCTAATGGAGTCCTGGAAGATCTCCCGCTCCTGCTTAAGCAAGCTGAGGGGATGGTTAACCCTCTTAGTACCCCAAAAGAAATTGTAAACTTCCTTGATTACTGTAAAGAAAGGATTTGTAAAATGAGGGCCATGATTGCCCGAGCTAGGAATGGCTGATTTACTTTTTCTTGCATAAAAAATTGGCAGCAGTAATGTACTTTGAAATTCAGAAAGAAGGATTCTTTTGTCTCCACAACCGTCTCATGTTAATTTCCATTTATCACATACTTATTACTCTTGAATGTGACGTTCTGAGGAATGGTTGGAGGTTACTGGCCGAGTTCCGCGATAACTTTGTGCACCATACTGTTTATTTTTCGTTTACCATTTTTATTTAATGCTTTCTTTTTTAACAATTTCGTGTTTTCACTTACAATAGACATTACGGGTAAATATCCTTATTCGACCCGACTCCAAACGAGACTCATGGCCGAAGCAGAAATCAGGGATGAAGATTTCAGAAACGAGTTCAATCAGCTGAAAGAACAAGTAGCCGAGTTGACCAAGCTTCTGGAAAAGAGAATCACAGAAGGGGGTTCCTCTGCGGGTATTGAGAACAACCAACAGCAGCCTGCCACTGTACCACTCCCTCTTGGTTCTGACCCAGCAAGAACCCAAGTACCAAACACAATGACACCCCCTGTCACCATTCATGTTGGAAGACCTAACCCTGTCATTGAGACCCAGTCACCTTACGGCCAGTCTTATGCACAGCATACATTTGTCGGCCCTGACGGTAACCCAGTACCTTTTCCACTTTATGGCCTTCCACCAGGATACTATCCCCCGCTCGCTAACCAAGACGCCCATGACCAGCAAGCGATAAATCCTCACGCTTCATACCCTACCCAGCCAAATATACCATCACTCCACCAAACCCAAAACACATAAGCTCATGACCCACAAATTTACCAAACCCAAAACATGCAAGCCCATGACCCACAAATTCACCAAACTCAAAATATACAAGCCCCGATGACCCAGCCGACCTACAACACACAAGCTTAAAATACACGAGCCCAGGTGACCCAACCGAATTATGTTGCACAGACTATGGCCCAACCCCAAGGTCCTTCACCAAATACAGGCCTAACAAACCAGTCCCATGCTTTGCCTCCGTTCAACCAGCCATTCAGTTATCCATATGGATACGGAACCCCCTATGGGACCAATCTCCAAGATGCAACCTGCATGGTCGCAGCTCCTCGAAAGGAAAAGATAGAAATCTTAGAAGAACGTTTGAGGATGATGGAAGGCTCTGGAGGTTTTGGACTAATAGATGCTTCGGAACTATGTTTAGTCACAGATGTTGTCCTCCCACCCAAATTCAAGATGCCAGACTTTGATAAGTATCGGGGAATGACTTGTCCAAAGAACCATCTCACGATGTACTGTCGAAAGATGGCATCTTACTCTTCTAATGACCAACTCTTGATCCACTGCTTCCAGGATAGTCTAGCAGGGGCCGCTCTTACATGGTATGCTCACCTTGATCGGAACCATATCTGTTGTTGGAAGGACCTGGCAGATGCCTTCCTTAGACAATACAAGTATAACATGGATATGGCACCCAACAGGGTTCATTTACAAAACATGATGAAAAAGGACAGTAAAACATTCAAGGAATATGCCCAACGATGGAGAGAGACAGCGGCACAAGTGGATCCCCCATTGTCGGAAAAAGAAATAGTCACGATGTTTATTGGTACGCTCCCATCACCTTTCTATGGCAAGATGATTGGTAGTGTTTCATCCAACTTCTCTGACATTGTGACTATCGGGGAAAGAGTGGAAAGCGGAATACGAACAGGAAAGATCATTCAGGGCTCATCTGGGGCAAGCATGACAAGAAGGCAGGCGCCTGGGAAAAGGGATGGAGAAACTAATTCCATCTCTTCTAATCAAAAGACGCTTTCGCCAAGACCATTCTTTCCTACTATGATTCAAGCTCCCAATCCTTATGTGGCCGCTACCACTCAGAGCCCGACAGCTTATGCTCCCCACTTCCGTCCACCCATGGTAAGAGCGCCAGTACCGCAACCCGTGCCATACCATCACCCGCAACAAGTAACTCGACCACCCAATCATAATCAAAACACAAGAAACTCCAACAATGAACGCTCCCCTGTGTAGTTCGATCCAATTCCTATAACATATACCGAACTTTTTCCAATCCTCGTTCAGAAAGGTCTGGTAGCTCCATCCCCTATGAGGCCGTTGCAACCTCTTTACCCAAGGGGATATGACCCAAACGCTCATTGTGATTACTATGCTGGGGCACCAGGGCATTCCACAGAAAATTGCCTGGCTTTGAAGTATAAAATAAGGGATTTGATCAAAGCCAACTGGATTAACTTTAAGGAAGGTAGCCCAAATGTTGCCACAAATCCCCTGCCCAACCATGGAAATTCAGAGGTCAACACCTTGGAAAATGATGAGGAGTGTGTTAAGAATGTTGCTGACATAAGAATGCCATTGAGGGTAGTTCATTCCCTTTTACTTGAAAGGGGATTAATTGAAGGAACCTGGAGTGTGAAAAATGATTGCGAACAGACTGCCGAACATCAAGGTTTCTGTGAGGTCCTTCAAAGCCTTATGGACAGCTATATTGTGCAGGTCTGTAAACGTCGTGGAGATGAGGTCGACATGATCGAGGAACAAATAGGGGCACGGATCCCTAAGCCCTTGACAATTTTTACACCAGGAACCCCCAAGCAGCTCCTGTTTCTGTACAACCAACCATCACTATTCAGGCACCCACCCCGTTTGCGTTCAAAGATTCTCGGGCTATCCCTTGGAAGTACAACGCAGATGTGATCATTGCAAACCCGGCAACAGGTGACCCGTCTCCTTCGTCCGTCACAAATATTATTGGGGTAGGAGGTATAACTCGAAGTGGAAGAGTATACACCCCTCCAGAGCCGAAGAGGGATCAGGTTACCGGAAATGCCAAGGTGAACAAAGAAGGGGCCAATGGCGAAATCAAAAGGGTCGTGACTGATGAAGAAGCCCATGAATTCTTAAGGTTTATTCGCCAGAGCGAATATCAAGTGCTTGACCAACTGACCCATACTCCTGCAAAAATCTCTTTGTTATCTTTGTTGATGAACTCTGACCCACATCGGAAGATGTTGATGAAGGTCCTGAATGAGGCTCATGTCAGTCATGACATTCCCATTGATAAGTTTCAAGGAATAGTGGGGCACATTGTTGCAGATAACTATCTGACCTTCACTGACGACGAAATACCAACAGAGGGGATTGGGCACAACAAGGCTCTCCATATCTCCGTAAAATGCCGAGATTACATCTTAGCAAAAGTACTTATTGACAATGGGTCGTCCCTCAATGTCATGCCAAAGTCTACATTGGCCAAATTACCATTTGATGGGACTTTTATGAAGCCAAGTGCCACGATAGTACGAGCTTTTGATGGAACTCGGAGGGAGGTTATGGGTGAGATTGAGCTGCCCATACAGGTTGGGCCGTGCACGTTCCAGGTCCTTTTTCAAGTCATGGATATCTCGCCTGCCTATAGTTGTTTATTAGGCAGGCCGTGGATCCATTCTGCTGGAGTGGTACCCTCTACCCTGCACCAAAAATTAAAATTCATAGTTGACAACAAACTGATAATTGTTTCTGGTGAGGAAGACCTTCTGGTCAGCAAACCTCTGTCAACCCCTTACATCGAGGCAGCAGAAGAGGCCCTTGAAACTTCTTTCCAAGCATTAGAGATAGCAAACACTACCTATATGGGGGAAGGAGCCACAATGGCAAAAGCTTGCATGCCAAGTGCATCTTTAATGATGGCAAAGATTATGCTGCGTGGAGGGTATAAACCTGGAAGAGGGCTAGGATGTGCTTTGAATGGAGAAATAGAACCAATACGCCTGCTTGATAACAGAAATGGTTTTGGGTTAGGATACCGGCCCACGGCTGCCGACAGAAAAAGGGTAGAGGAAGCGAAGAGAGAAAAAAGGGCTGCTCGTCTTACTGGTAGAGATCCTCATA
The DNA here is from genome assembly GCA_037962975.1 of Clitoria ternatea. Lineage (NCBI taxonomy): Eukaryota > Viridiplantae > Streptophyta > Magnoliopsida > Fabales > Fabaceae > Clitoria > Clitoria ternatea. Next base: position 247,534,644 of record CM075672.1, on the reverse strand, counting down.
CCGTAAGAGTCCCTATCTGTGATCTCTACCAGAGCTTTCGAAGCGCCGGACTGATGCCTCCAGACCAAGTCGCTGTCATTGAAGAAAACCCTTGTGATAGTGTTGATTTTGTGATTGCTTGTCCACCAGGCCAAGAACTTCATAACTGGGAGGCCATCGAGTTCCCCACGACTTTGAATGTTTTGCCAAAGTAATTTGTTTATGCTTTAAGTACTTATTCGTCCCTCTGCTCTCCCTAAAGCTTTGGGACCCTTCCATGTAATAAAGGCGAAAAAACTTGTTTTTATCATTTTCATCAATAAACGCGTATCGTAATTCAAAAAAAAAACTCTTCGTGTATCCCTTATCCTTGTTTTAAACCCTTCTTTTTACTCGCTTGTTCTTTCTTTTTATTTGCCATATCACACTAAATTGCAGATCCGAAAGTGACTCCCTTGAGGAGAGTGAGGTCGTAATCCCGTTTCCCGACTTCGATCACCCAGTTGATTACGCTGATGAGGAAGGTGAGGAAGATTGTGAACCACCGCCTGAAATGACAAGGTTGTTAGAGCAAGAGGATGAAGGGATTCAACCCTACCTAGACATAGTTGAGGTCATTAATTTGGGGAATGAAGAAAATAAGAGGGAAGTCAAGATCGGCACTACCCTAAGCAGAGAACAAAGAGAAGATTTAATCAAGTTGTTAATGGAATTTTGTGATGTCTTTGCCTGGTCTTATCAAGATATGCCTGGGCTCAATGCTAGCATTGTCGAGCATAGACTACCCTTGAAACCTGAATGTCCACCAATAAAGCAGAAATTACACCGAATGAAGCCAGAAATGCTTTTAAAGATCAAAGAAGAGGTTAAGAAGCAATTTGATGCTGGGTTCCTAGCAGTGGCAAAATACCCTCAGTGGGTAGCCAACATTGTCCCTGTCCCTAAAAAGGATGGAAAGGTACGGATGTGTGTGGATTACCGAGATTTGAATAGGGCTAGTCCCAAGGATGATTTTCCCCTACCATAGATCGATGTTTTGGTTGATAACACAGCTCAACATTCCATTTTCTCCTTCATGGATGGTTTCTCAGGGTATAATCAAATTAAGATGGCACCTGAAGACATGGAGAAGACCACGTTTATTACTCTATGGGGTACATTTTGTTATAAGGTGATGTCCTTTGGGTTGAAAAATGCTGGGGCAACTTATCAGAGAGTAATGGTGACTCTTTTCCATGATATGATGCACAAGGAAATAGAAGTCTACGTGGATGACATCATTGCCAAGTCTAGAACAGATGAAGAGCACATTAGCGATCTAAGGAAGCTGTTTGAACGATTGAGAAAGTTCAAGCTAAGATTGAACCCCGCCAAGTGCACTTTCGGTGCAAGGTCGGGCAAGCTGCTAGGATTTATAGTAAGTGAAAGGGGGATAGAGGTTGATCCCGACAAAGTTAAGGCGATTCTTGAGATGCCTCCTCCCCGTACAGAAAGAGAGGTCCGAGGATTTTTAGGAAGGCTCAATTATATCGCCAGATTTATTTCACAATTGACGGCAACTTGTGAACCCATCTTCAAGTTACTCCGCAAGAATCAACCGGGGCGATGGGATGAGAACTGTCAAGCAGCTTTCGAAAAGATTAAGCAGTACCTACAAGAGCCACCAATTTTGGTGCCCCCAGCCCCAGGAAGGCCACTTATATTGTATCTGACTGTATTGAACGAATCCATGGGCTGCGTGTTGGGACAACACGATGAAACTGGAAAGAAGGAACATACTATCTACTACTTGAGCAAGAAGTTCACTGATTGTGAAATGAGGTACTCCGCTTTAGGGCGGACTTGTTGTGCGTTAGCATGGGCCGCTAAGCGCCTAAGGCAGTACATGTTGAGTCACACCACTTGGCTAATTTCTAAGATGGACCCCGTCAAGTACATTTTTGAAAAATCTGCTCTGACTGGAAGGATCGCTCGCTGGCAAGTGCTGTTAACTGAGTACGACATAATATATGTCACTCAAAAAACTATAAGAGGAAGTGCCCTGGCTGATTACTTGGCACACCAACCCATCAATGATTATCAGCCGATGCAATTTAACTTTCCGGATGAAGATATCATGGCATTATTCAATAAAGAAGATGGTCAAAAGGAGAAATGGACCCTGAGATTTGACGGAGCTTCTAATGCATTGGGGCACGGAATTGGTGCTACCTTGATTTCACCCGATAAGGAATTTGTCCCTATCTACGCCAGATTGTGTTTTGACTGTACCAATAATATTGCTGAATATGAGGCATGCTCATTAGGAATCCAAGCAGCGTTGGATGCAAAAGTAAAGTTGTTAGAAGTTTATGGGGACTCTGCTTTGGTTATTCACCAATTGAAAGGCGAGTGGGAGACTAGGGATAGTAAATTGATTCCTTATTATGATCACATCAAGGAAATGATCAAGGAGTTTGAAGAGATCTCTTTTCATCACGTTCTCCAGGATGACAATCAAATGGCTGATGCTTTAGCTACCCTTGCCTCAATGTTCAAAGTAAGTAGTGACTACGATATGCCTCTCATCGAAGTAAAGAAGCACTGTGAGCCTGCATACTGTCAAATGATGGAAAAGAAGTCTGATGGGAAACCTTGGTACCATGATGTTAAGAGATATATCCAGAGTCAAGAATACCCCGAGGGTGCTACAAAAAATGATAAGAAGACCCTAAGGCGACTCGCCATGGGCTTCTTCTTAAATAGGGATATGCTTTACAAAAGAAACTATGACTCTGTCCTTCTTCGTTGTGTTGATACTGATGAGGCAAACGAAATCATGAAGGATGTTCATGAAGGATCTTTTGGGACTCATGCTAATGGACATGCCATGTCTAGAAAGATCTTGAGGGCTGGTTATTACTGGATGACCATGGAAGTGGATTGCTTCATGTATGTCCGAAAATGTCACAAATGTCAGATATACGCTGACCATATTCATGCACCCCCGTTATCCCTAAATGTCTTGACGGCACCATGGCCCTTCTCAATGTGGGTGTCGCGACCGGGATCGCGGCGGCGCGGCCGACCCTCGAAACGGTTTTAAAAATCATAAACAGGGAGTCGCCACCAATATTTTTTTAGGATAAAATAGTGGAAAAACCTTTTGTTAAAGCACTGGTTATAAAATGAAATTCCATGATTCAGGAGTCTGATTACAGGTGAGGAAGGTATTAGCACCTCACAGCTGTCCGTTATAAAAATGGTTACCTCAATTCGATAGCGCGCATTATAATTAACCCGATAATTATTTTAACTTCTTCATAAAAAGAAAAATGTACGGAACGACAAAATAAACAAAAATATAAACAAGGATCAACACAAAATATTTACATGAGATTAACAGGACGTCTCGTCCAAATTAATCTCGCTCCGCCTTTTTAAAGAGATATTAAAAAAATGAGATTAACAGGACGTCTCATCCAAATTAATCTCGCTCCGCCTTTTTAAAGAGATATTAAAAAAATGAGATTAACAGGACGTCTCGTCCAAATTAATCTCGCTCCGCCTTTTAAAGAGATATTAAAAAAATGAGATTAACAGGACGTCTCGTCCAAATTAATCTCGCTCCGCCTTTTTAAAGAGATATTAAAAAAATGAGATTAACAGGATGTCTCGTCCAAATTAATCTCGCTCCTCCTTTTGATGGCAAAACAAAAAAAGAAACTTTAAAAATTAAATAAAGAAAGGTGGGCCCGACAGGAACTGTCTCCCGCTCCTACGTATTCTCGAACTTTTGAGAAATCAGGGTCACGTAGTTCATTAAGTGTGTTTTTTTTTTAGGAAAAGATTAGGAAGATATTGATGGGGGTCATTTTTATGAAGAATCCATACAAGGCGAAGTGCTTCGCACGTGCACGGATCTTAAAAGGGTTGTGTAGACGGGAGTGCTCCCGTACGACACTATTTTTTTTTTTACAAAATCACTTATTTTATTAGATGTACTTGTTAGGGAAAAGGATAAAATAAAAAAAAACGACACACAGACAATCATAACCAACAAATAGCAAACTCACAGGAAAGTAAAAGACTAAAAGTAAAGGAGATAAAGAACAGAGTGGAACCAGTATGAAGGGCACGGAACCGGTGTGGGGAAGTCAAGCACAGTGACGATGTCTGGCCGGTTTCAGACTTACACGCTGACAGGAACAATGGACCGGAGTTAGATCCAAATCTTGAAAACTGAAGGACGCAACCGGTGTCGTGGGAAGTTGATCCGAGGTGAGTTACTGGGTACGGTGCAAAGACGATGTGTAAGAGCAATGAAGACAGTAATAGGGCAAGGCAGCGAAGAACTAGAACGGGATGGATTCTGTGTGGAGACGGTGTGAGTACAGGGTAGGGGCGATGGACAGGGCAACAACTTTGAATACTCAGAATTCCCAAGCTTCCCAAAGCTGAGGGGTTTATATTGGTGATTATGACAGGTTATAGGCTTCCAGTGGAGGAGGATCTTCAGAAGGTCTTAAAGAAATTAGAGAGAATTTTGAGAAAAAGCTTCCTTCCGAATTCCGTCTCCCCCCTAAAAAAAAAAGGCCCCTCGTAGCTTCTTTGGCTGGGGTATTTATAGGGCCTTGAGGCCATGGGCTGAGGGTTTGGGACAGCCAGAATTCCCACTCACCCATACGCGTAGTGGTGTGCAAGCCTGGCCATTAACTGTTCGTGGGGGACAGGATTTCAGCATGGCATTTTTTAATCGTCCACTTCCGCCCCCCCCCTTGTCTGCCATTTTTGGGGAGTGCGATTCCAGGTCATTATGCACAAACTTTCGACCTCGTAAATCCGTTGTCAATTCTGTGACATCGGTTAGCAAAGATATCAGTTGGACGGAGTCTCACATTGATCCAATGTTGTACCTGAAGAACCTTTATCTATGTCTAACATCGGTTGAGCTTTTCAATGTAATCACGGGGGCGGTGTTCTTTCTCCTAGTCCGGGTCCACTACCAGCCGGTGTGCCTATTTTGATCTGAGCCCTCCTACGCGATCGTCGTTTCTTTCTTGGGCCGGACTCACTCGTCTTTTTGTCGTCAGATCCGCGACATCGGCCATTAAGGGACTCCTGAGGTGAGGACGGTTGGACAGAGTTGAGGTGAGGACGGTTGGGTGGACTCTTAAGGTGAGGACATTTGGGCGGACTCTTGAGGTGAGGACGATTGGGCGGACTCTTGGGGTGAGAACGTTTGGGCGGACTCTTGGGGTGAGAACGTTTGGGCGGAGTTGATGTTAGCTAACACCGTCTGTGGAACGGTGTGTGAAGAGGGCGGAGCGCCACACCGTCTGTGGGATGGTGTGTGAAGATGGCAGAGTGCCACACCGTATATGAGGGCGGAGTGCAAATGAGGGTGGAGTGCAAGTGTTAGTTAACACCGTCTATGGGACGGAGTGCGAAGAGGGCAAAGAGCCACACCATCTGTGGGACGGTGTGTGAAGAGGGCGGAGTGCCACACCGTCACGAAGTATATGAGGGCGGAGTGCAAATGAGGACGGAGTGCAAGTGTTAGTTAACACCGTCTGTGGGACGGAGTGCAATGTTAGCTAACACCGTCTGTGGAACGGTGTGTGAAGAGGGCGGAGAGCCACACCGTCTGTGGGACGGTGTGTGAAGAGGGCGGAGTGCCACACCGTCTGTGAAGTATATGAGGGCGGTTGGGCGGAGTGGGTGTTCCCCCCTTTTGGAATTTGGACTGGTTGTATTTCCATTTGGGACCGGTGTCTTTTCCATTTGGGTCGGACCGAAATAGGTGTTCACAGATGCCCCTCTTTACTCCTTTTTCATAAGAGAAATACGGAATCTTCGTATTTCCGAGGTGAAAAGGGAGTAAAGACATGAACACCGATGTAGGGGATAAATGGGACCTCTTGATCGGTATGGCGTCTGATGGTGCTGGCAGTCACTAGTCAGTGTGCCCTTTTTCTCTTTAAAGACGAGCTTTTCCCATTTCTGTCTCTCTATTTTCTTTTTCTTCTTTTTCTCTCTCTCTCCCTTTTTTTTTTCTGGAAAAAGTGGAGCGAGGCTATGCCACGTCTGGCGATGAGGGATGCCACCTTTGGGCGACGGAAAAGTAAAGGGTGCCTGAATAGGCAGACTAGAAAGGTAAAGGATGCCTGAATAGGCGAATGGAAAGGAAAGAATGCCTGAATAGGCGAATGAAAAATAAAGGGTGCCTGAATAGGCGAACAAAAAGTAAATGGCCTGAATAGGCGGACAGAAAGTAAAGAGTGCCTGAATAGGCGAGCTGAAAGTAAAGGATGCCTGAATAGGCGGGCAGGAAGTAAATGGTGCCTGAATAGGCGGACAGAAAGTAAAGAGTGCCTGAATAGGAGAACTGAAAGTAAAGGATGCCCGAATAGGCGGACAGGAAAGGAAAGGAATGCCTGAATAGGCGAATGAAAAAATAAGGGATGCCTGAATAGGCGAACGAAAAGTAAATGGCCTGAATAGGCGGACAGAAAGTAAAGAGTGCCTGAATAGGCGAGCTGAAAGTAAAGGATGCCTGAATAGGCGGACAGGAAAGGAAAGGAATGCCTTAATAAGCGAATGAAAAATAAAGGATGCCTGAATAGGTGAACGAAAAGTAAATGGCCTGAATAGGCGGACAGAAAGTAAAGAGTGCCTGAATAGGCGAGCTGAAAGTAAAGGATGCCTGAATAGGCGGACAGGAAAGGAAAGGAATGCCTGAATAGGCGAATGAAAAATAAAGGATGCCTGAATAGGTGAACGAAAAGTAAATGGCCTGAATAGGCGGACAGAAAGTAAAGAGTGCCTGAATAGGCGAGCTGAAAGTAAAGGATGCCTGAATAGGCGGACAGGAAAGGAAAGGAATGCCTGAATAGGCGAATGAAAAATAAAGGATGCCTGAATAGGCGAACGAAAAGTAAATGGCCTGAATAGGCGGACAGAAAGTAAAGAGTGCCTGAATAGGCGAGCTGAAAGTAAAGGATGCCTGAATAGGCGGACAGGAAAGGAAAGGAATGCCTGAATAGGCGAACGAAAAGTAAATGGCCTGAATAGGCAGACAGAAAGTAAAGAGTGCCTGAATAGGCGAGCAGAAAGTAAGGGGTGCCTGAATAGGCGGCTGGAAGATAACGAATGCCTTGATAGGCGGATGGAAAGTAGAAGGATGCCTTGATATGCGGCATGGAAAGATAAAAGATGCCTTGATAGGCGGCTGGAAAGATAAAGGATGCCTTGATAGGCGGCTGGAAAATAAAGGATGCCTTGATAGGCGGACAGGAAGTAAATGGTGCCTGAATAGGCGGACAGAAAGTAAAGAGTGCCTGAATAGGCGAGCTGAAAGTAAACGGTGCCTGAATAGGCGGACAGGAAAGGAAATGGTGCCTGAATAGGCGAATGAAAAATAAAGGATGCCTGAATAGGCGGACAGGAAGTAAATGGTGCCTGAATAGGCGGACAGAAAATGAAGGATGCCTTGATAGGCGACTGGAAGCTAAAGTGTGGGATTGACCCTCGGTCGACGGCAAATACAGAGATTGGGGGAGCTAACAGGACGTCTCGTCCGAATTAACTCACTGTTGGCAGGAAATGTAAAGGTTGGGGAGCTAACGGGACGTCTCGTCCGAATTAACTCACTGGACCTAAAGGCTCGGGGTGATGCCCCAGTTTGACATGATTGAAGGTTCTTGGGGAATTGCCCCCTTGACTGGAACAGAAGAAACCTGGGGAGATGCCCCAGTTTGAGATGATTTAAAGGAATCTTGGGGAATTATCCCTAGACTAAAATAGAAGAAATCTGGGGGAGATGCCCCAGTTTGAAGGTTCTTGAAAGAATCTCGGGGAATCATTCCCTGTGACTGTAGGAGGAGAGACATGGGGAATCGTCCCCTTGATTGCGAAAAGAGAAACATGGGGTGATGCCCCGGTCCGACATGATTTAAGAGAATCTTGGGGAATCATCCCCTTGACAGTAAGAGGAGGAACAATGGGGAATCGTCCCCTTGATTGAGAAAGGAGAAACATAGGGCGATGCCCCAGTCTGACACGATTGGAGGGATTCTTGGAGATTGGCTAGAACAAAAGAAATCTAGGGAGATGCCCCAGTTTGAGGTGATTTGAAGGTTATTGGGGAACTACCCCTTGACTGGAATAGAAGAGATCTGGGGAGATGCCCCAGTTTGAGATGGTTTGAAGAAATTGTAGTTCTTATTGGGGAAGAACTCGGGTGATTCGAGATACTGCTCTTTGATTGAGAATGTAAAGTTTGGGATTCATTGGGGAAGAGCGCCAACTTTGGCGATTGATTTCATTGGGGATGAGAATTTGAGAGATGCTGATTTTGGAGTTGAGTGGGAGACTTTGAAGATTGCCAACTTTGGCGAAAGAGGCTTAAAACGGTGCCTGCTTTGGAGATTAAAGAGGAGACTTTGAGAAGCGCCAACTTTGGCGATCTAAGGATGGAGTTCCGAGAAGTGCCAACTTTGGCGAGGAAGGTTCCACTAGGGGGATGAGAATTTGAGAGATGCTGACTTTGGAGTTGAGCGAGAGACTTTAAAGATGCCTGCTTAGGCGATGGAAGAAGAAAATACTAAAAGGTGCCAACTTTGGCGATTTAGGGAAGGAGTTCTGAGGTGATTCGAGGAGGGGACTTGAAGGACTTGATTGAGGGGTTAATGCCTGGCATGACTGTCTGTGAGATAACCTGCATAAAAATGGTAAGTAGTGCAAAGATAAGTTCAAAAACTGGGTAGGTCCTGTGAAACCGCGGCCCTTAGGACAACTCATGGACAGAGGAGAATGCAAGAGGCGATCATAGCTTTGAAGCGCATGTCTGGCTGAGTCTTCATGATGATTGTCTAAGACGAGGCTGAGTAGTGGGAGCGTCTCGTTCCTCATGACTTTAAATGTTCACCATTCTTTCATTTTATTCTTATAAAAAACACAATGTTTTATCAGATCAATGCAATTTATAACACGTATCGAAAAAGGATGGACTTTATTCATGTATGTCAAACAATGGACAATAGGAAAACAGATGGGATAAAATGAAATTACATAGGATAGGTCAAGGCCAGGAAAGTTCAAGGATCCTCCAGTGAATTCCTGAGACTAGTGAGAACCTTAATCCTGCGTCACGACCTCAAGTACATCGTTCAACTCTGCCTTTGAGAGGGTAGTTCGACCATGGTCCACATGGCTCCAGTTTGCATGTTTTGCATTGGGAGCTTTAGCTACTCTGCCAAAATCTTGACCCAAATTTACCCGAGCAGCCTTTTCAGGTTTTCGACTCACTGGGTTGCTCTAACTTTTGCCTAGGCCGCCCTTTCAGGTTTTCAACCTAGCGAGCTTTTTTTCTTGTGTTTTTCTCTTCTTCTTATTTTTGGCTGCATCCTTTACAGTAAAGGGTTGAAACTGATCACAGTCCAGCTGAGTCTGCTTAACTTTTTCCAAATTGAGTTTGGATCCTTTAGGGAACTGATGTCTTCTCAAATAGGAGACTCTACTCCTATGCCATGTACCCAAGGAAATATTGGTGAGTCTTTTAGCATCAACGAGAGAATTACTCTGAGTTATCATTTTGGCCCCTTTTTTTTTCTTTTTTTTTTGTTTTTTGTTTTTTTGTTTTTTTTTTATTTCATTTTTGGATTTTTTCATTTTTTTTTTCATTTTTTGTTTGCCACCTTTTTTGTTTTTTGTTTGTTTTTTTTTTATGCCCTTGATGATGTAATAACTTAATCTGATAGACTATTTCCTTGGTTATATGAGCATGAGGAATAAGGTACCTTTTGAGGTGTTGATGATGATAAGAATACAAGTTCTTGGTCTAGTGACATTTATTCCCCCAATACAGAAAATGACAGCTTGCCTGATGATCTGGACGTAACCAGTTTTCCCTACTCGGTATGTGCATTCGACTTCGAGCTTGGCTCTTGTTTTTTTGTTGTTTTTTTTTTTTGGCAAAGTCTTCCTCAGTTGTGTCTACATTTATAGACATAAGCGATTTCCCCCTATTCGACTGTTGAGGTTTCCTTAAATGACTGGCCTACCACTTGTCCAATTCAGGACTTGCCCATATTGTCATTCCATGCCTTCCGATAGGTTGCCCCCGTGATTCCTTCAATTGTTCTCGTCTTAGGGGTATACCCATCTTGATCCTCTTGTTCTAACAATCTTGTAAACTTGAGCGGTGGCTCACAGGTTTCCCTTACCTTCTTCGTTGGCATAGTCGATTGGGTAATTGAAATCGTGAAGCGGGATTGTGATTTCTCTAGTCTTAAGAGGATCATTTTTGGATCTGCAATTTAGTGTATTATGGCAAAATAAAGAAAATAAAGGAAAAGCAAGTTAAAGAGAATGAGTCAAAAGCAAGGATAAAGGGATGAGAATTTTTTTGAACTTCGATACGTATTTATTGATTGACTGATAAAACAAGTTTTCTTCGCCCTTATTACATGAAAAGTCCCAGAGCCTTAGGCATAGCAAAGGGATAAAAAGACATTAAAGTAATAACAAATTATTTTGGTGAATTATTTAAAGTCGCAGGGAGTTCGACAGCCTCCCAATCACTGAACTCTTAGCCCGGCGGGCAAGCGGCCACCCAAATCAGCATTATTATCAAAAACCATTTCCAACATCTGTCACCACGGCATTAACTCTTGAACCTTCATGATTAGGCAGGGGATTCACGGTTACATTAGGGCTTCCTTCTTGAAAACTAATCCACTCGGCCTTGATCAAATCTCTCACTTTATATTTCAAAGCCATGCAATTTTCTGTGGAGTGCCCTGGTGCTCCTGCATGGTAATCACAATGAACGTTCGGGTCATACCCCCTCGGGTAAGGAGGTTGCAATGGCCTCATGGGGCATGGAGCTATCATTCCCCTCTCAACGAGGACTGGAAAAAGTTCGGCATATGTTATGGGAATTGGATCGAACTGCGCAGGGGTGCGCTCGTTGTTGGGATTCCTTGGGTTCTGATTATAGTTGGGTGGTCGAGCTACTTGCTGCGGGTGATGATATGGCATGGGTTGCGGTATTGGAGCTCTTACTATAGGTGGGCGGAAGTGAGAAGTATGAGTTGTCGGGCCATAAGTAGCTACGGCCACATAAGGATTGGGAGCTTGAATCATGGTAGGAGTGAATGGTCTCGGCGGAACCATCTTTTGATTAGAAGAGATGGAATTAGTTTCTCCGTCCCTTCTCCCAGGTGCCGGCTTCCTCGTCATGTTTGCCCCAGATAAGCCCTGAGTGATCTTACCCGTTCGTATTCCACTCTCCACTCTTTCCCCAATAGTCACGATGTCAGAGAAATTGGCTGAAACACTACCAATCATCTTGCCGTAGAAAGGTGATGGGAGTGTGTCGATAAACATTGCGACTATTTCTTTTTCCAACAATGGGGGATCAACTTGCACCGCTGTTTCTCTCCATCGTTGGGCATACTCCTTAAACGTTTCATTGTCCCTCTTCACCATATTTTGTAAATGAACCCTGTTGGGTGCCATATCCATGTTATACTTGTATTGTCTAAGGAAGGCATCAGCCAGGTCCTTCCAACAACGGATATGGTTCCGATCAAGGTGAGCATACCATGTAAGAGCGGCCCCCGCCAGACTATCTTGGAAGCAGTGAATCAATAGTTGGTCATTAGAAGAGTAAGATGCCATCTTTCGACAGTACATCGTGAGATGATTCTTAGGACAAGTCATTCCCCGATACTTGTCAAAGTCTGGCATCTTGAATTTGGGTGGGAGAACAACATCTGTGACTAAACATAGCTCCGAAGCATCTATTAGTCCAAAACCTCCGGCGCCTTCCATCATTCTTAAACGCTCTTCTAAGATCTCTATCCTTTCCTTTCGAGGAGCCGCGACCGCGCGGGTTGTATCTTGGAGGTTGGTCCCATAGGGGGTTCCGTATCCATACGGATAGCCGAATAACTGGTTGTACGGAGGCAACACATGGGACTGGTTTACTAGGCCTGTATTTGGTGAGGGACCTTGAGGATGGGCCACAACATAAGTCGGCTGGGTTATCTGGGCTTGTGTATTTTGGGCATGGGCGTTGTAGGTTGGCTGGGCCATCGGGGCTTGTGTGTTTTGGATTTGGTGGGTTTGTGTGTCATGGACCTGTGTGTTTTGGGCCTGGTGAGCTTGTAGGTCATGGGTTTGCGTGTTTTGGGTTTGGTGGGGTGGTGGCATGTTTGGTTGTGTGGGGTATGAAGCATGAGGATTTACCGCTTGCTGGTTGTGGGCGTCTTGTTGGTTGGCGAGTGGGGGATAGTACCCTGGGGGTAGGCCATAAAGTGGAAAGGGTACTGGGTTGCCGTCTAGACCGACAAATGTATGTTGTGTGTAAGACTGGCCGTAAGGTGGCTGGGTCTCAATGACAGGGTTAGGTCTCCCGACATGAATGGTGAGAGGGGGTGTCGTTGTGTTAGGGAGTTGGGTTCTTGCTGGGTCAGAACCAAGGGGAGGTGGCGCAGTGGCATGCTGCTATTGGGCATCCTCAACACCCGCAGAGGAGCCTCCTTCGGTAAGTTTCTTTTCTAAGAGTTTAGTTAACTCTGCGACTCGCTCTTTCAGCTGATCGAACTCGGTTCTAAAGTTTCCTTCAACAGCTTCTGCCTCAGCCATGAGTTTCTTTTGAAGCCGGGTCTGGTAAGGATGCCTACCCGTGACGTTAGTGTCTCCCCTTTTTTTAAAAAAGAAAGAAGAGGAAAAAATGTTAGGTGGAAATAGAAAGAAAAACAATGTTGTGGGAAACCATCACAGACTTTGGCGAGTATCCTTTGACCATTCCTTAGAATTTATCATTCAAAAGAACTAGGTATGGTAATCATAGAGATTAATATGGGATAATTGTGAAGACAGAAGAAATCTTTTATTCTGACATGCAATAAGAGCCTCAAGTTTAGCTATTTCTAGCTCGGGGAACCATGATCCGTCTCTTAAAGGTTTGATCCCACATTAATTTCCATATCTTGGTCAAGGGTATTCGTTAAACTCTGAATAGCCTCCGGTGAGAATAGAAAGAAAGGAGTGAAAGAGCCATTGGGAAATGACGTGCTTTGCAAATCGATACTCCCCTAGTGATTTCTTGAAAACATTTTTGTATTTAGGGGGGAATACAACTTGCTGAAACTTATGTCAAATCAAGGGTTATGTGAGCTACGAATTTTCTGATCATTGTCAATAAAAATTTGATTTTTTTGATTTTTTTTTTAATTCAAAACGTCCGTAACTCAAATCCCAAAGACTTGCGCACAAAGAGAAAGAACTATTTGCCCCTTAAAGAATCACTAGTTAAAAGTGTCATTTTTTTTTGAAAAAAAGTAATTCACTAATCGGGCAAGTAATCCTCTATTTTGGATTAGAAGGAAAAGTGAGAATGAGAAAAGGTAGAAGTAAAGTTTGCCCCTTCGTGCCTTAAGGTGGGTTTTTCTGGAGGTCTCGTAATGGTTCTAAGGTTCATCTATCAGTGATACCTCGCATTAGGTGGCTTGTTCTAAAACTTCTAAACGTCACTAGAGCCAAGATCCTATTCATGATGTTGATCACAAATAGTAAGAAGTATACTAAGTGTGAGCACCATGAATAAGTCGAACTCTAGCTGAGATTCTCACAGTAACCAGACAGGAAGTACATCCCAAATGGCTCCGCTATCAACCTCCCCTAATCTTAAGTTTTATTTGGGCCCGGGTATAGGGTCCCACTCAAAAGTGTGTGCAAATTGTGAGTGTAGTGTGTGAAAGAGGCATTCAATACCCGTACCTTACTAACCCTGTACATAGAACAAACACAGAGCAACAAAATAAAGTCAACTACCCTAGGGTTCAATGATCATACAGATATTTACAGAACATAAATAATTGAATACAAACAAAACAGAAACTAAACATTGACAAAGGAATAAAATAAGGGAAGAAGTTAAATAATTAATATGAAAATTAAAACACGCGCTATCAAATTGACTGGCTTGACTCTCTAAGTCCCCAGTGGAGTCGCCATCTGTCGCGACCGGGATCGCGGCGGCGCGGCCGACCCTCGAAACGGTTTTAAAAATCATAAACAGGGAGTCGCCACCAATATTTTTTTAGGATAAAATAGTGGAAAAACCTTTTGTTAAAGCACTGGTTATAAAATGAAATTCCATGATTCGGGAGTCTCATTACAGGTGAGGAAGGTATTAGCACCTCACAGCTGTCCGTTATAAAAACGGTTACCTCAATTCGATAGCGCGCATTATAATTAACCCGATAATTATTTTAACTTCTTCATAAAAAGAAAAATGTACGGAACAACAAAATAAACAAAAATATAAACAAGGATCAACACAAAATATTTACATGAGATTAACAGGATGTCTCGTCCAAATTAATCTCGCTCCGCCTTTTTAAAGAGATATTAAAAAAATGAGATTAACAGGACGTCTCGTCCAAATTAATCTCGCTCTGCCTTTTTAAAGAGATATTAAAAAAATGAGATTAACAGGACGTCTCGTCCAAATTAATCTCGCTCCGCCTTTTAAAGAGATATTAAAAAAATGAGATTAACAGGACGTCTCGTCCAAATTAATCTCGCTCCGCCTTTTTAAAGAGATATTAAAAAAATGAGATTAACAGGACGTCTCGTCCAAATTAATCTCGCTCCTCCTTTTGATGGCAAAACAAAAAAAGAAACTTGAAAAATTAAATAAAGAAAGGTGGGCCCGACAGGAACTGTCTCCCGCTCCTACGTATTCTCGAACTTTCGAGAAATCAGGGTCACGTAGTTCTTTAAGTGTGTTTTTTTTTTAGGAAAAGATTAGGAAGATATTGATGGGGGTCATTTTTATGAAGAATCCATACAAGGCGAAGTGCTTCGCACGTGCACGGATCTTAAAAGGGTTGTGTAGACGGGAGTGCTCCCGTACGACACTATTTTTTTTTTTACAAAATCACTTATTTTATTAGATGTACTTGTTAGGGAAAAGGATAAAATAAAAAAAAACGACACACAGACAATCATAACCAACAAATAGCAAACTCACAGGAAAGTAAAAGACTAAAAGTAAAGGAGATAAAGAACAGAGTGGAACCGGTATGAAGGGCACGGAACCGGTGTGGGGAAGTCAAGCACAGTGACGATGTCTGGCCGGTTTCAGACTTGCACGCTGACAGGAACAATGGACCGGAGTTAGATCCAAATCTTGAAAACTGAAGGACACAACCGGTGTCGTGGGAAGTTGATCCGAGGTGAGTTACTGGGTACGGTGCAAAGACGATGTGTAAGAGCAATGAAGACAGTAATAGGGCAAGGCAGCGAAGAACTAGAACGGGATGGATTCTGTGTGGAGACGGTGTGAGTACGGGGTAGGGACGATGGATAGGGCAACAGCTTTGAATACTCAGAATTCCCAAGCTTCCCAAAGCTGAGGGGTTTATATTGGTGATTATGACAGGTTATAGGCTTCCAGTGGAGGAGGATCTTCAGAAGGTCTTAAAGAAATTAGAGAGAATTTTGAGAAAAAGCTTCCTTCCGAATTCCGTCTCCCCCCCTAAAAAAAAAAGGCCCCTCGTAGCTTCTTTGGCTGGGGTATTTATAGGGCCTTGAGGCCATGGGCTGAGGGTTTGGGACAGCCAGAATTCCCACTCACCCATACGCGTAGTGGTGTGCAAGCCTGGCCATTAACTGTTCGTGGGGGACAGGATTTCAGCATAGCATTTTTTAATCGTCCACTTCCGCCCCCCTTGTCTGCCATTTTTGGGGAGTGCGATTCCAGGTCATTATGCACAAACTTTCGACCTCGTCCATCCGTTGTCAATTCTGTGACATCGGTTAGCAAAGATATCAGTTGGACGGAGTCTCACATTGATCCGATGTTGTACCTGAAGAACCTTTATCTATGTCTAACATCGGTTGAGCTTTTCAATGTAATCACGGGGGCGGTGTTCTTTCTCCTAGTCCGGGTCCACTACCAGCCGGTGTGCCTATTTTGATCTGAGCCCTCCTACGCGATCGTCGTTTCTTTCTTGGGCCGGACTCACTCGTCTTTTTGTCGTCAGATCCGCGACATCGGCCATTAAGGGACTCCTGAGGTGAGGACGGTTGGGCGGAGTTGAGGTGAGGACGGTTGGGTGGATTCTTGAGGTGAGGACGTTTGGGCGGACTCTTAAGGTGAGGACGGTTGGGCGGACTCTTGGGGTGAGAACGTTTAGGCGGACTCTTGGGGTGAGAACGTTTGGGCGGAGTTGATGTTAGCTAACATCGTCTGTGGAACAGTGTGTGAAGAGGGCGGAGCGCCACACCGTCTGTGGGATGGTGTGTGAAGATGGCAGAGTGCCACACCGTATATGAGGGCGGAGTGCAAATGAGGGCGGAGTGCAAATGAGGGCGGAGTGCAAGTGTTAGTTAACACCGTCTGTGGGACGGAGTGCGAAGAAGGCGGAGAGCCACACCGTCTGTGGCACGGTGTGTGAAGAGGGCGGAGTGCCACACCGTCACGAAGTATATGAGGGCGGAGTGCAAATGAGGGCGGAGTGCAAGTGTTAGTTAACACCGTCTGTGGGACGGAGTGCAATGTTAGCTAACACCGTCTGTGGAACGGTGTGTGAAGAGGGCGGAGAGCTACACCGTCTGTGGGACGGTGTGTGAAGAGGGCGGAGTGCCACACCGTCTGTGAAGTATATGAGGGCGGTTGGGCGGAGTGGGTGTTCCCCCCTTTTGGAATTTGGACTGGTTGTATTTCCATTTGGGACCGGTGTCTTTTCCATTTGGGTCGGACTGAAATAGGTGTTCACAGTGGGGCATGGATGTCATTGGACCCATCGAGCCAAAAGCTTCAAACGGTCATCGTTTCATCTTGGTCGCCATCGACTATTTCACCAAATGGGTAGAAGCAGCTTCATATACCAGTGTAACAAGGAGTATTGTGGTCAAATTCATCAAGCGAGAACTGATATGCCGATATGGCCTACCAAGTCAGATCATTACTGACAATGGTACGAATTTGAATAACAAAATGATGAAGGAACTCTGCGAAAGCTTCAAGATTCACCATTACAATTCCTCTCC
The DNA here is from genome assembly GCA_037962975.1 of Clitoria ternatea. Lineage (NCBI taxonomy): Eukaryota > Viridiplantae > Streptophyta > Magnoliopsida > Fabales > Fabaceae > Clitoria > Clitoria ternatea. The sequence goes on along the minus strand of CM075672.1, from coordinate 247,517,613 downwards.
TTATCGACCTAAAATGAATGGGGCGGTTGAGGCGGCCAATAAGAACATCAAGAAGATAGTGCAGAAAATGGTAGTCACCTACAGAGATTGGAGCGAGATGCTCCCTTTCGCTCTGCATGGGTATCGCACCTCGGTTCGAACCTCGACAGGGGCAACCCCGTTCTCCCTCGTATATGGAATGGAAGCAGTTTGCCTTTTGAAGTAGAAATCCCGTCCCTTCAGGTAATGATGGAAGTAAAATTAGAAGAGGCTGAGTGGGTTCAAGCTCGACATGACCAATTAAACTTGATTGATGGAAAAAGATTGACTGCCCTCTATCATGGTCAGTTGTATCAGAGGCGTATGAAACGAGCATTCGAGAAGAAAGTACGGCCTCGACAGTTTCAAGAAGGAGACCTGGTACTCAAGAAAATTTTACCAATTCAAAAGGACAATCGAGGCAAATGGACTCCTAATTATGAAGGACCATATGTTGTGAAGAAGGCTTTTTCTGGAGGAGCCTTAATACTCACTAATATGGATGGCCAGGATTTGTCAATGCCTGTAAACACAGATGCAGTGAAAAAATACTATGCTTAGGGAGAAGATGTCAGAGCAAATCAAAAAAAAAAGCAAACAAAAACAAAAACAAAAAAAAACAAAAAAAAGGGAAGAAAAGAAAATTAATGCTCGCTAAGCTGAAAACCTGAAAAGGCGGCTTAGGCAAAAGTTAGAGTGACCCGATGAGTCGAAAACCCGAAAAGGGCGGCTCAGGCAAAAGTTAGGGTCAAATTTCTGGCAATGCGAATGATCCTCTGGCTCAAAGAAGTACGAGTCCAAGCTCGTGCACGTGAATCACTATCGAACTTACCTTTCCAAAAGCAAGGTCGAAGGGTGAACATGAAGTCGTGTTAGGGGTTAAGGCTCTTATCAGTCTCAGAGATTCACTGGAGGATCCATGAGTCTTCCCAGTTTTCATTTATGCTGGACCTATGTGACCTCATTCATTTCATTTACCTTCTTTATTTTTTCTCTGTACTTGTTTAACATGCATGAATAAAGTTCACCCTCTTCGATACGTGTTATGAATTTGGTTGATCTGATAAAAACATGTATTTTAACAAAGTAAAATGGAAGATTGGTAAACATTTAAAGTCGCAAGGGACAAGATGCTCCTGCTACTCGACCTCATCATAGGTTATCATCGCAGGGACTTGGCCAGACACGTGCTCCGAAGCTATGGTTGCCTCATTCGTTCTACTTCATCCATGAGTTCTCGTAAGAGTCGCGGTTTCACAGGACTTACCCGATTTTGAAACTTATCTTTGCGTTACTTACCATTTTTCTGCAGGTTATCTCATAGATAGTCATGCCAGGCACTAACACCCCAATCAAGCCCTTCAAATCCCTTCCTTGAATCGCCCGAGTTGACACTTCTCAAAATTCCTTCCTTAAAACGCCAAGGTTGGCACCTTTCAATGTTTTGCTTTTTCATCAGCCACCTTCAAACTCTTATCCTCAATTACTAAAGTTCGTGCCTCTTGAAATATCCTCCCCAGTGGAATCATTCGCCAAAGATGGCACTCCTCAGGATCTCTCTCCCCAATGAATCCTAAACTTTCCATCAAGAGGCAGTACCTGAACCACCAAATTCTTCCCCAGTGATACTACGCTTCCCAAATAAGCTCAACTGGGACATCTTCCCGAATTCCTTTTGTTATAACCATTCTCCAAGAATCCTTCAATCATGTCAAACTGGGGCATCTCCCCAGATTTCTTCCTTTCCAGTCATGAGGCGTTTCTCCAAACTTACTGAGGCATCTCCCTAGATTCCCCCAAAGCTCTTTAGATCATGTCAAACTGGGGCATCTTCCCCAGGTTGTTATCTTTTGTCAACCCAAGGGCGGTACCCCATGCTCCTGGGAAGTTTGAACTGGGACATTACTTCGGGTCTCACTCTGTCAAAAGGAAATGCACCCCCAAGCCTCTTCAACCGCCCTAACTGGGACATCACCCCAGATTCTTCTCACGGCCTTGAGGTAGTACCCCTAAATCTTCTAATCTTTCCAAAAATTGGAGTATTCGTCCCAGACCTTTCCCCCATTTCTTCTCTCTCCCAATCAAAAAGCAGTTCCTCGAATCATCCAAGATAGCTTGAACTGAATCATCCCCAGATTTCTTTCCTTTAGTAAGCCCATCATGCATCCCCAGTTGACCTCATCCTTTATCTTTCCAGCCGCCTATCAAGGCATCCTTTATCTTTCCAGCCGCCTATCAAGGCACCCTTTATTTTCCAGTCGCCTATCAAGGCATCCTTTATCTTTCCAGCCACCTATCAAGGCATCCTTTATTTTCCAACCGCCTATCAAGGCACCCTTTATTTTCCAGTCGCCTATCAAGGAATCCTTTATTTTCCAGCTGCCTATCAAGGCACCCTTTATTTTCCAGTCGCCTATCAAGGCATCCTTTATCTTTCCAGCCGCCTATCAAGGCATCCTTTATTTTCCAACCGCCTATCAAGGCACCCTTTATTTTCCAATCACCTATCAAGGCATCCTTTATTTTCCAGCCGCCTATCAAGGCATCCTTTATTTTCCAGTCACCTATCAAGGCATCCTTTATCTTTCCAACCGCCTATCAAGGCATCCTTTATTTTTCAGCCGCCTATCAAGGCATCCTTTATCTTTCCAGCCGCCTATCAAGGCATCCTTTATTTTCCAGTCGCCTATCAAGGCATCTTTTATCTTTCCAGCCGCCTATCAAGGCATCCTTTATTTTCCAGCCGCCTATCAAGGCATCCTTTATCTTTCCAGCCGCCTATCAAGGCATCCTTTATTTTCCAGTCACCTATCAAGGCATCCTTTATCTTTCCAGCCGCCTATCAAGGCATCCTTTATTTTCCAGTCACCTATCAAGGCATCCTTTATCTTTCCAGCCGCCTATCAAGGCATCCTTTACTTTCCAGCCGCCTATCAAGGCACCCTTTATTTTCCTTTCTACCGGGAGTCAACCCCGATCTTCTCACCTCCTGTTAACTGAAAAGCTCAAGTGTCAATTCTTAGGTTTTTCCCCTGCATCTAATACTTTGAAAAAGGTGTTCACGTCTTTACTCCCTTTCTATTTCAAAAGCAAGAAGAAACTTCATGCTTTTCTCAAGGAAAGGAAGTAAAGAGGGGCATTTGTGAACACCTATTTCAGCCCATCCGCAAATGAAAAGAATTAAAAAAAAATTATTAAAAAAAAAAGAGGGGGGACTCGGAAATGATCATTTCCGAGTGGAAGAACTCGGAACAGATCAAATCCGAGTGGAATATGCCACTGTTGAAGAGAAATCCGAGTTGAACTACTCAGAAATGATCAAAACGAGTAGAACTACTCAGAATGGAGCAAATCCGAGTAGAACTACTAAGAAATGACCAAATCCGAGTCAAAATCAAGAATTTCCGAGTGGAATGACTCGAAAATAATCAAATCTGAGTGGGATCACTCAAAATGGGTCAGTTCCGAGCGAAATACATCACTGTCAATGCTATTCCGAGTGAAAATAACCAAAATTCCAATGCCGAGCCATTTTAGTCGGCTCCGTGTCGTTGGTCACTCGATTCCGAGTCCTCCTTTACACTCAACCTCCGAGTCCTCGTTCAAACCTTTCCCGAGCTCATTTCCATCAACTTCCAGTCGGAATTGACTGGCAATTCAGTCAGTTTGCTTCTTCAAACAAGATCCGAGCCATTCCAACTTCCACTCGGATTTGACTCAATTTTCCTCAATTTTCAATCGGTTCCAAGTCATTTTATACTCGGATTGTGGAGAGGAAGTGAAGGCCAACCCCTTTTCCACTCGGATTTGACTCCTAATGTGGTGGAAGGCTGACTGAGAGGGTGATCCGAGTGAGAATCACTCGGATTCCCATCATTTTTGCTCGGATTCACTAAAACCTCACTCGGATCCCATCATTTTTGCTCGGATTACTCCATTCTCACTGCCAGTGTGGATTACTGCCATTCTCACTCGGATTCCCCATTTTTCACTCGGATTTCGTTATTTGCACTCGGATTCACTCCAACCTCACTCGGATTCCCATCATTTTTGCTCAGATTACTCCATTTTCACTCGGATTTACACATTTTCACTCGGATTTGACTGCCAGTGTGGATGAATACTGATTGGAAGGTGGATTCGAGCCATTCTCACTCGGATTACAGCATTTTTAACTCGGATTTCCACTCTCCTCACTCGGATTACACCATTATCTCTCGGATTTCAACTCTCCTCACTCGGATTCACATGCTGACCTGGATTCCACCCCAAAGTGGATCCAGGAATCCTGGAGGTGGTTGGCAGACAGCGGCCGAAGTGGTGGGAATTAAAAATTCCCACCAGCCGTTGTCCCCCACTACCCAAACCGAGTGGAGGCCTGAGCTGGCATTCCACTCGGGAGTGGAGGCCTGAGCTGGCATTCCACTCGGAAGTGGAAGCCTGAGGTGGCATTCCACTCGGGCCAGCCTATAAATGGGATGGGCAGAGGGCAGCTGGAGGAAGGCAATCTTCAGACAAGGAAACTCTGGCCAAAACCTCTGTTCTCTCTCTCTCTCACGCCAAGTCTTCTCTCCCTCTCACTTCACTCACCCCTCACCCTTCACACTTTCTTTACCCCAACATCCTCTACACTCTCACTCAACAGCACTTCTTCCAGCTCCCTTTTCCCTCTCGGACTTGCAATTCTTGTCCCAATCATTCTGCTCTGCTCGAATTTCACCCGGTAAGCCTCTTTCCACTCAGATTCTTACTGTTTCACTCGGTTTCCTTTATTTCCACTTGGATTTTTACTATTCCACTCAGATTCTCACTGTTTCACTAGGATTTACTATTTTTGCACTCGGTTTCTCTTATTTTCACTCAGATCCTTACTGTTTCACTCGGATTTACTATTTTTGCACTCAGATTCTCACTGTTTCACTAGGATTTACTATTTTTGCACTTAGTTTCTCTTATTTTCACTCAGATCCTTACTGTTTCACTCGGATTTACTATTTTTGCACTCAGATTCTCACTGTTTCACTAGGATTTACTAATTTGCACTCGGTTTCCCTTATTTTCACTCAGATTTTCACTGTTCCACTTATATTGTCACTGTTTCACTCGGTTTCCCTTATTTTCACTCAGATTTTCACTGTTCCACTTATATTGTCACTGTTTCACTCGGTTTTCCTCTGTTTTCACTCGGATTTTCATTGTTTCACTCGGATTTTCACTTTTTCACTCAGATTTCTCACTGTTTCACTCAGATTTTCACTGTTTCACTCATATTGTCACTATTTCACTCGGTTTTCCCTGTTTTCACTCAGATTTTCATAGTTTCACTCGGTTTTCTTATTTTTCACTCGGTTTTCTTATTCTTCGCTCGTTTTTTTCATTTTTTGCACTCGTTTTCCTCTTCCATTCAGTTTTTTATATATATATATATTCATTTTTCTTAATCAGTGTCGTACGGAAAATACTTCCGTCTACACAGTTTTTATAAGATCCGTGCACGTGCGAAGCACTTCGCCTTGTATGGATTCTTCACTAAAATAATACCTATCAATATCTTCCTAATCTTTTTCCTAAAAAAAAACATTTTAAAGAACTATGTGACCCTGATTTCTCGAAAGCTCGAGAATACGTAGGAGCGGGAAATAGTTCCTGTCGGGCCCACCTTTCTTTATTTAATTTTTAGAGTTTCCTTTTTGTCTTATTATCAAAAGGAGGAGCGAGATTAATTTGGACGAGACGTCCTGTTAATCTCATATTTTTAAAATATCTCTTTAAAGAAAAAAGGAGGAGCGAGATTAATTTGGACGAGATGTCCTGTTAATCTCATATTTTTAATATCTCTTTAAAAAGGAGGAACGAGGTTAATTTGGACGAGACGTCCTGTTAATCTCATTTTTTTAATATCTCTTTAAAAAGGAGGAGCGAGGTTAATTTGGACGAGACGTCCTGTTAATCTCATTTTTTTAATATCTCTTTAAAAAGGCGAAGCGAGATTAATTTGGACGAGACGTCCTGTTAATCTCATGTAAATATTTTGTGTTGATCTTTTGTTTTTTTTTTATTTTGTCATTCCATACATTTTTCTTTTTATGAAGAAGTTAAAATAATTATTGGGTTAATTATAATGCGCGCTATCAAATTGAGGCAACCGTTTTTAACGGACAGTTGTGAGGTGCTAATACCTTCCTCACCTGTAATCAGACTCCCGAATCATGGAATCTCATTTTTATAACTAGTGCTTTAACAAAAGGTTTTTCCACTATTTTATCCTAAAAAAATATTGGTGGCGACTCCTTGTTTATTATTTAAAACGGTTTCGAGGGTCGGCCGCGCCGCCGCGATCCCGGTCGCGACACTGCTGTTCATAAATAAGCATGAGCTGTATATGTTTGTTCTTCTCTCTGTTGCTGCTGGCTGCTGTTGAAAAATAATTTTTTTTTAGTTGATTGATTCATTAATAATATGTATACATGAGCTGTATGTTTAGGCTAAATGAATCTGAATTGAATAAGCTGTATATTTAGGCTAAATGTATGTTTAGGTCCAAGATATCATTGGACCCTTCATTAAAATTAATCTCACCCACTTGATTTGAACTCCCTTCATTCCTAAGGATGGAATTTTGGACTGGTATTACTCATCAATTTCACAATCAATTTCTCATAAATGGTTTATAATAGTGAGCATATGAGTGATATGATAATATAGAATCTTCAATTTATTTTACATGATAAAAATTGTTGTAATTTGAAAATCATTTCTTCTAACCAGCCAAGTACTTCATACGTACTAAATTATTAGTTTCTTACAAATGAAACGTGAAAGTTGAGACTCGTGTATCATCATAGCATCCCATGATTGTTATATGGGTTGTGTAGTAGTTGCTTTTGTATATATAATTATATAGAAGACACTTGGTGGATGTGTTATTATATTAAGAGACTAGCTGGTACATCTCATTATGAAATATTTTCTTGAGGTTGAAGGGAAGGCGCGGAAGGAAAGAAAAAAAGAGAGTAGAAGCTAACATTTTTTGAATTGGATTGACCATTAAATCAACAAAATATATACTGGTTTAAATGAATTGTAATTGAACTAAAAATTAAATTATAATTAAATTGATACTATTAAAAAATTAATCTAAACTAATACATTGTTAGTCCAATATGTAATTTGATTTTTATAGCAATATTAAAAACAACATCTTAACACTCACGTAGGTTATTTGTTTTGTTGCCTTTTTAAGCTTATCGACTTAACTAATCCCACTTTTCATATCTTTCTATATGTTAGATTGCTATTGATCTTGCTTTTATAATTAGGGCATAGCACTTAAGCTGTTAGTTAAAGGCTTGGTGGTACACTCCTCTATATATAGCTAATGCATTATTCCCATTCTTGCTACTACTGTCATAAATATTTTATTTAATAAAAATGTTAAGTTGACCCATTTTTCCTACTTAAAGTAAATATATACAGAACCACTTAAGAAAACAGAGAAATATAACTAATAATACTTCAAATGCATACTAGATAATTGAAAATCAAGATTATAAGAATGAAAACATTGTCTCAAGACTCCCAACATGATCCAAAACTACTAAAACAGAAAAATAAGAGTGAACTAGAATCTGAAAATCTACAAATCATAAATCATATTCATCATCTTCTTCTCTAGTTCCAATTCTTCTTCCCCTCCACTTGAGCTTGCATGTTGATCACTTCTATAAATTTCTTCCTCTTCGGAAGTCTCTTGCTCATCACTAAGCTCTTCCTCATCTTCCTCCACTTGTACAACATATTTCCCTTTCCCTTTTTTCCTATTGCTTGAGGAAGGCCTAGATGCATCATTGGTGGCATTTTGCTTATTCTTCCTCCTAGTGTAATGCAATGGTTGGCCAGCACCAGCAGTATGTGACACTAGTCCCCATGTCAACCCATCATCCTCACCAAACACAAATCCACCCTCCTCTTCATCTTCATCACCATCTAACTCTCCTAACAACCACTCATTGGTGGCGGAATCATCAACTTCCTTCAAGAGAATCGGATCTTTGATGGTCATAGAATTAAACCTCTTATTTAAGGTTTGGTTGTACTTTATGTAAACCAAATCACACAACCTTTGATGTTAAAGACGGCTTCTCTTCTTAGAATGAATCTGTTAGATTTTTTAAGAAAATGTTAGTGGAAGTAGCAAGTTGGTAGAAGTAGCAGCTGTGAGAGACTGTTGCAGGTGGCTGGGAGGTTGTTGCAGGTGGCTGGGAGGTTGTTACAGGTGGCTGGGAGGTTGTTGCAGGTGGCTGGGAGGCTAATACAGGTGGCTGGGAGGCTGTTGCAGGTGGGGGAGGCTGGTGCAGGTGGCTGGAAGGCTGTTGCAGGTGGCTGAGAGGTTAGACAGGGATCACCGAAGCTCGGACAGGGATCACCGGAGCTCGGACAGGGATCACCGGAGCTCGGACAGGGATCGCCGAAGTTCAGACAGCGTCGTAGGAGGTCAAACGGCGGTCGTCGATGCCTGGGAAGAAGAAGAATTGGAAGACATTGTTTTTGACAGCTCGGAAGGAGAAGAAGCTGAAGGCTTTTCCATAATTCCTAACAATGAGAATGATTATGTTGAAGTTGAAGAAGAGGAAGGAGATGAAGATGAAGAGGATTAGATTTTTAGGCCTTTTCTATATATGTTGCATTGTTGTTTTCCTTGTCTTTTATTGTAGGATCTATGTTTTATGCATTATTATTTGCTTGACCAAAGACTTATGAACAGAAATTGTTAATTTCCTAAAGATAGTTAGGATTCAGTTTTTCTGTTTTCCCTTTTTTAGTAAGTTGTAAAGCTAAAAGCTATTACATTATTAGCTATTACATCTTTAGAAACCTCATACATGGAAACCAGTTGAATGTTGGGAACTTTGATTAACACTATTAACAATCAACTTTGTCATGCAGACCAACACACTTTACGCATGGTCTGTGTTCGACTCTCATCAGCTTCGTCTCCATCGCTATCTCTCTTTCCGAGGTAATCCCCTAACGCTAACTTTCTGGCTATGTGTGTTATATCTTTTGAAGTGAATGTATGTTGATTGTTGTTTGTTAGTGGATAGCAGAGCTCATTAGGCGATGGTTTTGTGTGCTGATAACATGATTTTTTATGCATGTGTAATGTTGTTTGTTAGTGGAGAGCAGAGCTCATTAGGCATTGGTTTTGTGTGTTGATAACATGATTTTTTATGCATGTGTAATGTTGTTTGTTATTGGAGAGCAGAGCTCATTAGGCATTGATTTTATGTATTGATAACATGATTTGGTGTTCATAACTCTGAATATCATATACAATGTCTATGATATGTTTATTTATCTATACTGGGAAGTTTTCTGTATGTAACAGGCCGTTTCTAATTTTGGGAAATGTCTAGTTTACAGGGGAGACTCTGCCAAAATTTCGGCAGGCTCCCTTAATTGTAGGGAACTTCAAAATGAAACTCAACGTTAATAATGTAGGGTTTAGTCGTGTGTGTACCTTGTCTCTCGATCAAAATGGTCTAGGGCTGATCTGGATACTGACGAAGTTGTTCAAACAGATAACCACAGTGACACTGAAAGTGAGGGGGAATTTGAAACTGAAACAGACACAGAGTATGTAGTTGTTAAACATATATACATAGGTTTATATATATCCTGAGACTAACCTTTCTTTTCATGATTTTATCCACAGATGATGGGACGTCGACTGCCCTTCAGTCGGGGTGGTGGGTCCAGGACCCCGACATCGTGGCTGGGGACTCCCACCCCAGGACAGGAGACCACTCCATCACTACCACAACGGACCACTCCATCACTACTACAGCAGAGCACTCCATCACCACCACCACAGCAGACCACTCCATCACCACCACAGCTGACCACCCCAGAGCAGACTCCTGGAGTTGGTGGCTTGGAGGACCATGGCCATCAGGCCACCCCATCTTTGGCATCCCCTCTGCCTATGTTGGTACCCGTGCCGGCCGGAGACGAGTAAGTGACTAAAACTAAAAAACTTTTATGTTATTTGTATGGTACTTTATATTAAACTTTAGTGGAAAGACTTGTTGGCTTATTGTATAGTACTTTAATTAGTACTTGTATAGATTGAATTGTACTGGGCACTCTTCTGTTTGTAACAGGGTAACTATTTAAACTTGGAAATGTTACATTTACAGGGGAGACTCTGCCGGAATTTTGGGAGTCTCCCTAGATTGTCTGTTATACTCCTGATATAATTATTGTCATTACAGCTTTGTTGATAGTAGTCGCACTACCAAAGCGATTACTAAGGTTTTAAAGGCCCAGTGGGATGGTCCATATATATCTTGGACAGATGCTGGGAAGGTTGTCCAAGATAGGTGGTTTGACACCTTCTTGGTAAGTTCCTAGCTCATTTGTTGTGATTTGATTTGTAAAATAGACCTCTTATTAATTTTTATTTCTCATTTCATTTTATAGCGTGATTACCAGTGGGCAGAGGGTATGATTGATGAGATTAGGAAGGTCTTTGCCACGAAGACCTCCAAAATCATCAAGAGTACCCTTTGGAAGGTGAGGGACAAGGGTGAGCGCCCTCGTTGGATCCCGGAGGACCATTGGGACGGGATGGTCCAGAAGTGGGGCGGTGTCCCGTTCCAGCAGGCGAGTGCTCAGAACAGGGCAAACAGAGCCGCCGATGCTGCAGCCTCAGTTTACACTGGGGGTAGCATTTCAACCCTCGAGCACAAGAAAAGATTTGTAAGTATATTTATGTTTTTAATATGATTTGTCTCACATATTTACAAATAATAATCTTAATGTTTTTTGTCCACCACAGGAGCTAAGGGAGCACCGGGAGCCTTCTTTGTTTGAGGTCATACAAATGACCAAGAAGAACAAAGCCGGTGCATGGGTAAACCAGAAGACTATGGATCTAGCGGTATTTACTTTTAACTGACACATGCTTACAATTTACAAATCAGCAAATCAGCTTACTAATCCTATCATTGTTTTTGAATTTACAGGAGGCTTATCAGGCCAGGAGGGCCGAGAAGGAGGCGGACCTGGTGGCTTCCACTCCTGAAGGGGAGGTTCCTCCCACCCTATCTTGTTCTGACGACAACGCCATCTATTTGGAGGCTGTTGGCGGTGTGAACAAGAAAGGGAGGGTATTTGGACTGGGTGGCGTCGGCACGCAGCTGGCGAAAAGGGGAAGACCCCTTCCTCTTCATCTTCCTTTGGTCTTCCGACTGAGGTCGTTCAGGTAATTCAAAACCTGAACGATGAGCTACAGGAGGAGCGACGTCAGAGGCAGTTGTTGTTGGAGCGGGCCGAGGCGGACAGACAGCACGCCGAGGAGCAGCACGCTGAGACTCGTCGGTAACTTGCTCAGCAGCAGGAGCTACTGATACAGTTGATGGCGAGGCTACCTCCCCCCACTTCCCAGGCACCCCCACCACCACCCTAGGATCCCCCACCACCATGATTGTATTTTTATTATTTATACATATTGTATATTTGATTTATAGTTTTTATATTATATTTCATTCAATATTTATTTTGTCATTCTTCATTTATTATGTCAATATTTATTGGTAATTAAATTCAAATCAAAAAGCCATATTGTAACTATCATTAATAATTCAACCTATTTGATAAATAAATTTAACCTATTATTTTGTTTTTAATAATAATTTAATATTTTAAAAAAATTATTTAAATTTAATTATAAAATTTTATCAGCCAATACAAAATACAAAATATTAATCTACCTTTTTAAAGTTAAATTAACAAAACCTATAAATTTTTAACCATTTTTTAAAAAAATAAAAAATTCCAATTAGCGACGGCCGCACAGATGGTCGCTATATTATAAACATTAGCGACGGACGATAGTGGTCGCTGGTTGGCCAGAAACAGCGACGGGATGTAGTAGTCGCTGTATGGTTTCTGCAGCGACGGATGTCCGGGTCGCTATATGAGTAACCATAGCGACAGCGGTGCATGGTCGCTGGAAGGCCACATTTGGCGACGGACACGTCGGTCGCTATATGTCAGAACATAGCGACGGCAATGGTGGTCGCTTATTAGCGACGGAGTTTTTGAAGTCGCTGTACGGCAACAGTTAGCGACGGCTGCAGTCAGCGAAGCAGAGACCATTTTAGCGATGGCGTTATGCCGTCAATATTTTAGCGACGGTGTACCTGTGGTCGCTGATGTGTTTTCGACGAAGGTTTTAGCGACGGCGGGTATCCCGTCTTAGACGCCGTCGCTAAGGGTTGTAGCGACGGCCATGGCATGGATTAGCGACCAATTATTTCCGTCGCTAACAGGTTTTTTTTTAGTGGTGTATCACCGTACTATTATTTTTATATTTCAATTTGGAATAGGCCATGAAATGAGTCATTATCAGTCACAACTTAGTTTCCATTCCAAAAATCTTTAAGAAGTAGGGGGAACATATTTGATGTTTTGTATACCTTGTGGACCTATTTGATGGAATCATATCATATAAGTTTTTGAATGCGACACCTTAACATCATTGAAGACATGTGGCATGACAAGTTTAAGACACCAAATGGAAAATGAAGGCCCCTAATGTTAGAAACTAACTTGACGAATGAGGGAATAGGTTGGGGTTTATGATATTCTTATGACATTATTATAATACCTTGGAGACAAACTCTATTGGTCATAAATAGATGGTTAAAATACCTTTTTAGCCCTTTAAAAGTCTAGGGTATAGGAAAAAGCTCCTATGAAATTTGCCCTAGGATTTTGGCCCTGATAAAATTTTAGGTTATGTAAAATCAAGGAAGCTTGACTTTTTGCTGAGGTGGCTAATGCATGGCCCACTTCAATAGTGAAATGTGAAGGATGACATGGCTAAAATTAACTAAATATCTGTTTAAATAATTAAGTAAGTTATTAGCCTTGTTAATTATAATTAATAAATTAAATATTAATTAAAAGAAAAAGAAAGAAAATAAGAAAAGAGGGGATAGAGAGAAGCAGAAAAGAAATGACAAAGAGGAGGGAAGAGAGATAAAATTCGAAAGTGAGAGAGAGAGGAGAGAGCAAATCGGCAACGGAGGATGAAGGATAAGGAACGACGGTCGACCAGGGGCGATGCTTGGTGGCCTGACGCACGAGACCGGTCGGCGAGCCTCGAATCTGGTATAGTCGGTGTCGAGCTTCGCGGAGGAGGAGATGACCGGCGAGCAGTGGTCTAGGCATGGAGTTCTGGCGGGATCGTGTAGTCGGGGTTCCAGCTGGTCTGATCAGGGTCAGCATTGGGAGATTGGCGTCAGGGGTTGTCGATTGCGGAGGGGGAGCTCGCGGTTGGGGTTCTGCTCGGACTCACAAAGGTCGACGACGATGAGCACGGCAGTGACGGTCTCCGGCGGCTGTCCTTCTTCTTCTTGCTATTTTATTTTCTTTGATTGTGTTTGTGTTTTTTGTGGAAGATAGTGAAGATGATTTTGGTGGTGATGATTTTTTCTGGTTTTGGTGTATTGATTTTTGATTTTGTTGGGGAAGGTGATGATGTTCTTGCTGTTTTTTGAATCAATGAAGAAGAAGATTGGTTTGTTGTGGTTGTTAACAGTGATAAGGAGGATAAAGATGAGAGGATGAGGTTCTCTGTTTTTGTTTTTTTTCTTTTGATTTGATGAAGAGGGTTAAGATGAGGTGAAGTTACTGGTGATGGTTTTTTTTAATGTTAAATTGGTGAGGTTCTCTCTTTTTTGTTTTTCATTTTGCTGTTGTTTTTCATTTTGCTATTTGATTATTTGTTGTTGGGATTTTTTATTTGGGTGAATAAAAAAGGAATGGAGATGAAATGATGATGATTTTGGTTCTGTGGTTTTGTGTATTAGTTTGATGATGAGTTGAAGAGGGTTAAGAAGATGGGATATGATGATGATGAGTTGAAGTTGCTGGTAATGGTGTTTTTGATTTGATAATAAACATGAGATTGTGAAGTTACTGTTAATGGTGTTCCCCCGATTTTCTTTTAATATTTAATCTGTTAATTATAATTAACAAGGCTAATAACTTACTTAATTATTTAAATAGATGTTTAGCTAATTTTAGCCACGTTATCCTCCATGTTTCACTATTAAAGTGGGCCATGCATTAGCCACCTCAGCAAAAAGTCAGGCTTCCTTGATTTCACATAACCTAAAATTTTATCAGGGCCAAAATCCTAGGGCAAATTTCATAGGGGCTTTTTCCTATACCCTAGACTTTTGAAGGGCTAAAAAGGTATTTTAACCTAAATAGATCAGGATGGTTCTAGAGTTTTACTCATTTTATGTGTCAAAACATTGGTGTTGATGACATTAGTGGCGACTATATTGTAACTCTCAGTACTGAAATAACCTTTAGATACGATTATGTGCTTAGAAAAGGCAATACAACTATAGAAGGCTAGATCATTTCTCTATCTTTTGCAGTCACATACATGTTGATTGACGAACATCCTCTCTAAAGTTTGTACCCTATTTTTCCATATTAATTTAATCTTTATTCAATAACTAGTTCTGGTTATTTATGTTTGTTGATAATGTTTATTAGTTCAGGTTAAAAGGATATAACAAAGTAATACCTGGATCTTAATGAATTGAAGCAAAAAAATTTTAATTATTCCTCATTATGTTTCTTTATTTCTCCCTGTGTATTTGATACTTTACAACACCCATGTTTTTGTGAGGATTTTATTTGTGTATTAAATATTTCTGCATCAAGGTTAATATTGATCTAGAAAAGCATATAACTAATGTGATTTCTAATGCCTACTTTTTATTCTTTCTTGAAGTTATATATGTACGCTATAAATGAACATATTAAAACATTACTGTCACACATTTTGAATTTTCTTCGTGGGTTAAAAACTTAGATTAGTGTTTTATTTATTTGATAATTTATTACTTAGATATTGATCATATGGTCGCTTAGAGTAATTTTTCTGTTTGGGAAATTGATTGGATTCCCCAATCAAACAAAAAAAATTCATTATCCTAATATTAAAGACCATAGAAGTTGCTATAACTAGGGGGCAAAATGGGCCAACGGGCTGGGCCGCGCCAAACAAGGAAAATGAGCCAAAAACATTAACCCGACCCATTTTCTATGTGTCCCGCGGGCCAACGGGTCAGCCTGTTTTTTTCTCCAAACTATGTATGATATTTTTAAATTTTAAATTTGTACTATTTTTACAGTTTTTTTAAATAAAAAATTTAGATATAAAAACTAGATTTTACCTTTTTTAAAACTATTTTTTTTATAATTAACCCAATTTATTTCATTAAAAGTTCAAATAAATTATATTTGCATAAAATGGAAACAAAACTTTATTATTTTTATTTTATAATACTCTACCATTGAATTTATAATAACATATATAAATTAGGAAAATAGAAAAATATAGCCTCTTTAACATATATAAATTATATATTAATATAAAATTATTTTTTAGTATTTTAATATTAGCCCAACAGGTCAGGTCATTTTTAACGGGCCGGCCCGTGGGCCAAGCCTAAATTGTCACCCCTAACTATATATTTTCATCAGTCATTTTGCAGGTTGCTTCCCCAACACGCGATTGTATAAGTCAACTTTAACTATCCGATGTTAGCAGAATAATTCACACTAGGATCACGTCATGAGTCTCATACGCGGTGTGAGGAATCGATGTTAAGCTTAAATGCTTTTAGTAATGTCGGTCTTGCATGACGACTTTTAGGTCAAATGACCTTTCTACCTATAGCTCAGTATCGAGACCAGATCATTTGCCCCCTATCTTGTTTGAGGGATTCAAATAAGCTATATCCTTCACTCAGACACCTATTATAGGCGTGGGTAAAAAGAACATTTTGTTTAACTTTAAAAAAATTCATTTACTTCTATGCATCTTCGTAACTATTTCACATTTATTTCTCTTTCCAAACAGTGTTGCATGCATCGAAGGTTGCACCAATCATGCAACAATTACTTTCAATCATGCGTGGCGGTTATACTTCAATCATAACTTTGGCGGTTACTTTTAGATTGTCGCGACCTGGATCGCAACGGCGTGGCCGACCCTTTTGAAATAAAACGTGTTTCGAAATCCTTTCGAAAAGAAAACAGGGAGTCGCCACGAACGTTTTTATCCATAGGAAAAACATTGGGAAAAAACTAAGTTCAGTAAAGCACTGGTTTAAAAAATGAGATTCAAGTTCGGGAGTCAGTTACGAGTAGGGAAGGTATTAGCACCCTACATCGCCTGTCAAAAACAGTACCAAGATTGAAAATGCGCAACATAAATAGCCTTACAAAAGATGTTATGTTTCTCCCCTTTTATTGTTGTACTTTGTGTAAAAAAAACGAAAGGAACAAACTAAACAAACATGGAGTGTAGGTCAACAGGACGTCGTGTAACATCTTGATTATTGAATTAATGGGCAGATTAGGATTAATTACTAATTGAGATTGAGTGCTGACTAAGTAAAAGAGGCATGGGATGACGTATGTACCCTCTTGGCAGTATAATAGCTTCAGTTTCACGTTTCTACCTACTCTCTGCTCATTTCTTTTTCGTACATGCTGAAGCACTTCTCCGTTCTCTCTAGAATCCCCTCAAGCCTCTGCTTCTTCTTCTTCTTCTTCTTCTTCTTCTTCTTCTTCTTCTTCTTCTTACCACTTCTCCGTTCTCTCTAGAATCCCCTCAAGCCTCTGCTTCTTCTTCTTCTTCTTCTTCTTCTTCTTCTTCTTCTTCTTCTTCTTCTTCTTCTTCTTCTTCTTCTTCTTCTTCTTCTTCTTCTTCTTCTTCTTCATCATCAGTGACGTTGTAGTGTCTTGGAGACTCGAAGTCCTCCACTATTAGCAAGGGTCGGACTGTCGAGAGTGAGAGAACAGCTTCCAGTTTCTCCAAGCTGAGTACAGAGTTTGACTAGGTTCAAAGGTCGTTGAGCCAGAGAGAGAGTGATTGAAGGAGCGATCGGAGCAACCGATCAACGTTAAAAGCTTGAGGAGCTTCATGGATCTCTACAGTAGGTAGGGGGCTGATTTACATCTCAAATGCATAGTTTATGGACAGGTTTCGGGTGAAATTTCTTTGTTGTGTTGTGTTATACCTGAAATGTGTTGATTGATGTGTTGTGGTTGAGTAATAGTTTATGAAACACTCAGATTTATGATAGCTATGAGTTGTGTAGTGTATGTTGATTTCCGTCCATGAGATGCATGTTGATAATCATGAGAATGTTGTATGAATACCGATTGCATGTGCTGTGAAATAGTTGGGTCTGTTTTATACTAAAATGCATGTTGCTGAAATCGTGTATGCCGAGTGCTTATAGCGTGAAACGCCCACTATATGATTGTATATGGAATTGTATGTGAAGTATGTTGATTAAAATGAAAATGGCGAGTGCATACAGCGTTGGACGCTGATGATTATAATCATATGCATGTGATTCACCATTGAAATGCCGAGTGCATACAGTATGGCACACTTATTGTAGAAATGGTAATCAAATGAATATGTATGAGATATAAAGATGAGAATGCCGAGTGCATACAGCGTTGGACGCTGATGATTATAATCATATGCATGTGATTCACCATTGAAATGCCGAGTGCATACAACGTGGGACGCTTATTATAGAAATGGTAATCAAATGAATATGTATGAGATATACAAAGAAAGACCTTGGGTTGGACTCAAGGCAAGCCTACCGAGTTGGACTCGGGGCTGCTTGTAACACTTCTATTGTCGCTTGGAGTGACTGTGTTACATGAGAGGGCAAACGGTTTGGTACCAGTAAAACGGCCGAATCATCTTGGAGCTGAGAAAAAGGCTTGGAGCCTATGTTGCAACATAAAAATTAATAATGAACAATCGGATCCGACTGAATAAATGTGTGCACACTGAAACTGTTGCCGAGTGCAATATGTCTTGTATGTTTATGTGTATATGTTATTGAGAATAACATGATTAGTATAGCCCTGAATGATTTGAAGTGAATTCCGACTAAATGAATTGAATAATCCCGAGTGGATGATGTTGTGTGAATATTCATATTGAATGGCAGTGTATGTTATTATTGATTGAGATATGTAATTGCATAATTGAGAACTTGAGGATTAATCCGAGTCAATAACTATCATTTAATATGTAAAATGCTTACCCCTACTTGTGGCTATATTTTCAATGGATATAAGTTGGAATGGGGAATGACGAGTGACCCTCAAGCCGTGTGAGGGGTGATTGTGCAGTTGTAGTGTACTGGTTGTAAATAACCATGTTGTAGCCTTGGCCGGCTTTTAAGTACACTATTTTATTTTGAATGTATATGAATATGAATTTCCTCGGATCTGAGAACTCATCCATATATATATATATATATATATATATAATGTGTTGTGTTGCTGGATTGCCCAGTGAGTGTTGTTGTAGGGGGAATACCCGAGGATACATCATTTTCGTGTGAGACTTTAGTGAGTAAACCTATTCCGAGTGAAAGTAGGTTGCAAAAGACTTCCGAGTGAGAATTGGCCGACTGAACCACTTTCGAGGGAAGAATGGTTAAAATGTGTGAGCAAGGTATATTCTAGAAAACCTCCTCCAAGTGGATAAGATTTACATATTCCGAGTGAATATGTCATAAGATCCCCGAGTAAGACTTAACCTAGTGAATCCTTCTGAGTGAAGAGAGGTCAGAGTATTTCCGAGTAAAACTTGGTTAAGGAGATCACTTCCGAGGAAAGAAAGGTTAAGGTGTTTTCCGAGTGAGGAAGATCTAAAATATTCCTGAGTGAAGGATGGGTAAAACGCTTCCGAGTGATAAAGGGACAAGGTAACTCCGGGTGAGGCAAATCCGAGTGAAACGTCTCCGGGTAGGACGTTTCTGAGTGAAGTGTCTCAGAAGTGAAAAGCTTTAGTTTAGGACACATCTCGGCTGAGTAGTGAATACTCGAGTGGGAAGGTACCGAGAGATGATACCGAGTTACGTGTGGTACGGTACCGACTGGAATAAACCCGAGTGACTCTATTCCCGGGAGAGTACATCTGGACTGAGAAAGACTCTAACCCCGAGTGAGTATGCTTCTGTGAATAGTTTCCAAGGAAGGGTTCATTGATTCCGAGTGGAAATAGCCGAGAGAATCATTTCCCGAGTGAAGCATGTTTGTGATGAGACCTTCCAGAATAAGAATAAGGATCTGGCTAAGTAAAAATTTACCGAGTGATGTATGATCCATGGGGACCGATCCCGAGTGAACGGAGGTCCCGATTCCGAGTGACGATATGAAAATACCGAGTGAGAGACTCGCTCTAGCGAGTAAGGGCTCGCTTAAGCGCTTTATGCTGGTTTCGCTTAACCGACCGAGATCTCGTCAAGCGAGTGGCACCCTAACCCAGTTTTCTGCTTCTCTGACTTCAGGTTGTTTTATTTAATCCCGACTCCTATTCTGGACTGCTTTGTGAACGTTTGGAACGTTTGGGTTTTGGAAAAAATTTCCCCTGTCTCGGATTTACTTTTATTTAAGTCGGGTTGTTTCACGTCGCGTCCAAATTAACCTTGGCTTTGGTATAAAACAGGAAAAGGGAAGGATGCTAACAAGACGTCGCATCTAAATTAGTTATCCTTTAATCGAAATACGGGGTTAGAAATGGGAAGGGGATAAACAGGACGTCTCGTCTCAAGTATCCCGTTCCTTACGAATCGTGGTGATGGCCTACCAAAAATAGGGGAAAATCAACAATACGTCACGTCTAAATTGATTTTCATGGGATTTAATCGAAATGCGGGGTTGGAAACGGGAAGGGGATAAACGGGACGTCTCGTCTCAAGTATCCCGTTCCTTATGAATCATGGTGATGGTCTACCGAGAATAGGGGAAAATCAACAAGACGTCACGTCTAAATTGATTTTTCATGGAAGTGATAAAAAAGGGGAGTTACAAAGGAAAAATAAAGAAAATAAAAGTAGGAATAAAATGGGAAAGGTGGGGGATTAATTCAATTAACAGAAATTAATAATAATTGAAAAGGAAATAGATCCATCAAATAACAATTAATTTGACATAAAATAAATAATACAAGTATTGAAAATGAGGAGCAGATCCTGGTGGGGGACTAATCCAATCAATAGAAATTAATTACTAATTAAAAAGGAAACGGTCCCATCGAACAACAATTAATTTGACAGAGAAATAAATAATACAAGCATTGAAAATGAGGGACAGAGTGGGACCGGTGTGACGAGAGAGCTAGGCGCCGGTGTGACGAGAGAGGGAGCTGGACGCTGGTGTGACGAGAGAGAACTGGGCGCCGGTGTGATGAGAAAGAACTGGGCGCCGGTGTGATGAGAGAGGACTAGGAATCAAAGCGATGCTGTAGTGGCTGTAGAGTTAGGGAGCCGGTGTGCAAATCGTTGAATGGACGGAGTAAGAGAATGGAGCAGAGTTTTTGACTCAAAGAAGGCTAAAAGAACCCCCCCTCTTTTCTCTTCAGTTGGGGTATTTATAGAAATCCCAGTGTTGGCTGATTGCTTGAACAGCCCAGAGACAGCCTGGACGTCGACAATCATGGGGAACGGCGGCTAGTGGGAATTCTTTATTATTTTCTTTTTTGTCTGTTGCCAGCCGCCCCACAAGATTAACAAATCAACTTGGATGGTGCGTTAGTGTGTGATGGAGAAACAACCTGGACATTGACAATCATGGAGAACACCGGCTAGTGGGAATTCTTTATTATTTTCTCTTTTGTCTGTTGCCAGCCGCCCCCCCCCCCTTTAATTCAAGGATCCACTTGGATGGTGGGATTCCAAGTCAGTATGGGTGGAATGGTGTCACACGGAACTGGCTTTCTTCCTATGACCCGGATTAGCGCCTCAGCCAGTATCTATCCTCAGTGGAAACTAATTCGAGCGGAACAGGTGCTCTCATATGTAAAAGACCGAGCGAAAGTTTGAATTCACAGATTATTGACTCGGAAATCTCTTTTTGAGAAGTATTCACCAGGGACTCTTTTCATTCGGAATTGCTTCACTCGGAGTTGCTTTGTCCGGAAATGTCACTGCTTGAAGCATTCATTCGAAATTTCTTCAATCGGAGGTGCTTTGCTCGGAAGTGGACCACTACTTGAAGCATTCAACCGGAATTGCTTTAATCGGAGATGCTTTGCTTAGAAGTGTCACTGCTTAAAGCATTCATTCGGAATTGCTTTAATTGGAGGTGCTTTGCTTGGAACTTGTTCCTGCTTGAAGCACTCAACCGGAATTGCTTTAATCGGAGGTGCTTTGCTCGGAACTGAACCATTCGGAGAAACTTTACTCAGATATATATATATTTTTGAGCGAAAAGTTTCAGTCAAAGCCTTTCTTCGCTCGGGAATAATTCTTTCAGAGTCGATCCACCCGGAAATATATCATTCAGAAGTATGGAACTCGAAAGTGAAAAGCGATCCTTTTGAAACCAAAGTGTTTCTTCACTCTGAAACACATCCATAAAAATGACTCATTTGGAAATGGCCCACTCGGGGACGCCCTACTCTGGTCTATCTTTGCCTTACTCGGAAGTATGCCTTGAAAGAGGTTCCACCCGAAACAGGCTCATTCCCGGTCAGACCTTTTTCTTGCTCGAAAAGATATCTTCTCCGAAACGCACCACTCAGAAAGACCTGTTCTTTGCTCGAGAATACATCTTCTCTGAAACGCACCACTCAGAGACATCCTTGCCTAACAAGTGTTTATTCATAGTCGGCTTTTCTTTGCCCAAATGTAATTCCTTGCAACGGTCCATTCGGAGACACCCTTACTCAACAAGTGTTCTTCCAAAGTTCAGTGTTTTTTTCATTCAGAATCAACTTACTCAGGAATCTTCCATTCAGAAATAATTTTGCCCAGAAAAAGCACTTGTCCCCAAATCCAGTCCCTGCTTCAATCGGTAATCCTTCACTCGGACATATATCTTTGGGCGGTATTTATTCAAAGTCAGCCATTTTTCATTTGGAGTGGCTTTAGTCGGGAATCTTCCACTCGGATTTACCTCCAACCAGGAAGTATTCATTCAAAGTCAGACATTTTGCATTTGGAGTGGCTTTAGTCGGGAATCTTCCACTCAGATTTACCTCCAACCGGGAAGTATTCATTCAAAGTCAGCCATTTTTCATTTGGAGTTACCTCCCTCGGGAATCTTCCACTCGGATTTATCTCCGCCTGAGGGATACTTACTCAATCAGTCTCATTTCGCTCGGAATGTCTTCCCTCGGAATAACCCACTCGGAAATCATCATTTGGACACATGGAACTTAAAAGAGTCTTTGCCCGAGAGGTATTTACTCATAGTCAGAGCCTTTTCTCCGTTCGGAAATAACTCCCTTTGAAGAAGCCCACTCGGAAATGCCTTACTCGGAGACATACCACTCGGTAACGTCTCACTCGGAGACTCCCTACTCGGAAATAATCATTCCGAGTCACCTTACTCGGAAATGATCATTCCGAGTCAGAATTCAGTCCTCTCAGAATTCTTTCCACTTGGGAATATCACTCGGAGCCTAAGACAACCCCGAAGACGAACTCAAATAGAAAAAAGGAGTTCCAAGTGACGGAATTCCTCATTCTTGGTGAAAATTGACCGGGCCGAAATAGGTGTTCACATAGACAATGGGCCTTGGAAATTGAAACGACTCGGTCCAAGAAATTTGAATCCACAACGCCACCGTATTGCTTGACCCCAGCCATGTCTATAAGAGGTGGTTTTGGAGAGGTTGCAATACATATCTTGCTTTTGTATACTGAGACTCTGCCAGGATCCAGAGAGAAAACCCTTATGATTTAGAGAGTTAAACTTACACTCAACATCTTGCTTAACTTTTTCATGCCTCCAAGGTCTTTAAGAGAAATTCACTCATTCATGAACCTTAGGATTCCACCACAATATTCAGGTAATGAACCCTTACCCTTAACTTTTACTTTATTTTTGCTTTTTTGTTTTGCGTTTACCCTTATAGTGAGTGTAAAAAATAAGGACTAGGGGAAAGCCACCAAGATACCGTGGGTAAGATCTCTGTGAGGAGTTAGTGGCCTAGGTTGCAAGGACTAGGTCGAGAGGGGGGACACAGAAATGAAAGTGGTGCTTCGGAACAGATCTGATGAAGCGAGCTCTGACCTTTACACCTTTAACGACATCAAGTTTTACAAATCTATAGGCGGTCTCAGACATGTGATCAAAACCATGGTTACTGAAGAAAGAGAAAGAGATATGATACAAACGCAACCAAGGTGCTCCATCGTTATTGCACACTATATAAATTGGGTACAACTCATAACTGATAACCCTTATGGATGGATTTAACAGGAGATAATGGAAATTCCCTCCCGACACGCTAAGGCCACTAGGGGTGCAATGGACTCCAAATGTCCAATTCATGTCAAGGAGAAATACAAGGAACGATACACCACCTTGTACCCTAAGGTTGGAGACCGTGTCTGCCACATCCTTGTCGACGAGCAGGTCGATTTTATGTATAACATCCTTAATTTTAAAATAAATTTCAATAAATCAAATAAAATTTTACAAATAATTCAAATTTCCAAAACAGAATTTGAATTAAACAATTACAATATCAATTTTTTCAAAAGCCGACCGGCTCTTTTAAGTTTACAATAAATAAACAAAACACTCGGTATTCTTAGGAGCCGGCCAAGGCTTCTACCAAAATACACTCCGAGCAGTTGAGTGGCTTCTCATATCATGGTTGGGCCCTACATCCATTGTAAAAATAACAATTGTAGAGGGTGAGCATAAACATATCAAATAACAGTTATTGAATTGGATTAAAAGTCCAATTAATAACTATATTCATAAAACAAAACCGAGACATATATACTCATCATAAAACAACATGTTATTCTCAATAACACATAAATCAGTGCATACACATGCTCAGTCAAATAGATCCATTAAGTCTTTTAATTTGTGTTACAACACTGGCTCCCCGAGCCATAACTCAACTCTCAGCTGATCCGGCCGTTTTACAGGTACCAAACCGCTCTGCGCCCATAATGTAACACCGATCATCACTCTCAGTAATAACGGTAACATAACTCAGTGTTACGGGCCGGCCTTGAGTCCCACTCAAAGGCGTTCGTGGTATAAAAATAAACCACCACAGGGTCTATGCCTTCATCAGGCCGTCCTCATCTGGACCGGCATCACAGGCCCCCTGCAGTCCTGTGTGCGTCTGAATACAATTGATATATCAAATAAATATCAATCATCAATCACATATCAACATCATCAATCTCATATCATATCACCCGATATAACAATAGACATAGCACATGATAACTTCATGCCTATAATTCATATCATCATCATCAATCTCATATAAACTCAATATCATGAACAACAACATCACATATAAACTCAATATGAATGGAAAGTAATTAACATAAAGTATGTTATTCAATTGGGGTGTCAATAACATTTCATACATATATCACATATATCATATCATTAATACCCCAAATCCATTCATAAACCATCTATTTGAGATATAACGCTCCCCCTACCTGGAATAAAGGAGTTCCAGTAGCTTTAAAAGCTATAACCAAGCACTGCCCAATAATTCCGACTGGAATTGCAAATCCTGCTCCAGTCCCAAGCTTTCTTCGTGAAGAGAAGAAATGGAGATTTAATTATCTTCGTTCAATGGTTTCCAGAGAATTGGAAAATAAGGTTGATGATTTCACCTTTCAAGAGTTCTTCCTTTAATCCAACAATGGAAGGATTTATATATATAATTCATGCAGAAGAGACGTGAATGAATGGAAGTATTCTGACACACGTCTCTTTAAATGATAAGGAAGGATTAAGATATTTAATGAAAAGGGGACATCACATTAAGAAGGGTCCCATTCTTAGAAAATATCTGAGAAAGGATTTTGCTAGAACGTAGAGGAACAGGGTGACGTGGAAAGCATCTATAGTAAAATATTTATTAATTTCGAATCGGTTTCTGCTTATTCCGACTCAGTTTCCTCATTCTGGGCATCTCTTTCTGAGAGGACTTATCAAAGATTTTTTCCTCTCAGAATTCCTTCATTCGGAAATGGCCTACTCATAACTGTCTTATTCAAAAATATATCAATCAGACATCTCACTCGGTTATACCTCTTTCCGAGTCAGAGTCTTACTCTTTCGTCATTCGGAAGTTTCTCAACTGAAGGATTACTCAGATATTTATCCTCCTCGGAATTATTTACTCATAAACATACTCAATCGGAGTTCAAGTCTTTGTCCAAAAGCACTCCTCCCGAAAAGACTCACTCGGTGCCATCTCACTCGGAAGTGTCATACTCAGAGACACTTCACTCGGCAAACCATCCACCGATATACTCCACTCGGGAGTTTACTAATTAGAAATATCGGTCCAAGAAGTACTTCCACTTCTCTCGGAAACAACCCATTCGGAATCATTCCACTCGGAGATGTTTCCGTTTCACTCGGATTTGCCTCACTCAAACGTGTCTCATTCGGACATAGCGTTACTTCGTTCAGAAATAATTCTCTTAATGATGTTTCACTCGGAAACATCTTAACTTCACTTGGAATTAGTCTTTTGTATTATTTCACTCGGAGTCATATTCATTTTACTCGAAATCAGACTTATTTCACTTGGAAAATCTTGTCTTTGACATTTTTCACTCGGAATTTCATCAGAAATTCTTCTTTAATCCTTTTTAAATTATTTTTCTAAAAATCATAAAAATTGGGATGTTACATTATGTATGACATGTTTTTTACCCAACTCAGAGTAAGATTTTCTCTGACGGAGTTTGAAATAGGGGCCCCTGCTTCCTCGATTATGCCTTTACTCAATTGCATCCAAACGGGTAGGGACTGGTCCAGAGTTTAGAAGTGCTTAGAGAGCACTTTAATTTCATTCCTATTGTAGCGCTCTTCTTCTACGTTCATTTACATATTTTTTTACCTATTTAAAATATTTTATGGTTAGTTATTTTATACTTATTTTATTATAATTTTCTTAATCATATATTTTCTTTTTTATGAAAATATATTTTCTCATTTATCATATGAAATTATCTACATAAATTTTTAATTAAAAAATTTTAATGCATATAGATAATAAATAAATAAATTATAGTTCTATATATTTTTCACAATGGTTATTTAAAACATCTTGTATAATTTTTTATTTATATATTTTTTGGGAAAATTTAATAAAATAAAATAAAATTTAAATCATACATAACTTTCTATAAATTTCCTACTTAAAATACACTAACATGTATTAGATATTGACCAAAATTCCACCCTAATAATTGCATAATTGTTAAAAAATATATATTTTATCATGAATCTAAACATCACTTTCCAATAAAATGATTTTGATTCAATCCCAAATTCATTTAAGTGCCTGTTTGGTTTCTAATCAAACTTTGTTGCGTTCTCTGTTCCCCCAACAGCCTTCTGTTTAGCCACACCACCTACAACGTTCCGTTCCCGTAACCTTTGCCCTGGGCTGCATTCGCCAAACCTCCATCCGTGTGAAGGTGATCCCCCCTCCCTCTACTTAATGCAATTGAGTGAAAAGACACTTTGCCCCTTCATTTTTGTTTGCCATCTCCATCACCCCCCTTAAAGGTGCAAGCTTTGAGTGGTTGCAGGCCAGATCTTATAGAAAGACGCCACCTTGTTACACTTCCCCCTTTGACTCTCCTCTAGTTTTTGGTTCTTGGGTTTTCTTTATTTTTTGCTTTGGTTTTTGTGGTATTTTTCTGAGTTTTAGGGTGGTGGGTGTGTTGTTGTTGCAAGAGGGTGTGGGTGATGGTTTGAACAGGGTGGTCGAGGGGAGGTGAAGGGTGTGGTGGAGAAGGAATGAATGCTGATGAGGGATGATGGTAGGGATGGCCGTGGGGAACGGCTGTTGAGGGGAGGTGGTGGGGAGAGTAGGGGGTGGGGTTTTGAGTTTTGTGGTGAGGGTGGGGGTAGGGTTATGGGATTGGTGGGGGTGGCCATGGGGAGGGGCTGTTGAGGGGTGGTAGTTGGGAAAGGGGGGGGGGGGGGTTGGTGGTGATGCATGGACGGTGGTGATGGATGGTGGTTTATAGGTGTTGGGGTAGACAAGGCCAAAGCAACAATAATTGTAGGTGCTGACAAGACTAAATCAACTATTATGGTGGGTGCCCAGAATGTGAAAAATACACTTCAACTGGTCTCAAATGGGTTAAGAATTAGTATAAGAAAAAGACTGCCAAGTGAAGTCACTTAGTGATCATCATCACTGTATTGTTTTGCTTGAACAGTTTGATTCTATTCATAGCTTTAGGTAATAGATAATACATCATACATGTTGCTCTAGTAAGGTGGTTTGTTGTTTCTCTAGTTATTATGCTCTTGTTTTTGCTTTTTGATTTCTAGAACAACAATCCATAATAGCTTTGTCTTTTCTTGTTCTTTATAATTATACTTTTAATTTGTTTAGAGAAAAATGTTGGATGATATAAACTTAGCCTTCGTGGTTTCTCAATTCAATGAACAATTTTTAGGCATTTATACCCTTTGACTGAAATAGCTTTTATTTTGCATTGCCACAGGTGTCACTATTATACCATTCTAAATTAATTTGCAACCCTTGGACCACCTGCGTCACTAATTACAGTTTTGCTTTGCGTTACCATCAAAATCCACATGACTTTAATCATTTTTAAATACAACAATAATTTTTATAGATAAAGAAAATTGTGATTAGAAATCTTCATAATATGAATATTTTTAATTTGAACAGAAATCACCTCTAAAGACACCCATGGTTAAAAATTAAATAAAAAAACTATTTGACATATTTTCTTATCTTTATTTTTCCTATCTAGTACATTCACATTTTTTATTTTTTGTTTCTTATGTATTTTCTTTTTCTTTTTCTTTTTCTCCCTTGAATAATATTTATATTTTTTCTTTCAGATGACTATTTATATTTCTCTCCTTCAACAAAAATGTATCATTTTACGTTTTTTAAATTCCCAAGTTATTTATATTTTTTAATTTTTATATTTTCTTTTTCGTTAACTATTATTTTCCGATTTTCTTCAACTCCTCGTCAACCTCATCCTTATCACCATTTTTTCCTTTGATCTAATAAAAGCAGTAACACTTAGTGTTTTTTTTAGGTTTAGTAATTCTAAATTTATAATTTAATGATATTATGAATTATTGGTTATGAATATCAAATTGATTATTGATGTGGATGATTATTCAATAATTATGATGAGGTTGAGGGAGAAAGTTAGCACTGGACAATTATAGAAAGAGAAGGAAAATAAGATGATATTAAAAAAATAATGATGTTACTAAATTTAATACAAAATAAAATTTTGTAATTAATTTAAAACTTTAAATATTTAATTAATAAAAGAAAAAATAATGATTCAAATCTAATAAGTGTTTATTTAACGTAACAACTTTATACATGGTCGTTACAAAATTGAAAAATACCATCTTTCTGACTTCAGACGCACATGTGATTTTTAAAGTAATCTAATTTGTTTAAAAAATAATTTAATTTGTTAAAAAAATACATTTTAACTATACCTAATATCATTTAATTTTCTTATTTTTTAATAACAAATATATATATATATAAATATATTGTGTTATTTATCAATAAATTATACATATTCAATATACATATTCAATATATTTTTCACTAATGTATTTTTTAATAATTTTCTATCAAATCACTATTTACTCAACCCAACTTAACTTTTTCTTTAACTAAATACGATCACTACTTTTCAACCTAATTTTAAAAGTTAACATTTAAATACAGTTTCATTTACAAAACCCAGTCATAAACCAACAAAGGATCCTAAATCTAAATCCCAAACACTATATAAACCCCGAAACCAATTAGGGTTAGGGTTCACTCTTTCACGCGCCACAACCATGGCTTGCACCATCGACTTCCGTTGTCTGGATGAGGGATTTGGCGGCAAAACCTACAAGCGCAAGAGGGAACAACAGTCGCAGCCGCAAAACGGCGCCGACGATGTCAACAACAGCAACGGCGCCTCTCTGATGGACACCGACGATGCTCAGCCGCCGCCAGCGAAGCGATCGGCGGTGCCGTCGGCGGAGAATCCGGACAAGCCGTCGTTTGGGAGGCCGAGCTACGACGGCGTGATCGCTGGAAAAGTGTCCGGTCGGAAGTGGAAGCAGCCCAGGCAGAAGAGAGCGTCGGCGGTGAACGTGAGTCGGAAGGGGACGACGTTAGAGCAGAGGGAGAGGGAGAAGATGATAAAGAAAGCGTATAAGGAGAGGATGACAGAGTTGAAGGAGGAGATTCGATTGAACAAGGTTGAGAAGAGGAAGAAGAAAGAGGAGAGGGAGAAGAAGAAGAAGGAGAATATTCTCAAGTCTGGTACCAGGTTTCAGAAAATTACAAACCCTAATACGTTGAAGAGGATTGCTAAGTCTAAGCAGAGGAAGCAGCTTAGAGTTGTTCCTGATGAGTTCATTAAGAAATAGATAAATTCAGTTTCTTTTGTCTTTCTTATTTATGGAAGATTTTTGAATTATAAATTTTGTAATGTTTAGATTTCTATTGATGCTTAGAATACAAATTCCGTGGTTACTGTGAATGTGTTGTTGCTTTCAAGCTCCTTGATTTACAATTATTATTATTATGCAATTCATAAGTTGGGTGTTGGAGATTAGATGATGGTGATTGAGAATGTGAAAATTCTGCATCAAAGAATCAGATAATTCGGTCATGATGCTCCTTCTTTGTCATTTGTATGTTATGTAAATGACTGATATCTGCAATTTGTTAGGGACTGAAAGTGAAAATTTTGTATTGTGATCGGTTTATTATTTCTTTTTAAAAATTCTTAAAATAGTATGCAAACCAGAGTTAGAAAATGAAACTTCAATCATTCTTTACATTTTTATGTACAAACCGAAGCATTGCTCTTTCCTTGTAAACAGTTTTTATTTTTGGTAAAGTTGAATGGAAGATTGATCTAATCTTTTCCACCTTTTTTTCCATCCATTAAGACTCTAGAGCTATAGAGCAAGTAAGGGGGTGACTGTTATTTTGAAGTTTACAGTTTAAAGATACACACAATATCCTTTATACAGCAACCAAAACCGCCATAGAGCAAGTAATGGGATGGCTGTTATTCTTAAGTTTACACTTTTTTTGGGTGAAGTTTACACTTTAAAGATGCATCTAATGCTTTATGTTGTACATGTATAAGCTGGAAAAAAAAGCTATAATTAAAGACTTCAGTAATTAATGTTCAAAGGTCAGAATTTGAGAACTAAACACTGGCCATTGTACAAGATGAAGGTGAAACTATTGTTGTCCTTCAACTAGGAAGGCAGCTGAGAGAGCTGTTTCAGAAGAACAAGAGAGCACCGAAGTTAGAACAGGGAGGTGAAAGACCTGTTTCAGGTTTTGAGGGGTCTCTGTATGTATTGGTTAGCACAAAGCTTAGAATGGCCGAAACAGGGCTTTAGTTGTCACAGTTTGGCCTAAACAGAGAGGTGTCTGACAGAAATGGTCAGAAAACACTATGCCAGAAGGAACTCCAGCAACAGTTTTGATGGAAACAAACCAGCAATTTGAAGTAATACTAGATGGACTCATACAGAGTTCTGTTGAAGAGTCTGTCTCAGCAATCATGAAGCAGTGTACCTTCAGATCTTAGCTTGCTGCTTTTGATAAAGCTTGGTGATCATACTTGAATTTTGTGGTCTGGAAGGATAAAGATGCTCGATCCCTGGAGGAGGATTTTGTTAGAGCAGCTTGCCAGCTTGAAGCTTTTATGATTTAAACTTGCAAGTTAACACCAGAAGGAGCTGGTGGCAAGCTTAGTCATGATATGAAAGCTATTCTGCATCAGGTAATATTCCATGTCAATAACTATGACTTTTATTTGTGAATGGTGGCTGTTATTAATGAGCATCTTTTATAATATCATGGAACATTAATCACTCTAAAAGCTGACTCTGATACATTGAAGATCATATCATAATTATGTACAAATTTTGCTTTCATTTATTGAAAACTAATATTTTTTTCGAGGCTTACATTTGATTTAATCCTTGAAGTATGGATGCAAATTTATTGCTTTCTAATTGTTACAGTGAAGTATGCTTTGGCCTTATTCCTTTTGCATTTAACGCAGGTCACTGCAGATCAAAAGATTTTGAGAGAAAAGGTGCAGCACCTGAGTGGAGATGTGGGGATTGAGTGTATGGAGTGTGCACATCTGAAACAAGATCTAGATACTTTAGGAGGAAGGATGATGGAACCCCAATGAAGTCTCCGATAACTCCATCAATGCCTGCAAGCCCAACTTCACTGTCCACTGTTGCCAGCTCAGGTGAAAGAAGTATTTCAGGTGAGCGTAATAATAAGACAAGCTGAGTAGTTCGCTCCCTTTTTGAGGAGGCAAATACTTCACTTGGAGAATCCAGCTATTCTGCCCCTAGAACCAGTTTAGATAGTCTGCTTGGCACATCCTCCGAAAAGTTGGTAGCTGAGAATGAGGTTATTGTAAATGAATTTTTTCACGAGCATCATCGTAGTGTTGTTGGTGACTTTGATGTCCCTGATCACATTCAAAACAGCATTGAGGTTAGTACATCCTTGGAAAATTTAACCATTAAATTGGTGGCTGATTTTGGATAAAGCTTTGGTTAGAGGTTCTTGCTTCATGTTGGCCTCTTCATATTATCCTTCCTACATACTATGCCATGTCTGTATAGAATCTATACTTTTTTGAGTTATTGCCATAATTAGTATACATTACTTTGAATTCTGATGCACCCACTTTTTTATCTTGCAGGGGAAAATAAAGCAGACAATGGAGAAGGCCTTTTGGGATGGTATCATGGAATCTGTTAAGTGGAAGGAGGATGTTTTTACTGCCATTGATTTAGAAATTCTTTCTCAGGTAGCAGCTGTGTTCTTTAGTTAATTTTAGAGTCTTTGTTGGCTTATACCTAAGTCCTAACTTTATTTTC
This sequence comes from Clitoria ternatea, assembly GCA_037962975.1. NCBI lineage: Eukaryota > Viridiplantae > Streptophyta > Magnoliopsida > Fabales > Fabaceae > Clitoria > Clitoria ternatea. Next base: position 247,485,546 of record CM075672.1, on the reverse strand, counting down.
TCGCATTCTGATATTTTCTTTGTTATACTTAACAAGAGTGTTGTGGGTTTAAGGTTTGTTTCAGTTATATATGTTGCTTTCATTAAGATTTTCATTTGTTGTGGTGATTTTCTTTGGCCAAGGGAACAAGATTTTTTCTTGCTTGATTAAGGAGTGGTAATTTCATCTTATCTGTGTGGAAATAATTAAAGAGGATCTGTTATTGGTAGTATTCTGCTTATATGTCCAAATAGCAAATGTAGGTCGTGGTTATCAGCATTTTGGGTTCTTTGGTTCTTTGGTTTTGAATGTTTGGAGGATTGGTGGAATTTTTGTACGTACCATACCACTATGCTGTCAGGTGGTGATGCATATGATTGGTACAGAAGTCTTTGAATTGTATAAATGATGTGTAGGGACTATTTATAATGTCATGGAATGGAGGGATGTGGTCTTGTGGTTGCTGTCAAAATTCATAGAATAAGCAATGTTGGCTTGTGAGTGGGTAGAGAGATCCGTATGTTCTAGTGAGGGGTTTATTACACACATTTTTGGCTTTTAGTTCAATTGAGATGTCTCTGCTCTAAATGTTTTCAGGGGTTTACACACATTGTCAATTGCTCTAAAACATTTCTTATATAATCTAATGATTATTAACAATCAATGCAGACTAGCGAAATTGTTGGAGTCTCTGGCAAATCTACAGTAGATTTGAACAAGCCGCCAGCAAGAGAATTAGAGGATTTCAATACACCATATGTAATACAGCTTTTTTTTTTTTATCTTTTGTATATTTCAACGAGAGAATTAAGATTTTTGCTTTTTCTATTTGTCTTTTATTTATATATTACATAAAATATTTTTTTTATAATATCATATTAATAGAATATCTCTCAATATATTAGAAAATTGGAATATATTATATAAATTGATAATCTGATTCTCACATGACTTATTTTATCTCTTCTTCATCACAACCTCTGCCCCATTCTCCTCCTGTACATAATTTCTTGTTCTTTCTTACTTTCTTGCTATCATTAAGATTTTAAATGGGGACTAGTAATTATCAATTATGTTGTGGTGATTTTCTTTGGTTAAGGAAAGAAGAGTTTTTATTGCTTGAGTAGTGACTTAAAATTTTCTGAATATTGTGTTTCAATTTCTTCTGAATATTTGATTATGAACAATAGATGCAGATTAGTGAAACTGTTGGAGTCTCTGGCGAACCTGTACTAAATTTGATTTTCAACAAGCTGCCAAAAAGACAGTTTCTGAATTTGAACAAACCATCTGTAATACAGACTTTGCTCTTTCTATTTGCTTTTTTATTTATATATGTATATATTATATAAAAGAATTTAATTTTATAATATCATATAAATAGAATTTTATTTGTAATCTGTGTTATTGGTCAATGTAGGCCGGACTTGGAATGTTCCATTTAATAAGCTCTGCCAAGAGGGCAGAGCCAGCAAATTTAAACTGCATTTTGGAAATGTAGATGGCCAATCAGATGGGAAAAAAGGGTAATTGATGATTTCATTGATTCTGAGATACAAATTATACACAGTAGGTAACAATAGAATTGTAGTACATAATCACTGAAATTTGGGAAGAGATATTGATATAAAAGAAAGAGATGATATAAACAAGTCAGTTATTTTGTTCCCTTGTTACTTATCAAATATTAATATTTTTTGTATATTTAAGTCTTTATTTTTTCTTGAATGCGTTGTTAGACATCTGAATTCTGATCTATTGCAACAGTAAAACTGAAAGATGCACCTGTGAGAGTAATGCTTGCATGAAACTGTAAGCAAATTCTTAAACCTTACCTTACCTCTTCATTATGTATGGTATATGTGTACACATAAGCAGAGCTTATAAGTAATTTTGATATGCTTTGTTGGCAGTGCTTGTGAGTGTTTTGCTGCTAAGGAATATTGTACCAAGGCATGTACTTGCCAATGCCGCATCAATAGACCACATTATGAAGATGGTAACTAAAGGTTACCACATATTTTACATTGTATACTACTTAATATTTTTTACTCTCTTTTCTTATTTTTTCATCAATATTACATTTTTAATTCCGCTTATCTTTTCTTTTTTACTTTTATCTATCTCATCAAGTATCAAAATAATACCATTCTAAGAATATCATCTTCTTTCTTAATTTAATGTTTGAAAATAGTTCTTTAAGAGAGAAAACAGATACTTACAATTTGCATTAAGAATGGTGGTTGAAGGTTTTTTTTATTTATTTCAGATGATGCTGCAGTGGGAGATACTGTGACCAAAGAAAAGAATAGAGGAAAGGTTGTTTATACTTTTAGTCAACGATAAAAACCAATTGGTTGGTTGTGTTTCCTGGAGTGTTGCTATTCTCTAGCTACCTTCTCTCAAAATTCTCTACTTTTAATGGCTTTCTTGTGTATGTTGCATTAACATTCTGAATGACTCACTGAACTTCTTTTCTGGTTGTTACTATAGGACCTTAATGTGGCAACCCCTTTAGCATTAGTAATGCATACAATGATTTAGCAATCCTTGCATAGAAATGAAATTTTCAGACTTAAACAGTGTGCAATGAAATAACATACCACTGAAAATTGTTTGAATCAAGCTACATCCTTGACCAATGGGAAATTCGCTGGTTAAATTCGTCGACATTGACTGTTCAAACAAAAGCTCAAGATCCATCTCCTCCTCCTTGTTCGTGTAGCTTGTGTAAGTCACCATTGTTCTGCCAATTATACCAACTTGAACTGTAACATTACTCACTGAACTTCTCCCTTTTATTTTCTAGTAGTCTTGTCCCGCAATTGGGTTTACCACTCTTATCATAATTATAAAGCAAACACTTTTCATTTGCCCAATTTTTATTCCCAAAACCAGAACAGAGACGCTGTCTATGTCATAACCAGTTTAACGGTATTGGTCGGGGAATTTCTAATTTCTTTTGCTGATAGGAATCAAAACCATTCATTTTTCGGTATCACGTTTTAAGGTAGTATTTGATATACATGTTAGAATAAAGCAGAACATGATCTGAAGGGTCTATTCGCTCGCCTCGGTTTTATTGTCAAACGATGGCCGTTGATATAATTAAATAAAAGGTCGAACAGACATCTAGGATCGCGCGGATCAAGAAACCGGGCTATGTATGCCTGTAAGGAAACTAGGAAGTTGTTTTAGGTTGCCACCGTGACAGCAACAATTTTCGACATTCGTACCTCTTGCATGTCCGAATTAGAAGGTTGTTTCTTTCTTTCGTGTGATATCATAAGTTGTTAAATGTGTGTTTGGTTAAAAAGTTTGTTTAATTTTGTTGAAGAATTAGAGTTTTAAAAATTTGATTGGAAAATTAGAGTTTTTGAAAATATGATTTGTGTTTAGATATATATTATTGTAGAATTCAATTGAAAAATAATGATTTGTGTTTAGTTAAAAAAGGTTTAGTAAACGTAAATACATCATACAAACAGTTATTATAATATATTCTAAATGCATAAATAAGATTACAAAAAAAAGTGACTACATCTTACAGAAAAATAAATTAACATGATCCACAACCATGATCTACATTAGTGGTCCACTCAATCATCCACTTTTCACACCCAAAATCTACCATACACTATTCCTATCATCTATACTCATGGTCCACCATCCACATCATCATCATCCACTCCATCATCCACGATCAACCACCTCCCCACCACCACCAACCCATTCATCACCACTCACCACCACCTATGGCCATGACCATTTATTACCACCCACCAAAACCCTTTACCACCTGCCACCACCCACGGCCATGACCACCCACTGAAACCCCTCCATCACAAGAACCATCCACTACCCTTACAGCCATGACTATAACCACCACCCATCATCTTCAATAAAATCAACAACCTAGAAAACAAAAAAAGAAACCAACAAAGAGAGAAGAGATATTTACCTCTTGTTTAAAGCTTCAAATCTAAAAATGACACAAGAGCAAAGGATCTATACTTGATGATGGAACCTTGACAACTTCTCACTTTTAGAGCAAATGTGAGGCAAAATAGTAAAACATGATTTTGACACTTGGGAGAACAAAATAAGGTTGGCTTGGGGAGCTATAAGCCACCCACTCGCAAACACCATTCACCACTCCACTAACGAAGAACGACAAACAGTGGTGGAGTAGAAGCCAAATGTGTAGGAACTACTCCAACCTCCTTTCTGCTCCATTCTGAAAATAGGAGGAAGCAAACACTTTTTAAATACAAATGTGTTTGGTAAAGCTAGCTGTTAAATGTAAAATAACATAAATAGTCTATTTGGTAAAATTAATAGATAAGCTAACTAAAAGTTGAAAAGCTAATTGAAAGATTAAAACTATTAGTTAAAAGTTGAAAGCTAACAAGCTAGCAGATTAAATTAAAATGTGTGATAAAACTAGTTGTTAAATATAAAATAACACAAATCGCTACCCATAATCTTGTCAAACATAGTCTAAATTGCTACTTATTACCTTACGAAATTCTTGAGGAAAGTTAGCCTCCAAAATAGAATTTACAACAAAGTTCCATTATATTTAATCATAAGCTTTATGTTAATTTTTAGGATCATAAACCCTCTTTTCAAAGATGGTGATCTCATGGAGTGCACCAATTTTTGAAGGACAAGAATTTTATCAGTACCATGCTATTCTTAAACAAAAGTGTGGTTTGTTAGCTAAGATTTTTAGGAAAATCTTGTGGCTCATGTTGCACAAAGATACGGGATGAAACTGAGAGGGTCGATGAGCCGAATCCACTTTAGGAATTAAAGTAATTTGGCTATCATTCACATCCTTGATATTTTCCAGGTGCAAACCATAAATTTTGCACAAGCTCAATAAGAGAACGGGCAACAAAATCCCATTAGTGTTTATAGAAGGTTGCGTGAGTGTCATCCAGACTTGGGCGGATGTGGTTTTGGGAATTGAGTAGCTACACACATTAGACCCGATTACTGCAGCTTTTTTAGTCCCTAGTATGTCTTTTAACCATCAATTACACCCTATTACACTTTCAGGTGAAATCAATACCTCTTTACTACCCTCCACCTATACCCAATTTTGTCACTTGCTTCATATTGATTCCATGGCTTCTTGCCATTTGTTGATGTTTAATCCTATACTTGACCCTACCCCAGCAATTGAGAAACTTGAACCCTCTCACCCCTCTTTACTCTTACTACCCTTTATCTCGCAACTCATTCTTTCACATTCCCATATTTTTACCAAACCCAAAGACCTTCCCCCACCCAAATCCCACGATCACCACATTCCCCTATTACCCAATACATCCCCAGTAAATGTCAAACCTTATCGATACCCCCACTTTCAAAAAATACCCATGACCAACCTTATTCAAGAAATGCTCCTGCAAGGTATCATCATCCCTAGCAAAAGCCCCTTCTCTTCCCCTGTTCTCTTGGTCAAAAAAAAGATGGCACCTGGTGTTTCTGTGTAGAATATAGAGCCTTAAATGCTATCACCATCAAGTATAGGTTCCTTATTTCTACAATTGATGAACTACTAGATGAATTAGAATCTGCTACCATTTTTTCTAAAATAGACCTTCACTCAGGCTACAATCAAATCCGTGTGCTCCCCTCAGATACTCATAAAACTACTTTCAGAACTTGGGATGGACATTATAAATTCCTAGTCATGCCTTTTGGGCTTGCTAATGCCCCCCAACCTTTCAAGCTGCCATGACTGAGTTATTGAGACCTTTTTTACATTGGTTTGTTTTAGTTTTCTTTGATCATATTCTTGTTTACAGTTCTACTCTTACTTACCACATCCAACATTTCAATTCAGTTTTACAATTACTTACGACTCACCATTTTTTTTGTCAAGTTATCAAAATGTTCTTTTGCTACTCCTAAGGTTAATTATTTGGGACATATCATTTCACCTGAGGGAGTAGCCCCAGACCCAAAAAAAATTCAAGCAATCGCTGATTAGCTATAACCACGTTCTCTCACGGATCTAAGGGGTTTCCTCGGTCTCACCGGGTTCTATCGATGTTTTGTGCGTTACTACACCACTCTTGCCGCTCCTTTCACCGATTTACTTCGTCAATCAAAATTTACATGGAGTTCTACAACCACAGAGGCATTCATAAATCTAAAAAAAAATTACATCATCACCTATCCTAGCTCTTCCAAATTTCTCCAAACTGTTTGTGCTTGAAACTGATGCCTCCGCTGTGATGATTGGCGTTGTCCTTACCCAAATGGGCCACCCACTTGCCTTATTCAGTAAAAATCTGGGCCCTCGCATGTCCACCGCTTCCACCTATGTTCGGGAAACGTATGCTGTGACAAGAAATAAAAAAACAGCGTCAGGACTTCATTGGCAACCGTTTTCACATTTTTACTGATCAACAAAGCCTTAAAGATCTGCTTTCCTAGAAATTTCAGACCCCAGAATAACAGAAGTGGGCTACAAAGTTACAGAGGTATAGTTTCAAAATATTTTAATGACTTGGTGCAACAAATCGTGTGGTAGATGCCCTTTCCACACAGTTCCATGAAGATTCTCTACTCTTGATATCTATATATTCTATGGTTCCCTCTCTATTTTCCACCATGCAATAGTATTACTCCCAAGATCCAAATGGAAAGATGTTAGCCCAGAAACTTCAAGATGCTGATTTGAATTTTAATTCAGACAACGCAAGAGGGCGAATCTTCATACCAGACTGTCATGATCTCAGACAAAAGCTCTCCACCCGTTTCATTCCACACCGGCCACAGGTCACTCAGGCACTAAGCCTACATTGGCCCGATTAGTTGTGTTTTTTTCATGGTCAGGTATGCAAAAGGATGTCAAACAATTTGTTAGAAACTGCTTTGTTTATCAAGCCTCCAAATATGAAACATCAAAATAGAATGGATTATTACAACCATTACCTATTCCTACTAAAATCTGGAGGGATCTCAGTATGGATTTCCTCACACATCTCACAAATTCCATGGTCATACTATTATTTGGGTTGTTTGTGACCGATATTCCAAATCCGCCCATTTCCTAGCTCTTCTAACCCATTTCACCGCTTCGGATCTAGCCCATCATTTTTCTATGGACATTTACAGGTTACATGAGATTCCCACCATTATCGTCTCAAACAGAGATCCTATTTTTCTCAATAATTTCTAGAAACAATTGTTCAAGTCACAAGGCACGACATTAAACTATAATACCGCCTACCATTCACAAATAAACAGCCAAACAGAGGTTCTAAATAGAACATTAGAAGCTTACCTGCATTGTTTTTGTGGCGACCACCCCAAGACTTAGTTCCGCTTCCTACACCTCACAGAATTTTGGTACAATATGTCTCACCATTCGGCAATCGACATGGCCCCTTTCTGCATCCTCTATAGCAGAACTCCATCTCTGATCCCAGATTTTCTCTTTGACATTATTGTACTTTCCTTGTCAACCACCCTCTTGGAACGGCGCTTGGTCCTTCGCGCCACGTGTAACTGCTTGCAGCATACCCGACAGCATATGATCGCCCAAGCTAATCGTTACAAATAAGATGTCTCCTTCAACATAGGGACTACGTTTAGCTCCGTCATCGACCCTATCGACAAGATTCCCTGGTTCAACGCCCTTTGTCGAAGCTTGCTCATCGATTCTTTGGCCCTTTTCCGGTTAAGAGACGCATAGAGAAGGTGTCGTATGAACTTGACCTCCCTCGTCAGTGCCGACTGCACCCGGTCTTCTACATCTCAGTTGAGAGCGTTTCAAGGAGACTCACCCTCCTGTGCCCTTAACCCTTTCCCACACGATCTTTTGAATGGATCGACCCCTAGTGTTTCTGTTCCAGACTACTCCTAGGGCCCAATTCCACTTGACTCTTCAAACTCCCTTCCCAAAGCATTAACTCTCTACAACTTCTTAGTAGTTTGATGTCCATGTAGATCGAGCTATGCCCATCTATCCATTCGTTCCACCAAGCCCCCCTAATACACTCTTCAATCAATCCCTCGAGTGCCATCCAGTCTGTCACCCAACTTCCAACGCATCACTCTAGACTGTTGGATCAAACCCCTCTATCTTCCTCTACAGATGCGTTAATTCCCCCCTCTTCCAAATCTTAGAGCCTTGAAGACAAGGCCCAACTTCAACAGGGAAGCAATGATACAATAAAGTTACCTTCAGATGCTACTATAGCAAGCCCAAAAGAATGACAAAAAGGCCCAAGTGGCTTAAGGATTTCATTTAGGCAATTATAGTTAAGGCCCACTTTCCTTAGGGAAACACTTTAGTCTTGTAGTCTCTTTATATGGAACATTATCCTAATGAATGAGTATGAATGAATTTCCTTATTTTACCTCGTTTCTGTTAGTTACATTTAATGGTAGTAGTTTTCCTAAAATTCTCTGGTAGCTAAGAAATTGTTGGGTAGAACCTATCAACAACACTTATTAAGGATGAGAGAACAAAAGGTTAGATTAAGCCAACCAACAAATGAAAGAATGAGAGAGAGAGAAAGAAAGAGTGTGAGTGTGTGAGGTACAGGGACAGCGGTGATGCCACTTACGAATAGGACGGCGCAGGTTCCAGGGGACAGGATTGTGTGATAATAGAGAGAATTACAGGAAGAAAGAGTTTGGGTCAGTACAAGGAAGAATTACATCGTTTTATTTCACAAACTTCCCAAAGCATTGGAATTATTAGAGCTGGCAATTCGGGCGGGCGGCCCTAAACGGACCGGGCTTTATCGGGTTGCGGGCCATTTAGGGCCGGGCCAAAAAAGGCCCGCAAGAATTCGGGCCTTGAAATTAAAGGCCCTAGCCCGGCCCTCAACGGGCCGCGGGCCACTTCGGGCGGCCCGCTTAAAAAAAGTTTAAAAAATAAATTTATAAAAAATTGTTCTATGAAATAATACTATTTAATTAAATTAGCTGGAAAAAGTTTTAATTAAAACAAAATTACCGAATGAGAAAGGCACACGATTAAAAAAATATACATATATCAAAGATCATGATTTGTGTAAACATATAGGCTATAGCTAAAAAATTATGGACATACAGCTTCAAGTTTTATCGTAATCAAATTAAAAATGCATATAACGTAGCGCACAACTATTGGTGAAGTCATAAAGTGATATTATCAATTCATAACGGCAACACCGTGAAACCTTATTAAGGTGAAGTCATGAACTACATAACTATTGGTGTTGACATAAAGTGATATTATCTTATGGAGATGACATTATGTTTGACTTTCTATATTATGTTTTTTAATAAAATGTACAAAATCAATCAAAGAAAACATTATGAAAGAAAACAAAATGCACAAAGTTGAATCATATATTTCATAAAAGTCCATAATAAAAGTCACAAAAGCAAGCACCTAACATAACTAAAAATTATTATTTTTATTTTTTAAAAATAATCGGGCCGCCCGCGGGCCACACGGGCCGGCCCGCACTCAGGCCACTTTTTTCGGGCTTTTTTAGGGTCGGACTTTTTTTTCCATGTATTGATTTTAATTTTTTATTTTAAGCCCGCGCACTACATTTTTATGGGCGGGTTCGGGCCGGCCCATGCGGGCCAGCCCATTTTGCCAGCTCTAGGAATTATCAAGATTTATGGCGGATGTTTCAGAAATGGTGACAGGTATAAAAGGTGTTTATTCCAACAAAGAAAGATAAAAATGGATGGAAGTATGGTTTTGTGAGATTCCTAGACGTGGGGAACCCATTGCTTAAGTTTTGAATAATCCTAATAGATTTATAATTTAAACCTCTTAGAGATGCCCTATGGATTTATTATCAATTTAATAATTGAGTTTATAATTTTAGTGATTAACCGGACATCTCATCCAAATTAATCGGGTCGTCATTAAAATGTTATGATTTTATCACTATTTTATTTTTATTAATGAGAAATGTTTATTTTTTAAATTTGGGTCCGACAAGAATAATTGTTCCCGCTCCTGTATTTCCTAAGCGAGAGGGGAAATCAGGGTTACGTAGTTGTTTAGTCATTGTTTTTAAAAAAAATGTAAAGTGAGTCAAAACATCGAGATTTAAAACATCAATCAACAGTTTATTGTTTTTAGAAAAAAAGAACCTTAGGTTTATTTACTTTATTAACTTTTTAGAGAGAAATTTGATGGTGTAAATTAATTTAAAATAAAAATTTTTTATAATATTTTAAAAACCAAAATCAACAAGACGTTTTGTCCAAATTAAACTTTAGTGTAAATACTTCTGTTACATGTTAACATCATCAAAATACTTTATGGTCTAAATTAGTTTTTGAAATATTTGAAATATAGATTAACATGATGTCTCCTCCAAATTAATCTCTAAGGTAAAGATTTTGATTTTGTTACATACCAACATCACTAAAAATATTTTTATTAGAAAATCAAAACATAAATTAACAAGGTATCTCATTCAAATTAATCCTTAACATAAAAATCTTAACTTTCATCAACATTAATTTTATTTTTATGGTTAAAAAATTAAAACATAGATTAACATGACGTCTCGTCCAAATTAATCCATAACATAGAGATTTTTATTTCGTTACATGTCAATATCAATTTTACTTTTTATTTTATGAAGGTAATATTCTAAACTTAGTTAATAACAAACATTAAAAGGTATTGATTATTAGAATTTTTCTAGATAGATACATTTAATCATTCCTATTATAATTCTCTAAGAATTATTCTTCACGTGAATTCCCTTTGCTTTGCTGCGTCAATTCTTCCTTGCCACTGCGTCAATTTCATATATAGCAATGAAGCCCTTAATTTTTTTTCAATAACGTGCCAATCTCTACCTCTGTAGCGTGCTTCTCCAATATATATGTTAAAAGCTTTTTATATCTCCTCCTGTTTCACGTTAATGTCTAATGCCTTCTTGGTGCGTCATCTATATATGAATTCGGTTCCTTCAATTTTTTCATGTGAAGTCACTTGTTTCTCAATGACCTCTCTGCTTCCTCCTTTTCCCTGATTGTTCTTTTCCGTTCCGATCCCCCTTCACTGCTGTGCGTGAAACCGTGTTTTATATATATATATTCCAAAAGCCCATTTTTTTATAATATATAATTAATAAATAGGATTAGCTTAATTGATATAATTATAAAATCTGAAATTGATTATATATATATATATATATATATATATATATATATATTCAAAACTCTATCTCATTTTATAATATATATTTAAAAAACCTTACCACATTCTATAATATATACATTTATTTAAAAAGTTCTATCTCATCCTATTAAAAAAAACTCTATCTCTTCCTATTCAAAAAAACTCTATCTCATTCCTTGAAATCTTCTCCTCATTTTTTCTTAAAATCTGATCCCTTTTTATAAAATTCAAATTTTAAACTTCCCTCTTCTATTTAAATTTTAATTTTTTTAAAGATTTGATCTAGTTTTTTAATTCAAAATTTTATGGTTCTGATAAGAATTTAAAATTTTAAAAATCAAAGCACAGATCAACAATTTAAAATTCAAACAAGCCCACATGTTACTTTTTTTAAAAAAAATGAATCCTAAGTTAGATTGAAATTTATTCATTTTTTATATTTTTATATATTTTTATTATTTATTATTTTTTAAAAAATTTTAAATGGGCCCGGACAAAATTGGGTAGCAACCCTGGCGATAGTGTGTGGTATGGGCCTAAAATGTCAATTGAAACAGGATCTATGGAATGGCTAAGGAATGGGTATGTCGGGAGATTGTTTGATGTTGCACGGATTAAAAATCTGTATGAATCTTTTGTGTTGGAAGGCCTTTTTGCGATCCGGTTGAGATATATGGGGGATAATTTGGTGTTTTTGTCAGCTTTGGATGGTGATAATTTACACGAGCTTTTAAAAACTATGAAATAGTGGTTCGCGTCGGTGTTTGAATCTTTAACACCATGGGAGTCGGGGCAGGTATCTGATCATAGATTAGTATAAGTGAGGTGTGTTGGCTTTCCACTAAATGGTTGGCAGGAGTGCTTTTTTCGTAAAATAGTATCATTTTTTGGCATATATGTTATGATGGGTGATAATACTAGAAGAATGGAGAGATTGGAGCATGTAAGAATGAAAAAATTAAAATTAATGGGAATTTTTTTTCGATACGATGCGCTGAGGAGTTAGGCAAAGAGGAGGGAAAGGGATGTTGTTGTTACAGAGGTCACCATGGGTGTTCATATAGCTCTTCAATTGTGTTAGGGGATGATTCAGAATCCTAGATGTCATGTTATGGCGAGGAAGATGAGTGAAACATGATGTTAGGCGGTGGGTTTCCAATGGAGGGTAATTCGGGAAATTGCCATTTAATTCAAATTTAAATTCAAATTTGAATTATATGGTAACGACTTTAAATCAAATGGAGACAATAGCTAATTTTTTGCATTCATTGGCTAATGGTAAGGAAATTAGCATGGAGTCTAATTCATTGAATATAATGTAACTCCCCGGCCGCTTTTCAGGAATGAACGACTCTCGTTACAGACCAACATGAGACCTTTCCAGTGTGTTTTGTCCTCAATCACACACTTCCCGAGAACTTCCCAGGAGGTCACCCATCCCAGAATTACTCCAAGTTAAGCACGCTTAACTTTGAAGTCCTTAAGTGATAGGCCACCGAAAAGGCTAATGCATTTGTTGGTATAGGTAGTACGAATTCATTTCTTTAAGCTATCCTCAACTGTATAGTCCCATACCTATACAGTCTTTGGATCCCTCTCATTCTGGTATGTAGTCGGTTCGTTCATGTGTCCCTCCCACTGGAAGCCTGCCAGGAGTCGCTCCTTGTCTGTGCCTATGCACCGGCGATCACTCCTCGCCCTCAACAGCGCCGGGATGTCACATATAAGCACATGTAGAATTAGGCCTCTTGATGGATTGACGGGAAGTGGGTTGGGTAAAATACAATTGATAGCTGCATGTGAAATTGGAGGCCCTAATTGTGAGGACGTTATGGGCCAGGCAATGCCACGTGTTGTGAAGGAGCACATAATTTTTGAGCTGTAGGACCAGGGTGACTGCAAAACATAATAGGCCTGCTAGTGATGTTATGATGGGCCGATTGACAAACAACGTGGTGGGGCCTCGTATGGATGGTATCGTGTAGCTTGGTGAGTGCAATGTAATTGGTAAGCGGAATTTCAACGAGGAAGGGGTCTTGAGAAATCACGTGGAAGGGGATATTCATATAGGTGGTTCGATTGACGAGGTGGTCAATAAACATAACGTGATGGATATGTTTATTAAATGTGGATTAAACTCATAGGAAAAAGAAGCTTTGATGAATGAATTGTGTGATTCAGGTGTATGTGAACTTAATGAAGAGTCAAGTAAGTTGGTTGCGCCACTTGTGAATGAGGGGGTAAAAAATAATAAGTGCATGTCATTGGAGCAATAGAAAAATGCGTGAGCTTGATCAAGAAGGTGGACCTTCTATTATTTATTCAGACCCCTTACTTACCTCTTCTTGTGTTTCCTCAAGGAAACACTTATTATCCTATAATGCGAGAAGAAGGATGGGTAAAAAAAAGAAACAAACTAAGAAGAATATTAAGGCCAGGGAAATGTGTGATTGGATGGCATTTTGGTATGAGTCAGATGAAACTAGTGTTGTGTCCCCTAATCATTCTAAGCATTGTGAGGGTAAGTTGGCACAGGCCCCATTAATAACCCCAAGTGTTGTTTGTTGTGAAAATAATAGTTCTATTTAGATAAAGAATAATCATTCTGAGGCGGCTTCATTATGGGAGATTGGGAAAAAGTTGGGTGTTATAGTAAATGGGGAGGATGGTGGATATGAAGGTTAGGGATAAACTTGAAAGAAGTAAACAGTTGGTTGGGGATGTATCAGGTAGGTTGACTTCGGTTGTCAATGAAGATAATGAGTTACAATGTTAAAGGGTTGGGGGTAGGTTGAAAAGGAAAATGGTTAGAAGGCTGTTGTGTAACATGAATGTTGATATGGTTGGGATTCAGGAGACTAAGTTGAATATCATAGATGAACAGGTGATAGAGTCGATATGGCAAGGTCCTGAGTTTGAGTGGTGTGCTTCTCCGGCTGTTGGTTCGGCTGGGGGATTGTTGTGTGTATTGGATAAATCAAAATTTTAGAAAACTCAGGTTTTTGAAGGTTGTGGACTTCTGGGGGTGGTGGGATGCTGAAAAGAAAGGCAGCATCCTTGTGTTCTTATAGATATTTATTCTTCTTGTATATTAGCTGAGAAGAAAAGGTTGTGGGAGATGTTGGTGCGGATAAAAAGTATGTAACACCCTATTTTAATAAAATAACTAAAAACCAATACAGGGAAAATTTTTCCAAAATTAAGTAACCAACGACTATAAGGCAACCGGATAACACAAAGGGCGGAGTGCAAGGAAGAACAAGGGAAATGAGAGATCATCCACACGCATAAGGCAAACAACAGAAAAGCTAAGACTGGGACCGGTTCGTTAGTTTAATGTAACAGGCCAGCGTCTGGGCGGATTACACAACACCGAGGTCTGATACCGCCTAGGCGGAGTATGGTAATGCAGCAGCGGATGGAGGGAATTTCACAAGGAAGCTTTCCCTCGAGTAGCACAGGTCACTCAATAGGCGGAAATAGATAAGGAGAAGATGTTAATACATTCACACGCGTAGCACTCGATAGAAGGGCGGAGTTCGAATCATCCTACCTGGCTAGGCGGGGTATGTTTGTTCAGGGCGGACTCCAGGGCGAGGTGACCCGCCCAACCGCTGTCTCACACCGCCTAAACGATATATGATAATGCAACATCAGACGTGAAACTCTTCAAGTAAACCTTACATTAGCGTCTATTCGTTCCTACGGACTGACCCTTTCTCAGAGAACGCTGGGCGTTCAGCTTCGGAGGGCAGGCAAAGGAAGAAGAAGAGAGATGTACAGATATAGGAGTAGTTTATGGAGGAAGAGGGGCCTGAACCTATTCCGCCCAACTCAGCTATTTATGACAACGCCTGGGCGGACTCAACCACAACGCCCAAATCAGGGGTCAACACCGGTGTCTGGATTGCACTAGCATCACGACGGAGAGGAAAGGTAATTGAACGGTGTCCCATTCCAACAACTACTCGCTCCAGCGCGAGTCCTCACGCTTGGGCGAATTGCCCCATACTTCGGGCGGGGTGCGACAACGTCTGGGCGAAGACTAAGATAACACTGACTCGCTCAAGCGAGATCCGACGCCGCCTGAGCGAAGCATAACAATGCAACCACGGAAGGAGGAAGTAATTACACCGCCGTCCAGTTCAGCAAGGCACAACAACAACGCCTGGATGGACTACATCACAACGTTCGCTCACTCAAGCGATGCCCAACACCGCCCAGTGAGATATAACAATGCGGCAACGGAAGAGGGAGGTACATAGGCGGGGTCTCACGTTGATATCTGCTTGCTTCAGCATGGTTCCACGCGCTTGGGCAAACCGCCCTAGTTACTTGGGCGAGGTATGACACCGCCTAAGCGAGGTCAGCACAACGCCCCTCCAACACAAACACAAGGTAATTTCTCAATCGGATATGGACAAGGGTTCACTCGGTAAATCCTCACGCTCGCACTTCACTCGGGAAAACGAGAAGTTAAGTCCCACTCGGAAATCATTAATTGAGCAGTGTTCTAACCATCAGCATCCTTCGAAACACGACCACCCGGATACAACATATTGAACGTACCTAATCATGCACTCAGAATACGTCATTCATTCCTCTGTTATCAACATAATATCTGTATGTATATATAAACATGCACTCGGTTTACAATGACACAATTACCTATACGCATATATATATATATTCATGTTCATTACACCACACTGTTATTACGAGCCGGCCAAGGCTATAACTGACGAACATGACATATACAAAATAAACACTTGCGGGCGGAGTACCCCTCACTCAGACCTGAGACCTTATCATCACTTCAGAATCCGACCTGCATACATACTGAAAAATGGTGCAGGGGTGAGCATCTTAAATTTTAAATGACAGATACCGACTCAGGGTGCCTCACAATTATACGACAATATATATATATACACACAATTATACATGGCAACAGTTATAGTCAAAGTAGCATCAATCAACAACATTAACATACGATAATCAGTGACTTAATAACAATACCCATGGATCAGAACGCATATGTTAAATATTTCTCAATCAGAATTCAACAATTTTTTACTCGGCTACACACCTAACATTTCAATAACACTGATATATATATATATATTTTCATGAAACAGGATTCACTTAGCATCCAAGGCAGGTTCACACGGAGTAATTCACTGTAACATACGCATTCATCATCTCACTAACACTTCGCATACGCAACCAATTCCAACATTGTCAACAGATAATAAACACGTATTATTTCACTCGGTTCCGCATTCGTGTGTATCGGTTTAGACGTTGCAACGTAGGCTCTCAGCCTTTTTACACATAGCTCTCAGCTATCAAATCAGCTCTCAGCTGCTTGGCCGTTTTACAGGTACCTAACCGTTTGTCCACAGGTGACACCAACGCTCTCAGCGCCAACGGCGGTGTTCACAGACAGCCCGAGTCCCACTCAAGGGCTACCTCGAGTCTCACTCAAGGATTTTATAGCGTCCCACGCCTTTAAAAACCGATGGTAGTGTCCCACACTACGTGCTCTCAGCACAAACGCATCCCATGCGCCACACGCGGATTCATCACACACACAGAGTTCATATACACGGCCATACATGCATCTTATGCAATCGGCATCATACATCATCAGCATTCAAATGGCACATGCATCTCATGCAATCAATGCTGGACATTAACAGTACTCCACACACAGCATTTAACTCATGCACACATCCTCTTATTCAATCACACATCTTTTACATGCAGTCGGTAATACATATCATCAGGACTCCGCCTGTTAATTCAACACACACAGTTCCCATGTAACCATCATCATCGTTCCATTAATAGCATGTGATTCCAATACAATCAATATCAATCATGATACAACATGCAATCAGTATATGACAGTACCAGAACTTAATCAACACATGCATTCCTATGAACATGCACAGATTCAATAAAGCATTCTCATCAACACAACACAACATGCAATCGGGTTCCATGGTAACGAGGCTCAACAACGCATGTATTTCTAAGGGAGATGCTAACATGCAACACTCATCTTTCACTCGTCATACAACTGGGTTGTACACACTCGCATCCAACACAACACACAATCAGAGCAAGGATATAGCAAGCATCAGTACTCGGAACCTGTTCATAACCCATGCATTTAAGATAGAAGATACTCCCCCTACCTGGACTGAAGCTCTCAGTCGGTCAACGTGACATTCAATTCCAGAGGAACACTGAATCACCCTTAACATCTGCATGCAAGAGCAGGGGAGGCCCAAGACGTCCCGCTCTCGGCTCGCTCCCTAGAAGGGTTCCATCGCAATGCTGTGAACACTCCGACCCCCTTGAAGCTCCTCGCAGTGCAGATCTCCACTGGGGCTTGGCAGTTTCGAGCAAGAAGAGGAAGTCGATGAAGGAATGAAGGAACAAGGAAGGAGACAGGTTGCTTGCAGGAGGAAGGCACACCTGCACTCTCTCTGGCTCATTGAGTAAAGAAGGAGGACCCCGATCCTCAGCCACCATTGTTGCGAGCTCGCAGGAACAGCGAGTAGAGAAAGAAGAAGAGGAGAAGGAGAGTGAAGAGCGAAGAAGAGAAGAAGAGAAATCTGAAGGAAAATGCATAACTTTAATGACCCAAGGCACATATATGTAAAGGCATGCGCGTGCGCGAGGAAGAGGAGAGTGGGGTGGGAAATCGTGGACGGACTCACCAATCGCAAACAGCCACCCCTTACCAATTAAGCTTATTTAATTTGTCACTATTTCTCAAGTTAAACCGAATATAATTAACAAATGATTTTCTACTTCTGGAATTACTATTTTAGCAATTTAGATTCATTCAGTAAATAGTTATTAAATCGGGATATTACAAAGTACGTATAGGGAATGTACTGAGTAGTGTGCATTTGGCGATTTGTAAGGAGGTATGAGGAGAGGGAAGGGGTGGCCGGTGAGGATGGTGCTTTAGGTAATAATGAGATGACATTATTTAATGAATTTATTCTTGATATGAACTAATGGATCTACCTCCGCAGGGTAGGAGTTTTACCTGGTATAGGCCTAATAGGTTGGCCAGGAGCAACTTGGATAGGTTCATATGTTCTAATCCGTGGTTATAGGCTTTTCCAAATTGTACCCAATTGGCCTTGAATAGGAATCTATCAGATCATTGTCTGGTGGTTTTAAAGATGATGGATGTGGATTGGGGACCACGACCATTTAAAGTGCTTGATTGTTGGATGCAGCAACCTGGTTTCAAAGATTTTGTGGAAGAGACATGGAATAGTTTGAATTTTAGGGATGAGAGCTTATATGTTGAAAGAAAAACTCAAAAGAATGAAGTTTGAATTGAAGGGGTGGAACCAAAGTAAATTTAGTATGTTGTGCGTAAGAATAAGGGAGATGGAGAATAAAATAAAGGCTTTGGATTTACAGGAGGAAAATTGTGGGTTGAGTGAGGAGGATGTATTGACTCGTAAAAATTTTATGGCAGAATAATGAGAAGTTGTAAGGATGGGGGATTCTATTTTGTTACAAAAATCTAGAATAAAATGGTTAAAGGATGGGGATTTGATGAGTGCTTATTTTATGATTAAATTCATGGCTCAATTAGAACTATTTTTTGAATAACTTAACAAAATTGATAAATAATTGAGCATGATTTTGATTATAAAGGGAGTATTAAGAAAAGAAGCTTGAAATTTGAAAATCAGTGAACAACTTGTCAAAAGCCTTGAAGAAACAAAGAGCATCAAGCAAAGAACACTTGAGCGTGGTACACTACACGCCTGAGCGTGGAGGAAACAAAAGCCACGTTGCCCATGCACCCAAGTGAAACAATGAGGAACACACCAACAGCCCCTCACGCTTGAGCGTGAACCCGAGCTCGCTCAAGCTTGACTTCATGCATGACTGACGCTCAAGCGTGGCACTAAGGAGCTTAAAGCGTGACTGAATTGAATTAAGGAACAGCATCAGGGTCATCTCACGCTCAAGCGTGAGCAGGAGCCGCTTGGGCGTGACCTCGATCCCGCTTGAGCGTGGCTTGAGCGTGGAGTACATATGTTGGGATAGAGGAGCTCGCTCAAAGCGTGACATGCCCAGCTTGAAGCGAAGGATCAAGCATATGCTGAACAAAGGAACCACGCTTAAGCGTGGACAAGGAAGCTCAAGCGCAAGACTATCAAAAAGCTTCAGAACCCTTCACGCTTGAGCGTGACCATCAAGCTCAAGCGTGACTCACACAGCGTGGGCTTCTTAATTCTTTATTCACCCGTAATGCGATGCAAACTCATCCACTTTCTGCTGTTTCCACCAGTCTCTGAAAGATGCCGCATGGGTTCTATGCAAGTGGGTAAGAGAAGCTAAGCCAAAAACTCCTATAAAGCAAGCTGCAAACAGGGCATCAGAATCATGAATCTCCAAACACATCATACATCAGATTCATCCTCTGTATTTCATTCATACTTTCCATTATTTCCTGTATTCACTCTGTTGATAGTGAAAATGCAAGGCATGAGTAGCTAAATCTCCCTTATGGGATTGGCTGTAATCCATTCAACACTAAAGTAATGCTGCTGTAAGTTTTCATTTAGTAATGAGATTTGATAAGTTGCTGTATTTCCTTCTGCGTTTAATGCCTGAAAGTACTTGATCACTATTTTCTTGTTCTAAGTTTTCTTGAGTATGCTGGGAAGTGACTTTTGAAAGCAGACCCTGAAAGAAATGCTTGTTGTGAGTAGGTAGCCAGGGATGGCGTCTAACGCAACAAACGTCAAAACAATCGATCGATAATGCTGGAATGGTTTCCAAAGTGACTGAGGGATCAGCGGTTTGGAAATCATTCTTATGAATTTTCTAGTCGAGGGATCGATGCAAATGACTTTGATTGTGACGTAGAACTTATCTTTTCGATTTACTTATATGGAAACTTATGCAGCTTACAGAGGTGAAGATGTGATGAAGCCAATCCCTGTTTTACAAAACTGATTTTTCCAACATCATTTACTGTTATATTTTGCAAAGTGCTATCCTCTGTTATTTTGTTACTTACTGTTTTTCATTCTGCAACATTCACAACAAATCAAAACTGAAACTTTCTGCCTAATCAATTCAAACTAAGATCTTCATTCTAGCACCTCCTCAGTGGAATGACAACTATACTATATTACAACTTCTGTGTTTAAACTTGGCACATCCATTTCATTGAGTTCATATTATACAAACTTGATTCTCTTTCAGCAAACTCAATATAAGCAAAACACTTATCAAGTTTTGGCGCCGCAGCCGGGGAGGTGATTTAAGTTTGAATATTTTAGCATTGAATTGACAAGACAGTGTAAATAAACTTGTTTGTAATTTGTTTTTTATTTTTTAACCTTGCTACTTTGAGTTCTTGATTTATGATCTTGAGAGGACAGGGTACAAAAGAACAACTTGCATTTGATCCTGAGATAGACAGGTTCCTCAAGAAAATCAAGAAAGCCAAACAGAACTTCCACGTAGGACAAACTTCCTCTGTTACAATGGAGGACAACAGCAATAATCAAAATCCACCAAGGAGAACACTTGGAGATTACACATTGCAACAAGGACCTAGACACTACTCAAGCATTGCTATACCAAATACAATCAGGGCTATAGAAATGAAACCTGCTTTCCTTAGTTTAATTAGTTCCCATCAATTTCATGGAATGTCCAGTGAAGATCCTTACACTCACTTGGCCACATTCTATGAATTGGTAGGAACAATGGGATTTGAACAGGAAGTAATTGAGGCAGCATACCTAAGATTGTTTCCTTTTTCTCTTGCAGGAAAAGCCAAAGAATGGCTCCAGTCACACCCAAATCAAAGCTTGAACAGCTGGGAGACAGTGGAGGAAAAATTCCTACACAGATTCTTCCCACCATCCAGATTCATCAAGGCTAAATCAGATATCACAACATTTAAATAAAGCCATGATGAACCCTTTTGTGAAGCATGGGAACGCTTCAAATCTCTCCTCAAAAGATGCCCAAACCATGGACTGGAAGATATTGCCCAATTGAATATCTTTTACAGTGGTTTAAAGGGTGATACTAAAATGATTTTGGATGCAGCAGCTGGAGGAACCATGATGACAGTGGATGCAGAGCAAGCTACAAGGATCATTGAAGCATTATCATCCACAGATTACCAGGCTCAGCATGACAGAACACAAATCCAAAAGAGGGGAGTGTTGGAACTTAATACAACAGATGCCATTTTGGCTCAAAATAAGATTTTGACACAACAAATTGAAGTTCTGACACAGCAAATGGCAAAACTCCCGCAACAACTGCATGCTGTACAGTCCTCTACAGGAAACCAACAAGCACAAATGAGATGTGACTTTTGTGGAGGAGAACATCAGAATGGACACTGCCAAGGAGAACAAGGAGACCAATCTATCCTCTATATGAATAACCAAGGTAAGCAAAGTAACTTCAATAACAATACTTACCCCAATAATTTTTCACAGGGATGGAGGAATAGTCAAAATGGTGGATGGAAGCAAGAAGCAAGCACATCTAACAGACAGCAACCTTATCAACAAGGTCCTTCATTGACAAAAAGGACATCAAAACTAGAGGACACTCTAGAAAAATTCATGCAGGTCTCAATCACCAACCAAAAGAACACTGATGCTTCGATAAGAAACCTGGAGACACAAGTGGGGCAATTGGCTCGCCAAATTGCAGAGCATCACAACTCCCAATTTGGAGCCAATACACACCCAAATCCAAAGGAGCAATGCAAAGCAATCACAACAAGAAGTGGAAAGATCATTGGACAAAAAGAGAATGACAAGGTGGAAGAAAAAGTAGAAAAAGAAAAAGAAACAGAAGAGGAAGTTAGTGAAAAGAAGAATAATGATGTAAATATGAAGGAGGAGATTGAAAAAGAAAAAAAGAAAGAAATAAAAGAAGGGAAGAAGAAGGTGGACGACCCAACACCACAACTGAAGAGCTTGCCGTATCCAAAGAACCCTTCAAAAATGGACAAGGAAAGGCAATTTGCAAGATTTATGGATATCTTCAAAAGGTTACAAATAAACATACCTTTTGTGGAAGCCATGGAGCAAATGCCAACTTACGCTAAATTTATGAAGGAGCTGTTAACAAAGAAGAAGAGATTTTCTGAAGAAACAGTGGAGCTTGCAGCAGGCTGCAGTGCCATCATTCAAAAGGCACTGCCACAAAAAACAAAAGACCCCAGAAGTTTCACAATCCCAGTAACTATTGGTACTCTACCAGTAGGAAAAGCACTCTTGGATTTGGGAGCAAGCATTAATCTAATGCCTCTCTCAATGGTGAAAAAAATTGGAGATCTTGAGGTGAAGCCAACCCGGATGACCCTCCAGCTGGCGGATAGGTCTATGAAATTTCCATATAGCATAGCTGAAGATGTACTGGTAAGAGTTGACAAGTTTGTATTTCCTGTAGATTTTGTCATAATGGATATAGAAGAAGATGCAGAAGTACCTCTCATTTTGGGGAGACCCTTCATGAAGACTGCAAAAGTAATCATTGATGTGGATGACGGGAAGTTAAAAGTGAGAGTGCAAGATGAAGAAGTAAATTTCAACATGTTTGATGCAATGAAATACCCAAAAGACAAACAACAGTGCTTCAAAATTGACATTGAAGAAGAAGCCATCAGAGAACAAACCAACGAATGGTTCAACAGAGATCCACTGGAGAAGCTGAACATTGGAGCAATGGAGGAAGACAAGAAGGACAAGCAAGATGCTCAAAAAGAAAGTCACTTTAAAAGGCTGTCTGAGGAAACAAAAGAAGTTGTTCCACCAAAAGTAGAGTTAAAAGCTTTACCTCCACACTTGAAATATGTCTTTCTTGATAATGATAACCAAAAATCTGTTATTATTAACAGGGAATTGACAGGTACAGAAGAGAAGCAGTTGATTCAAGTGTTGAAGGAACATTCAACAGCGATTGGATGGAGGCTGGAAGATTTGAAAGGAATAAGCCCAGCTTACTGCACTCATCACATTTACATGGAACAAGAATTCAAACCAATTGCTCAGCCACAGAGACGCTTGAACCCAACTATGAAGGAAGTAGTAAAAGGGGAGGTAACCAAGTTACTAGAAGCTGGTATAATTTATCCTATTTCTGATAGCTCTTGGGTGAGCCCTGTGCAGGTTGTTCCAAAGAAAGGAGGAATCACTGTCATACAGAATGAGAAACATGAACTGATCCCTACAAGAACTGTCACAGGATGGAGGATGTGTATCGATTACAGGAAACTAAACACTGCTACCCGGAAAGATCATTTCCCTCTGCCCTTCATGGATCAAATGCTAGAAAGACTTGCAGGTCAAGCATACTACTGCTTTCTAGATGGATACTCAGGGTATAACCAGATCGCAGTTGCACCTGAGGATCAAGAAAAAACAGCATTTACATGTCCTTTTGGGGTATTTGCATACAGAAAAATGCCCTTCAGATTGTGCAATGCCCCTGCAACATTTCAAAGATGTATGCTTGCTATCTTCTCTGATTTGGTGGAAAAATGCATAGAGGTTTTCATGGATGATTTCTCTGTTTTTGGTTCATCATTTGATCAATGTTTGAAAAATTTGACCATTGTGTTAAAAAGATGTGTAGACACCAATTTGGTTTTGAATTGGGAAAAATGTCACTTCATGGTGACTGAAGGCATTGTGTTAGGACATCAAATCTCCAAAAGAGGCATTGAAGTGGACAAAGCAAAGGTGGAAGTAATCGAGAAATTGCCACCACCAGGAAATGTAAAAGGAGTCAGAAGCTTCTTGGGCCATGCAGGATTTTATAGAAGGTTCATCAAGGACTTCTCAAAAATTGCAAAGCCTTTGAGTAATCTCTTAAACAAAGACACTCCTTTTATTTTTGATGATTCTTGTTTACATGCCTTTGAAACTCTAAAGCATAAACTAACATGTGCACCTGTAATAGTTGCCCCTGATTGGGGACTAGATTTTGAAATGATGTGTGATGCCAGTGATTATTGTTAGTCCTCAAATTTTCAATAAAATCTTAAATAAAAATTTTATAAAAATTATAAAAATTAGTTTAGTTTGTTAGAAAATTAGGATTTAAATTCAATAAATGGATGTTATTGGAAATAATCTGCCCTTGATCAATTTTCTCTAGTTTTGCAGTGAAAAAGTTAAGAAATCAAGAGAAAATTACACTGGAGGAGCTGACGCGTAGCCTCACCCCACGCGTAGCATCAAGAGCTACTTTTGATGCTGACGCTACGCATCAAAGCCACGCGTAGCGTCAGTGCTGCGTTGTCTCCACTCCTACTTTTGGCCAACCACCCCACTTGGACCCAACAATGGGCACTCCACTCAGCCCAAGGGCCACCCCAATCAGCATAACTAGCCAAAACTCGTGGAAACATGTCCAAGTGGCCAGGCATGATCAAGATTAATTATTGAAAGTGGCCATTATCAAGTGTTTAATGGAGGCTGAGTCATGGATCTGACGCGTAGCGTCACAGGGACGCGTAGCGTCAGCACCCTTGCTCAGCCCTATAAATAGGGCCATCCAACACCATTCATAGCATCCCATTCCATACACTTCTCTTCTCTTCTCTCTTGTACTCGACACTGAGTACTTTCTTTTGTGAGTTGTAGTTCTAGAATAGTTTTCTAGATACTTGAGTGTGTTTCGGTGTATTGTGATCGTTGTATCGTGAAGTTTTCCATCGTCTTCGTGATGTCAAACTCTGTAAGTGTTGTTTTTACTTTTACCATGTGTAACTAATCTGTTTATATTGGAATTGGTGAACTAATCTATTGAGTATAATGTTGTGAATTCGACCTCTGCATGTTTATGATTCAAGTCCATGTTAGTATTTCAACCTTTTATTAATATGAACGTCAAACGGGAGAATGATTTTCATGTGTATCGAAACTGGTTTTATTAGTGTAAATGTCAAACGGGAGAATGATTATTTATGCCGTATTGAAACTAGTTTTGACGAAAGTAAAAAGTTGGAATACCCTTGGTATCTCAATTCTATAGGGGTTGTTAACCATTGTTGCCATAAGGCCAGGTCTTAATGCAAGTTTTTACTGAGAAAGCTCACGAGGGATCGGACTTTACGGTGAATTCTTAGAATTTATATCACGAGGGATCGGTTATAATGATTTTAAGCTGCAATGACATGAAACTTGATGATTAAACATGCATGTCTTGAGTTCCTCATTGTTATTCTAGATTAGGGATCCAATTTCCAACATAATTTGTTTATCTGTGTTTATCTCAAGTATCTTACCTATTCTAGGTTGCAACTCGACTTTTTAGATAGATTTTTATTTTCTTTTATCCTATGAATCACTCAACCATGCTATCCTGTGAATATTGTATAAACTGTATATAAATCATTCTTTTGTTTATAATTTCCTTCATATTTACCATAGTAAGTAGAAGATTACTGTTGTTATTGAACTTTCAATCCCAGTGGAACGATATCTAAATTTTGAAAACTACAAACGATTGGTGCGCTTGCCAATTCACAAAGCCCGGTCTTACAACGGGCCCAACAAGTTTTCTGGCGCCGTTGCCGGGGATTGAATTGTTTCAGTAAAACAGTAAAATTTTAATTACCGTGGTAAATATTTTTTTTTAAAACTTAGATAATTTTTTTTTTATTATTTTCTTATCATTATCACACTAACTTTCTTTGTCTAGTTTGTGTATGCAAACTCGATCTACCGCAGGTAAAATTTATTTTGATCCTGAGATAGAAAAGTTTGTAAAGAAAATCAAGTCTTTGAAATCTAAAACACAAACTAATTCTTCTTCTACTTCAAAAATTTTTGAAAATTCAAATATGGCTGCTGAAAGGAGAACATTGGGACAGTTTGCTGCTATAAATGGTCCACCCCGAGTTTCGGGAATGTTTCAAGGACCAGTTTTACCAGTGGAAATTAAACCTGCCACTTTAAACATTATTCAAAACAACCAATTTGCTGGTTTAAATCATGAAGAACCGTATGAACATTTAACTGTTTTTTATGAGTTATGCAGCACAATTGGTTTTGAACCCAATCAAGAAGAGTCTGTTTACATGAGACTCTTTCCTTTTTCATTGATTGGGAAAGCAAAAGAATGGTTTAAATCTTGTCCACGGGGTAGTTTTGCAAACTGGTCCGATGTTGAAAGAAAATTTTTGGAAAGATTTTATTCTCCTTCAAAATATTTTGAAGCAATGACAGCCATACACTCTTTTTCCCAAAATAATGATGAATCATTAGGAGAAACATGGGAACGATTCAAGGCACTCTTGAGAAAATGTCCAAACCACAACCTGAATGATGCCGAGAAGGTAAGAATCGTTTACCATGGTTTATTGCCTCAGTTCAAGATGATGTTAGATGCTTGTGCAGGTGGTTCTTTAATGAACAAGACTGTGGAAGAAGCCATAGAAATATTGGAATCAATGGCTATTAGTGACCGACAAGCAAAGCATGAAAGAGGTAATATGCAAAGGAAGCCAGGAATGCTCGAATTGGGAGTGAATGATGCAGTGTTGGCTCAGCAAAAATTACTGACTCAACAAATTGAAGTTATGAGCAAGCAATTGGAAAAACTTCAAATTGCTCAAGTAGCATCACCACCCCCTGCTCAACTTAAAGCATGTACGCACTGCATGGGAGAACAACCATGTGGTTACTGTGGAAATGAGCAAGAGCAAGCCAATTTCATGAACCATCAAAGAGCACCCTTAGGTAATTATCCTTTTAATCATGGAAATTCTTTTCCTAACAATTACCTGCAGGGTTGGCAAAATCAGAATATTGGCTGGAGACAAGATGCTGGACCTTCCAACAGACCTCCTAACAATCAATTCAAGCAACAACAAACTGACAATGCAAGGTTGACAAGAATAGAGGAAGCTATTCAACAGTTATTGCAGTTTGTAGAGACAAATGAAGCTGCCCGAAAAGCATCAGACATACAAATGGGTCAGCTCGCAAAAGAAATAGCTGAATTAAAGAATTCTGGGTTTTCTGCAAACACTCAAAACCCAAGGGAACAATGTAATGCTGTTTCTATTGATGTTGTAAAAATTGATTGTAAAGAAAAGAGTGAGAAAAAGAAAGAAGAAGAAAAAGAAAGTGAAAAAATAGAAAAAAATGAAAAAAATGAAAAAGAAAAAAATATGCAAAGAGATACAGAGCAAGAAACAAACTGTATAACCCCGAAAAAATGTAAAGATCCAGGGAGTTTCACCATTCCTGTAACAATCGGAAATATCAACATCAGGAATGCGTTATTAGATTTAGGGGCTAACATTAACTTGATACCTCTAGATTTAATAAAACGCATTGGTGAATATGAGCTAAAAGAAGCAAAGACAGAATTACAGTTTGCGGATCGCTCTGTCAAAAAGCCTTTTGGGATTGTGGAAGATGTGTTAGTAAAGGTTGACAAGTACCACTTCAAAGTTGACTTTATGGTACTGGATATGAAGGAGGATACTGAGATCCCCCTGATCCTAGGAAGACCTTTCATGAAGACTGCAAAAATCAAAGTGGATGTTGATCAAAGTATGGTTGCAGTCAAAGTTTATGAAGAAGAAGTAAGCTTCAGTGCTCATGAACACCTCAGGATAAGTAATGAGGCAAAGGTTTACCTTTCGACCGACTCAGGTATATCTCTTCCCAATCAATTAAATTGTTTTAAATTAACCGATGCTTTGAAAGATGAAAAACAGGTAATTAGGCATCGGAAAAGAAGAAGAAGGAAGAAAAAGACAGGTGATTCCTCAAAGAATATTGGGAAACCACCTGATTAATCAGAGGTAACGTCTGGCTGGAGACATTAAACCTAGCGCTCAATGGGAGGCAACCCATTCTTTTCTTTTTTTTTTTGTTTTTAAAGTTATTTTTAACATAAAAAAAAAACACAAAATTCTTTTTGAAGTTTAAAAAAAGGGGTTTTAAATTTGAAAAGAAAAAGGTTTTAAAATCAAAATTTTGAAAAATTAAAACAGAAGCCCACGCGTAGCGCCCCTGTGACGCGTAGCGTGGACTCTGAATTTTGGTTCTGATGCGTAGCGTCCCAACCACGCGTAGCGTCAGAGCCCACGTTCAGTTTTTAAAACTGAACCAGAGAGGCCCATCTTAGGTTTTAAAAACCTAAGAACTCTTCTCTACCTCACTTAAGATTTCAAACCTAATTTTCGAAACTCCCTTTTCTCTCTTCCAAACCCCTTCAATCCCATTGCTCAAGGAATCACAAGTAAGTATTCTAATCCCTTCTCTTTAGTTTTGTTTTTTATTTTTAATTTGTAGAAATAAATGTGGTTAGGATTAGGATTAGAAGACCATTGGGATTGATTGCTGTTAGGAGTTAGGGATTGAATGGATGTAGTGCAGGTTGAAAAGGGGTTGCTGCTGTGCAACCCCTATTTTTTTCTTTTTTCTGCGCATCCCACGCGTAGCGTCCCACTGACGCGTAGCGTGAGGATGAACTGTAAGCCCACGCGTAGCGTCCCACTGACGCATAGCGTGGGCAGAACAAGCTGATGCGTAGCGTCACACCACGCGTAGCGTCAGCCTCTGTTTTTAAATCTTGCTGTTTGTTTGCTGTTTGCTATTTTCTTTTGAAATTAATAAATTTTCTTAGTTTATATTTATACTTTCTTGCAACTTTGTATGAATTTTGAATAAATTGTATTTTGTTTTGTATATTATGTTAATTTCTTTAAATATTAAAAATTCAAAAATATGTCGTTGAATTGCATTTTTATTTGTGAAAAATTTTAGAAAACTCAAAAATATTTTACAAATAATTGTTTGCTTGTGTGTGATTTATTTAGTGTGTGTTTAATTTTAAATTTTTACTTTTTGCAGATGGCACCTAAGAAATCCATTCCCACAGCCGGTCCCTCTAAAAGACAGAGGAAGTCCACAGACACTGACACCGCTTCTGAGGATCCTGATTCTCAGAGACAGGAGGTATTGGGACCGAGGGATCCTACTAGATTTCGCACTGATGCGAAGTGGGCGAGATTTCATCAGATCAAGGGCCAGAGACTGATCTGGGAGAGGGTCCTTGATCTGAGTGCAGGAGACTATCCTGAGCTGCAGGATAGAGTACAACAGAGAAGATGGGGACCTCTATTCTCCCTACCTACTGAGGGGGACCCCATCTTAGTGATGGAGTTTTACGCAAATGCTTACAGGACCCGCCAGGACGCACCAAATCTTGGGCAGCAGCGGACGAGTTGGGTTAGAGGCCGGCATATCTCTTATGACCGGGACACCATCAGTACCCTACTGGGTAACCCTTGGGAGCCTATTCCCGAGGATGACACTTGTTTCTGGAAGGAAAACAGAAACAAGATTCTTGCTGAGGGAGAGTTAGGATACTCCCTCGAGGAGGTTGCTCATTTTCTGAGCAAGGATGGAATCTTTTTTAACCTGAGTAGGGTTGGAAGGAGTCCATCTAACCTCCTCAAGACCCAGCTTACCCCCATAGCCCAGGCATGGTCCCACCTCATGCTCCATAATATCACTCCTGTCACCCATCTTTCTTCCCTTCCAGTGGAGCGTTGTTGCCTCCTTTATTCTATCCTCCAGGGCCACACCATTGATATCGCCGAGCTTATCTCCGAGCAGATTCACTTGTATGCCCTTGGGTATAAAGTGAATCGCCCCATACCCTTTCCTCTCATCATATCTGCCTTACTGAGGAGGCAGGGAGTCATTGTACCTTCACCCGAGTTTACTAGTTCTTCAGGGAGAGTCCCTAAAGTTCTAGTAAACAGAGATTATTTTGTGCAGCAGTGCGAGCTTCCACCACTAGAGCAGGAGGCTCAGCCCCGACCTCGGAGGAGGAGACCACCAGTGCAGCCTCCATCTGCTGATGCTGTTACACAGGGCTTTGCCCGGATGACACTTGAGCATCAGCATATGATGCAGATGATGGCTGCCACTCACAGAGCTTATATTCATCTTCACGATGAATTTTATCAGTACAGGTTACAGGGAGAGGGAGCACCTTATGTCACCCCAGCCGAGTTTTCAGCACATGTAGCTTGGCCTGGAGATTTACCCACCTACCCTGAGACTGGTGGATCTTCTAGTGCACATCATGACTCTGATGGTGATGATGAGGAGGAGGAGGAGGAGGATGATGATGATCAGATGGAGGATTGAGGATGCCATCTTCATTTATTTTGAGTACATTTATTTCTAGTTGGATTTACATTTACATTTATATTTACATTTTATATTATGGTATTTTATTATTTGTGTGGTGTGTTATTCGTTTTTGCATAATTTATATAAAAAAAAAATCAAATTTTTGTTAGTAAGTTAGTTTATACACTTAGAGTTTTTATACAATAAAACCAATTTTGTTAAAATCAATTTTTGATTCTTTATAACTTAGGAATTTTTATAAATTTAATTACAATAAGTTTATTAACCATCAAGCAAATTTCAATAACCCGGTAAGTTGAGAGATCCTTTTTACACACTTGAGGGTTTTAATCGGCATATTTTCAATTCGAATTGATTTTGCTTTAATCTCTGATGTGTGT
This sequence comes from Clitoria ternatea, assembly GCA_037962975.1. NCBI lineage: Eukaryota > Viridiplantae > Streptophyta > Magnoliopsida > Fabales > Fabaceae > Clitoria > Clitoria ternatea. Next base: position 247,454,785 of record CM075672.1, on the reverse strand, counting down.
TGTTGTACAGAGAATTCGGGAAAATGATCAAGGCACATTTATTGGTGAAACGAAACCTTGGGCCAAACAGCTTACCTTGGTAAAAAAATCTTTTATCCTTTGCAAGCCCATTTGAGCCTAAAATAAAATTCTTTGGTACCCTTATAGCTTAAATTTGTTTTTACCATTCCCTATACTTGATTGATTAAAAGAGCAGTTGAATTAAATGAAAAATATTTTGAGTGTTCTCACAAAAATGGGGAGTGAAAATAAGCAACTTGATTCTTTTCAAAAAGAAAATATGGAAAAGAAAAGTCAAAAATAGTGAAAAGAATCAAGTTGGAGGTATTTATTTTTCATCAATAAAAAAATAAATGAGAGTTTGGATCAAGAGAAAGCCTAAGGATTGTAAAATGCTCTTTTATGATTTCAGGTTTTTTGAATTCCAAGAAAAACCATTGATTCTTGTAAACCAAGCCTCATTACAACCCGTGAAAAGACCTTGTGATTTCGAATTAACTCTGTATAAATAACCAATGATTAGATGACAAACAAAGTTAAATTCGTTTGATTTTATGATTGATTGAGTGAAACAGGTTACCAATTGCATAGAGATAAATACTTGTGAGGTAAGCCTGAAATTCTGCTTGATTGTTAATAGAATATTGTAAATAATTTTATCATTGAACCTTTGTTATATTTGATATCAGTTTTTGATTATTACAAAATAGTTGAAATTGTGTAATTATTTTTTATGGTAAATTTTCGGACTAACTTAAAAATTTGATTTCAAATTTTTATTCTTCTTATTTTTCTCTCTTGCTCGAGGACGAGCAATGTCTCAAGTTGGAGGTATTTGTTAGTCCTCAAATTTTCAATAAAATCTTAAATAAAAATTTTATAAAAATTATAAAAATTAGTTTAGTTTGTTAGAAAATTAGGATTTAAATTCAATAAATGGATGTTATTGGAAATAATCTGCCCTTGATCAATTTTCTCTAGTTTTGCAGTGAAAAAGTTAAGAAATCAAGAGAAAATTACACTGGAGGAGCTGACGCGTAGCCTCACCCCACGCGTAGCATCAAGAGCTACTTTTGATGCTGACGCTACGCATCAAAGCCACGCGTAGCGTCAGTGCTGCGTTGTCTCCACTTCTACTTTTGGCCAACCACCCCACTTGGACCCAATAATGGGCACTCCACTCAGCCCAAGGGCCACCCCAATCAGCATAACTAGCCAAAACTCGTGGAAACATGTCCAAGTGGCCAGGCATGATCAAGATTAATTATTGAAAGTGGCCATTATCAAGTGTTTAATGGAGGCTGAGTCATGGATCTGACGCGTAGCGTCACAGGGACGCGTAGCGTCAGCACCCTTGCTCAGCCCTATAAATAGGGTCATCCAACACCATTCATAGCATCCCATTCCATACACTTCTCTTCTCTTCTCTCTTGTACTCGACACTGAGTACTTTCTTTTGTGAGTTGTAGTTCTAGAATAGTTTTCTAGATACTTGAGTGTGTTTCGGTGTATTGTGATCGTTGTATCGTGAAGTTTTCCATCGTCTTCGTGATGTCAAACTCTGTAAGTGTTGTTTTTACTTTTACCATGTGTAACTAATCTGTTTATATTGGAATTGGTGAACTAATCTATTGAGTATAATGTTGTGAATTCGACCTCTGCATGTTTATGATTCAAGTCCATGTTAGTATTTCAACCTTTTATTAATATGAACGTCAAACGGGAGAATGATTTTCATGTGTATCGAAACTGGTTTTATTAGTGTAAATGTCAAACGGGAGAATGATTATTTATGCCGTATTGAAACTAGTTTTGACGAAAGTAAAAAGTTGGAATACCCTTGGTATCTCAATTCTATAGGGGTTGTTAACCATTGTTGCCATAAGGCCAGGTCTTAATGCAAGTTTTTACTGAGAAAGCTCACGAGGGATCAGACTTTACGGTGAATTCTTAGAATTTATATCACGAGGGATCGGTTATAATGATTTTAAGCTGCAATGACATGAAACTTGATGATTAAACATGCATGTCTTGAGTTCCTCATTGTTATTCTAGATTAGGGATCCAATTTCCAACATAATTTGTTTATCTGTGTTTATCTCAAGTATCTTACCTATTCTAGGTTGCAACTCGACTTTTTAGATAGATTTTTATTTTCTTTTATCCTATGAATCACTCAACCATGCTATCCTGTGAATATTGTATAAACTGTATATAAATCATTCTTTTGTTTATAATTTCCTTCATATTTACCATAGTAAGTAGAAGATTACTGTTGTTATTGAACTTTCAATCCCAGTGGAACGATATCTAAATTTTGAAAACTACAAACGATTAGTGCGCTTGCCAATTCACAAAGCCCGGTCTTACAACGGGCCCAACAATTATGCTGTTGGGGCCGTATTAGGACAAAGAAAGGCTAAAATTTTTCATGTTATACACTATGCTAGTAAAGTTTTAAACCCTGCACAAACAAATTATGCAACAACAGAGAAAGAACTCTTAGCAATAGTGTATGGCCTGGAGAAATTTAGACCTTATCTGATTGGTTCCAAAATCACTATTTTTACTGACCATGCTGCCATTAAATATTTGTTGAATAAACCTGATTCTAAGCCCAGACTAATTAGATGGATCTTGCTAATGCAAGAATTCAACCTAGTAGTCAAAGACAAAAAGGGCAGCGAAAATTTTATTGCAGATCATTTGTCCCGACTTGTCAATCAGGAAGTCACACGGCTCCAACCTGAAGTGAAGGAAGAATTTCCTGATGAAAAGCTGCTGATGATGAAAGAACGGCCATGGTTTGCAGACATGGCCAACTTTAAAGCTGCTGGAGTACTGCCTAATGACCTTTCATGGCAGCAGAAGAAGACGTTTCTAAGGGATGCGAAGCAATTCATATGGGATGACCCCTACCTATTCAAACACCACTAAAAAAAAACTGATAGCGATGGAAGGAATTGGTCGCTAATCCATAGAATGGCCGTCGCTAAAGCAATTAGCGACGGCATTTCAGACGGAAAAGAGGACATCGCTAAAACCCTCGTCGAAAACACATCAGCGACGGCAGATTTGGCGTCGCTATTATATTGACGGCGTAAGGCCGTCGCTAAAATCGTCTCTGTCCCAATAACCCCAGCCGTCGCTAAGTGTTGCCATACAGCGACCTCGAAATCCCGTCGCTAATAACAGTCATCAGCGACCAGCCTATGCCGTCGCTACATGTACTCATTTAGCGACCACCTTCGGCCGTCGCTAGTTCTAACAACTACAGCGACGAAAGCCTCCGTCGCTAGTGGTTATGATGCAGCGACCACAGGGTTCCGTCGCTACAGGTTGTGATGTAGCGACCACACTATGCCGTCGCTACATGTAGTGGTTGTGATGTAGCGACCAGATCTTCCGTCGCTAGTGTTAATAATGCAGCGACGGTAGTGGGCCGTCGCTAACGGTCATTTTTAAATTTTTTTAAAATTGATTCAATAATAGGTAGGTTTTGTTAATTTAACTTTAAAAATATCTTAATATTTTGTATTTTGTATTGGCTGATAAAATTTTATAATTAAATTAAAATAATTTTTTTGAAGTAATAAATTATTATTAAAAACAAAATAATAGATTAAATTAATTTATCAAATAGGTTGAATTACTAATGATAGGTACAATAAGGCTTTGTGATTTGAATGTAATTACCAATAAATATAGACATAATAAATAAAGAATGACAAAATAAATACTGAATGAAAATATAACATAACTAAAAATCAAATATACAATGTGTATAAATAAAAGAACTACAATCAAGGTGGTGGGGGATCCTGGGGTGGTGGTGGGGGCGCCTGGGAAGTAGGGGGAGGTAGCCTCGCCATCAACTGCATCAGTAGCTCCTGCTGCTGAGCAAGTTGCCGACGAGTCTCGGCGTGCTGCTCCTCGGCCCGCTGTCGGTCCGCCTCGGCCTTCTGTCGGTCCGCCTCGTGCCGCTCCAACAGCAACTGCCTCTGACGTCGCTCCTCCTGTAGCTCATCGTTCAGGTTTTGAATTACCTGAACGACCTCAGTCGGAAGACCAGAGGAAGACGAAGAGGAAGGGGTCTTCCCCTTTTTCGCCAGCTGCGTGCCGACGCCACCCAATCCAAACACCCTCCCTTTCTTGTTCACGTTTTGTTAATCAATCAACGGTGATGGTGAGGCATCCTCGTATTCTAAGATCAATATTGAAAACTCTTGTGCTCTCCTCTTCTCTCTCACTCAGCAGTCTCTCTCCACCAACCTTCTGCTTCATCTTCTCCCCTCGGCAAGTTTATCGACGAAACCGTCAACTCCCACAAGATCGTTATCTTTTCCAAGACCTATTGCCCGTGCGAATTCTATCTCTCTTCCTTTTTATATTTTCATCTTCTCCCGTGTTGTTGGATCTGCTGAGGTGGTTTAATTGAAACGTTTTTTCTTTATGCAATTGTCTTTTGCGTGTTCTATTTATTTCATTTCTACGGTTTATTTCATTTCCAATATTTTTTACTAAACTGATTTCAAATTCACTCTTTAATTTGTATACTTCTATAATTCATACGTTCCATTAATATTCAATTATTATTTTAGTTTTAGAAAAAACAAGCAGAAGTTTTTAAATTATCTTGATAGTTGTATTATATAAACCCTAACAGAAGTTTTTAATGAAAGTTGAGCACTCACTGAATTATATAGAATGCACACAGCTGAGTCACCATAACAGAAATCTATTATGGCTTAATAGACAAACCTAACAGCTTAGCTGGCTGTAACTACATGCAGTTACGGTGGCTTTACATGATATTGACACTATCTCTAATACCTAACAATTGTATTAGCTGTGATTCTTATGAACCAAAGACTTTTTTATCCTTTGGAATATGATAAAGGGGATTGGGAAGTGAGGATCCAGATTCAAACCCTTCTCCCAAGTTAGCAATTGAGGGTGAGGGTCTAAACTCTGCTTCCACCACTTAAATTATTATTTATGTCAAGCATCAACTACTGTATTAGTTACAAACCAAAGAATACTATTAACTTACAATTTTAAACCTTTTTTTTTACTAAGACAAAGGAAACTCTACACACAGGACCAACCCCACTTGTGAAGAATTAAACAAATTATGGACGCTTTTAAATACTGTATTTGCTTAACTAAAAAATGAACACAGTGCAGATACTTCAATTTCAGCATTGGATTCAATACAGTCTTTTAATATAGAGTGGTCCTTGTTTAAGAGCAGGTGTTGTGCATGATAACAGCAGGTGTGCCTAAGTCTCATAATGATAGGCCATGGAAAGTTTATTCGAAGGAAGGCATTAGAAGCATGGTTATATCTACTAGACCTGAATTGTTAGTTTCGTGTAGTAATTGTGTTTTTAGGCTTTTATTTTAGGCATAAGAAGCATGGTTGAATCTACTAGGCCTGAAAGGTTTTCTCTTGTTCAGAATTTTTTAACAATGAATAGAAATAATAAATTCTTCAATTCTATATAGTCAGGCCAAACTTTAACAAGGAAAGCAAGCAACAAATAATACATGTAAGTGGTTTGGAATATCGAAAATTTCTATTGAGAAATGACAACTAATAAAATGTTAAAAGGAGAGAAGTTTGTTGAGAATGAAGAAGGAAAAAGATGATTATGTTGCTCATGTGTATGTGGCATGTAGGGGTGTGATGGATCAATTTTGTTGAACAACACTGCTACCATAGTGAGTGAGCAACAAGCTTTGCCAAACAACAATTCCATAAGAGGTTTGGATGTTGTGAACCAGATCAAGACCGCATTGGAGGATGCTTGCCCTGGTGTTGTTTCTTGTGCTGATATTCTTGCCCTTGCAGCTGCAGTATCTTCTGTTCTGGTAAACATATATTTCATCTCATCCTAAATAACACTGAATTTTCATTCTAGGCTATATATGGTTCAAAAAGGAAACAATAAATCTTCACAAGGGTACCAACTCAGCCATGTTTGTAAATTAATTGGTAACTTGGTACTTATTGGAACATTTTATCACCTTCATTACCTTCGTAGAATTGCTTTTGTTTTACCCTTCTTAAAAGTAGTAGGAATTTATGTTTACAGGCTCATGGTCCTTACTGGAAAGTTCCATTGGGAAGAAGGGATGGTTTAACAGCAAACCGAACGCTTGCTAATATAAACCTTCCAGCTCCTTTCTTCAACCTTACACAACTCAAAGATAGCTTTGCTGTTCAAGGCCTAGACACTACTGATCTTGTTGCACTCTCAGGCCTAGACACTACTGATCTTGTTGCACTTTCAAACACAAGAAAACAAGAAAAAAACTATAGAAATAATGCCCTGAAACTTAAATTCAAACAGAACAAAAGAAGAAAACAAGATTGAACTACAAAACCAGTAAGCTGCTCACTAACCAGTTTGTGAGACAGGCTCACGACGGCGGTGGAGGTGCAGCTTTGACGAACGCTTTGTCAGAGGGGCTTCGGAGGTGAGGAGGAAGTTTGGTGGAGGTGGAGGTGGAGGAGAGGGAGTGACGGAGGGGGAACTCAGAGGTGAGGAGGGGGAGGGAGACGTGAACGGAGGGAGGGAGGTGGAACTCGGAGGTGAGGAGAGGGACGGAGGGGTGAACGGAGGGAGGGAGGGGGAAGCCGGAGGTGAGGAGAGGGAGGGAGAGGTGAACGGAGGGGGAAACCGGACGAACGGAGGCAGGGAGGAGAGGCGATCGACGGAGGCTGCTCTAAGAAGGAGTAGGAGAGTTAGGGCAACTGAGAGGGAAAGGGGTGCTGTCGAGTTACATTAAAATGTTAGCGACGGTATCCTAGCCGTCGCTTTGGACGTCACTACATTTCACACTTAGCGACGAAACAACACCTCCGTCCCTAATCTCCTGAAACTTAGCGACGGCAGAAAACCACCGTCACTAAAATCAATTATTAAAAGAAAAAATTGGGAGGGAAACTGAATTCATAGCGACGGCCGAACTTTTCCGTCGCTAATCTCCTGAACCGTAGCGACGGTGCCAACCCACCGTCACTAAAATCAATTATTAAAAGAAAATGTTGGAGGGAAACTGAATTCATAGCGACGGTCGAACCAATCCGTCACTACTCTCCTGAAAATTAGCGACGATGACACCCCCTCCGTCACTAACTTTGAAGTTGGTGGGAAGACCAAAACATAGCGACGGCAGAGAATCACCGTCACTAACTTCCAGAGCACTAGCGACGGAGGGTGTTCTGTCACTAGTATTGATGAATATGAGCGACGTCTCAACGCCACCGTCGCTACATTGTAGCCATAGCGACGTCATGGAGGACGTCACTGAACCATTCGAGGACATAGCGACCGTACTATGCCCGTCACTATCAGTTGGCGCCATAAATATATTGGAGGGAAACCAAAAATGTGGAGGGAATTAACTATAGCGACCGGGTCAGCGACGATGTATGGTATTGTGACGGATTTAGCGACGGTTCTATTAGTATTTTAGCGACGGGTATATTGCGGTCGCGGACGTGGTAACTATGTCTCATGTTCCTGGTCGCTTCCATTTTGTGGTCGCTAATGCGGTCACTAATTAGCGACGGTGTGTTGCGGTCGCTATTTGGTTGTAGCTGTTACTCATTTTTCTAGTAGTGAAACTTGGATCAGATCACATCTTGAGGAGATGTGTGTCCCAAGAGGAGGCTGAGAGCATCCTATGGCACTGTCACAGCTCACCCTATGGAGGACATTTCAATGGGGAAAGGACAGCAGCAAAGATCCTCCAATCAGGTTTTTATTGGCCTTCTTTGTTTAAAGATGCTAATGTTTTTGTGCAGCATTGTGAAGCATGTCAGAAGACAGGAAATATATCAAAAAGACATGAGATGCCCTTGACTGCCATCCTTGAAATAGAAGTCTTTGATTGCTGGGGCATAGATTTTACTGGGCCATTACCAATGTCATTCTCAAATGAGTACATAATTGTGGCAGTAGACTATGTCTCTAAGTGGGTGGAAGCCATGGCATGTACTAAAGCTGATGCCAAGACTGTCATCAAATTTCTTAAGAAACATATTTTCAGCAGGTTTGGCACTCCAAGAGTCTTAATAAGTGATGGAGGCTCTCATTTCTGCAACAGTCAACTCCAAAGATGCCTTGAACATTATGGAGTCAAGCACAAAGTAACTTCCCCTTACCATCCTCAGGCTAATGGCCAAGTGGAAGTATCCAACAGAGAAATTAAGAGGATACTGGAGAAGACAATCAGCCAAAGCAGAAAAGACTGGTCATTGAAGTTAGATGACGCTTTATGGGCCTATAGAACAGCATACAAGGCACCAACTGGATTTTCACCTTATCAGTTGGTATATGGTAAAAATTGCCATCTTCCAGTGGAACTTGAACATAAAGCATTTTGGGCACTGAAAACCCTCAACTATGACCCAAAGGCATCAACTAAAGAAAGGAAGATTCAGATGCACAAGTTGGAAGAATGGAGGAATCATGCCTATGACTCATCCAGGATCTATAAAGAGAAAATGAAGGTTTACCATGATAGACACATCATGAAGAAAAGTTTTCACTAGGGACAATCTGTTCTTCTTTTCAACTCAAGGATGAAACTATTCCCAGGAAAACTCAAGTCTAAATGGTCAGGACCCTTTATTGTCAGGGAGGTGAAACCTTATGGAGCTATTGAGTTGCAAGATCCAAAATCTGAAAGAACTTGGGTCGTGAACAGACAGAGAGTAAAGCCCTATTTAGGGGGAGAAGTGGAGAAGGTTGCCACTGACATCCTGCTAAAAGACCCATGATCAAACTCAGGCGTCGAGCTAATGACGTTAAACAAGCGCTTATTGGGAGGCAACCCAATCTTGTGTTTTATTTCTTTGAAAATTTTTCATTTTAAAAGTTTCTGTTTATCTTGTAGAAGAGTATCAAACAAAGGCAAACAAAACTAGAGCTGGAAGTTGAATTTAGAGAGACATGAGGACATCACCACGCTCAGGCGTGGATAATCTAGCTTAAGCGAGCCAAGGTAAGTCCTAAACCATCCTCATCAAGCTTAAGCGTGAGAGTCAAGCTTAAGCGTGGCACCTCTGCAAAAGGAATTTTCAACAAAATAAACCCGATCTCGCTTAAGCGTGACCTTTTTCGCTTAAGCGAAAGGACCTGGACAGCAATCAGAGGCTAACACGCTCAAAGCAAGACTCCTGCGCCCAAGCGAGAAATTAAATCAGGCATCAGGTGGTTGATCACGCTCAAGCGTGATACTTTGGCGCTCAAGCGCAACATCCCTGCGCTCAAGCTTGCCAAACATGCGCTCAAGCGAGACATTGAATAGAGCATCAGGTATTAAAACTTTGTTGCACGCTCAAGCGAGATAAAAACTAGCCTGAGCGAGGAAAGCATACCTTGGAGCAATGCCCACACGCTCAAGCGTGATAAACCTGCGCTCAAGCGCGAAACTCTTACGCCCAAGCGTGACAAAAACACGCTCAAGCATGAAGTTTTCATTCTCAAACTTTGCATCCAAGCCGATCACGCTCAAGCGTGGTTATATTGCGCTCAAGCGTGGAACTTTCACGCTCAAGCGTGACATCATGGTGCTCAAGCGTGAGAATGCAAAACAGCCCCCTGATGCTAATTCTGAAACCGCCCACTCTCTCACTCACATAACCGTTCATCAACTTTCTGACTCTCTAAGTTTTGTAACTGACCTCTCTTCTCCAATAATTGTCTTTTCACTCTCATCTCATAAGTCACACTTTTATTTTGCAAACCATTCTCTCTTGCACTTTCGGATCCTTCCAGATGGCCAGAACCAAGCAAACTGCACCAACTCCCCCTGCCACCACTTCCCCAAAAAGGAGTTCCCGAAAGAACAAGGGCAAAAGACCACGAACAGATGAACAAGATGATGCTCCAAGATTCAGGAAGAAAGGCAACAGCAAGCGGTATGAAGACATCTCAAATTGGACATTCATACCAGAAAGGAAAGTAGACTTGGCCTTGGGAGAATGCGATGCCTTCCTGCAGATCATAAGAAGGAGAAATTGGTTAAAAGTATGTTACCCAAGGGAGAAATTTGACCCTGAAGTGGTAAGAGAATTCTATGCAAACGCCTGGACAAGAGATAGAGGGGGGACGAAAAACCTATGTGCGGGGTACCTGGCTCTCATATGACAGAGACACAATCAATTTCTACTTGGGGAACATCATGACCTTAGGAGAAGGGGAAATCTGCAAATATGCTGCCATGGTTGCAAGGAACCAGTTCATTGCCACACATGACCTTGAAGCCGCTATCTGTGTTCCAGGACACCACTTTCAAATGGGGCAAGGAGAGACACCACTGAGAGTTTTAAGAAAGGACATGACTACTATTGCTCAAGTTTGGACTTCCTTCTTATTAGCTAACATAGCACCTAACGCTCATGTCTCTGATTTGATTTTTAGTAGGTGTTATCTCCTATACTGCATTCTGAGAGAGGACATCTCTATTGATCTAGCCCAAGTACTATCGGATGAAATCCACAAGTTTGTGATTTCTGACCAGAAGTATTCCCAGGCAGGTCAAAAGGTAAAAGGGAGTCTTAGTTTTCCTGCCTTTATCACTGATTTTTGTGCAGCTCATGGTGTTGAGGTACAAGACCTCAAACCAATCAGGCCTTCCATAGACAAACGCTTCATTGAGCGTTACTACAGTAATCCAGCACTCCCTGCAACTGATGCACCTCCTCCACATGCCTCACAAGCAGCACAGCAAGCATTCAGCACTGCACCTGCCCACCCCCCCTCAGCACAGAAGCCAACCTGATTTTACAAGGCATTCACATCCTGAAAGTTCAAAACAGCCATCTCCTAGCCCAGCAGAACGCTCAGCATAGAGGTTTGTTACATGTTCAGAATGGCCTTTATCATAGCATTCCTGCAGGTCAACACAATCCATGGATGCCACCTGCCCAGTTTGAGGCCCTGCTTGCTTGGCCTGGGGACAGGCCTCCGTTTGTGGGAGGAGGTGAGGCTACACAGGAGGATAGGCCAGGAACTTCAACTCAGGGACCTCCAGAAAGAGACTTGGGAACAGAGGAGGACTCATCCGAGGAAGAGTGAAACTTTTTAATGCTTTCAGTTCTTGACAATTAAAATTGCTACTTAGTTTGACAATTTATAGCTTTACTTTATCTTTAGTACATACTTTATCTTTAGTACAGCACACTTTAGAAATTGCTTGAGATTATCTGCCTGTGATTATTCCTATCTGCTTGTGATTATTCTTGTTTGTTTGTGATTATTCCTGTTTTGATGATTAAAACTTTGAACATCTTTGAAAACCCCAACCAAAGATTTCACTTTTTGAACAAAGAAAAGTTTCTAAGCAGCACAATGTTTTTAGGCAACAACACTGATTCTTTTTAAGGCAAAATGACTTAATTAAGAACCAAGGAACTGGAATGTATGTATTGTTGCTTGTTTATATGACTTGAACCCTTTTCTGTTAGAATAAGGAAGTAAGCTTTATATCTTGATGAGAGGTGAGAAAATCTAAACACTTGAGAGCCTCATTTGAATTTGTTAAATTAGCATTGACTGATTTTCTAATTAAACCTTTTTCTTAAGAAACAAGCAAGGAAATGATAAGGCAATTTTGAAAAAAATAGTTAGCCAAGAGCCAAAAAGCTACCCTGATAAAAATATCCGATTTTTTGGCAGCCCATCTTTGAGCCATAAAAGCATGAAAATTTTTTTTTCTCTCTCTGCCCTGAGCTAAGCATAAAAGCAAAAACTCTACCTCACCTGCATGTTCATCTTGAAAAAGAGCATAAAATAATTTTCTCAAAAGAAGATGAAACAAATGGAGGCAGTAGAAGAAAATGCAGAAAGAATAAGTAAGCTCTCCAAAGATTGTATAAAAGAGCTGGAGTAAAACAAAAGAAAATTCTGAAGTTTCAATGCAGAGAAGGAGCCTTCTAAATTAACCAAAAAACACTTATGCTCTTCTTTAAAACATGCGTTTTGAAACCCAGAAAAACCAAAGTTTCTTGTTAACCCAGCCTCATTACACCCTTAAAAGACCTTTTGATCCTTGCTATTCATTTGAATTTTGGTTTTACTAGAAATGACGGGCAATGTTAACAGAACAGTTCTAATGATGGATGAGCGAAACAGACACATGGTAAGAAATAATGAGAAATTCTATATTCTTACAGCAATGGGTTACATGCTTTATGAATAAGGTAATGGTGCATTACATTTTAAGGAATTGGTATTAAGAAAATCATTTGTCTAGACATTAACTCAAATTATTGCCTTTTAAACTTTTGTCTGCAACAGAAACTCAGATTTTTGAAATGCTTGTTTCCCTTTCCAAATCTTCTTTTTACTTGAGGACAAGCAAAAATCTAGGTTGGGGAGAGTTTGATGAGTGCTTATTTTATGATTAAATTCATGGCTCAATTAGAACTATTTTTTGAATAACTTAACAAAATTGATAAATAATTGAGCATGATTTTGATTATAAAGGGAGTATTAAGAAAAGAAGCTTGAAATTTGAAAATCAGTGAACAACTTGTCAAAAGCCTTGAAGAAACAAAGAGCATCAAGCAAAGGACACTTGAGCGTGGTACACTACACGCCTGAGCATGGAGGAAACAAAAGCCACGTTGCCCATGCACCCAAGTGAAACAATAAGGAACACACCAACAGCCCCTCACGCTTGAGCGTGAACCCGAGCTCGCTCAAGCTTGACTTCATGCATGACTGACGCTCAAGCGTGGCACTAAGGAGCTTAAAGCGTGACTGAATTGAATTAAGGAACAGCATCAGGGTCATCTCACGCTCAAGCGTGAGCAGGAGCCGCTTGGGCGTGACCTCGATCCCGCTTGAGCGTGGCTTGAGCGTGGAGTACATATGTTGGGATAGAGGAGCTCGCTCAAAGCGTGACATGCCCAGCTTGAAGCGAAGGATCAAGCATATGCTGAACAAAGAAACCACGCTTAAGCGTGGACAAGGAAGCTCAAGCGCAAGACTATCAAAAAGCTTCAGAACCCTTCACGCTTGAGCGTGACCATCAAGCTCAAGCGTGACTCACACAGCGTGGGCTTCTTAATTCTTTATTCACCCGTAATGCGATGCAAACTCATCCACTTTCTGCTGTTTCCACCAGTCTCTGAAAGATACCGCATGGGTTCTATGCAAGTGGGTAAGAGAAGCTAAGCCAAAAACTCCTATAAAGCAAGCTGCAAACAGGGCATCAGAATCATGAATCTCCAAACACATCATACATCAGATTCATCCTCTGTATTTCATTCATACTTTCCATTATTTCCTGTATTCACTCTGTTGATAGTGAAAATGCAAGGCATGAGTAGCTAAATCTCCCTTATGGGATTGGCTGTAATCCATTCAATACTAAAGTAATGCTGCTGTAAGTTTTCATTTAGTAATGAGATTTGATAAGTTGCTGTATTTCCTTCTGCGTTTAATGCCTGAAAGTACTTGATCACTATTTTCTTGTTCTAAGTTTTCTTGAGTATGCTGGGAAGTGACTTTTGAAAGCAGACCCTGAAAGAAATGCTTGTTGTGAGTAGGTAGCCAGGGATGGCGTCTAACGCAACAAACGTCAAAACAATCGATCGATAATGCTGGAATGGTTTCCAAAGTGACTGAGGGATCAGCGGTTTGGAAATCATTCTTATGAATTTTGTAGTCGAGGGATCGATGCAAATGACTTTGATTGTGACGTAGAACTTATCTTTTCGATTTACTTATATGGAAACTTATGCAGCTTACAGAGGTGAAGATGTGATGAAGCCAATCCCTGTTTTACAAAACTGATTTTTCCAACATCATTTACTGTTATATTTTGCAAAGTGTTATCCTCTGTTATTTTGTTACTTACTGTTTTTCATTCTGCAACATTCACAACAAATCAAAACTGAAACTTTCTGCCTAATCAATTCAAACTAAGATCTTCATTCTAGCACCTCTTCAGTGGAACGACAACTATACTATATTACAACTTCTGTGTTTAAACTTGGCACATCCATTTCATTGAGTTCATATTATACAAACTTGATTCTCTTTCAGCAAACTCAATATAAGCAAAACACTTATCAGGATTCAAACTCTAAGTATTTCCATGTTATAAATAAGAGAAGGCGTGCTAGTACAATTCATGGCTTATGGTTGGACGGGGAATGGGAGGAGGATCCGAATAGGATCAAGGGGGATCAAATCTTTTTTTGAGAAGAAATTCATTGGTGATAGCTGGAATCGGCCTGCTTTGGATGGGGTTGAGTTTGTTGAGTTATGAGAGGATCTAAATGATCAAATCAACGAGAAGTTTACTGAGGAAGAGATTCGGTCGACTATCTGGGAGTATGATGGATCAAAAATCCTGGGTCTGATGATTATAATTTAACTTAAGGACATGTTGAAATCAAATGTGTGTAGAATGATGAAGGAATTTTATGAAAATAGGGCTCTACCAATGGGAGCAAACTCATCCTTCTTAGCATTAATTCCAAAAGGTGCTAATTAGACAGGGATAGGTGATTATAGGCCTATATCATTGGTGGGATGTGTATATAAAATCATTGCTAAGGTCTTGGCTCATCGGTTAAGAAGTGTTGTTGGTGGAATTGTTAGTGATCAGTCAACTTTTGTTGAAGGGAGAAATAAGCTTGATAGTGTGCTTATTTCAAATGAGTTAACTGATGACGTGAAAAGGAGTCGCAAATCTTGTTTAATTTTTAAAGTGGACTTTGAGAAGGTGTATGATTCAATTTGTTGGGACTTTTTATTCTATATGATAAGAAGATTAAGTTTTACGGGTAGATGGATTCGATGGATCAAAAGTTGTTTAATGTCCTCGTATGTGTCTGTTCTTGTAAATGGGAGTGCAACGTCGGAGTTTCAAATGAGATGGGGTATCAAGCAGGGTGACCTTATGGCCCCATTCTTGTTTCTATTTGTGGCTAAAGGGATTAGTGGGCTAATAAGGGAGGCGTTAAAGACGAATATGTTTAATGGTGTTCTTGTGGGAAAGGCGCAAGTGTGTATATCTCACTTACAGTTTGTTGATGATACCTTATTTTTTGGTGAATTGTCTTTAAGGAACGTTATGACTTTAAAGAGTGTGTTGCGATGTTTTGAATTGGCTTCTGGTCTAAAGGTTAATTTTTGTAAAAGTAAATTGGGAGCTGTTTTAGGGAAGAAGAGGAAGTAGCTCGGTATGCTAACTTGTTGCAATGTAATGTTATGAGATTACCATTTATGTATCTTGGTATTCCCTTGGGGGAAAATCTGGGAAGAAAGTGTTCTTGGGATTCTGTTGTCATGAAGTTTCAAAAGAAGTTGTCCCTTTGGAACTAGCGTCATATATCCTTTGGTGGTTGTCTCTGTCTTCTTAAAATAGTATTGTCCTCGCTTCCTCTTTTTTTCTTCTCTTTCTTTAAGGTACCTATTTCTGTTTTAAAATTACTAACATCTTTGCAAAGGTCATTTTTATGGGGAAGGCGTGAGATGAGGAAAAAAATATGTTGGGTTAAATAGGACCAAATGTGTATGAGTAAGAAGACAGGTGTGTTCGGTGTGAATGACTTGGAAAAATTCAATGTTGCTTTGTTAGGAAAGTGGATGTGGAGGTTGATGGGAGATCATGAAAGTTTATAGGGTAGAGTATTAGAGTCAAAATATGGGAATGGTGTTTGGTCTGAGGATTGAGAGGTTTTTAGGAAAGGTTCAAGATGGTGGAGGGATTTAGGGAGTGTTCTGAAAGTGTTTGATGAATTTGGGTGGTTTCGGTCTAGAGTGAGGAGGGTGGTGGGTGATGGGGTAAAAACAAGATTTTGGTCGGATTGTTGGTTGGGAGACACAATGTTAAAATCCAGGCATCACATGTTGTTTTTAATTTCTTCACAACAAAATGATTCTGTTGTGGATATGGGCGCGTGGGTGGATTATGAGTGGGTCTGGGACCTAAAATGGCGTAGGGAGTTTTTTGTTTAGGAACATGAGTTGTTGTCCTCTTTACTTAATGATCTTGGAAGTTTTATTGGTATGCGTATGGATGTGCCTGATTCTTGGAAATGATCTGAAAATTCCTCTGGTCAGTTCTCTATGAAATCTGCTTACAATGTCTTGCTTCAACAATCTAATTTGTAGGATTCATATTTTGTGCAGTTCTTTTGGAATAATGTTATGCCTTTAAAAGTGGAAACCTTTGGCTTGAGATTAGTGCTTGATCGTCTTCAAACAAAAAGCAATTTAGTTACGTGTGGAGTGGTGCTTGATGATTCTTCTGTATTATGTGTCTTTTTTGGAGATTGTGAGGAGACTTCCTCCCACTTATTTTTTTCATGCAACGTATCTTATTATCTTTGGCAGAGGTGTTTCAACTGGCTGGGGTTTCCTTCTGTTTTGCATCAACGTGGTAAGGAAAACTTTGATTGTATTATGGGATATGGTTGACAATGGAACTAAAGTTGGTCTAGCTGTGATGTGATTGGTTGTTATTTGGATTATTTGGGATACACAGAATGACACAATTTTTTAGGTACGGAATGTGTCTATTGAGAAGATGTTTGAATTGATTCAATACATGTTTTGGCTTTGGTTAAAGTTTTGACTAAATGAGTTTTTAGAAGTTATGTAGAATGGTATAGGGAGCCTCTTTTTATGCCTATGAACATTATGAGTAATACTTTTTTTGTATATGATTTAGGGTATCCTTTGTACCTTTAATTAATATATTTTCTTTTGCTGATAAAAAAATTAAGGATGAAAATATGTGAAACTGTCTATTCGGCGTCCAATGCCTAACTTATTTAAATAGTTTTAACAATACGATTAGTCTGCTTTTTGAAAAGTCTATTTAATTAAAGAAACTAAGTTTTAACGTTTGAAAAAAAAATTCAACTTATACTGTCGGCTATTTTTAACTCTTATATGATTTTATAAAATAAATCATAATTTATAATATATTATACTTTATAAAACACATGATATTTTTTATATATAAAGTTAAATTTATGAGATTAAAATATGTTAAAATTAACTTACATATGCAAAATTAATAATTAAATATATATTTTGTATACGTTGTTAATTTTTTAGAGACTCATTTGTTTATTTAAGATAAATTCATTGATATTTAATATTTGTTTGTTGACGTTTTTATTGGTTTTAATGTGAATCAAATTTTTATATAGACTATCAAGATAATTTAAGCTTCTGAATAGGACAAACCAGATATAAATATATAGTCTACGTAGAGTAACAAGACAGATTTATAATTAACTATAAGTGAAAATCTTAATTTTTTTAAATCTTCTATCACTTTGATATTACTACTAGTAGACTACTTTATTAAATTTTCTTACTACGAATAATTGGATTAAGGTTAATCTAGTACTGAACTACTATTGTTGACTTACATATATGAAAAGTATTTTAATTTGTATGGTACTATAGTTAATTTTCAGATTTCAAGTAATTTAAAATTTGTTAATTAAACTACGAAACTCTTTTACTTGACAATGAAAATATATTAATTATTCACTTTATCAGCCTCTTATACTTACTATGTTCCGGATAAAAAAATCAGAAACTACCTGTAAGGAAATAATGATAGATTTGCTTTGTTTAGGGTATTTGGATGCAATGTAATTTTTTTTTCACTTTTAGATGGTGTTTGATACGAGAGATCTTTTTAAGTGAGATTCCCGGGAATGTGTTTTCCGGGTAGCTTATTTCCTATGTTTGGTATTAAAAAAACTTACCCGGAAATCTTTTTAGTTTCTCTCATTCCCATCTTTGGTATTAAAAAAACTTACCTGAAAATATTTTTGTTTTATGAGGATTTTGGAAGAAAATGGGGGTATTTTTGTCCTAAAATTTTTTATTCCCGGGAATGTATAGGATACCCACCTGTTAAAATGATAAAATGAAGTTTTTAAGTTTCTTGGGAATCTCACATTCCTGAGAATATTTTTTCTATCTCATACCAAACATGGATAAAGAAATATTTTAAGTAACATTCACCTAATATAATTAATAATAACATATTGTTGCAGTAGATTATTATTATAATATTTTTTAAATGATTTTAAAAAAAAATTGAATTATCTCTGCCTCTAATTAAGTAAAGGGGCTGCAGGGGGTTCTGAATGAGAAAGGCAAGAGAAAGATGTACAAAAATATATAACATTACATGGGTATCTCAAGTAAGTTTGTTGTCGGTGAGAAGAAACTAAACTACTTTATTAGGAGACCCACGTAGATGTTAATTATTATGAATATGAAGACGACAATTGCTGCTTAAGGTGAGGCAAGTGAAAGAAAGAAACCAATTTTCTTCATTAAAAAAGAGAAATTTGATTGATATATTCTCACATAAGCATGTGAGCCAATCACTAATTAGCGAACATAGCACATCATGCAAATATAGCAATAAAGTCTCAGAAAATGAATTTTTGGGCTTTAATGGAAAAGGAATGGTCCTATTGTGTTCCAAAATGTGAGTGAGTTAATGATTCTTATTATAAATTGGCATCTCAATTAAGATGAGCACAGTGGACCAAAAACTTTAAGATGGGCATAGTGGACCAAAAAAAATTATAATGATGGTAAACCCTCATGTCCTATCTAAGCTGTATCCACCACCCCATGTTTCCTTAGATGCTATATATGCAAACAAAATGGACAGTCTCATTGAAACCATATTTCCAAAGATGATTCAAAAGTGCTTTTCTTTTTCTTTTTCTTTTTGTTTTTTCTTTTTTGTATCTTAATTAAAGAGAGAGATCCTTTTAGTTAAGTAGCTGTGTACGGAACGGGTAACGCCAAAGCATGATATGGGACTCCTACGCCATTTACATGTGCTGTCTCTTGGACACATTGATCGTTTTCTTCTTTTTTCTTTTAACATCACTTCTCGTCCTTTTAGAGGTCTCCAAGGTAACGTTTTGTGATTTATTAGTGGTCAAATTAATTATATTAATAATATATATCATATTAAAAGATAATTAATATGTATTTATAGAAAAAGTTAACTTTTATTATGCATATTAAAATTAATATATAATCATGTTGAGTTAATAGTTAATGTATCTATTTACATCTATTTAACTAGGATTTAAATTCCATTTTAAGCAATACATAGTAAACCATCTAGTTAACTTTAATGAATATGATAGCTCAAGTAACTTTTTATTCTAAAATAAATTACAGTTAAATTTCTTTGATTTTACCCCTTCTCTCCTTAAATATTGTGTACATTTTTTTATTAATATAAAATTCCTTTGATTTTTTTATGTCGTGAATAGGTAAAAGAAGATTAAAGTAATTAATGTTAAAATCGAATAAGTATTAAGTGTGATTTCATTAAACATTAATAGATATGTATGTAATATTCAACTTTTCATTTGCAGAATTAGATCATGAAACAAAATCACCTCAACCTTTCTTTTAAGCAGAAAACAAAAAAATTATGAGATAAAATGTTGGAAAGTTTCTAGCCAGTTTCTTGAACTACATACTTCACTAGCTAATTCAAAACCTGAGGAGGATAAGGGATAATTATCACACTAGCATTTCAAAAGTGAAATTGAAATTAAATTTTCTGTAATACTGGCAACTTAATTTATCACTTTGTCTCTGCCTTTAATGCCTCACGTCTCCCTTCCTTTCATTCATGGGATATTAATTAGTAGTTGATCAAGACCTAGGATGCTGAAATAAATTCAAATAACCAACAAATTATTACGAAGATAATGAAAAAAATATACTCCTTTACTTAGCTAATTCAGCTTCCATAACTAAATCAGTAAAATGATCAATAATCATCACTGTAATAATTGAAAGTTCCCATTAACCCAATTTTAAAGATATTGTTTATATATATTTTTTAACCACATGAATCCTTTTTCCAAAGTAACCTTATCAAAATTGAAAATATTTACATTATAATAAGACTAATGAAAATATTGTTTATGCAAAGAATCAAAAATAATTTTTATTTATTAAAATTACGTAAAGATTGTTTAGATATGAAGATCAATTTTTTTTTTTATTTCAACTTCTTTAACCAATGTCCTCAATGTATTGGTTAGCATGTTCAAAGGTTTTTATTGAGAAAAACTACCAGCAAGTGTAACCTATGTAGTGTTGAAATGAATTTTCAAATTACCTTGCTGTAGTCGCATATTAGAGTTTGAAAAAGTAGATGATATTACAAATTAATTATTGGCTCCAATTAATCCATGTATATTCCAAGTTATTTCTCTTACTATTAGCAGACTACAAGTTTTTAATGTGTAATTAAAATGGTGGGGAAGTAGAAGCTTGAGAAACATAGTACAACATGGGCTCGCATTTATTTTTGTGATGTTGTGGAAACGAGACACTCGTGAATAAAATACCCACATTTCTTTTTAACGTAGTAAAATCCACTTCCAACGATATATAGTATATTATGAAAAATCAAAATTCCTTCTCCTCAGTTTATGTAGTTCAGAGGCTTCTACACCCACACAACACAAAAAAAGGGCTTCCTTTCAGTTTATATCACAATGATTGTGCAATAATCTCTCAATGAGTATCACTACTACGAAATGATCAATAATTTTTCTATACAAAACATAATTGAAGTCACGTACGGTGAAAATTTATTTATATGGCAACATATGTAACAAGAGTTTGAAAAGTATTTCAGTATGTTATAGCACTTAATATATCCAAACTTTTTCTCTTAGAAATTCAAAGACAATACTATCATACAGGATTTATATCAATTTATACATCTACTCAACAGCTAATCTTCCTTAACTATATATCCAATTTGAACTCTCTCTCTCTCTTTCTTTCTCTCTCTCTCTCTCTCTCTCTCTCTCTCTCTCTCTCTCTCTCTCTCTCTATATATATATATATATATATATATATATATATATATATATATATTTCTTGGAAGTGCGCCCAACAATTAATCTTTTTCTTTCGGGAGGACAAACTAGTCCACTGACTCATATACCACTTTGGTCATTTTCAATAATAAAAGCATATGAAATTGAAGCGAGGCAAGGTCATTAATGTTAATTAGTGCTTCAATATTGAGAATGACACTTTTTGTTGCCAGAAGATGAAACTGAAACAAAAATGAGTTTTCCACAGCATATAATGGTGATCTTTATGCAACATTTGGGGTTTTCACATCAAAGAGAATCGAGTAATTGGAGGGAAGAGAAAGAGAAAAAGAGAGAGAAACCTATGAATTAGAAGGGGACTTGCGCTAGAACTTTTCCTCATTAACATATATGTCATGTTCTTTGATTATCACACAGTAAAAAAATTAGCTTAGTTGAATGTTCGTCCCCACACACATATATATATATATATATATATATATATATATATATATATATATATATATATAGAGGGTGAAGAAGAAAACAAACATAAGAATTAACTCACTCTACACCCCTAGTCCTTTTGATTAATGTATATACTTAATGTGTCATGAATTTTTTAATATTTAATTATGACACAATCAAAATAGTTCAATATTCATCCATGTTTATCTACCATTAAATTTGTAAACCACATACCGACATTCCAAACCACTTATTTGACATCGATTATTGATGTTTTAATGTTTATCCAACTAAATTAGCACTTGTTTAATTTAGTTTATTTTTTAAAAAAATAATTTTAGCTTATTATAATACTTCTACCAATCTCCAAAAAAAGATTGTAGACTCTAAATTTAAACGTCTAACATGTACTTATAATTGATTTTCCTTTATATACTCATTTCAAATTGTGTTCTCAATCTCATCATTGTCATGCTAATATTGAAGAATAAAGGGAGAAAAAAAAGAATGACCAAGATAATACTACTCACCTTCTATAAGGAGCATAAACAATTTGAATGAGTGTTGAGTTTTGCACAGAAAATCCCATTTTCCAAATGCAGAAAATAAAGGTGGTGTAGTCTTGATGGGGAAGAGGGGCACATGAAGGACTAACTCAGTAATTACAGGGTCTCCTAGTAGATGGTGAAATGGAAAAACACAATAATGTGATTCTCTGAATTCACACACCATATATGAGTTAGAATTGCACGTGCCCTGCTTCTCCATCTTGCTCAACATGCACCTAATTCTGATGATGCCACACTTTGCTCCTAGTACTTCATTCCATGACTCTTAACAAGAAAAATTAAAGGAAGGAAAAAGGGATATATAGCTAGAGAAAAGACAAAGGTTAGAAAGAGTGGTGAATTTTGGGATTCCCAAAGGAGCTTGAAGGCTAGTCGTGTATAACAAAAGAAGCAATTGAGAGTGTTTTTAAAGGTGGGCATGGGATGGGAACAAGAAATGAAAGGCTTAGTTGGGTGCGGGGCCTTTGAGTTTTTAACCCAAACAGCTTGTCACAAGTCATAAATAACAGGACCACACCACTTGATCACAAAGTATCAACATTCAATTACAAATATACCCTATTGGCTACTCCAAAATTTGTAATTAGGTAACCAATTCTGATTGAAATATATTATTCATCTCACGATATCATATAATAACCTATCAGGGTTGGACTCACAGTGGGATTTAGATGGTTACTTGAACATGTTAAAGATATTAAGATAAGTAGTATATTGGTTAGAAATTAGGAATGATAACAGGGTTGATTGAGATAGGTAGTATGTTATTGTTATTTATATACTTGAGTTGGAGATAATTACATTAGCAGATGATTGGGTATTGACGATCAATATTTTATATTTTTTAAAATAATAATAAAAAAGAAAATTTGGTATTATATATTAAACATAATATTATTTTAGTATGATATAATATAAATTAATATTATATAATTATAATTTTTATTAAAAGTATTATCTCATTATAAAATGATTAAATATTTAAAAATATTTAATAAAAAAATAAATATTAATAATCATGTAGGTACTCACGGGATGCGTAGTATAATAGTGGGGTATCCCTTGTTTGCGAGTATACATGTACTCATTACGGGTATACCCACATATTACTTGTAGGTGTAGTTTTTTTTGCTTTACCACTATTACTAAGAACTGTGGTTAATATGCACCTTATAAGACTTGTGGCAACCTTTACTTATAAGTCAACTTTTGAGTTAAGTTAATTTTGATATTGTCTTATGTGGTATTAAAGTTTCACCGGTTCAAATGTTGGGTATGTTCAATCCCGCAAACTTCATGTAACATATTTCTAGTCCTAAGCACGAAGGGACATTTTAAAATGTTAAGATAAGTCTCATATCTTTTAAGAATATATCAACCCTTAAAAAATATATATAGGTTGTGGTCTTATGAAGTATTTAAAACGGTGGTGGTGTTGGCAGTGATGGCAACCATAGTAGTAATAGCAACTGCGACGATGATAGTGGTGGCAATGAGAGGTGGTGGTGATGGTAGTAATAGTTGTAATGGTGGGAGTAACGATAGTAAATGAGAGAATTTATATTTCTTTCTTTTTTAGTAGAATTTTAATTTTCTATTTTTTAGTTATGTTAAAATTTCGTAAAAAAATTATTAAGATTTTCATATCTAAATAATATATTAAAATTAATAGCATTTAAAATCATTTGTTAAAATAAATTTCCTCATTAATTTTTTTCATCCAAACACTAGTAGTATTTTATTTTTTACGTTTTATCTCTCTTCACCGTATTTATTACCAGGTGAATCTTATCTCTCTTCTTCTCATCTTTTTACTATGCAATTTCTCATTCTGATTTATATGAGTAATTTTTGTGTGCGCATATGTAGAATAACTATATATGTATACAAAAATAGGAAGAATTAAAATAATAAATGACCTCTAAGTTAAAACATATGCTTAAAAATATTTAACATTAATTTCAGCCTTTAATTAGTTTTGTAGTCACTTGATTCCCTTAATAATTGCTCTTATAATGTTTTTACACATTTTTACAACTCGTATAGTTTTTATCATTTTTTAGATTTAAATATTTTTGAGTCCCTACATTGTACTTTTTTGTTGTGAAGTTCTTTTCAATTGTTTTTGGTCGCTATAGCCTTTTTTGCCTTTTACCTTTAGTTCCTATTTACATTTTTTTTTTATTTGGTTTAGTCTTTTCATTTATACTCCCTTTGATTCATATTATAACTCACAGTTTTATAGGATTAATGATATTATTAAAGGTAAATTTATTTTTTTAAAAATTTATCCTTTTTTAAAGTTAAACTCAACTATCAAATATTAATTATACATATATAAAAAATTAAATGTTTAAGAATAAACTAGAATAAAAAACATAATAAATATTCTTAATTTTTTAGGGACTTATAACATGAAATATTTCTTTTTTTTATTTTATGGGTTTATTTTTTAAAAAGTATTTTTTAAGTATCAAAATCAATAACTAGGGTCTAAAAACATTAAAAAGGGACTAGCAACAAAAAACGAAAAATAATATAGGGCTAAAACAATCACACACCAAAATTAATATAGAGGAAAACCTTATTTAAACATTTTTTTATTAGTTTATCTCTCTGAGAATTGAATTTCTACATATTATGTATACTCCATTCCAATTATCTAATTATATGTTTTTCTTTTTTTAAGGTATCTAATTTATTAATTATATGTTGATATACCACCTGCCCGACCGCGACGTACATAAAATATATTATGAGATCATATTGAGAATCTTACTTTGGGAAAACACAGAGATGTATGGATTAGGTAATTCATCAAGTTAGATTCTTAAATTTTAGATTTTATATCAGATTTACTTTGTATTTTATCTATTTAAAAGGTCAACTACAAAGAAGCCTCAAGAAAATTTCAAAGGAAGTTCAAGGATTAAAAGATCCAATCAGGTATCTATTAATTAGTAGGTAAAATTATACTTTTTAATCTTTGAAAGTTAAGTTGATTTCTTTAATTTTTTATTTATAAGGTCTATAATGTTTTTAAAGTTAGTTTAACTAAGTCATTTTTATCAATTATGTTAACCTTAATAGATATTGTTTACATGGCACATCAAAGACATTAACATTGGTTAAGGAAAAGCCACATTGCTTAAATTGCAATTGTCTTCTACAAATAAACAAATTTTCTTAGTTTTTTTTAAAAAAAAAATGCCTCCCTTGTCATTCAATTTGTAACCATTGAGCACCATCCTTGTTCAGTGCCAATACACACATCCTTGTTCACTGTTCTTTCTATTTGTCATAACTCAAACACAACTATCAAAACCAATAACCCATAAATAATCAAAAACTTAAAAGGAGAATGAAAAACCCATAACAAAACCACCTTTCTTTCTTCTTCCAAACCTTCTATGATGTAAGTGAAATGAGGCGATCCAAACATAACTATTCAAACCCATAACCCATAAATAACCAAAAACTTAAAAGGAGAATGAGAAATCGTATAAAAAAACCATATTTCTTTATCCTAGCAAACCCTACACGATGCGAGTGAAACAAGACGAGAGGTTTTAGGTGGAGTGCATGATGAGGGTGATAAAGGGGAACAAGGTATAGTGGGTCAAAATAACGAGGCTGAGTTACGGTGGGTTTGTTGGGTACTATATGGCAGCGATGTAGATGTATGGGTGATGGTGGTGTATGGGTCAGGGGTGTATATGGAAGAGAATGATGTTAAGAATGAAGATGCAAAAGGGTCATCAAACGAAGGTGCGGTTGTAGCGCACAATAGCATTTCCCAGTATAGGCAGGGGACGGTGGCAGCATGATGGTTCAAATTTGAGAGAGATTTTACCCCCCCCCAGTTAGTTTGAAGGTGTTTACAGTAGGTCATGGTCATTTCAAGGTATGGTTCCCTATTTTAAACTTATGGTGATTAAAATCATAAGAAAGCAACCACCACATATAAGTTTTTTTTGTAATGTCGCGTAAACTAGTCCTACTAGTTACGTTAAAATATTTGACGGTGGAGTACCTGCAATATAATTATATATGCCTATAATTATAACTTCAATATACAATTCATAAAACAATTATAACACATATTATGACAACAGAGTTTATAATAATATAGGTATATATGACTATTGGTTTGGCGTACCTGAAGACAAGCAATTCATGAATTCCCAAAAGTGAGTGTGTAATACTCCCAATATGATTGCCCTATATTTAATGTGTTACTGACTCTATGATAATCACCTACTGAGATAATGATTATATAGGCAAAAATCAGATAAGAGCAGAAACCTATCATTGGGCACATGGAATGGGTCAATCCATCATGGTCCATCCAATCAAAGAGCCCAATAGCTAAATCTATTTCAATACAAAATATATATGTAAATATTTATTTATTATAATTAATAACATAATATATTAATAAGAAAAATCTAACATTTCTTCCACTTGAATAGCATTATTAAATTATTAAGTACAAAATCTATATTATCATAACAAGTTATTAATTATCACCAAGAAATATAATAATTTCATAATAGCATACAATCATATCCGATAGAGATATACATTATACACCATAATAGTTTATATTTCAATCACGATATAGATACAAAAATATGAATTTCATTTCCACAAGTTCCAAGCATCCAAAATGCAACAAAAGATATGTCAATAAAATAATGTTAACAAAACATATCCAAAACAGAAAATTAGTCTCAATAAACAGATTACAAGGTAAAACTCCTATTAATCCAAAACATCAAAAGACCTGGCTAAACCCATATGGGCTACATGATTCTAAAAAGCTCCAACAGTCAAGCCTTTGGTCAGTGAATCTGGTACCATGCTCTGAGTAGCAATGTGCTCAATTCGAGTCTGAAACTCAAGTACTTTCTCTCTAACAAACAAGTACTTCATATCGAAGTGCTTTGAACAAGTAGATCTCTTATTATTCTGAGAGAGAAGTACCATAGTAGTATTATCACAATAAATCATAAGTGGCCTAGAAATACTTTCAACAATGCAGAAGCCAAAAATCAAATTCTTTAGCCATATAGCTTGGCGGGTAGCCTCATAACAAGCAATATACTCTGCCTCTATAGTAGAATTAGCTGTGATTGTCTGTTTGACACTCTTCCAGGATACAGCTCCCCTGCCATCATAAAAATAAAGCCTGAAGTAGACTTATGATCGTCAGGGCAACCTGTAAAATTAGAATCTGAATAACCTATGACCTCAAGTTGATCAAACTCTGCATAGGTTAACATATAATCCTTGGTTCCCTACAAATATCTCAAGACCTTCTTCACGGCTTTCCAATGACCCAAACCTGGGTTACTCAAGTATCTGCCCAAAGCATTAACATCTTAAGCAATATCGGGAGGAGTATAGACTTGAGCATACATCAAGCTCCCAATAGCAGAAGCATATAGAACTTTCTCCATTTCAAATAACTCTTTGTTGTTCTGAGGACACTGAGAATTAAAGAGTTTCTCACCCCTTTGAATAGGCGTAGTTAATGGGAAAAAAAGTACATATTAAACATTTTAAGGATTCTATCAATGTACCCCTTCTGAGATAATCCAAGAGTACCACAAGACCCATCACACCAGATTTGGATGCCCAAAACAACAGAAGCATCACCAAGGCCTTTCATATCAAAATGGCTACTCAACATGTTCTTTGTTTCATTCAAAGCATCAATGCAGCTGTTAGCAAGAAGAATATCATCAACATATAGGACAAGGATGATAAATTCTCACTTATCTTCAGGTAAATGCACTGATTTGAGGCATTTTCCTTAAAGCCAAAAGAAGTGACCACTTGGTCAAACTTCAAGTACCATTGTCTAGAAGCCTGTTTCAAACCATAAATGGATTTCTTCAACCTGCAAACTAAGTGTTCTTTGCCACTTTTAGCAAAACCATCAAGTTGAACCATTTAGATATCTTCAGCAAGATCTCCATTCAGAAAAGTTGTTTTGGCATCCATCTGGTGCAATTCCAAATCAAAATGAGCCACTATAGCCATAACAACTCGAAATGAATCCTTTGTGGAGACCGGCGAGAAAGTGTCTTTAAAATCCATGCCTTCTCTTTGATTGTACCTTTTCACCACCAACCTAGCTTTGTATTTCAACTTCGCCAGATGGTTTACATTTGGTTTTGAAAATCCATTTGCAGCCAACTGATTTGCAACCAGGCAATAAAGAAATAAGCTCCCAAACATTATTGTGAGCCATAGAAGCTAACTAATCATGCATGACATTCACTCATTCAGAAACATGAGAGCTAGAGATAGCTTGATCAAAACTAATACGGTTATTATCACCACAGACATCAAACTCATGTTCCTGAAGATACACAATATAATCATCCGGTATGGATGATTTACGTGCTCTTTGAGATCTTCTCATCACAGCCTTAACAGTAACATGTGCAAGTACAATTTCATCATTTAAAGGGGCATGGTCAATAGCAATGTCAGGATCTTGATAAGTTGCCACAGGTGCTGTCACCATCTCACCAACGATAGGAATATGTTCATTATTTGGTAAAAAGAGTTGTACCGATTTCTAGAATAGAAAATTATGGCGTAAGGACTTCAACTCTATCTTCTTCAAAGACAATTGGTCATGAGGCAATGCTCCTACTACCCAAA
The DNA here is from genome assembly GCA_037962975.1 of Clitoria ternatea. NCBI lineage: Eukaryota > Viridiplantae > Streptophyta > Magnoliopsida > Fabales > Fabaceae > Clitoria > Clitoria ternatea. The sequence goes on along the minus strand of CM075672.1, from coordinate 247,426,183 downwards.
TCATCCTCAAAGAATACTGCACGATCAAACACTATTACTTGTGTAGAGTGAGAAAGACAATAGAATCTGCTACCTGTTGAACCCACACAATAACCAATGAAGAAGCCGCTAACAGTCTTCAGACCAAGCTTCTTCAACGCATGGTTATAGGGTTTCACTTCTGTCTTACATCCCCAAACACGCAAGTGTTTCAAACTTGGTTTCTTTCCAGTCATCAATTTATAAGGCGTTTTTGGTATAGATTTGCTTAGCACTTGATTAAGAATGTACATTGCGGTTCTCAAGGCATCTCCCCGAAGAAAATCAGGTAAAGAAGATGGACCCATAATAGATCTCAACATATCCGTAAGCGTGTGATTTCTCCTCTCTACTACTCCATTTTGTTCAGGTGTACCTGGCATTGTATATTGAGCTTTAATGACATATTCTTGGAGGTATCTAGCAAAAACATGATTTATCTTAAAGAAAATCTATCCAGCCAAGGAGAGTAATCGTCTATGAATGTAATAAAATACCTATATTCATTCATAGCAATGAGTGTGTTAAAGGTTCCATCCCAAAACCAGTTGGCAATGATTGGAGTTGCCCAACATGCCCCCTCCAACAAAGCCTGCTGGACCAGGCAAGGGGTAACTATTGACCCACAACAAAAGGGCAACTTTTTGGCCCATATAAACCGAAAAGAATACTCTAGCTTTGATACCATGTTAAAGGTTCCATCCCAAACCAATTGGCAATGGTTGGAGTTTCCCAATAGGTATTTAAACCATGCAAAATATGATGAGGCAGGCAATGTGGGACTTCCAACATGCCCCCTCCAATGAAGCCTTCCAGACCAGGCAAGGGGTAACTTTTGACCCACAACGAAAGGGCAACTCTTGGCCCATAAGAACCGGAAAGAAATGCTCTGGCTTTGATACCATATTAAAGGTTCCATCCTAAAACCAATTGGCAATGGTTGGAGTTGCCCAACAGGTATTTAAACCATGCGAAATATGATGAGGCAGGTAATATGGGACTTCCAATAGAGTGTAATAAGCCCACACATGTCATTGTGAATCAACTTAACATGACATCATAGCGACTCTCATATTTGTTCTTGGGTTTAGTAGTAAGCTTAACTTTAATGCAAGCCATAAAAGTGTCAAAATCAGAGAAGTCCAAATCGGGTAAAATCTCATACTTAATGAGTTTCTCAATACAAGGCCTGTAAATATACCCTAAGCGCCTATGCCATAACATGGAAGAGTTCTCATCAACCCTGCCATGCTTATGCCCAACAACAGAATTCACGCCTATATCAGAAAGAGTCAACATATAAAGATTATCACAAAGAACCCCATGTCCAACAACAGAAGATTCAAAATAGATGCCTAATTTTCCATTGCCAAACATAAAAGAATAACCACAATTATCCAAAATAGAAAAAAAGACCAGGTTTTTACGAATAGAAGGAACATAAACAATGACTTTTAGAAGCAAAACATGACTAGAGGGAAAACTCAAAGAAACAACTCCTGTATCTTCAACAGGAACTCTAGCTCCATATCCTTAGGCTTGTGAACCCCTGCAAAGAGTTCACCACATGAATAGTTGTGCCTGAATCAAACCACCAAGTATTAAAAGGAACATCAACAACATTGGATTCAAAACAAGCTAGTGCATGAGGTGTACTTTCCCTCTGATTCTTCTTTAGGATATAGCAATTCTTCAGCATATGTCTAAACTTCTTGCAATACTTGCATTCTCCTTTGAAAAATTTTCTGTTTGGACTGAGGTTTAACCATGTTCTTTGTTTTCTTGTCATTGTGAGTTTTATGAACAGATTTGGACCTTGAAGTGGTATCAGCAAACTTATTCTTGTGAGGTTTATCAGTAACTGAACAACTCCAGACTTTTCTTTTTTCATAGCCTCTTTCCCTTAAGTGACAATGGCAATAGTCTAATCAACAATCAACTCATGATTTTTTAAGTATTATAAGAAGTCCTCAAAACATCAAACTGGGTAGGAAGTGATTTTAGAATTTTCCAAATCAGGTAGCTATCATCAATCTCAAACTTCATCCCCCTCAGTTATGATAATGCACCATTTTTAGCATGTGCTCAGGAACTCCACTAACACCATCATATCTAGTTTTATCAAAGAGTGAGGAATAATGGCTCTTCTCAACTTTGTCAAAAGTCTTAAAGTTTTTTCCAATGGATTTTAGGAAGGTTACAACATTGTCATTTTCTACAATACTCTGTCTGATTGACTTCTCCATGGTGAACTTTATCACCATCAAACACACTCGATTCGAGTGATCCCATTTCACACGATAAGCCCTTTGGTCAATAGTTGACTCATTAGTAAAGGCGAGTGGCTTGTTTTCCTCAAAGCTAAGTCAATGTTGGCTATAGCCAAATATAGATCCAGAGATTCCTTCTAGTCCTCATAATTAGTCTCATTCAACTTTTTTACCAAAGCCAGTATCAATACTGATATATGAAAAATAATCAATATGCATAATTAGATCATGCAAAATACAGTGTGCCCATCACAAAATTTCTTATTAATTATAATCTTATCTAAGGGTCTCATATTATAATAAATAAGAAATATTCACAAAAGGATACAATACATAAAATTTCATGTCATAAAATCCTAACACCGATAGGGCATTAGTACAATTTTGACATAAATAAAAACACAAGTGCATAGTATTTGTCAAATCACATTGACAACAACACATCGATAGGATGTAATTATTATTAATGCAATATAATATATAGATATTTATTTTATTTTATTTTATTTTCATAAGTCCTGTATAAACGGTCTCACGATAAGTGGGATGACATTTGTACAAAACAATTAAAAAACTTATATACAATTTTACTTAGCATATGTAATATTCTGCCACATAGAATTAATATCATACAATTTAAAATTATATACTGCCACATGAAATTAATATACTATCAATTTATATATAATGGCATACGAGCATAATAGTAGCACGCAACAGTGGCATATATATATATATATATATATATACTTTTAATTGTGCCAAAAATTAAAAAAAACATATCTAAAATAGAATGGCAATGATATATATATATATATATATATATATATATATATAATTTTAACTGTAACAGCATATGTATAATGGCACGTAATCATGGTATATATATATAATAGTGGCACGACACGTTTAACAACAAATAATGACAAGCAGCATGAACATGGCATATACATATAATAGTGGCACGTAGAATCATATAAAAGATGTATTATGACTCATGAATATATATATATGCACAAAATATATTTTACAATATAACGAATGAGCAAAAATTTACTGGAAGGTGCAACAACACATGCTATTGGAAAGGATCCAAAACCCTATCTGAAATATGTTTAAATAATTAAAATGTATTTACTTTATTGTAAAACAAATTCTAAAGAATTTGAAATTTACACAAACAGATAATTTTTTTATCAGCAAGAAAATAATATTAAAATAGGTACAAAGGCTACCTCAACCCATATACAAAGAACAACCAATTACAACCTTGTAAGACATAAAAAAGGTTCCCTATACCACTCTATAAATCCTTTAGAAAAACCTTTCATACGAGACTTAAGCCAACCCAACTACGAAATTATACTAGTTCAAACATTTTCGACACACAAACACCCTGATTCCTATAAATGACATTATTATGACATTCCCAAATCATCCAAACAATAGCAAATCAAATAACAACAAGTCCATGAATCATTCCAGGACCACTATCGAGTCCTAAAAAACCTTCAAAAATACCTTTACCCTCACCAGGCAACACTGAGTAAAAACCCAACCAGTCAAAACAAGTCTATCATCAAAGATATGAGGTCTTGCGAAAAAACATCAAGTGAAATATAGATTCCACACACTCGTTACAAAAAACACAAAGCAACAATGAAGTATCCATGTTAATCTCACGAATAGCTAAATTTGACTTGGATTGTATTTTATCGATCAAGAGATGCCATCCAAAACTCACCACCTTAAGAGGAACTGTAGTATTCCAGAACAAATGAGCAAAAGATGACCCCACAACTCCAGATCATGACATATGATATTGTAAGCTGAACATGAAGAATAACAGCTGGAAGAATCTCCTAACCATGACTAAGAATCTTGAGATGTAAGATAAACACCATCAAACTCATTTGACATTTGATGTAAATATGACACTAATTCGTGCTCCCAAACAAATAACTCTCCCCAGACAGGGACGGGAACAACCTTCGGGCTTCTCGTATACACATCCAGTTAAGGCTACCCGCCACTATGAGGTGGATCTATAACGCAAACAAATAATGGTTATTAACATGTTCAGTTACGCAAAGAAAGGATAAGGAACATGGCCACTATTTCACTAATCTATAACATAGCTCCACTTTGCACACACAATATACGTTCATATCCTCTTCCTTACTAAACAAACGAGAGAACAACAATTTTGGCTTTCTAAAAGACAAGGAACACAATAGGGAAAATTATGGAAAACTAAATTCTGTAATTTTATTTTATTTATCATTCATGATACTTTGATACCATTTGTAGTATAATTATATATGCCTATAATTATAACTTCAACACATAATTTGTAAAACAATTATAACACATATCATGACAACAAAGTTTATAATCATATAGGTATATATGACTACATGATTTTACTAAAAGCGTACCTGAAGATAAACGATCCATGAATTCCTAAAAGTGAGTGCGTACTACTCTTAATCTAATTGCTCTATATTCAGTGTATTACTAACCCTGTGATAATCACCTAATGGGATAATAATTATATAGACAAAAATCATATAAGAGTAGAAACCTCTCACTGGGCACATAGAATGAGCCAACCCATTACAGTTCATCCAATCAAAGAGCCCAATAGATAAATCTATTTTAATACAAAATATATCTGTAAATATTTATTTCTTATAATTAATAACATAAAATAGAAATAATAATTCAATCTTGCTAATCCAAAAAATTAATATAATAATATATTAATAAGAAAAATCTAACAGGACCTAGTTAAGCTAATTTTCAAAACATTAGGGACGTATTTGGGTAAAAAATTATAAGGGGCCAACTTGAACCAATATTCAAATGTAAAAAACCAAAAGTATAATTTTACTTAATTACTATGCACACTAAAATAAACAAAAAATAAAAAGATAGTTATCAAAGGTATATATGTATATATATTTATAGTTTTTAATATGACATTTTAAACGATATAAAAGTAGAATATTTTTTTATAGGACATTATGATTAATGGAGTTTTTTAATTTTAATATATGTTTAACAGGACATATTTTATAGTGCTTCACCAGTAAGCTTATTGGAAGATGGCAACGATTTCAGTAAAGAGGTTAAAAATTCTTCCTGTATTTGCATGAACCAACACATATCTGTTTGTGGCATCTGAGGTTTACGTTGAGATGTCATAAACGACTACAAAGGTAGCTTAGACAACACTATAAGTAATTTATCACTTGTATAGTTGTCCCCATATCCTAGCTTTCAAAAAAGTAATTACAAAAATTTATAGAAGGAATACGATAGAAGGATAGCTGCAGAGATTATATGGGCGGTTTCTCGTACAAGCTAGGGAAGTGACTGAAGGAACACCATATTTCTTATATTAGAGCGTCTTTACATAACAAAGAGAGGTGAAATTGATGAAGATTTACTCCTTTTATAGCCAATCCTTAAAGGACAAAAAGGCTCCAAATAATAGACGTCATTATGGGGGAAAGGGCGCATGCGCGACCTTTCACATACTAAATGACAGTTGTATAGAAATTTAAGCATCAAAATGCCAGGTGTACCTTCTCAAACTCTACTACAAAAAAGGATATCATCTTTGTTATTCAAGTGGCCTCAATACTCAAGAGGGGGGTGAATTGAGTGTTTAAAAAATTTAACTTGGAATGCCCTTGAACTTGGTTCTTTATGCAATCTTAATGAGATATGCAAAACTTCTCAAGCAGCAACAATCAAATACACAATAATTTGTCTGATTTAAGATAAAGGGCTTTTTGAGACAAGTGAGACTTAACAGAAAAATGAGAATCAAGAGAGAATAATGGTTTGGTAATTTTATCAAACAGTTGGTGTGCAGGTAGTTTAGTAACTTCTTATGAACACAATTAATTCAAGCAATCAACTCAGGCAATTTAACAAACAGTTAGTATGCATACACAAGTAAAGAGTTCAAGGTAAGAAGAAATGCAAACCAATTTAACGAGTTCCACTAATCTGGTGTACGTCTCACCTTTAAGCAACCCACTTGAAGGATTCCACTATTGAAGATTTGAGATACAAGCTTTGAGCAATTGTCTCCTAGTGTCCCACACTCAAGAACCTAATTCTCACAAGCAAAGGGCAACCCACCCAATCTCACAATATCTCAATATCCCAAAGGTTAAACCCCAACCTTTGTAACCACTAAACCTAGAGTGAAATTTGGTGTTTGATGTTTGTGTTTACTAGCAATATATTCTCTCAATAGAGTGAATAATCAAATGAAGAGCTCTCTCAATTTCTAACTCTCAACAAGAGAGGATATACAAGTTCTAAGCTCAAGGATGCAGAATATACAAAGAAAATGAACTCACTAAGCACAAGTGTAAGTAAGGATTGATTGCCTCTTGTGTTGTATGTTGTGCTTGAGTTGGGGAGCCATTTATAGAGCCTTTGAGGTCCTCATAGCCGTTGTGCATCATGGTTCCAGCTTGTCTCTACGTATAATGGGTTATGGGTCTTTGTTTCCCACTTAAATCTGTCTTTTTAGTGATGTTTTCCACTACTTGAATCGATTCATTAGTATGTGAATCGATTCACATAGTTTTGTTTTGGGCATTTTGAATTTTAACCACGTGTGAATCGATTCATGCTTGGTGTGAATCGATTCATAACTTGTTGTTTTGAGTTTTTGAGACTTCCAGGCCTTTGAATCGATTCATACGTGTAAGAATCGATTCATGCATTGTTGTTTGGTGCTTTTCCATGTTCTTTGATATTTCCTTGATGTATTTTAAGTCATGGTTCCTTTCCTTGATCTTCATGTATTGCTTTCTTGATTCTTTTGATCATTTGGGAGCGTGTTCTTCATGGTTTCTTGATCGTAGATTTTAAATGTATCAACTTCTTGTATTTCCTTTTGAATTATGCATTTGTTTATGGTCCAAGAGTAATGTTCTGCTTGTACTTGAGTACTTGTCATTATCAAAACTAATCTGCAAAATGCAAATACAATCTTGAACCAGTAAAAGGTCACATCAGTTGGAAATTTTAAAAGCAAAAATTACAACATTAATGCCGTATAAAATGATACAGAGCCTATTTATATTAGCCCATTGAAGCAACTCCAAGCCACTTCAACAGGCTAGGGGAAATGATATGGCCTAATACTGATACTGTTATTTGTAGGCCCATACCAGCATCCAATATCAATATAAGCACCACAGTATCGTTCTTCATAGAATCGTTAATAATTGATAATAACGAGTTGGTATCAAATAGATGTTGAGGGGCATACTAGGGGTACACTAGTCAACACCTGCAAATATGTTAGGAATGTTCACATTTGTGTTAGTTTTTCTCGTACTTTACAAAAAAATATTGACATGGGTATCATGACATAAATTCATCACTTGACTTCTATAAATACCTCTCATTTACTATGCATAAGGTACACTTAACTCAACCCAAATGCTTGAGCTCTGATATTGATATCGCACTGACTTAAGCGTTAAAGTGTCTTTGCATATGACATTCTATTTTGTCTTTCAATACGATATATCGATGTATGTAAAACATAATACTACAAGACTCTAAGATCCTCCATGGATTTAAGGAGATAATACTAGATCCTACTGAATCGATATAAAAGATCACAAAATCGAAGTATGGTACCCCATATTTGTTGTCTTGGAAGATACATTAGAAAAACTAATTGTTTAACACCTTTGTAAGAGAATAGGAAATAAAAGAAAGAAAAAGGAAAAAAGGAACCTTTATGCTAATTATTTTCTATCATAAAATATTTTTACTTTTTAAATTGTTTAAAATGTGTTCTGATATACATGAGAAAAACCGATATGTTTAAAACCTTTATAAAAAACACGAAAATAAAAGAAAGAAAAAGAAAAACAGAACCTTTTTGCTTAATATTTTCTATCATGTCACATGCTTACTTATGGGAGCGACAAAAAATAATACCCAAAATGAATACTACATATTCTTTAAATAAATGTGTATATGTATTGTATTACCTGAACTCGTATAAATATTTATATTTATTTATTTTATTAAATATATTTTGATATTAAGATATTTTATTTTTAATAAGGTAAAAAAATAATATTATTCCATAATAATATTTTTAATTTATAAAGTTTTAATTATATAATATAATATTAATTTATATTATATAAATAAAATAATCTTATATTTAATATAATATATAGTATTTTCTTTATTATTATTATTATTATTTAAAAATATCAAATATAAATAAATATTCATAAATAATAACCCTTATATTCATATACTTCTTTTAACCGTTAATACAAATACGGGTAGCGTATTATTCACACCCACCCTCCTAGTTTTCCTCCCTCCAAGAGAGGGGTTAGCTAGTATAGATATTAATTTCAATTCATTGAACCGAAGAGGAAAAAGAAATTAGAACATACATCAAATTTGGAAATTTTCTAAAATTGTAAGCCAGTTAAAATAGAAAGGAGAAAGTACAAAGCTCCATGCTGCACCACTTTACCGGGATTTCAAGACTAGGACTAATTTTATCATCAATTAAATGCACATGTGGCCAAAATAAAAAACGTTGTCGTTTTCATATCTCACCGTGAATAGGAAAGCTAAAGTTACTTTAACCACCATAACTACCAAATGAGCAATATGCACAAGTTGCATCACGCCATGAATATAATTACATAGCAACATGCAAGTATAAATAAAATCACAAGAATCTTACCCGTATAAATTAAAATCATGAAACATCATAATGCCCCTTATCTCTTGATCTAACTTTGGTGTATATTTATTTTGTAACATTGTGTCATTTTATATGATGATAATGAGTTGGAATGAGATAGGTAATTATTGAGGAGGTTTTGAATAGACCAATCTTTGTGAACCATATTATTCTTACCCTCATTGTGAAGTGGATAATATGATCAATGAGCCATTCTTTTGCACGAGGTTGTTAGCATATTATTTTCATGTCCACAAAACATGCCCAAATTGTGTGTCATGGTCACAAATGTTGCTGTCTCAAGTTTTGCGACACTTCTCTTCCTTAAAAATTTACTATAAAACAAATAAAATAGAGAGAGATAAATCTCTCCAAATAATATTAATATTTGATCAACATGAATTTGATAACTTCTCAAAGTTCAAATGTACATTATTATTTGCATTATTAATGTTGTTCCACCAATTATGTTTGAAAGCGATTTTTAAAGAAACAGTGACAGGAACTGAAGATAGCGGTTGGCTATATGGTCTCCACAACGAGTTTATCATGCTTGGTAAATCCGGGATTTGTCAAACATAAAAGGTACTTGCATAGTGGAAAATTTTCTTTGCTTCAATAATCACTTGATAGCTTTTTTGTTTTCTTGTTTTTGTGCTCTTGAATATTCTTTTCTAACCAGCCTAACTGCGAATTCTTTGAATTGAATTATTCAAATGATCTTGCACATGGAATTGTTGATTTATGGAACACAAGGACACAAATGGGTATTGAGGCTTATTTTTTTCCTTTCTTTTGTTATTTCTTTTTCTTTGTCTTCTTGTTGAAGTGGGTGAAGTGTAACAGTCAAATGTTTAAATTTAGACGGTAAAATTATACATAAATAATTATGATTAAAAAAAATTTTAAATCACATGATTATTTACAAAATCATATATTTTTTTTAAAAAATTCACATAATTTTAATCATTCATAATAAAATTTAAAAATTTAAATTTATTATTTTTACTGTCACCTAAACCTAAACCAACTTCTCTCCTAAGTTACATCCTACGTAAATATATATTTGTTCCTACTTTCCTACTCTAGAGAGGGAAACATTATTTCTTTATAGTTAGTTTGGCAGATATCATTTCTCTACCTCTATTACAAGTTGCAAGATTTTTACTTCTTTGGAACTCATCATAATCTAACACGTTTGAGAGTAAGATAGACGAGTCTTACACTTCGTTCTATTGAGGAGAAATTGATTAAAAAGAAACCTAATACAAAGAAAATATTAAGAATGAAACTTACTAAGAAAAATACAGAAAATGATGAAAATGAAGTGTAAATTTTCTATTTACTTGATCAGTTGGTAGAAAAGTTTAAGAATCTGATTCAATGAATTCTAAGGACGTTTGGTTAAAAAAAGATTTTATATTATTTTATAATATTTTCCAAAGTTTAATGGTAAAAAAATAAAATATAAAGATTATTTTAAGTATTTTCTATACACACTTTTGTAAATAGAAAACAAAGTAATAATCTTATAATTAAAAGTGAAAAAATAAAAAAAATACCTTTTAAAGCTAAATAAAGTTTGATAATTTGAAAACTCAAAACTTAAAACTAAAAATTAAATTTATTGTTTTAAAGTAAAGTTTTCAAACTGTTTCAAACTATATTATAGAAATAAAATTAAAAATTACCTCAAACGGAATTTAAATTTAAACCTTTTCCGCTAAAACAAGCCGAGGGTAATAGAAATTTTTTATGTAAAAAAGTTTTCTAAAAAGGGGAGGTCTCACCATATGTAGCTCCTTAAAATATACAAAGTTACATACTAAATAGACCAGAATTGATGAATTTTCACATCAGCAGAGGGGAAAATATATGAAAGAATTCATGGTAGCTTAGGACATAGTCAAGAAAATCTCCAGTATCCTATTAGACATAAACAGGAACTAGCAATGCCTAATATGTAGCAACCTATGATACAAGGCAGAGAGAGGTCAAAAAATAGACATATAGCAACAATATAGAGACACATGTGTGTGCTTTCGATTCCTAGGCCCATGTAGATTTGTTTTTATTATAACAATATCTTTAAAGAATGGTTGGATTTAGAAAAAGTTTGTGCTATTCCACAACAACATGCATAGGTGTTATCATGGTGCCATTTTATGCTTCAAGAAAGGGCCATCATCATGGTAAGTGTAAAATATCACAATCAGAAATATATTATATTCATACTTTGGATGAAATAAAATAAAAAAAATATTAAAAAATTGGTTTTTGAATGGATAGTAATGAAAGAGAAAAAAGTGAAAAAAATATTTTATTATTTGAATGGATGAAAAAAGTGGATGAAAATTAATTAATTAAATAAAAAAATCAGTTTTATATATAAGAATTTATTTTTTATTATAATAAATTTTATTATATAAAAATTATTTTTTATTTTTATAATTTTAATAATATTTAATAAACTATTAATATTTATTAAATAATAGTCTCACCAAATTGTCTTTCATATTATAGAAGAATTAATTTCGGTCTAACACCATTTTTTTCCTTCCAATTTTTATCTTCTTTTTTCTTCTATCCAAACTTTAACGTTTAGAATTAAATATTTAATATGTAAAATTAATAGAATTGAGTATTTACACATAATCTAATAATAATACCCATCAAGTTTTGATATTATATTAAAAAATCAATTATCTTCATCTTAAAAGGCACTAGTGGGGACGTTTTTCACCCCCACAATGCATGCTATGTGTGAAAATAAAGATTAGTGCGCCAGTGAAAATTTTTCCTTTTGGGTCCTGCATGAGGTTCATGTGTGTTGGACATTTTGGATTCTTGGAACCAACCAAATCATGGCATTTGGCAAATTAGATAATGAAAGCCAACCTTGGAGAATGGAGTATCATACTGCACTAGTATGGCCAAACCTTATAACTTTGTTGTTCATTTGTATGTTTATTAACCATTTTGTTTAATACTTTCAAGCTCCAACCATATAAGCTACCCTTTTGGCTGGATGGTATATTGATAATATTCAGCCCATTGACCTGGCATTCCACTCCACTAGGACATTGACAATGATGTGAGTAGTAGAAGACAATGTTAACCAAATATATATTATAACATAATATAATAGGCATGTTTGAAAAGAAATAGATTTTAATATAAAAAGTATAAGAATATATGAAAAGAGAGTTAGATTTTGGAAGGCCTTTTAGGATTTTACAAATCTATTATCCCAGACACGTCAATTTTGTAAGCTACACTTGACATCACATTCTAAAAGAAATAGTTAACTAACAAATAAAATTAGTGGTTTATGTGGTGTTAACCAAAATAAGGAGTTGGACAAAGAAAGTGGGTAAGGTGGCATTGGACTCTGTTTAATGGGTATATCACTTGCAACCACAATATCAAATAATGGAGCCAAATAATATATAATTAAAACTAGTAAATTAATTAATAAGTGGGAAACGATTAAAAATTTTGTAATGATAACACTCAAACACATTTTGTAATCACTGCAAATAATCATCACTAACACAGATTAAGACTTCATTATTGATTCTGAATAGTGTGTTTCTTTGGATCAAATAGTTGTTACAACAAAAAACCAACTGTGAATACAGTACTTTACTCAATTTTGACTTGCTTTTTATTGGCAACATTTTCATCATAAGCGTTAATAAAGTTGGGAACATGCAAATTCAATTGAACCACAAATGCATATAATCTGTCCTGTATATGAAAATAGCTTTTTCCACTTCAAACAAAGTTTGGAATAAAAGGATTTTGGCTTAGTACCTAGCACCATCATATCGTCATGGTAGCGCAAGCAGGTCAAAAATCTACAATTTTTTCACAATATTCTTTGACTTATTTATGAGACTGAGAGAGATTAAGCAAAAGCTTATAGGGTAGGGACAAGAGGCATTTCCCTAGTGAAATGCATGATTGCTAATCTTGTCCAATCAAATGGAGAAAAAAAAAAGCAGGAAAAGATTATTCAAAGATCACAATTTTTTTTCTTATCATGTCTCTAATGAGATAAGGATAGTGTAAATCTGAATTATGTACTACAATTTATATGACCTCATCATTATGTGTAATTGAGTGTGAATGTGGTTAAACATGTAGTGATAGTTTAGCCACTAGATTAACCTATTTGGTAATTGTCAGATACAGAAAGTTGCACTTATCTTCAAGGGTATATAGGAAACTCTTTTCAGGTATGGCTGCATAATTGAATCATTTAATACCTTTGATGTTGAAAGGGAGTTGAAGGAAATTTTTTTACTTGGGGGAATACGTTCCAGTCATTTTGTTGTTTCCATGAGTTAGACCAAATTTTGCTTAGGACTTGGAAACATACAAGATTATTATACCTAGGCTAGCAGGTAACATGGTGAATAGCATCTCTTTGTGTAGTTTAGGGGACAAAAATGAGCACCTCCATCATTCCATGGTATGCAGGAAATGCACATTTTGGTTGCACTAATAAACTTCAGTGATAATTCAACCCTCCACTCATTTTAAGAAAGTGGAACTTTGGGATCAAATCATACGATTTCTTATTATAAAATGAAGAAAAAGAAAATCAGTGTGAGAATATTTTTAAGAAAATCAGAGAGATGTCCAATGTGCCTTTTGGGTCAAAATGTCAATGAAATGCACTCATTAGATTCCACTCTCTGCTAAAACCCTTTAACTTAGGCCGTTCAGGGTGATTCCAATCGTTGTTACAGTGGTGATGATAGTTTGTGATAGCTGAGATGATGATGGCGTGTGGTTGGGTCATTAAAAAGGTGGTGATGAATGTGGTGGTCATAAATGTGATGGTAGTAATGATGATAGTGGTAGTGGAGGGGTAATAATAAAGTGGAGGTGGTGATGGTCATTACGATTGTGGTGATAATGATGGTGATTACGACGACAATAATAATGATGGAGGATGTGGTGACAAGGGGAATGAAGTGTTTGCAACAATAATGATAGAGTTGGTGATGATAATGGTGGTGATAATGACAATAGTGACAAGGGTGATGATGGTAGCATGATAATGATGGTGGTGGGCAATAATGGTTAAAAGTTTATAAAACAAAAACAAAAACAAAGAAACCATTTTTTTAAAATAACTAAAAGTTGTTTTAAAAATAAGTAAAAAATCATTTTAGCAACTTATTTGCTGACTAAATTTTGTCTTTAACTTGATTTTTAAAAATAAAAAATTAGAAACTCGTAACTACCCTCAATGTATTTTAGAAATTAAATTGTTAGATAATTCTTTTGTTAAAATAATACCTTACAACATATTTTTGTAAAAAGTAATCTTACAACATAATTTGCATTAACCATCTTATGAATATAGTAGTAAGTTATTTTAACTTAATTTATGATGTCCAGTTAAAGTCTCGAAGACCAATTATAAAAAAAAAAGTCTCAAAGACTATCCATTACACACACACTCACACACACACACACACACATACACACACACACACACACACACACACACACACACACACATATATATATATATATAAAGATATCTTGGCCCTCCTTTCTTACTCTAAAGTACTAGTCCTCTCTTTTTTCTAATGGGCAAAGCCAACCCTAAGCCGAAAAAAGAAAAACGTTTTGCACAAGAAGAAAAGGAAATCTTGAAAAGGACTTTGAGACATGGAAAAAGAAAGGATAAGAGACAAGGACCAAGCCTTATTTTACCTAATAGGTCTTAGCACCCCCTCCTAAAAAAAAACCAAGTTGGTGGCTAGGGTTTCAAGAGTAGAAGACCTCTCATTTGCTCTATAAAAGGGAAGGAAAAAGAAGAGAAAATGATCCTTGATTTGGTTTTTAGTTTCTTCTCATTAAGTTTTTTCCTTGAGGGTCCTTGTTTGGCTCTTATTTTTTAGGGTTTCATATTTTTTTTAGGTTCTCTCTTTAGATCTTTTCTTTTTAGGGTTTTCTTATTGAAGTTTCCAAAATGAAGGAAAGCTTTTTTTATTTTCATTTTCATCTTTTTAATAAGGGGCTAAGGGTTCGAGAGGAAATAAAGGAATATCCATTGTTCTTCTACACTTGTAAAACCAAAAAGAGAAAGTGAAGTTGTGCATTGTGTAACATCTTATTTTCTACTCAAACAATAGATAAGTTTTAATGAATGTTTGATGTGAGACGTTTACCTACCTATCACAAATAAGATGGAGTATATAGAGTCATCAATACTTTGAAAACCAGTTTATCCTATGAGACGGATAATTTATATTTCACAACTGTTTTATGATTCAAATATTTTTCTTTACTTTAATCACACTAGTGACACTAATGTAATTGTATTTGTGACATGTTTGCTACTAATTAGTTTATTATTAACTAATTAACTATTTTAATTATGAGATTTTATTACCTATATTTATTTCTTCTAATACTAACAAAATATTTTTTTTATTATGATTATATAATTTATTACATGTCATAATTTCATTTACTACTCACCTATTAATGAGATACTCTTATAAAGAAATTTTTGTAATTTAATAAAATACAAATATATTTATTTTTAGTCATCAGGAAATAAAATGATATATATTTAGAAAAATATTTATAATATTTTTGAAAAAATTAATTAGAAATGAAAAATTTAAAATGAATGAAGTAGTTTTTAAAGTTTAAGAAATTATTTCAAATAGATTTTAAATGTAAAAGATTTCTATTTTTCATTAATTTTATATTTTTATAAGTCCATATTTAGGATTAAATTAATACGGAAATTTTTAAATTGGAATTTTGAAGAAACTAGACTATGGTCCTTTGGAAGTTTTTTATAGTCATAATATTTGTGATTTTTTTGGAATTTTTCTATGAATAATTCAAAAATATTTTAAAAATAATATATTTTGATTAATTTTATATTCATACAAAGTTACCTAAAATAAAATATTTTTACAAGAGTGTGAAGTTAAATTATCAAAAAATTTAAAAAATATATTACAAGTAGATTTATCTAAAAATATTCTGTTTGAGTAAAAAATGTAACTTTTACCAATTCTAACGGAATGAAAAAAGTATCACTAGATTTTTATTAACAGAAAATTTTAGAATTTAAATTTTATATTACTATTCTTAAAATTAGTTAGGTTTATTATGATATCGCTATATTTCAAAATGAGTTAATTTTAGATTTTTTAAATATAAAAAACTTAAAGTTGCTATTGATTTCAATAATTCAGCCAACATTTACTATACAAATTACTGTGCATATACGAAAATTTTAAAAGTTACATAGTGTGATGACCATAATTTTCTTCCATGTATAGTAAATTTTATAATAAAATAATAGAATACACAGTAACAAATTTCCTTATAAATACCGACGATAATAATGAGTGTAGGGAAGAAAATATCTTTTGACGAAAAGAGTTCTACCAAAATTACGAGGTAATAATAACTTTCTTTCATACTTTTGTCATGATTATTAAGTTTATTTTTATATTATTTTAAAATCTATTATTGTACTAAATATAATATTATGATTTGAAGTTCTTATGCTAAATAGTAAGTTACTATTGTGAATAGTGAACTACTATTATGAATTACTATTTAATGGTTACTATTTACCATTTATTATTTACTATACTAATTACGATTTACTATTTATCGAATTACTGTTAAATATTCACTATTTATTATTTACCATTTACCAATTACTATTCATTATTTATCGGTATTATTTATGGTTACTATTTATCATTATTATTCACGGTTACTATTTACTATTACTATTCACAGCTACTATATAAATAGAAATTTTTATAAAAAAAATTTATGATTACTTTATGCAAGATAACATTTTTTTAAGTATATTAATTATGATATACTTTTATATATTTTACCTTATTAAAATAATGATTGTTGAGATTTTATATATATTTATTTTAAAATAATTTTTTAAAAATTTTTTAAATATTGTATTTTAATACTAAACTAAGGTGGTATTAATGTGTTTTAGAATTCCAAAGCAAAATGTACATGAGCGATTTACAAAGGATCGAACTTCAAGAGGTAAGGGGAGTGATATAAAAATATAATATGGAAAGATATAAGGATTATGGGAGGAGTCCGTTGTTTCTTTTAAACTTAAAACAACTATGATATTTTAAAGTAATATTTATTATTACCTTGAATAAATAAATTAAAACTTTGTGAACACTGTTTTCCACTACCCATTTATTTATTTTTAAATAAATAATAAAAAAACAGCACCCACTTCCTGGTGCAAAATGTTGCTGGAAATCCATTTCTGGGATGAAGAAGATGGATTGATGGGTTGTAAGGAATTAAATAATTACAACAGGGATTGGTTTAAAACCCAGGGAAAAAAAACGAGGGACAATTCAACACTCTCTTCATCTTATACTCCACCACCAACAGAAGAAAGAGAAAACACACAATCATCCTCATCAGAACCAGAAACAACATTCAACCAAAAATAGAGTCATCATTCTTCAAATAAAAAAGAGAGGCCAAAATAGAGACCCAATCTCATCTCCAACAGCCTCCACCTTCATCCTCATAAGCTATTCTTCATCATCAACCTACAATAAGCAAAAAATAGTACCAAAAACACAAAAGAAAAGCAACAAGGAAACATAGGAGAAGAAGTCTGTTGACCAGTCACCTCCCCCGGCCTCCCGAGCTCGTCGTCGACGGGCCTCCTCAAACTGGCCGCCGACCGGTCTCTCCCCCGTCCGACGTGACCCTCTCCGACGAGCCAGCCTCTGCTCCGGTCATCTTCTCCGTCACTGTCTTCGACGAGCGGACCCCCTCTTGATCCGCGTCGATCCCGGCCGTCCGGGGCCCTTCCGCCACAGCCTCCTCCGACAGCCGGCTCCCCCTCCACCGCCCTCTCCCTCACTCTCCGCCGCCCTCTCCCTCGGTCTCTCTCTCATCACCTTCTCCCTCTCTCTCTTTCTCTCTCTAGAAATACCCTTCTCTCTCTTTCTCCCAAACTCACTCACCCACTCCCTCTATTTTTCTTTCTTTCTTTTACCGTCCCCCCCTGATTCCTTTCTCCTTCTCTTTATTTTTCTTCTTTTCTTATTTTCTTTTTAAGTTTTATTTTGGGCCTCAAATAGTGAGGCCCATTTCCCCTTTTCTTTGTTTTTTTTGTCATGATTTCTGGACTTGGGCTCTTAGGGCCCGTTACTGTTTTTTAACAAAAAGAAATAATTTTATTTAGTTATGTTAAAATAAAAATAATAAAAAACATACCCTTTTTCTTTTCAGGATTAATAAAGAATAATTTCTTTTATGAATAACAAAACTAATAAATAGTTTTTAGTTACTTTAAATCAAAAATTTAAAATATCAAATTAAATATCTCTTTCCTTTTAAAAAATATAATTCCTTTTGCTAAAAACCAAAAAAAATATTTTTTTAGAAAAAATAAATATCTTTCCTAAATGGTTCTTTTTATGATAATTTTTAAAAAATAAAAATAAAAATATTAAGATCTAAACATTTTTCTTATAATAAAAATTAGTTTTTCTACTTTAATGCCGAAAATCTAAAAATGTTTCTTAGAATAAATATTGAATATTTTTCCTATCTGTATAATTATATATGTGTTTTAATCTTATGAGCAATATCGTGCAAAATTACTTTTGCCTACATTTGCGTCATAAGTTTTTGAAGGGTTATGCACGTGCGGAGTACTTCGCCTTGTATTTTTCCTTCCTCATATTATTTATAAAACTTTAAAGATAAATTTTAAATATTTTTCTCGAATATATCCCTTAAAGAACTACGTAACCCTGATTTCTCAAAAGCTTGAGAATACGTAGGAGCGGGAGTCAATTCCTGTCGGGCCCACTTTCCTTCGTTTATTTTTTATGCCTTTGTTATTATCTCAATTTATTTTATCTATTTAATATTTCATAGTAATTTGTTTAAAATGAGGTTAATTTAGACGAGACGTCTTGTTAATCTCATACTCTTAATATTTTATTTAAAATAATAACTTTCTTAAAATGAGGTTAATTTAGACGCGACGTCTTGTTAATCTCGTGTTCTCGTGTTTTTTTTAATATTTTATGTAAATAGTATTTTCCTTAAGAATGAGGTTAATTTAGACGCGACGTCTTGTTGACCACATATTTTTAATATTTTATTTAAATAGTATTTCCTTAAAAATGAGGTTAATTTAGACGAGACGTCTTGTTGACCTCATATTTTTAATATTTTATTTTAAATAATGTTTCCTTAAAAATAAGGTTAATTTGGATGAGACGTCCTGTTAATCTTCAGTTTTAATCAACTTTATTATACTCCATGTTATTCAATTTTATTTTAATCTTCGAATTGTTTATGTGTAAGTTAAGGTTAATTTGGACGAGACGTCCTGTTAATCTTCACTCTTACTCTGTTTTTTCCTTTCTGTCACTGTTTAGTCAAATTTCTTTCTGTCGCTGTTTTGTTGTCACTGTTTGGTTTGTTCTGTCTGTTTGCGTTCGCTTAGTTATTTCGTGTATTTCTTTTTCTTAAAAGAAGTTAAAAATAATTTATGGGCTATTTTGAAGTGCGTGCTATCAATTTGGGGTAACCGTTTTATAACGGACAGTTGTGAGGTGCTAATACCTACCTCACCTGTAATTCGACTCCCGAACTTAGAATTTCATTTTTATAACCAGTGCTTTAACGAAAGGTTTTCCCGATATTTTATCCTTAAAAATATT
The DNA here is from genome assembly GCA_037962975.1 of Clitoria ternatea. Taxonomy (NCBI): domain Eukaryota; kingdom Viridiplantae; phylum Streptophyta; class Magnoliopsida; order Fabales; family Fabaceae; genus Clitoria; species Clitoria ternatea. The sequence continues at coordinate 247,406,390 of CM075672.1, read as the reverse complement.
GGTGGCGACTCCCTGTTTATTTTTAAAAACGGTTTCGAGGGTCGGCCGCGCCGTCGCGATCCAGGTCGCGACGTCTCCGACGAGCCAGCCTCTGCTCCGGTCATCTTCTCCGTCACTGTCTCCGACGAGCGGACCCCCCCTTGATCCGCGTCGATCCCGGCCGTCCGGGGCCCTTCCGCCATAGCCTCCTCCGACAGCCGGCTCCCCCTCCACCGCCCTCTCCCTCACTCTCCGCCGCCCTCTCCCTCGACGTCACGGGTAGGCATCCTTACTAAACCCGACTCCAAAAGAGACTCATGGCTGAGGAAGAAGCTAGGAACGAAGACTTTAGAACTGAGTTCGATCAGCTGAAAGAACGGGTGGAAGAATTAACTAGACTTTTGGAGAAGAGACACACAGAAGGAGACTCCTCTGTAGGTGCTGAGGACGCCCAACAGCAGCCTTCCACACCTCCACTCACCATTAATGTCGTAAGACCTAACCCTGCCATTGAATCTCAGCCGCCTTATGGCCAGTACCACGCACAACAACACACGTTTGTCGGCCCTGACGGCAACCCAGTACCTTTTCCACCCTATGGCCTACCACAGGGATACTATCCCCCGCTCGCTAATCAACAAGATACTTACAACCAGCAAACTGAAAATCCTCATGCTTCACACCCCGCCCAGCCAAGTGTGCCACCACTCCATGACCCACAGGCCTATCAAGCCCAAAACACACAAGCCCAAACGGCCCAACCGACCTACAATGCACAAGCCCAAAACACACAAGCCCAAACGGCCCAACCAACCTACAATGCACAAACCCAAAACATGCAAGCCCCGATGACCCAGCCGGCTTACACCGCACAAGCCATGGCCCAACCCCAGGGTCCCTCGCTAAATGCAGGCCCAATGAACCAGCTCTACGCATCAGCTCCGTTCAATCAGCCACACGGCTATCCGTATGGGTACACGACCCTCTACGCGACCAATCCCCAAGATGCAACCCGTATGATGAACCCGGTTGTCGGCCATAGCATGGTCGCGGCTCCCCAAAAGGGAAAGATAGAAATCTTGGAGGAACGCTTGAGAATAATGGAAGGCACTAGCGGTTTTGGGCGGATAAATGCTTCTGAGCTATGTCTGGTCACAGATGTGGTTCTCCCGCCCAAATGTAAAATGCCAGACTTTGACAAATATCGGGGAATAACTTGTCCAAAGAATCATCTCACGATGTACTGCTGAAAGATGGCATCCTATTCTTCTAATGACCAATTGTTGATCCATTGCTTCCAAGATAGTCTGACTGGGGTTGCCCTCACCTGGTACGCACACCTTGATCGAAACCATATTCGATGTTGGAATGACTTGGCAGATGCCTTTATTAGGCAATACAAATATAATATGGATATGGCACCCAACAGAGTTCAATTACAGAACATGGTGAAGAAAGATAATGAAACATTCAAGGAGTATGCCCAACGTTGGCGAGAAACAGCTGCACAAGTGGACCCTCCACTGTCAGAAAAAGAGATAGTCGCGATGTTCATTGATACGCTCCCTTCACCTTTCTATGGCAAGATGATCGATAGTGTTTCATCTAACTTCTCTGACATTGTGACTATCGGGGAAAGGGTAAAGAGCGGAATACGAACGGGAAAGATCACCCAGGGCCCATCTGGGGCAAGCACGACAAGGAAGCCAGCACCTGGTGATGGTAGGAGAAAAGACGGGGAAACTAATTCCATCTCTTCTGATCAAAGGATGGCTATGCCAAGACCATTCATCCCTACCACGATTCAAGCTCCCAATCCTTATGTGGCCGTCGCCACTCATAGCTCGACAGCTTATACTCCCCATCTCCATCCACCTATGGTAAGAGCGTCCGGGCCGCAACCCATGCCATACCACCACCCACAACAAATGATTCAACCACCCAATCCCAATCAAAATGCAAGGAGACCCACCAATGAACGCACCCCTGTGCAGTTTGATCCCATCCCAATAACATATACCGAGCTTTTGCCACTCCTCATTTAGAAAGGTCTGGTGGCTCCGTGCCCCTCGAGGCCAATGCAACCTCCTTACCCAAGGGGGTATGATCCTAACGCTCGTTGTGATTACCACGCTGGGGCATCAGGGCATTCTACAGAAAATTGCATGGCTTTAAAATATAAAGTGAGAGATTTGATCAAAGCTGACTGGATTAATTTTCGGGAAGGAAGCCCTAACGTGACCACAAATCCCCTGCCCAATCATGGAAGTTTGGAAGTTAATGCCGTGGTGGCCGATATTGAAGACGGTTTTGATGATAATGCTGATTCGGTGGCTGCTTGCCCGCCGGGCCAAGAGTTCAGTGATTGGGAGGCTGTCGAACTCCCTACGATTCTTAAATGATTCACCAAAAATTTGTCATTGCCTTAATGTATTGATTATCCCTCTGCTATGCCTAAGGCTCTGGGACTTTTCATGTAATAAGGGCGAAAAAAAACTTGTTTTACCAGTCAATCAATAAATGCGTATCGAAATTCAAAAAAAAAAAATTCCTTTTATCCTTGCTTTGATTCATTTTCTTTACTTGCTTGTTCCTCTTTTTATTTGCTATAACGCGCTGAATTGCAGATCCGAAAATAATCCTCTTGAGACTAGTGAAATCATAATCCTGTTTCACGATTTCGATCACCCCGTCGACTATGCCGACGAAGGAGGTAGGGAAACCTACGAGCCACTATCCAAGTTTACAAGATTGTTAGAACAAGAAGATCAAGATGGGTATACCCCTAAGTCAAGAACAATTGAAGGAATCACAGGGGCAACCTATCAGAAGGCATGGAATGACAATATGGGCAAGTCCCGAATTGGACAAGTGGTAGGCTAGTCATTTAAGGAAACCTTAACAGTTGCCAGCATAAATAGGGGGAAATTGCTTATGTCTATAAATGTAGACACAACTGAGGAAGACTTTGCAAAAAAAAAAAAAACAAAAAAAAAATATAAAAAAAATGAAAAAATGAAAATAGAGCCGAGCTTGAAGACCAATGCACATACCAAGCAGGGAAAGCTGGTTACGTCCAGATCATCAAACAAGCTGTCATTTTCTGTATTGGGGGAATAAATGTCACTAGACCAAGAACTTGCATTCTTGTCATCATCAACACCTCAACCTTAAAAGGTACGCTATTCCTCATGCTCATGTAACCAAGGAAATAGTCTATCAGATTGAGTCATTTGCATCATCAAAGGGATAAAAATGAAACAAAAAAAAAACAAAGACAAAAAAAAAATCAAAAAAATCAAAAAAAAAATCAAAAATGAAAAAGAAAAATCCAGAAAACAAAAAAAAAGGAAAAAGATAAAGGCCAAAATGATGGTCCAAAGTAATTCCCTCTCATCGATGCCAAAAGACTCACCAATATTTCCTTGGGTACATGGCATAGGAGTAGAGTCTCCTATTTGAAGTGACATCAGTTCCCCAAAGGATCAAACTAAATTTGGAAAAGGTTTGGCAGACTCAACTGGAGTGTAATCAGTTTCAACTTTTTACTGTAAAGGATGCAAGAACACTTTATAAAGAAAGAGATAAGCTCGCTAGGCTGAAAACCTGAAAGGGCAGCCTAGGCAAAAGTTAGAGCAACCCGATGAGTTGAAGACCCGAAAGGGCGACTCAGGCAAAAATTAGGGTCAAATTTCTGGTAATATGACTAAGACCTCTGACTAAAAAGTACAAGTCCAAGCTGGGGCATGTGGACCATGGTCGAACTACCCTTTCAAAGGCAGAATTGAACGATGTGCTTGAGGTCGTGACGTGGGATTGAGATTCTCACTAGTCTCAGGAATTCACTGGAGGATCCTTGAACCTTCCCTGTTTCTCCTGGCCTTGACCTGCCCTATGTAACTTCTTTCCATCCCATCTATTTTCCCCTTTATCCATTCTCTGTATTCTGTTTGACATACATGAATAAAATTCATCCTTTTTCGATACGTGTTATAAATTGCATTGATCTGATAAAACATTGTGTTTTTAACAAAATAAATAAAAGAATGATGAACATTTAAAGTCGTGAGGGACAAGATGCTCCTACTACTCGACCATTACTTGAGCAATCATCACAAAGATCCAGCCCGACACGTACTCCAAAGCTATGATTGCCTCGTTCATTCTCCTCTGTCCATGAGTTATCCTAAGGGTCACGGTCTCACAGGATCTACCCAGTTTTTAAACTTATCTCTGTGCTACTCACCCTTTTTCTGCAGGTTGTTATAACAGACAGGCTTAGAAGAACTCAGAGCATCCCGCAACTCTCCCTCCAGTGAGCCTACAAGTCAGATTAGGTCCTTCCCCCAGTAAGACTGCAATCCAGAAATAAGCTTCAGCTAGTTCTAGGTCTCCCTCCTAGTGGAGCCACAGTCAGACTTAGGATGAGTCTATTCCCCTAGTAGAACTATAATCTAGGGATAAAGAATTCAACTGAACCTCCTTTCTTTGGTTGAGCTTCAACTAAGAAAGCTCCTCCAAAGCTCCTCATCCCCAATGGAACTACGATTATCAGGAATTAGCACCAATCAAGACCTCTTCCCCAGTGGAACCATAATCCTGAAGAGGACTCTTACCAGCTCCCCCCGGTGGAATCACAATCCAAAAGCGGACTCCACGTGGCTTTTCTTCCCCAATAAGTTCCTCATCACCAAAATAGCACTCATCATACACTCAAACTGGGGCATCACCCCAGGTCTCTTCCATTTTTAGTCAAGTCAAGGGGAAGTACCCCGAATTTCCAAACAACTCAAACTGGGGCATCACCCCAGGTCTCTTCCACTTTCAGTCAAGTCAAGGGGCAGTACCCCGATTTTCCAAACAACTCAAACTGGGGCATCACCCCAGGTCTCTTCCACTTTCAGTCAAGTCAAGGGGCAGTACCCCGAATTTCCAAACAACTCAAACTGGGGCACCACCCCAGGTCTCTTCCACTTTAGATCATGGGGGCAGAACCCCACTTTTTACTTTTCTGTCAATCGAAGGGTCAACCCCACCTTTTACTTTCCTGTCGATCGAAGGGTCAACCCCGCCTTTTACTTTTCTGTCAATCGAAGGGTCAACCCCACCTTTTACTTTCCAGTCAATTGAACGGTCAACCCCACCTTTTACTTTCCTGTCGATCGAAGGGTCAACCCCGCCTTTTACTCTCCTGTCAATCGAAGGGTCAACCCCACCTTTTACTTTTCTGTCAATCGAAGGGTCAACCCCACCTTTTACTTTCCTGTCAATCGAAGGGTCAACCCCACCTTTTTACTTTCCTATCAATCGAAGGGTCAACCCCACCTTTTTACTTCCTGTCAATCGAAGGGTCAACCCCACCTTTTTACTTTTCTGTCAATCGAAGGGTCAACCCCACCTTTTACTTTCCTTCGATCGAAAGGTCAACCCCGCCTTTTACTTTTCTGTCAATCGAAGGGTCAACCCCACCTTTTACTTTCCTGTCAATTGAAGGGTCAACCCCACCTTTTACTTTCCTGTCGATCGAAGGGTCAACCCCGCCTTTTACTTTCCTATCAATCGAAGGGTCAACCCCGCCTTTTACTTTCCTGTCGATCGAAGGGTCAACCCCACCTTTTTACTTCCTGTCAATCGAAGGGTCAACCCCACCTTTTACTTTCCTGTCAATCGAAGGGTCAACCCCACCTTTTTACTTCCTGTCAATCGAAGGGTCAACCCCACCTTTTACTTTCCTGTCAATCGAGGGGTCAACCCCGCCTTTTGCTTTCCTGTCAATTGAAGGGTCAACCCCACCTTTTACTTTTCTGTCAATCGAAGGGTCAACCCCACCTTTTACTTTCCTGTCATTCAAAGGGTCAACCCCACCTTTTACTTCTCTGTCTTTCTGTCAATCAAAGGGTCAACCCCTTCATTTATTTTTTGTCAACCAGGGCATCACCCCTAATCCTTTTACTTCCTGATAAACCAAGTGCATTCCGGGTACATCCCCAAGTCATTTATTTTCTGTCAAATAGCTTCAGGTACACCCCCTAGGCTATTCCATTTTTCTGTCAACCAGGGACATTCCCCAACTCATTTATTTTCTGTCAAATAGCTTCAGGTACACCACCCTAGGCTATCCTATTTCTCAATTGATTCCAGGTACATCCCCTAAGTCACTCCTTTTCAGTCAAAATCTCAGAAACCCACTCCTAGGTTATCTCATTTGAACCTGAGGCATCCCCTAGGCATCCGATTTCTATCAAGTAAGCTTCAGAGCAAAGCTCTAACTTTAGTTGTCAGAGTTAGCACCTTGATTATCTTCCCCAACCGCTAAAGCTTTTTTAAATCTGTCTCATTATCAAAGTTGGCATTGTTTGACTCTTTTGTTTGTCAAAGCTGTTACATTTTGTGGTTGCTGTCAAGATGGTGTTCACATCTTTACTTTCTTTTCGCAATATGAACGAATCATTCATATTTTCATGAAAAGAAAGTAAAGAGGGGCAGCTGTGAACACTGTTTTCCACTACCCATTTATTTATTTTTAAATAAATAATAAAAAAACAGCACCCACTTCCTGGTGCAAAATGTTGCTGGAAATCCATTTCTGGGATGAAGAAGATGGATTGATGGGTTGTAAGGAATTAAATAATTACAACAGGGATTGGTTTAAAACCCAGGGAAAAAAAACGAGGGACAATTCAACACTCTCTTCATCTTATACTCCACCACCAACAGAAGAAAGAGAAAACACACAATCATCCTCATCAGAACCAGAAACAACATTCAACCAAAAATAGAGTCATCATTCTTCAAATAAAAAAGAGAGGCCAAAATAGAGACCCAATCTCATCTCCAACAGCCTCCACCTTCATCCTCATAAGCTATTCTTCATCATCAACCTACAATAAGCAAAAAATAGTACCAAAAACACAAAAGAAAAGCAACAAGGAAACATAGGAGAAGAAGTCTGCTGACCAGTCACCTCCCCCGGCCTCCCGAGCTCGTCGTCGACGGGCCTCCTCAAACTGGCCGCCGACCGGTCTCTCCCCCGTCCGACGTGACCCTCTCCGACGAGCCAGCCTCTGCTCCGGTCATCTTCTCCGTCACTGTCTCCGACGAGCGGACCCCCTTGATCCGCGTCGATCCCCGCCGTCCGGGGCCCTTCCGCCACAGCCTCCTCCGACAGCCGGCTCCCCCTCCACCGCCCTCTCCCTCACTCTCCGCCGCCCTCTCCCTCGGTCTCTCTCTCATCACCTTCTCCCTCTCTCTCTTTCTCTCTCTAGAAATACCCTTCTCTCTCTTTCTCCTAAACTCACTCACCCACTCCCTCTATTTTTCTTTCTTTCTTTTACCGTCCCCCCTGATTCCTTTCTCCTTCTCTTTACTTTTCTTCTTTTCTTATTTTCTTTTTAAGTTTTATTTTGGGCCTCAAATAGTGAGGCCCATTTCCCCTTTTCTTTGTTTTTTTTGTCATGATTTCTGGACTTGGGCTCTTAGGGCCCGTTACTGTTTTTTAACAAAAAGAAATAATTTTATTTAGTTATGTTAAAATAAAAATAATAAAAAACATACCCTTTTCTTTTCAGGATTAATAAAGAATAATTTCTTTTATGAATAACAAAACTAATAAATAGTTTTTAGTTACTTTAAATCAAAAATTTAAAATATCAAATTAAATATCTCTTTCCTTTTAAAAAATATAATTCCTTTTGCTAAAAACCAAAAAAAATATTTTTTTTAGAAAAAATAAATATCTTTCCTAAATGGTTCTTTTTATGATAATTTTTAAAAAATAAAAATAAAAATATTAAGATCTAAACATTTTTCTTATAATAAAAATTAGTTTTTCTACTTTAATGCCGAAAATCTAAAAATGTTTCTTAGAATAAATATTGAATATTTTTCCTATCTGTATAATTATATATGTGTTTTAATCTTATGAGCAATATCGTGCAAAATTACTTTTGCCTACATTTGCGTCATAAGTTTTTGAAGGGTTATGCACGTGCGGAGTACTTCGCCTTGTATTTTTCCTTCCTCATATTATTTATAAAACTTTAAAGATAAATTTTAAATATTTTTCTCGAATATATCCCTTAAAGAACTACGTAACCCTGATTTCTCAAAAGCTTGAGAATACGTAGGAGTGGGAGTCAATTCCTGTCGGGCCCACTTTCCTTCGTTTATTTTTTATGCCTTTGTTATTATCTCAATTTATTTTATCTATTTAATATTCCATAGTAATTTGTTTAAAATGAGGTTAATTTAGACGAGACGTCTTGTTAATCTCATACTCTTAATATTTTATTTAAAATAATAACTTTCTTAAAATGAGGTTAATTTAGACGCGACGTCTTGTTAATCTCGTGTTCTCGTGTTTTTTTTAATATTTTATGTAAATAGTATTTTCCTTAAGAATGAGGTTAATTTAGACGCGACGTCTTGTTGACCATATATTTTTAATATTTTATTTAAATAGTATTTCCTTAAAAATGAGGTTAATTTAGACGAGACGTCTTGTTGACCTCATATTTTTAATATTTTATTTTAAATAATGTTTCCTTAAAAATAAGGTTAATTTGGATGAGACGTCCTGTTAATCTTCAGTTTTAATCAACTTTATTATACTCCATGTTATTCAATTTTATTTTAATCTTCGAATTGTTTATGTGTAAGTTAAGGTTAATTTGGACGAGACGTCCTGTTAATCTTCACTCTTACTCTGTTTTTTCCTTTCTGTCACTGTTTAGTCAAATTTCTTTCTGTCGCTGTTTTGTTGTCACTGTTTGGTTTGTTCTGTCTGTTTGCGTTCGCTTAGTTATTTCGTGTATTTCTTTTTCTTAAAAGAAGTTAAAAATAATTTATGGGCTATTTTGAAGTGCGTGCTATCAATTTGGGGTAACCGTTTTATAACGGACAGTTGTGAGGTGCTAATACCTTCCTCACCTGTAATTCGACTCCCGAACTTAGAATTTCATTTTTATAACCAGTGCTTTAACGAAAGGTTTTCCCGATATTTTATCCTTAAAAATATTGGTGGCGACTCCTTGTTTATTTTTAAAAACGGTTTCGAGGGTCGGCCGCGCCGTCGCGATCCAGGTCGCGACAAACTTAAAACACATATATCTTGTGTAACTTATCTTGAATGACCCGGTATGGACTATGATAAACTTGTATAATTAAATTATTTGGACTTGACAAGGACCTTAATATATGATGGTTGGACTATTATGACCTTATATGGACAAAGGTAAACCTATGCAATAATTGGACTATGATGGACTCGTATGACTATTGGACTATTTTAGACTTAATGTGGACCAAATGATATCATGACTCGACCACTATGACTTAATATGAATTTTAATAACTAGGGCACTTCAAATGAATTTTGATGATTATGTATAATGGTTGGGTTATTCTTATTTGATTAATTTGTGAATGATAATTTTTTTATGGATGTGGAGAGTGATCATGTAGCAAATATGACGAAAAACTAAAACTCAGTAAGAATTCACTTATCTCTTTTTTTTTTACTTTAGAGATCTTTTATATTCCTTTTGAGGAATTATTTTCCTTCTTGTTTTTAATACCTATAATTTAATACTTATTTAGATTTGTGTAAAATTATTCTTATTTAAGAATAAGAGTTTTATTGGAAATTTTTTTAGTTGTCAAAATCAATTATTTAAATTGAATTTTGTAAGATGACTTTTAATCATTCTTTTGATAAAAGAAATCATTTTATCAAAATAAAAAGTTTAGGATATTTTATGAAAGCTTGAATTTTCTTTAGTAGTAATAATTTGTTTGAATTCTTAAAATTATGGAAATTGAGTTTTAAGATGTTGAAAATATTATTGAACTTTTCATACATTATTTTTCAAGTATCTTGATCAATGATTTAAAGTGGTTCATGAGCTAAGGTCAAATTAAAATAAGTTGGTTTTGAGTTTCTCAATGTACTTATTAAAGAAGAATTTGAGATATTTTTATGATTTTGAAACTCAATAGTGATGAGTTTAGATATTTATGAATAATAAAGGAATTGTATTGAAATTTTTTTATGTGTGGCAGAACTTATATGATGTTTTGGAAATGTACAATTTACCAGGGTGGCTACGTCATGATTCGTAGGCCCAAAAGATATAAGTGTTAATTGAGTTTCTAAAAGTTTTAACTAACTTAATACGTGAGTAGTTCATGCATTATGAAACTCTAAAGAGAAAAGATGTGACATTGCCTAGGGTGGGTCATAGAAATCGATGATACATTAAAGGATGTTCAATTAAGAACTTTAGGATGAGAAGGTGTGAAATAGTGTTTCAGGTGACCTAGGGTAGCTTTCTAGTGTCGAGTATTTTCACAATAAACTCTTTCACTCTGATTGGTTTCTAAGTGTTTCCATACCAATTGAGTTGTTCATATGCCATGAGGCCATTTATATTGTTATTATCTAGATTTAAAGAACAATGTAAAGTCCTAGTTAGCCCAATGCAAAATAAGACTTTAAAGGGATCACATGCATAAATAGAAAGAATTATGGCATTAGACACATTGCATAACATTCATGTGATTATGACTATCTGTGTGTAATTGTGAGTGATAATATTTACGAAAACCCTTATGCTTATGCCTCATTTGTGAAGTATTATATTTGGTTTCTTATTCCTTTATGTTTGATTTTTATGTCCAAATATATCCTATGATCATATGCAGTAGAGAGACCATAACTGTTAGATAAAGGCAAAAGCATGTAGCCACGAGAGATTAAAGAAGTCTCATCCTTGATCGGATGATTGAAGGGATGTGAGGGAAATATGACTCATAGTTATATAATTCAAAGATGAGGAAATGTGAAATGTTCCCTTATTAAATCCTAAAATTCATCTCGGGTTCTCTTAAAATTAGAATAAATTTTTTGTTTTTTAAATTTTCTCAACAATAAATAATAAAAACCTAAGGGCTAGGTCACTCACACCACTTAGAAATCCTAAAAATTATATGGATGCTCACCTTGAATCTCACTTAAGTGAGAGCTCTCTCACTTGAGCGAGCTCATCCTCGCTTGAGTGAGAATCCTCTCACTTGAGTGAGAATTGACCAGAAGCTCCTTCACTGAATCTCGCTTAAGTGAGAATAGGCTCGCTTGAGCGAGATCCCTCTAGAGACCTCACTATAGATATAATCAGAATCTCGCTTGAGTGAGCTCATTCTCGCTTGAGTGAGAATGTCCCAAAAACCTCACTTAAATTTTCTAGGAACTCGCTCAAGCGAGCCCCATCTCGCTTGAGCGAGATTTATAGCTAAATGACTTATAGGTCAATTTTCTTACACCTTATCTTGCCCAATTTAACTTCGATTCCTATGAAATATCATGAACACCATCTAGGACTTAATCCAAATCTACAGGCACAGTCTGTACTCAAAAATTCATCTGAATCAAAAAGATATGCAATGAAATACAGTTTGGTATTCTTTCTAACAACTTCACTTAGACCAACCTAAATGCAATGCAACTAGCGATTTCCTTGCACATATACATCATAAATACCTTTATGGTTCTACCAATATCTTTTGGGGATTCTGAATCCCACTAGAACTCAATTTCACCCTCTTAGTTAGTTCAATTTCACCATGTCATACTTGACGTCCATATGAAATTAACTTGATGCCTTACAATCATAATATGCACACATGTATGCTACCTTACACAATTTCTTGCCCATATCCATGCATCAACCAAATGGCTCAATGCCATATACACTCCCTAGTCATCAATCAATATATTTATTGCTACTCACAAGCACACTATATTGTCATTATATGTATATGGATATATAATCTCATTAATCACAATTGGCATACCATAACATCATTAATTCATAATCATTGACACATATATGGACTAGACCATCGACTAGGTCTCCCACATTACAATCAGTACATCAGAATATCATGATATTCATCAATTATATAGCATCATGCGTCATTAAGCGTCATGTACTCATTCACATGAACCACCTTTTTACTACACTTACTTAAAATAATATATATATATATATATATATATATATATATGTATATGTATTTAAATCACAAATCAAACTTCTTGGTATTGCTTCAACTCACTAGGCACTGGTCTCTACAGCATCGGTAATGTCTCTGTCTTCATTCACTAAAAACCACAATAAAGCTGAGTGAATGACAATACAAGTCAATGCAAATAATCAACAAATATATATATGTATATTAGGGAAAAAACATAGTATAGTCATAATTTTGTTTTTAATTAATTATTTCATAACTCACTTCCATTTTACTTCAATATCATTACTCATCATCAATTTAGCAATTACATAATTTAGACTTCAATTAATCAACGTTACATTTTAACCTATCAAAACTCATGGCAAATTCATGTCAGTGCACAGCTGACTCTCAATCAAAAGCAATATATATGACTCTCTATTATCCGAATACTAAATTAGATTGATCATCAATTAGGGGTCCTACCTAACCACCCGTGAACCCTGTCTGGTTCACCAAGCCTTACCCGACTTCCTACCTTACCATTGGGTCCTACCTTACCATTGGGTAGCTTAACTGGGCCATGCTCAACCACAGGAACCAAAATGGTAGGTAATTATACCGATTGACTATCTACACTACATATTATACATATATACAACTGTATCATAGAATCAACTTGGATAAAATATCAAATAGCTCATCCTGACACTACGACCATCAAAGTGGGATCTCTACCCGCCACTCAGGCGTATTATTTCTCATAGCATCTCAAATTTCAAGATTATTTACAATTCATCATCATTTTAACTCATCATCATTCAACACATTACTCATAATATCTTATTATTATGCACAATATAATCATCATTAAGAAAAGCACATTTATAGAGTCCATCATCACATAATTATTTTTCACTATCTTCATCATATCAATTTCCATGTTCGCAATAACAATTATGTCATGATTCAAGATTCCAATTACTCATCAACACCAATCATCAAGTGTATCTATCACACACACGCATACACATTTAGATGTATAGTTTAGACCTTTGTAACCTATTCTTCCCTTTTCCCTCGCGTCAAAATAATCATTATCATTATTTTCATTAATTCATACTCCGAGTACACCCTCTTACCTCTATTCCATGCTTTCGGGACCTTCACTTCAACGCTGAAATTGTAACATCCCTAATTTCGTTATTTCTTATTTAAAATAAAATTTCAAAGGAATTTGATTATAGTTCTTTAGAACTTTTTGATTGTTATACAATTTATAATTTTTTGAAATTTATATATTTTTTTGAGAATGACAAAATACCCTTAACCTTTTATCTAATAACCAAAATACCACTGCCGATATCATCGCTTACTTATTGCTTACATCATCAGTTAGGTAATTACTTACATCATGAATAGTCATCGGTTAGGTAAATACTTACATCATGAATAGTAAAATGAATAATAAAATAATCTTAAATAGTAAACTTTTCTTCTTATAAATAGATGATTCATTTATAACATTTACACACCAAAAATTAGAGAGAGAATCTAGAGAGATAATGCTTAGGAAATTAGTGGGAAGTAAATTTTTTTTGGAAAAAGAGATTCTGCCGGACGTGTAAGGTAATAATATCTTTCTTCTATATTCTTTTTATGATTATTTAGTTTATTCTTTTTAGCACTTTTAAACTATTAATATACTATTACTATTATGAATAAGTTACTATGGTAAAAATAGAATACCACTATGCATTACTTTTATGATTTACTGTTACTATTTACTATTTACTGTTATTATTCATAATTTATTATTTATTGTTATTATTCAAAATTTATTAATTACTGTTATTATTCAAAATTTATTAGTTACTATTACTATTCAAAATTTACTATTTACTATTACTATTCAAAATTTACTATTTACTATTACTATTCAAAATTTACTATTTACTGTTACTATTCATGATTTACTATTTATCATTACTATTCATGATTTACTATTTACTGTTACTATTTACGATTTATTATTTACTGTTACTATTCAAAAAAATTACTATTTACCATTACTATTAATGATTTACTATTTACCGTTACTATTTACTGTTACTACGCATAATTACTATTTATCATTTCTGATAGCAATCTTAATTTTCATCTTATGCCTATGCTGAAATAAATTAGTATTAATATTTTGTTAGAACTTAGAGGCGCAGAGCGAATTCACTTTTAGTAGTAATTTAAGGTAAGGGGGTGAAACAAGAATATAATATAAAAATACATAAGAATAATAGGAGGAGTCTCTTACTCCTTTTAAACTTAACAATATTATTATTTTACAACAATAACTTTTAACTTAAAATTTATAATAATTGTTATTAATAAATTAAGCATCTTGTGTAACTTAATCTGAAATATCTATTCAAGAACCTGAACTATTATGACCTATGCGGACTGATCTGAACCTATTCAAGGACTTGAACTATTATGACCTATACGGATTAGACTGAACCTATGCAAGGACTTGGACTATTATGACCTATATAGACTGAACTAGACCTATACAAGGACTGAACTATATTTGACTTATATAGACCTATATGAGGAATGAACTATAGGACTTAAAATAAACTTTATTAATTTAAATAACCATTGAATTTTGAATTATGATATTTATAACTGATGTTTAATTATGATTATGATTATGATTATGATTATGATTTATGATTAGCTTTCTGTCATGCTTGCTATATGTTAAAACTCAGTAAGAATTTACTTATCTCCTAGTTCCTTATTTACTTATTCATCTTTATTCAAATTACTTTTAAGAAATTTCTTAGCTTTCAATGAAACTACATAAGTTTTTAGAAATCTCACTTTATCTTTTAAAATATATATATATTAATCCGGTCTGGATACCGGTCTCTAAAGTTATAACGTCAGAATGGCTTCATGAGGAGGAAACCGGTGTCACAGTTCGGGCAGCACCACACCGGATATCCGCTCTTATCCAATCAGACGTTCTATTCGCTCTCTTTACCACAGATACTTCACTAGTTATCCCTGAACGTTTATATAGCCATTAGTCTCTCAGTCACAACAAGATAAGAATTCCTAATAACTTATCAGCGAAGATACTCCATGTAGCAGAATATGTCATATCAATGGCCTCAGAGAGCAAGTACATGTGTCAGTAGATTATGCGGAAAGGTGATTATCCTCCATCCTCCCTATAGGATCGTACTCTGATAATTGACCTACCCTCCTGACACATTTTGAGTGCTGAGCCACTTTGATTGACACACTTCACACGCTATCAGAGCCCAAGGGCCACATGCATCCAACGATTCATTTCCTACGTTCAACTATAAATAGCCTGATCTAAAACACATGCAAGGGGACGTTGTTCTAACTCATTTTTTACTATTGTATCGCTTGAGCATTCACTGAGTTCTTACACTCTTCTAACTTGAGCGTCGGAGAATCTTCGCAGGTGGCACCACCTTTCGCCCCCCTTCAACGCGAAACGCTGGTGTGAAGGATCTCCAGGACAATAAGACCGGTTTCTCCCACTGAGAGGCAGGATTTCCATATCGGATACTCATTGCTCCGGTGTGTAAACCCTAACATACCTGCATTCTTGTGGCTAGTCCCACACCGGATCCTTAACCCCGGTTCAGACCAGTTCATTAGCACGCCCGGTGGGACTCGTTAGAGTTATTCCCATTTTCGCAGAAGTTTGGTTGTCATAATGGAAGGTGACGGACGTGATTTTGTTGATGGTCATGTGGAGGATGTGACCCACCAACAGACTGGAAGGAGACTTGTCTTCGAGTCTCCTGTTACCAACACCCAAAGGATGGTATAAGTACCAACCCCTGATCCTCGAGATGAGGTTATCAGACAACTCAGGGAGGAGTTGATGGAGTTGAGGTGAGAGAAAGGAGGAGTTGGGGACAGGGTAACGTCCCATGCAGAGGAGGCTCACCATATATCAGCGAGGGATAGATCTATGACCCTCCAGTATTTGAAAATCCCTACATACGAAGATAGAGAGCAGACCCAGGACTCTGGTGATAGAGTCAGTACCAGGAGAAGGGAGCAGGCAGTGGTAACTTCTGGGACCTATAAGCTCAATGTCCCTTTCTCAAGGAGACTGATGAGCATCGCCATCCCGAAACATTTGCAAACGACTCAGCCACTGTCGATCAAAAAGTATAATGGAGAAACTGATCCCACTAAGCACTTGGATGCTTATGTGTATGAAGCCATGTACTTGGGAGCCGATAAAGACGTCATGTGCAGAATGTTCCCAAGGACGTTGACGAAGGAAGCTCTTAGTTGGTTCAAGAGTTTATCCTCAGGATCCATAGATTCTTGGGAGGAAATGGCAGCAGCGTTTGAAAGCCATTTTGTCATCTCTAGGGATATCCCAAGAACTTCTCACACCTTAGCACAGATAAGGCAGGGAGAGACTGAAACTCTTAAGGAGTTCTTGAAGAGGTTTTATAAGGAGGCTGTGTTGGTCCCCAACCTCACGGAGGCAATACAGCTCCATATCGTGGTGGAAGCTTTGCAACCTGGTTCTGCTTTTGCCTTATCCTTGGCAAAGAGCCCCCCAACGACCTTCGAAGAGTTTCGAAAGAAGGCTTCCAAATACGTGGGCATAGAGATGCATTTGGAGGCAACAACAGCTAGAATGAAGCCTCCAGCACCCTCCCAACAGCCACGGAGAGAGAAAGAGAAGATGAGGCCTGAGAAGCATACCTTCCGAGAGGACTTTGCAAGCGTTCGTCCACATCAACAAGATAGGCACGTCTCGTCGTTCAATAACTATGCCCCTCTGAACGCCAGGCACTCCCAAATCATGAGGGAGGTTGGCTGGCCAACGCTTAATGTTTTTGGTATAAGGAAGCCGCTCCCACTCAAGAGAGGAGGTAACCCACGTAAGTATTGCACTTTCCATGAACAGACAGGTCACAACATTGACGAGTGTAAGGCGTTGAAGAATACAGTGGAGACTTTCATTCGGGAGGGAAAGCTGAAGCAATACTTGTTCAGGGAGAGATCTGTAGACGAACCTCAGAGAATAGCAAGAGGGGCAGAGATCCTGATGATGAGGATGATAATACACATAACTCAGTCAGGAAGTTCACTGCAGCTGAAAAGCAGAAGGGAGTAGTGATGGCTGAAGGAGCTCAGCAGAACGACATGCCTCAGCAGCAGAGGCAGGGCAGACGTGAAGTGATTGAGATGATAGCTGGAGGATTTGCTGGAGGAGGAGCATCAATCTCAGCCCGGAAGAATCACCGTAGAATGATTTTATCTGTCCAGGGCAAACCACGGAGTAACCGTCCTTTCAGGGACGGTGTGGCAGCTCCAATGGTGTCATTTACTGACGACGATTTTGGCCCAACGATCCCAGGAGGGGACGACGCAGTACAAGGACGTGAAAAGGATCCTCGTTGACCAGGGAAGTTCTTGTGATGTAATTTTTTATAATTGTTTAAAGAGAATGGGTTTTAATGATGCAGATCTACAGCCTTACACGCAAGAACTCACAGCGTTTAATGGAGCTAAGCAACCCACTAAGGGGTACCTCGACACTCTGATTTCTTTTGAAGGAGAGCCCAGTGCAAGAACAGTCAAGTCAAGAATTTTGGTGATTGATGTGAAAACTCCCTACAATGGCATCATAGGCCGTCCTACCCTGAATGCAATGGAAGCAATTGTGTCCACCCCTCACCTCCTAATCAAATTCATTGACAAAGACAACGGTGTGTCCTCACTCCGCGGTGATCAGGAGATGGCTCGGTACTGTTACAACTTGAGCCTCAACATGGTTAAGATGGAAGCATTCAACAAGAAAAGAAAGCTGAACGACGGAGGAACAGCGGCTGGGTCTGTTAGTCTAATTGACTTGGACCCAAGAGCGGAGTTGAAGATTGACCCTCTCAATCCCTCAAAGCCCACACCGGATGGTGGTTCCAGGGACGTCGTCCTAGGGGATTCCCCGGAGAAGGTCACGCATATCAATGATAAGCTGGAGTCAGTCATGGAGCAACGCTTGTTAGCTTTTCTGCAGGAGTTTAAGGACCTTTTCGCATGGACAACAGCAGACATGCCTGGGATGGACCCCAATTTTTGTTGCCACAAGCTTGCTGTGTATCCTGAGACGAGACCGGTGGCCCAGAAGAAGAGGAGGTTGGGACTGGAGAAGCAGAAGGCAGCATCTGAGCAGACTGAAGAATTGTTGAAAGCGGGCTTTATAAGGGAGATTCGTTATTCTTCTTGGCTTTCTAATGTAGTTATGGTGCAGAAAGCTAATGGCAAGTGGAGGATGTGCACAGACTACGTGGATCTCAACCGTTGTTGCCCCAAAGATCCATATCCCCTGCCAAACATTGACCGTATGGTAGATGACTCATCTGGTTATCAGTACCTCAGTTTCATGGATGCTTATTCTGGGTACAACCAGATTCCGATGTGGGAAGGAGATCAAGAGAAGACGGCTTTTGTCAACGACCGCGGTGTTTTCTACTACACCGTCATGCCATTTGGATTGAAGAACGCTGGCGCTACCTACCAGCGTATGATCAACAAAGTTTTCGAAGGGATGCACACCAGGCTGGTTGAAGTGTATATTGATGATATTATAGCCAAAACGCCCGCTGGAGGAGACCACATTGAAGACCTGCGTCAAGTTTTCACTAGGCTACGACAGTATAACATGAGGCTAAACCCCTTGAAATGCACCTTTGCCGTTCCAGCAGGGAAATTCTTGGGATTCATGTTAACCCAACGAGGCATTGAGGCTAACCCTGGGAAGTGTCAAGCAATTATGGACATGCAGAGCCCTAAGAGTCTGAGGGAGGTCCAATCCTTGAATGGGAAAGTAGCTGCTCTAGCTCGTTTCATGCCTAAGATGGCACACAGATCCCTTCCCTTATATAAGGCATTGAAGAAGCACAAGAGTTTTGAATGGGGAGAAGAGCAAGAACAAGCCTTCCAATAGCTCAAGGCCGTTCTCTCAAGTCCACCAATTTTGGTTAAGCCTGACCTGGGTGAGACTTTGATCCTAAATCTCTGACGAAGCTCTGAGCGTGGCTTTGGTTAAAGAAACTCCCGAAGGGCAGAGGCCGGTGTATTTTACTAGCAAGACGTTCCAGGGGGCGGAAGGAAGGTATCAGAAGATTGAGAAAGCCGCCCTGGCAGTTGTGTGGGCGTCACGTCGGTTAAGGCCCTATTTTCATGCGCACTCAGTATTGGTGAGAACGGATCTGCCTCTCCGTTCAGTGCTCAACAAACCAGACCTCGCTGGAAGAATGATCAAGTGGTCCATTGAGCTGTCCGAATTTAAAATATCTTACGAGCCTCGAGGAGCCATTAAGGCACAAGTATTGGCTGATTTTGTAGTGGAGATGACAGGGTCGGATCCAGCCACACCTCGAGCGCATTGGACCATCTATGTTGATGGATCGTCAAATAGTAAAGGTTGTGGGGCAGGTGTTGTGGTAGAGAGTGATGATGGTGTGCACTTAGAGATTTCCCTCCGATTCAATTTTAAGACCTCCAATAACCAAGCTGAGTATGAGGCATGTTTGGCCGGCCTCCGTGCGGCGATTGACATCGGAGCGTCAACAGTCACGTTATGCAGTGACTCACAGTTGGTGATTTCACAGATCCAGGGGGATTACCAGGTTAGGGAGCCACAACTTCAATTATACTTAAATTGCGTGAATGAATTGAAGGGGAGATTTGAAGCTCTAGAATTCAAGCATGTGCCTAGAGAGGAAAACACCAGAGCAGATATTTTGTCAAGGATCACGAGTACAAAGCAGCCCGGTAGCACAACGACGGTGGTTCAGAGCACTTTGACATCACCTAGCATCCCTCTGTTCCCTTCTCTGAATGCTGTAATGGTAAGCTACCCTTATGAGAGTTCTTGGGTGATCCCCTATATTCGCTACCTAGCAGATGGACAACTCCCTACTGATGAGAAGAAGAGGAGACGAGTGAAAAGGGAGCTGCCATATTTCACCTTGGTTGATGGTGTTCTGTACAAAAGGGGATTCTCTGTCCCATACCTTCTCTGTTTGAGAGAAGATGAGGTCCAAGCAGTGTTGGAGGAAGTACATGAGGGACAATGTGGGCACCATGCTGGGGGTCGAAGCTTAATGAGAAAGATCCTCAGGGCTGGATATTGGTGGCCCACTGTGAAGCAAGACTCTGCAGATTTTGTGAAGAAATGCGATGCTTGTCAAAGATTTTCCAATCTCCATCATACACCGGCCCAAGAGCTTTCCTCATCCGCTGTGCCTTGGCCGTTTTACCAGTGGGGCCTTGATATTCTGGGCCCGTTCCCCACTGCGCCAGGAGGTATTAAATATCTGATTATGGGGGTAGATTACTTCACTAAATGGATTGAGGCTGAGCCAGCAGTGCATATTACTTCTGCGCGGACAAGGCGTTTCGTGTATGAAAATATCATAGCTCGATTCGGTGTGCCAGGGCGGATTGTGACTGACAACAGCACCCAGTTCACAGACAAAAAGTTCACAGACTTGCTCGAAGGATTGGGGGTAATCCAGATATTTTCATCTGTCGAACACCCTCAGACGAATGGCCAAGCGGAGGCAGCCAATTGAGAAGTGCTAAAGGGGTTAAAAAAGCGTCTGGGAGAAGCGAAGGGAGGATGGACTGATCAGCTGTGTCATGTTTTATGGGCATACCGCACTACGCCTCACTCTTCCACTAATGAATCCCCATACCGGTTGACGTACGGGGTCGAGGCGATGATCCCAGTGGAGTTACAAACCAGATCGGCCCATGTAGAGTATTTCTCAGCTGAAGATAACAATGCCAATCTGGCGTCAGAACTAGACGTCCTCCACGAGTTAAGGGAAAGGGCCTTTATCAGAGATCAGGCAGTGAAGGCAAAGGCAGCTCTCCGGTATAATAAATGTGTCCAGTACAGAGCTTTCAATACTGGAGATCTTGTTTTGGGGAAGGCGAGTGTGGGAAATAAATTTGCTTACCAAGGAAAGCTAGCACCGACGTGGGAAGGCCCTTACAGAGTTTCTGAAGTGACTAGAAAAGGGTCATACCGGCTGGAAGAACTTGATGGGACTCCAATTCGTAATAAATGGAACACTCAGAACTTACGTGTTTATTATAGCTAGTTGGTAAGGCGGCATGTACTCTTTTTCCTTACTTGAGTTTTTTCCCATTGGGTTTTCTCAAGAAGGTTTTAACGAGGCATGACCCCAACTACGCTCCCTTTGTAATATACTTTCAATCTTAATGAGAATGCAGTCCAATAACCTCATTACTCTCACTTTTCCTGCATGTTGTGACTTGCAGCTATAGCCTATCACGTGAATTCCTCAGGGCGGATGATCTCAATCGCACGTCTTATGCATTGACGATGTAACTCCTCGAGGTGGAATAGGTTGTAGGGCTGGTCCTTTTTCAAGGCCACAAACCGAACCCCATTCGAAGATAACATGAGTTGTAGGGCTGGTCCTTTTTCAAGGCCACAAACCGAACCCCATTCGAAGATAACATGGGTTGTAGGGCTGGTCCTTTTTCAAGGACACAAACTGAACCCCATTCGAAGATAACATGGGTTGTAGGGCTGGTCCTTTTTCAAGGCCACAAACCGAACCCCATGTGAAGGCTTGGGCGCAGTAAGCTAGTCCGTCCAGAAGACCACGCTGAACCCCGAGTAACGGGCGTAGTAGGTTCAGGATTAGCCCTGATCCGAACCCCGTGTCTTAGGCTTGGATTGTAGGATTGCACCGAACTCTAAGTATGGTTAGTAGGATCGAACCGAACACCGTGTGAAGACTTGAGTTGTAGGATCAAACCGAACCTCAAGAGAAAGGTGTAAAACTTACCCTTTTTTTTAAGGCCGAACCGGACTTTAAAGGCAATTTCTGTCCTCAACTCTGAAATATTCATTACAGAATGGTTGAACGTTAATGTATCCGCTCTACATCTTCGAGGTCAGATGAACCTTTCAAACCTGTTAACAAGTTAAAGGTAACTCTTGTAACGAAGTTTCCCCTCTCAATGTACTTATGCTTAGGGACAGGGCATACTTTAACTTAATTGTTGCTTATTTAGTACAATTTGTTATCTTAATCCGATGTGATAAGAACGCTTTCAACAGCGGTATGACTAGACAAGAGTGGCTCTGCAGAGTACAGAGAAGGTTAAAGTATTATGTATACTGTTAAGTTATTTGGCAATCATACACTGGACATAAATAATAAAGGAGGAACAAGGCGAATTTTATTTCTTGAAAAAAGAAAGTGTACAGGTACCAAAGTATTAAAGGCTGGAGCTGATCCCAGAACACAGCCATAAATGAAAGGATAAAATTAAGAAGCGGGTGCTTGATCCTCCGAAGTAGGCATCTCCGTCCTCTCCCCTTCAAGTCCAGCAGCTTGGGCCTTGTCCGCTCCAGCCTCAGGATCAGTTTGGGCAGCTTCTTGTGTCTTATCCTCAGGACCAGAGGTAGGCATTGCAGGTTCCATGCTCTGACCCTCCGGAAGTGGAGGCAGTTCATAGAGAGAATCGCGAGGGACCTGGTACGAGCCATCTTTCTCCACTTCGACAAGCTTCCCCTCATAGAATTCATAAAATGGATCTAGCCCGTACAGATTCAGTTTTACGTTGGGGTTGCGATAGAATACTTGACGAAGTGCCAGCCCAAAGGATTCGTAAGCTACCTGCTTGCATATTTCCAAGGCCTTGGCAGCCTTGGCCTTAGCAGCAGTTAGTTTCTTCTAGAGTTTGGCAAAATCCTCCTCCGATGGGCCAGTGCTCGTACCTCCCTTCCTCAACTCATCAATCTGGGCCTGCATCTCCTTCCGAAGGGCCTCCCACTCCCCAAGGCTCCTGTTGTGTCCATCCTCCATAATTTTGAGATCGTCAGCAAGCTTGGCCGATCTTTTCTTCTCCAATTGTAGCTCTTCTTCGAGGAGGGGGATGGATTTATTCTGTTGTTGAAGCTCAGCAACCTGCCGTTCTAGAGCCTTGTTGGCAAAGTGAAGCTGGCTCGTCTCTTCTATCTTCCTCTGAAGTGTTTCCTTGGCCTTCTTCAATTCAACCTCCACACCTCTATGAATCTCAGCTTCTTTGGTTGCCCATTTCTCCTTCACAGCGAGTTTAGTTTCGAGTTTCTCAACCTGCTCCATGTAATCTACCTTTTCGCTCAGGGATTCAAGGAGGCCGGACAGTTCATCCAGCTGCCAACGGCCGGCCTTACAAGCTCCTCGAACTTCAGCAGCCTCGAGCGAAGGGCAGAGGCAGTACCTAGCCTTTGGAAGAGTAGGGGGCATGGCCCCCTGAAACCATAAGTATGGGGAGAGGAAGGAATCGCATGGAGGGTCAAACGCCGGAGGAGGACCGTTCCCAGAGTCCGACCCAGAAGTGTTCTGTGAAGAAGGGGCAGAAGAGTCAGGAACGGGCTTCTTCCCCTTATCCTTTTTCATCCCAGACTCTTCAAGTGTCTTTTGGCGCTTCTTCGCAGGGTCACCAGAAGAGGGTTTTTCCTGATCTGCTGTCTTAACCAGGTGCCTCTTTTTTTTCTTCTTCTCTGGGACGGCCTCCTCGTCGCCCGTCCCAGTGGCCTCTGTTTGCTCCTCTGTTTCTTCCTCATCAAAGAGAGGAACCTCCTCACCCACTACAGAGGTAAGGGGAATGAGTGGAGCTTTGGTGGCGTTCCTCTTCGCCTGAATCTCGTTCTCCTCGGAGGAGGAATCATCATCAGCCATCATGGTCCTTAAAGACAACATTTCTGGGCAGGTTTTTTCAATTTGTTCTGCAAAACAAGAAAAGTTGAGTTAACACATGAGAAGAAAATAATCAAAACGGAATGAATGTACAACACAAATACAGTAAGAACAGATATTACGGAGATAGGAGGATCGGACGTCGTCCTCTGCCAGGAGGCGCCTGCAGGAAAATCCTTTGAGGGTCTTTGAGGCCGTCTGCATGGCGCTCAAAACCTCGATGGAATGAGAAGAGAGTTCACTCTCATCAGTGTAATAAGCACGGCTCATAAGGAGAAAATACTCGTGTGTCCAACTGAGAGGGAACTTAGGGAATCCCTCCTTATTACGCCAGAAGACCAGCTTATTGGGCTGAATACGGACCCGCGTGTAGAAATGTTTAAAGGAGCGCCCATCCACCTTCGTGGATTCCGTGTAGGATTTGAAGTTTATAACCCTTGAGTCACAACGGAGTGTTATGAACCCAAGGCCGCCCTTCTTGTTAGCACGGCGGACTACTTGGCAATAATGGAACAGTTTGGCCATAATGGCTGTAAAGTTGAAATGCTCTCCTAGGATTTCGAGAGCCCGCACTAGACCCCAACCGTTGGGATGCAGTTGGGTAGGAGCATAGTCTAGGAAGCGCAGGACGGCCATCTGGAATTCTGTCATAGGGAAGCGCACCCCCAGCTTCAGAAACACGAAGTCATACATATAGACCGACCTCTCATCAGGGACGATGTGGCAGACCCTCTCAGAGGGACGTGGTGCCAGCACAACATAGCGTGCTTTGAACTTCTTGACTGAGTAGATCTTGCAGCGGAGAGAGACCGTGTGTTCCTCTTCACTCGCGTGATGCAAGGGGATCTCTAGGAATTCCTCTTCCACCCAGTAGTACGGCCTTTCCCTGTTGAGCTTTTCCCAGTTAAGCCGGTGTGCCACAACATTGACACACCCTTCAGTGGTACGAAGAACCAACGTTTTTCCAGACCCCGGAATCTCCATGGATTTGGATGCACGATGGAACGCGTGCGTGCTGTGGTAAAAAGCAACATCGTCAGAGAGATAATCTTCATTACTTGACCCTTCATCAGAGCGGCTGGTAGCCCTCGAGTCAAGGGGAACCTCAGAGCGACGTTGAGTAGTAGACGCTCGTGAGGAAGAAGCTTCAACTCTCTCTGGGCGACGAAGCCCAGCCATAGGAGGATTCACTGGAATCCTCCCACCACGGTGGCTAAGGGGGGCGCGAGAGCTAAAATTCCCCCTGTTTGAGGTACCAGCGTTGCCTGCTCCAGGGCGCATGGTGGAAGTAGAATGGATAAAAATTGTAGGGAGATGAAGGAAAGGGAGGTTACCTAAAAGGAAGAGGATCTTTGAGAAGTTTGAAGGCAGCAAAGAAATCTCCAAGAAATTTGAGCAGAGGTTCACTAAGCTTGAGGACAAAGGTGAATTCCAAAACTTGTTAAGAGTCCCTTTTATAGGTAACGACGAGGCACAGTGCTCTGTTGAAAGCCATAACATTTGCTTCAAAACGCAACCCTTCGGATTCAAACGACTCCGTCGTTTCGCCACGATCGAGCGCGAAAATGGTAACGTTTCAGCAAATGTTTTTGCAAAATGGGCCCCCTTTCAGTTTGAATCCAGGCCCAATAAGCCCAATCGACGGTTATACTCTTGGGTAATGATGGCTCGTGCGTGAAGGGCGCATTTAATGTCCAATCATTCTAGACGCATTTAATGCATTTCAACCACTCTTCGAATACCAAGGGTTTTGATTCCCAAAGACTCTTGGGATTTCCCTCACTACTATACGCTGTCTGAATCCGTTGAATATAGTATGAGAGGAGCGGTCACTCAGTTGTTAGAACGGATGCTCCAGAATTTCCAGAGAATTTCCAAAACGTTCCGCCAGCATCCAGACTTCTCAAAGGCTGTATAGCTCATATGAACAACTTAACAGTCCCTCATACAAGCTAGGGGACAAATGATCCCGTCTGGATACCGGTCTCTAAAGTTATAACGTCAGAATGACTTCATAAGGAGGAAACCGGTGTCACACTTCGGGCAGCACCACACCGGATATCCACTCTTATCCAATCAGACGTTCTATTTGCTCTCTTTACCATGGATACTTCACTCGTTATCCCTGAACGTTTATATAGCCGTTAGTCTCTCAGTCACAGCAAGATAAGAATTCCTAATAACTTATCAACGAAGATACTGCATGTAGCAGAATATGTCATATCAATGGCCTCAGAGAGCAAGTACATGTGTCAGCAGATTATGCAGAAAGGTGATTATCCTCCATCCTCCCCATAGGATCGTACTCTGATAATTGACCTACCCTCCTGACACATTCTGAGTGCTGAGCCACTTTGATTGACACACTTCACACGCTATCAGAGCCCAAGGGCCACATGCATCCAACGATTCATTTCCTACGTTCAACTATAAATAGCCTGATCTAAAACACATGCAAGGGGACGTTGTTCTGACTCATTTTTTACTATTGTATCGTTTGAGCATTCACTGAGTTCTTACACTCTTCTAACTTGAGCGTCGGAGAATCTTCGCAGGTGGCACCTGTAACATCCCCGTTTTAAAATTTAATGCTGAATGAAGAATAAACCACTAAGATTTGATTTTTAACTAAGAAATAACTGTTAATTGCATTTAACTACTTAGGATTAAGCCATTAAAATATTAAAAATGGTGGTGGTCAGGGGATGGGGTGGAGTGCACGTGACTGCTGGACACGCACTCTCCCATCCCACTCTTCTTTTACTGTGCGCATGCACATATATATATATATATATATATATAAGCGCGAGCCCTTGGCGGAAAATGCACTTACTCCTTCTTCAGACTCCCTTCTCCGTCACTTCATTCTCTACTTCCTCCCTTCGTCTTCATCTTTCTTCTTCTTCTATCTTACTCTTCGCTCCTGGAGGTCTGAATTCCAGTACTAGAGAACGGACCACACTTCATCCCAGGATCAGGCGCAGGATACGACAAGC
This sequence comes from Clitoria ternatea, assembly GCA_037962975.1. NCBI lineage: Eukaryota > Viridiplantae > Streptophyta > Magnoliopsida > Fabales > Fabaceae > Clitoria > Clitoria ternatea. Next base: position 247,379,599 of record CM075672.1, on the reverse strand, counting down.
CAAGGAAGACCGAACGAACCAGGAGAAAGACGTCGGACCCAACAACGAGAACAGAAAGGTTTCTGAGGATTCTTCTAAAGGTAGGGGGCGCTTGCATGTCGAATGCATGGTCTAAGAACGGTACCGGATGAATGTATTGCTGAGTGCGGGTGTGTGTGTGTGCATGTATTTATAATCATTAGAACTGATGCTGTGCATGTGTGCATGTGTTCACAATTACTAAAACTGATGCATGATTTGAGATTCTGATAGTGATCTTCGTGGCGATGGTGTAGCCTGCTTGTGGATGATAATGATGAATCTATTTTGTTGTCACTATGAAAAGTATGTATGTGCATGTTCTTAATTGGATTGCTCAATGTTGTTAATCTGATGACCGATTGTAACATGCGCTGGTGTGACTGATTGAATGATTACGAGTAGTGGGGGATATCCGTTCTTACTTAATGACTACGGTAAGGTGTTTATGGCGCGATGATGTGTAATAATGAATGTGTTAGTTGCATGAGTAAGAGTGGGGTGACCCATGGAAGGTCAAGAACCCCAAGGGAAACGACTTCCAGTTACCAACCCTGGCTAGATCCCAATAGAGCTCGTGGTAGCCGTTGGAGCTAGAGAAGAGAGTCTCGAGACGCCGTGGGGAGGCCGGTGCCACCTGGTAAGAGCTGAGGGACGAGGGGCCAAAAGAAAAGGGGACCGTAACTGAGAGTCTTTACCCGAGTCGGATCCGCAGGCATGCATATAGAAATAAGGCTGATTGTGGTGATGTATAAATCTATGTATGTGCATGTGTATGATTTTGAATGCATGAATATATATATATCTAGATGTGGAATAAACTCTGTGAATTATGTGTGTCATGAATGTTGTTGAATTGTATGAATTTGGTTATTCGAGAAAGGTTGAGTGATAGCAGGAGCGTGTACTGACGCTGATACCGAGTCTGTGAGTATCATTTTATATGTAAAAGCTCACCCCTGCAGTGGCCATTTTCAGTGAATGTCTCTCGTGAGGAGGATCAGAAGCAGAGCTGGAATGCTGGGCGGAATGCTGATGCATTTGGAAGGTTTAATTAAGGCGTTGTTAGATTAGGCCCGGACTGCCTCATACCGGATGTTAATGTTTTGAGGATGAATAGAATTTTACGGGCAAGGAGAAGTCCGATTTTGTATTGTAAATATTGACATGCTCTTTTATGTATATATATGGATGTATGGTTTTGGTGTGCGTGATGCTATGTGCTGTCTCATTTCCTAATTATGCTTTAATAGATACGCAGGGACAGTCTGATTGAACAGGTTAGCTAAGTCTGAGTGAACCGAGAATTGTCTTAGGAAAATTTATGTCGGATACGCTGGGCGGAGTCGTACCCCGCCCGAAGTGTGGGAGCAATTCGCCCAAGCGCGAGGACTCACGCTGAAGCGAGTAATTACCAGAGTGAGATATCGACCATAATCCTTTCCTATCCGTTGTGATGTTAACGCAATTCAGACCCCGACGTTGATCCCGGATTTGGGAGATATGGCTAAGCCCGCCCAGGCGTTGTCATAATTAGTTGAGTTGGGCGGAATAGGTTCAGACTCCTCTTTTCTCCGCAACCTACTAACGTATATGTACCCTGTAACTTCTTATCTTTTTAAGTGAAATGCGAGTGTGAGGATTTACTTAGTGAACCCTTGTCCATACCCGATGGAGGAAATTACCTTGTAGTTGTGTTAAAGAGGAGTTATGTAGAATTCGTTTAGGCGGCGTCATACCTCGCCCAAGTAACTAGGACAGCCAGCCCAAGATAAATATACCCCGCCTAGCCAAGTAGGATGATTCTAACTCCGCCTTTCCACCGAATGCTACGCGTGTGAATGTATTAACATATTTCCCTTATCAATTCCTCCCGTTGAGTGACCAGTATTACTCGAAGGGAAGCCTCATTGCGAAATCTCCTCTATCCGCTGCTGCATTACCATACTCCGCCTGGACGGTGTCAGAACCCGCCTGAGCGAATAAACGGTGTTGTGCAATCCGCCCTAGTGTTGGTGCGTTACGATAAACCCATTGAGCCGGCCCCAGTTTAAGTTTCCTTGTAGGTTGCTATGTGCGTGTGAATGCTTTTCGTTCTTCCCTTGCCTGCTCCCTCATATATCAAATAATACGGAACTGTTTTGTGAAAAATTTTCTCATAATTTTGGAATTTTTAGTTACAATTAATTAGGGTGTTACATTTTGGTATCAGAGCGGACCGAAAAGTCCAAGGCCAAAGTATGCTTACCAAGTGTAAGCGGTGATGTGTGTGTCTTTTTGATAGAATGGTTGAAATTGTTCTGATGCTGGTTGACCTGATTGATGATTGACTTGAGGACAAGGGGTTGTTTTTCCCTGGTCCGATTGTGTGTATGACTTAGGCGAATGACATAATGTGCTAAGCTATTAATTGTTGGACTAATAACTGGATCGGTAGTAAGTGGCTCCGTATACTTATCCTTAAATGTCAATTTCAGGATAAGGAATGGCGCATCGTCAAAGTATGGAGGCTATAGCCATAGCATTCCAACGCTTTGCTGATGTGTTTGAAAGGCAAGGCCAAACTCAACCTGAGGATGGCCATGTGCTGGACCGCTTCCTGAAGAGGAAGTCGAGTGAATTCTTAGGAGGACGGAACCCTGAGGCGGCGTTCAAGTGGACTCAGGAATTAGAGAGAATTTTTAGGGGTCTTCGCTGTACCGAAGCCCAGAAGGTGGAATGCGCAGTGTATATGCTGCGAGATGAAGCGGAGAATTGGTGGAAGATAGCCAGGAGCCGATTCCCCGAAGATGACAATCAACTGACGTGGAACGATTTCAAGGCCTGCTTCCTAGACAAATACTTTCCCGACACTGTGAGGAGTCGGAAAGAGCTGGAGTTTATAGAGTTAAAATAGGGCTCCATGACTGTGGAAGAATACGCGACCAGATTTGAAGAATTGTGCCTATTCTATCCGCCCTTCCAGCAGCCAGGAACGGAGCACTCCAAGTGTCTTAAGTTTGAGAACGGACTGAGATCGGATATCAAGAGGGCCTGCAGATACCATGAAATCCGGAGTTTCCCTGCCTTAGTGAACAAGTGTAGAATATTCGAAGAGGATGACAGGGCCCATTCCGGCCAGAGCAGCAGAGCCAATCAGCACCTGAGGCCTCAGCAATCACGTTTTAAGAGGCCAGGGAATGTGAGGAGGAATGAACCCTTCACCAGATATCAGAACCATAATGACCGAGGGAGACAGATGAGTGGGCGACCAAGGTATGGTGGATGCTTTAAATGCGGCGGTGATCATTTTGCTAAGGAATGCAATGATACAAATGTTAAATGCTACCACTGCGGAGAGAAGGGACACGTTCGCCCGGACTGCCCCCAACTCAGCCAGGCAAACACCAATATGCGTCAAGGAGGATTTCAAGATCGAACCAGAGTGAATGATAGCCAACGACCTGGTGGCAGAGGCAACGGAACCAGAGGAAATATGATGCGTGCCCCGAACAGCCGAGAGAGGAACACCGGCTCAACAGCGACAGGAAGGATCTACACCATCAATGTAGAGGATGTTGCACCAGCAAACGATCTAGTACAATGTAAGTGCTCACTTGGAATGAATACGCTTAATGTTGTTTTCGATTCGGGAGCTACCCATTCTTTTATAGCTGATGAGTGCGTGGAACGGTTGAAGTTACCAACTGTGTCCATGAACCGGACTTTGGAAGTGGCCAGCCCTACTAGCCCTAGTGTGTTCACATCGTCAATATGTAAAAATGTAGCATTTGAGTTGTGTGATCAGAGTTTCACCTTCGATCTGATTTGCATGCCCTTAAAGGGTCTTGATATTGTGCTTGGAATAGATTGGCTTTCAGCTAATAAGGTATTGGTAGATTGTAGAAACCGAGAGATAGTTTTCCCAAAACAACCCACTGAAGATGGCACGGCACTAGGTATAACCCAACTATTTATGATGCTTTGTCTAACCAAAGATGAGAATGAGACCCTAGTGAATGAAATTCCGGTTGCCTGTGAATTCCCAGAAGTGTTCCCAGAGGACGTCCCGAGTGTGCCTCCCAATAGAGAAGTTGAATTCTCTATAGACTTGATCCCTGGAGCCGAACCGGTCTCCAGTGCACCCTACAGAATGTCCTCAACTGAATTGGTAGAGTTGAAGAAACAAGTGGATGAGTTACTTGAGAAGCAGTTCATTAGACCAAGCGTGTCACCATGGGGCGCACCTGTGCTACTTGTTAAGAAGAAGGATGGCAGCATGAGACTTTGTATAGATTATCGACAGCTTAACAAACTTACAATCAAGAATCGATACCCACTGCCTAGAATCGATGATTTAATTGACCAGCTGCGTGGAGCCTCAGTCTTCTCGAAAATAGACTTACGATCGGGATATCATCAAATTCGAGTGAAGGACTCGGACATTCCTAAAACTGCCTTTAGGACTAGGTATGGTCACTATGAGTATGTAGTGATGCCGTTCGGTGTGACAAACGCCCCTGCTGTTTTCATGAATTACATGAACAGCATATTCCACTCCTTCTTAGATCGGTTTGTTGTTGTCTTCATTGATGATATTCTAGTTTATTCTAAGTCATCTGAGAAGCATGAAGGACATCTCAGGACGGTACTCCAAGTGTTGAAGGAGAAGCAATTGTTTGCAAAGCTTTCAAAGTGCGAATTTTGGATGGATGAGATCCACTTCCTCGGGCATGTGATCTCCAAGCGAGGCGTCTCGGTGGATCCTGCGAAGGTAGCTGCTGTAATGGCATGGGAGAGGCCCAGATCGATCTCGGAAATAAGGAGTTTTATGGGCTTGGCAGGTTATTATAGAAGGTTCATCGAAGGTTTTTCTAAGTTGGCATTACCCCTGACTAAATTGACTCGGAAGAACGTTCCTTTTGTGTGGAGTCCGGAGTGTGAGAGCAGCTTCCAAGAGCTGAAGAATAAGTTGACAACTGCTCCGGTGTTGGCATTACCTGAGTTACGAGAAAGCTTCGTGGTCTATTGTGACGCGTCCGGACTCGGATTAGGATATGTACTCATGCAGAAGGATCGAGTGATAGCATATGCCTCTCGACAATTGAGACCCCACGAGCAGCATTATCCGACCCATGATTTGGAGCTGGCAGCAGTAGTTTTTGCATTAAAAATTTGGAGGCATTACTTGTACGGATCCAAATTTGAAGTGTACAGCGATCATAAGAGCCTCAAATACCTATTCGATCAAAAGGAGCTGAACATGAGGCAGAGAAGATGGATTGAGTTTTTAAAGGACTATGATTTCGAGTTAAAATACCACCCAGGTAAGGCAAATGTCGTGGCAGACGCACTGAGTCGGAAATCCCTCCACATAGCAGCCATGATGGCAAAAGAAGTTGAGTTGTTAGAGCGGTTCAGAGACATGAACTTGCATGTCGACGCTCCTTCCTCTCAGAAGATGACAATCGGTACGTTGAGGATTGCCAATGAATTCTTAAAATCCATGTACGAACAGCAACAGGCGGACTCTTACCTAGCTGAAATGAAGGAAATTCAGGCTAAAGGAAAGGATTTATCCTTGGCAGAGGGGTCAGATGGGATCTTCCGGGTGAGAAACAGAATATACATACCAAGTGAAGGAAGATTGAGAAGAATGGTGCTTGATGAAGCCCACAAAAGCCTACTCAGCATTCACCCAGGAACCACGAAAATGTACCACGACTTGAGGAGACAGTTTTGGTGGCTCGGACTAAAGAAGGATGTGGCGGAGTACGTGGCCCGGTGTATCATTTGTCAGAAATCGAAGGTAGAGCACCAAAAACCGTACGGTGCAATGCAACCTCTAGAGATTCCAGTGTGGAAATGGGACTCAATTGCGATGGATTTTATCATGGGATTACCCAAAAACCGAGCGGGCCATGATGCCATTTGGGTCATTGTTGACAGATTGACGAAGAGTGCACACTTCTTACCTGTAAATATGAAGTACCCATTGCATAAATTGGCTCGAATCTACATTCAAGAAGTTATCCGACTGCATGGCATACCTACTTCCATCGTCTCAGATAGGGACCCTAGATTTACGTCCAGGTTTTGGACCAGCATGCATCAAGAATTAGGGATGAAGCTTTGGCTTAGTTCTGCCTACCACCCCCAATCGGATGGACAATCCGAGCGAACAATTCAGAGTCTAGAAGACTTATTGAGAGCGTGTGTGTTAGAGTACGGTGGGGACTGGGAGCAGTACCTTCCCTTGATCGAGTTTACGTACAACAACAGCCATCATCATAGCATTGGCATGGCACCTTACGAGGCATTGTATGGGCGTAGATGCCGAACCCCACTCTATTGGTCGGAAGCGGGTGAAAGTCTATTACTGGGACCAGACATCGTGAAGCAAACCACAGAACAGATCCGAGTAATAAGGGAGAAGATGAAAGCATCACAAGACAGGCAGAAGAGCTACCATGACAAACGCATCAAGCCATTGGAATTCCAAGTCGGAGATCGAGTGTTTCTGAGAACCTCTCCGAGTAAAGGAGTTGGACGAGCCTTAAAAAGTGGGAAGTTAAGCCCTCGCTACATCAGACCTTATGAGGTAGTAGAACGGATTGGCCCCGTGGCATACCGCCTCGCGTTACCAACTCACTTGTCCCGATTACACAACGTTTTTCATGTGTCTCAGCTAAGGAAGTATTTGCATGACCCCAGCCACACGATGCCTGACGACGAGGTAGAGATCAAGGAAGACCTAACCACTGCGACTACACCGGTTGGAATCGTGGATCAATCGGTAAAACGCTTAAGAAACAAGAACGTAAGGCTGGTTAAGGTGGAGTGGCAGCAAGGCAAGACCACCTCCTACACGTGGGAACGCGAAGACGCCATGCGACAGCAGTGCCCCGAATTGTTTACCTAGGTAAGTACCGACTGAATTTCGGGGACGAAATTCTTTTTCAGTGGGGGAGAACTGTAACATCCCTGTTTTAAAATTTAATGCTGAATGAAGAATAAACCACTAAGATTTGATTTTTAACTAAGAAATAACTGTTAATTGCATTTAACTACTTAGGATTAAGCCATTAAAATATTAAAAATGGTGGTGGTCAGGGGATGGGGTGGAGTGCACGTGACTGCTGGACACGTACTCTCCCATCCCACTCTTCTTTTACTGTGCGCATGCACATATATATATATATATAAGCGCGAGCCCTTGGCGGAAAACGCACTTACTCCTTCTTCAGACTCCCTTCTCCGTCACTTCATTCTCTACTTCCTCCCTTCGTCTTCATCTTTCTTCTTCTTCTATCTTACTCTTCGCTCCTGGAGGTCTGAATTCCAGTACTAGAGAACGGACCACACTTCATCCCAGGATCAGGCGCAGGATACGACAAGCCAAGGAAGACCGAACGAACCAGGAGAAAGACGTCGGACCCAACAACGAGAACAGAAAGGTTTCTGAGGATTCTTCTAAAGGTAGGGGGCGCTTGCATGTCGAATGCATGGTCTAAGAACGGTACCGGATGAATGTATTGCTGAGTGCGGGTGTGTGTGTGTGTGCATGTATTTATAATCATTAGAACTGATGCTGTGCATGTGTGCATGTGTTCACAATTACTAAAACTGATGCATGATTTGAGATTCTGATAGTGATCTTCGTGGCGATGGTGTAGCCTGCTTGTGGATGATAATGATGAATCTATTTTGTTGTCACTATGAAAAGTATGTATGTGCATGTTCTTAATTGGATTGCTCAATGTTGTTAATCTGATGACCGATTGTAACATGCGCTGGTGTGACTGATTGAATGATTACGAGTAGTGGGGGATATCCGTTCTTACTTAATGACTACGGTAAGGTGTTTATGGCGCGATGATGTGTAATAATGAATGTGTTAGTTGCATGAGTAAGAGTGGGGTGACCCATGGAAGGTCAAGAACCCCAAGGGAAACGACTTCCAGTTACCAACCCTGGCTAGATCCCAATAGAGCTCGTGGTAGCCGTTGGAGCTAGAGAAGAGAGTCTCGAGACGCCGTGGGGAGGCCGGTGCCACCTGGTAAGAGCTGAGGGACGAGGGGCCAAAAGAAAAGGGGACCGTAACTGAGAGTCTTTACCCGAGTCGGATCCGCAGGCATGCATATAGAAATAAGGCTGATTGTGGTGATGTATAAATCTATGTATGTGCATGTGTATGATTTTGAATGCATGAATATATATATATCTAGATGTGGAATAAACTCTGTGAATTATGTGTGTCATGAATGTTGTTGAATTGTATGAATTTGGTTATTCGAGAAAGGTTGAGTGATAGCAGGAGCGTGTACTGACGCTGATACCGAGTCTGTGAGTATCATTTTATATGTAAAAGCTCACCCCTGCAGTGGCCATTTTCAGTGAATGTCTCTCGTGAGGAGGATCAGAAGCAGAGCTGGAATGCTGGGCGGAATGCTGATGCATTTGGAAGGTTTAATTAAGGCGTTGTTAGATTAGGCCCGGACTGCCTCATACCGGATGTTAATGTTTTGAGGATGAATAGAATTTTACGGGCAAGGAGAAGTCCGATTTTGTATTGTAAATATTGACATGCTCTTTTATGTATATATATGGATGTATGGTTTTGGTGTGCGTGATGCTATGTGCTGTCTCATTTCCTAATTATGCTTTAATAGATACGCAGGGACAGTCTGATTGAATAGGTTAGCTAAGTCTGAGTGAACCGAGAATTGTCTTAGGAAAATTTATGTCGGATACGCTGGGCGGAGTCGTACCCCGCCCGAAGTGTGGGAGCAATTCGCCCAAGCGCGAGGACTCACGCTGAAGCGAGTAATTACCAGAGTGAGATATCGACCATAATCCTTTCCTATCCGTTGTGATGTTAACGCAATTCAGACCCCGACGTTGATCCCGGATTTGGGAGATATGGCTAAGCCCGCCCAGGCGTTGTCATAATTAGTTGAGTTGGGCGGAATAGGTTCAGACTCCTCTTTTCTCCGCAACCTACTAACGTATATGTACCCTGTAACTTCTTATCTTTTTAAGTGAAATGCGAGTGTGAGGATTTACTTAGTGAACCCTTGTCCATACCCGATGGAGGAAATTACCTTGTAGTTGTGTTAAAGAGGAGTTATGTAGAATTCGTTTAGGCGGCGTCATACCTCGCCCAAGTAACTAGGACAGCCAGCCCAAGATAAATATACCCCGCCTAGCCAAGTAGGATGATTCTAACTCCGCCTTTCCACCGAATGCTACGCGTGTGAATGTATTAACATATTTCCCTTATCAATTCCTCCCGTTGAGTGACCAGTATTACTCGAAGGGAAGCCTCATTGCGAAATCTCCTCTATCCGCTGCTGCATTACCATACTCCGCCTGGACGGTGTCAGAACCCGCCTGAGCGAATAAACGGTGTTGTGCAATCCGCCCTAGTGTTGGTGCGTTACGATAAACCCATTGAGCCGGCCCCAGTTTAAGTTTCCTTGTAGGTTGCTATGTGCGTGTGAATGCTTTTCGTTCTTCCCTTGCCTGCTCCCTCATATATCAAATAATACGGAACTGTTTTGTGAAAAATTTTCTCATAATTTTGGAATTTTTAGTTGCAATTAATTAGGGTGTTACATTTTGGTATCAGAGCGGACCGAAAAGTCCAAGGCCAAAGTATGCTTACCAAGTGTAAGCGGTAATGTGTGTGTCTTTTTGATAGAATGGTTGAAATTGTTCTGATGCTGGTTGACCTGATTGATGATTGACTTGAGGACAAGGGGTTGTTTTTCCCTGGTCCGATTGTGTGTATGACTTAGGCGAATGACATAATGTGCTAAGCTATTAATTGTTGGACTAATAACTGGATCGGTAGTAAGTGGCTCCGTATACTTATCCTTAAATGTCAATTTCAGGATAAGGAATGGCGCATCGTCAAAGTATGGAGGCTATAGCCATAGCATTCCAACGCTTTGCTGATGTGTTTGAAAGGCAAGGCCAAACTCAACCTGAGGATGGCCATGTGCTGGACCGCTTCCTGAAGAGGAAGCCGAGTGAATTCTTAGGAGGACGGAACCCTGAGGCGGCGTTCAAGTGGACTCAGGAATTAGAGAGAATTTTTAGGGGTCTTCGCTGTACCGAAGCCCAGAAGGTGGAATGCGCAGTGTATATGCTGCGAGATGAAGCGGAGAATTGGTGGAAGATAGCCAGGAGCCGATTCCCCGAAGATGACAATCAACTGACGTGGAACGATTTCAAGGCCTGCTTCCTAGACAAATACTTTCCCGACACTGTGAGGAGTCGGAAAGAGCTGGAGTTTATGGAGTTAAAACAGGGCTCCATGACTGTGGAAGAATACGCGACCAGATTTGAAGAATTGTGCCTATTCTATCCGCCCTTCCAGCAGCCAGGAACGGAGCACTCCAAGTGTCTTAAGTTTGAGAACGGACTGAGATCGGATATCAAGAGGGCCTGCAGATACCATGAAATCCGGAGTTTCCCTGCCTTAGTGAACAAGTGTAGAATATTCGAAGAGGATGACAGGGCCCATTCCGGCCAGAGCAGCAGAGCCAATCAGCACCTGAGGCCTCAGCAATCACGTTTTAAGAGGCCAGGGAATGTGAGGAGGAATGAACCCTTCACCAGATATCAGAACCATAATGACCGAGGGAGACAGATGAGTGGGCGACCAAGGTATGGCGGATGCTTTAAATGCGGCGGTGATCATTTTGCTAAGGAATGCAATGATACAAATGTTAAATGCTACCACTGCGGAGAGAAGGGACACGTTCGCCCGGACTGCCCCCAACTCAGCCAGGCAAACACCAATGTGCGTCAAGGAGGATTTCAAGATCGAACCAGAGTGAATGATAGCCAACGACCTGGTGGCAGAGGCAACGGAACCAGAGGAAATATGATGCGTGCCCCGAACAGCCGAGAGAGGAACACCGGCTCAACAGCGACAGGAAGGATCTACACCATCAATGTAGAGGATGTTGCACCAGCAAACGATCTAGTACAATGTAAGTGCTCACTTGGAATGAATACGCTTAATGTTGTTTTCGATTCGGGAGCTACCCATTCTTTTATAGCTGATGAGTGCGTGGAACGGTTGAAGTTACCAACTGTGTCCATGAACCGGACTTTGGAAGTGGCCAGCCCTACTAGCCCTAGTGTGTTCACATCGTCAATATGTAAAAATGTAGCATTTGAGTTGTGTGATCAGAGTTTCACCTTCGATCTGATTTGCATGCCCTTAAAGGGTCTTGATATTGTGCTTGGAATAGATTGGCTTTCAGCTAATAAGGTATTGGTAGATTGTAGAAACCGAGAGATAGTTTTCCCAAAACAACCCACTGAAGATGGCACGGCACTAGGTATAACCCAACTATTTATGATGCTTTGTCTAACCAAAGATGAGAATGAGACCCTAGTGAATGAAATTCCGGTTGCCTGTGAATTCCCAGAAGTGTTCCCAGAGGACGTCCCGAGTGTGCCTCCCAATAGAGAAGTTGAATTCTCTATAGACTTGATCCCTGGAGCCGAACCGGTCTCCAGTGCACCCTACAGAATGTCCTCAACTGAATTGGTAGAGTTGAAGAAACAAGTGGATGAGTTACTTGAGAAGCAGTTCATTAGACCAAGCGTGTCACCATGGGGCGCACCTGTGCTACTTGTTAAGAAGAAGGATGGCAGCATGAGACTTTGTATAGATTATCGACAGCTTAACAAACTTACAATCAAGAATCGATACCCACTGCCTAGAATCGATGATTTAATTGACCAGCTGCGTGGAGCCTCAGTCTTCTCGAAAATAGACTTACGATCGGGATATCATCAAATTCGAGTGAAGGACTCGGACATTCCTAAAACTGCCTTTAGGACTAGGTATGGTCACTATGAGTATGTAGTGATGCCGTTCGGTGTGACAAACGCCCCTGCTGTTTTCATGAATTACATGAACAGCATATTCCACTCCTTCTTAGATCGGTTTGTTGTTGTCTTCATTGATGATATTCTAGTTTATTCTAAGTCATCTGAGAAGCATGAAGGACATCTCAGGACGGTACTCCAAGTGTTGAAGGAGAAGCAATTGTTTGCAAAGCTTTCAAAGTGCGAATTTTGGATGGATGAGATCCACTTCCTCGGGCATGTGATCTCCAAGCGAGGCGTCTCGGTGGATCCTGCGAAGGTAGCTGCTGTAATGGCATGGGAGAGGCCCAGATCGATCTCGGAAATAAGGAGTTTTATGGGCTTGGCAGGTTATTATAGAAGGTTCATCGAAGGTTTTTCTAAGTTGGCATTACCCCTGACTAAATTGACTCGGAAGAACGTTCCTTTTGTGTGGAGTCCGGAGTGTGAGAGCAGCTTCCAAGAGCTGAAGAATAAGTTGACAACTGCTCCGGTGTTGGCATTACCTGAGTTACGAGAAAGCTTCGTGGTCTATTGTGACGCGTCCGGACTCGGATTAGGATATGTACTCATGCAGAAGGATCGAGTGATAGCATATGCCTCTCGACAATTGAGACCCCACGAGCAGCATTATCCGACCCATGATTTGGAGCTGGCAGCAGTAGTTTTTGCATTAAAAATTTGGAGGCATTACTTGTACGGATCCAAATTTGAAGTGTACAGCGATCATAAGAGCCTCAAATACCTATTCGATCAAAAGGAGCTGAACATGAGGCAGAGAAGATGGATTGAGTTTTTAAAGGACTATGATTTCGAGTTAAAATACCACCCAGGTAAGGCAAATGTCGTGGCAGACGCACTGAGTCGGAAATCCCTCCACATAGCAGCCATGATGGCAAAAGAAGTTGAGTTGTTAGAGCGGTTCAGAGACATGAACTTGCATGTCGACGCTCCTTCCTCTCAGAAGATGACAATCGGTACGTTGAGGATTGCCAATGAATTCTTAAAATCCATGTACGAACAGCAACAGGCGGACTCTTACCTAGCTGAAATGAAGGAAATTCAGGCTAAAGGAAAGGATTTATCCTTGGCAGAGGGGTCAGATGGGATCTTCCGGGTGAGAAACAGAATATACATACCAAGTGAAGGAAGATTGAGAAGAATGGTGCTTGATGAAGCCCACAAAAGCCTACTCAGCATTCACCCAGGAACCACGAAAATGTACCACGACTTGAGGAGACAGTTTTGGTGGCCCGGACTAAAGAAGGATGTGGCGGAGTACGTGGCCCGGTGTATCATTTGTCAGAAATCGAAGGTAGAGCACCAAAAACCGTACGGTGCAATGCAACCTCTAGAGATTCCAGTGTGGAAATGGGACTCAATTGCGATGGATTTTATCATGGGATTACCCAAAAACCGAGCGGGCCATGATGCCATTTGGGTCATTGTTGACAGATTGACGAAGAGTGCACACTTCTTACCTGTAAATATGAAGTACCCATTGCATAAATTGGCTCGAATCTACATTCAAGAAGTTATCCGACTGCATGGCATACCTACTTCCATCGTCTCAGATAGGGACCCTAGATTTACGTCCAGGTTTTGGACCAGCATGCATCAAGAATTAGGGATGAAGCTTTGGCTTAGTTCTGCCTACCACCCCCAATCGGATGGACAATCCGAGCGAACAATTCAGAGTCTAGAAGACTTATTGAGAGCGTGTGTGTTAGAGTACGGTGGGGACTGGGAGCAGTACCTTCCCTTGATCGAGTTTACGTACAACAACAGCCATCATCATAGCATTGGCATGGCACCTTACGAGGCATTGTATGGGCGTAGATGCCGAACCCCACTCTATTGGTCGGAAGCGGGTGAAAGTCTATTACTGGGACCAGACATCGTGAAGCAAACCACAGAACAGATCCGAGTAATAAGGGAGAAGATGAAAGCATCACAAGACAGGCAGAAGAGCTACCATGACAAACGCATTAAGCCATTGGAATTCCAAGTCGGAGATCGAGTGTTTCTGAGAACCTCTCCGAGTAAAGGAGTTGGACGAGCCTTAAAAAGTGGGAAGTTAAGCCCTCGCTACATCAGACCTTATGAGGTAGTAGAACGGATTGGCCCCGTGGCATACCGCCTCGCGTTACCAACTCACTTGTCCCGATTACACAACGTTTTTCATGTGTCTCAGCTAAGGAAGTATTTGCATGACCCCAGCCACACGATGCCTGACGACGAGGTAGAGATCAAGGAAGACCTAACCACTGTGACTACACCGGTTGGAATCGTGGATCAATCGGTAAAACGCTTAAGAAACAAGAACGTAAGGCTGGTTAAGGTGGAGTGGCAGCAAGGCAAGACCACCTCCTACACGTGGGAACGCGAAGACGCCATGCGACAGCAGTGCCCCGAATTGTTTACCTAGGTAAGTACCGACTGAATTTCGGGGACGAAATTCTTTTTCAGTGGGGGAGAACTGTAACATCCCCGTTTTAAAATTTAATGCTGAATGAAGAATAAACCACTAAGATTTGATTTTTAACTAAGAAATAACTGTTAATTGCATTTAACTACTTAGGATTAAGCCATTAAAATATTAAAAATGGTGGTGGTCAGGGGATGGGGTGGAGTGCACGTGACTGCTGGACACGTACTCTCCCATCCCACTCTTCTTTTACTGTGCGCATGCACATATATATATATATATATATATATATATAAGCGCGAGCCCTTGGCGGAAAACGCACTTACTCCTTCTTCAGACTCCCTTCTCCGTCACTTCATTCTCTACTTCCTCCCTTCGTCTTCATCTTTCTTCTTCTTCTATCTTACTCTTCGCTCCTGGAGGTCTGAATTCCAGTACTAGAGAACGGACCACACTTCATCCCAGGATCAGGCGCAGGATACGACAAGCCAAGGAAGACCGAACGAACCAGGAGAAAGACGTCGGACCCAACAACGAGAACAGAAAGGTTTCTGAGGATTCTTCTAAAGGTAGGGGGCGCTTGCATGTCGAATGCATGGTCTAAGAACGGTACCGGATGAATGTATTGCTGAGTGCGGGTGTGTGTGTGTGCATGTATTTATAATCATTAGAACTGATGCTGTGCATGTGTGCATGTGTTCACAATTACTAAAACTGATGCATGATTTGAGATTCTGATAGTGATCTTCGTGGCGATGGTGTAGCCTGCTTGTGGATGATAATGATGAATCTATTTTGTTGTCACTATGAAAAGTATGTATGTGCATGTTCTTAATTGGATTGCTCAATGTTGTTAATCTGATGACCGATTGTAACATGCGCTGGTGTGACTGATTGAATGATTACGAGTAGTGGGGGATATCCGTTCTTACTTAATGACTACGGTAAGGTGTTTATGGCGCGATGATGTGTAATAATGAATGTGTTAGTTGCATGAGTAAGAGTGGGGTGACCCATGGAAGGTCAAGAACCCCAAGGGAAACGACTTCCAGTTACCAACCCTGGCTAGATCCCAATAGAGCTCGTGGTAGCCGTTGGAGCTAGAGAAGAGAGTCTCGAGACGCCGTGGGGAGGCCGGTGCCACCTGGTAAGAGCTGAGGGACGAGGGGCCAAAAGAAAAGGGGACCGTAACTGAGAGTCTTTACCCGAGTCGGATCCGCAGGCATGCATATAGAAATAAGGCTGATTGTGGTGATGTATAAATCTATGTATGTGCATGTGTATGATTTTGAATGCATGAATATATATATATCTAGATGTGGAATAAACTCTGTGAATTATGTGTGTCATGAATGTTGTTGAATTGTATGAATTTGGTTATTCGAGAAAGGTTGAGTGATAGCAGGAGCGTGTACTGACGCTGATACCGAGTCTGTGAGTATCATTTTATATGTAAAAGCTCACCCCTGCAGTGGCCATTTTCAGTGAATGTCTCTCGTGAGGAGGATCAGAAGCAGAGCTGGAATGCTGGGCGGAATGCTGATGCATTTGGAAGGTTTAATTAAGGCGTTGTTAGATTAGGCCCGGACTGCCTCATACCGGATGTTAATGTTTTGAGGATGAATAGAATTTTACGGGCAAGGAGAAGTCCGATTTTGTATTGTAAATATTGACATGCTCTTTTATGTATATATATGGATGTATGGTTTTGGTGTGCGTGATGCTATGTGCTGTCTCATTTCCTAATTATGCTTTAATAGATACGCAGGGACAGTCTGATTGAACAGGTTAGCTAAGTCTGAGTGAACCGAGAATTGTCTTAGGAAAATTTATGTCGGATACGCTGGGCGGAGTCGTACCCCGCCCGAAGTGTGGGAGCAATTCGCCCAAGCGCGAGGACTCACGCTGAAGCGAGTAATTACCAGAGTGAGATATCGACCATAATCCTTTCCTATCCGTTGTGATGTTAACGCAATTCAGACCCCGACGTTGATCCCGGATTTGGGAGATATGGCTAAGCCCGCCCAGGCGTTGTCATAATTAGTTGAGTTGGGCGGAATAGGTTTAGACTCCTCTTTTCTCCGCAACCTACTAACGTATATGTACCCTGTAACTTCTTATCTTTTTAAGTGAAATGCGAGTGTGAGGATTTACTTAGTGAACCCTTGTCCATACCCGATGGAGGAAATTACCTTGTAGTTGTGTTAAAGAGGCGTTATGTAGAATTCGTTTAGGCGGCGTCATACCTCGCCCAAGTAACTAGGACAGCCAGCCCAAGATAAATATACCCCGCCTAGCCAAGTAGGATGATTCTAACTCCGCCTTTCCACCGAATGCTACGCGTGTGAATGTATTAACATATTTCCCTTATCAATTCCTCCCGTTGAGTGACCAGTATTACTCGAAGGGAAGCCTCATTGCGAAATCTCCTCTATCCGCTGCTGCATTACCATACTCCGCCTGGACGGTGTCAGAACCCGCCTGAGCGAATAAACGGTGTTGTGCAATCCGCCCTAGTGTTGGTGCGTTACGATAAACCCATTGAGCCGGCCCCAGTTTTAGTTTCCTTGTAGGTTGCTATGTGCGTGTGAATGCTTTTCGTTCTTCCCTTGCCTGCTCCCTCATATATCAAATAATACGGAACTGTTTTGTGAAAAATTTTCTCATAATTTTGGAATTTTTAGTTGCAATTAATTAGGGTGTTACAGCACCACCTTTCGCCCCCCTTCAACGCGGAACGCTGGTGTGAAGGATCTCCAGGACAACAAGACTGGTTTCTCCCACTGAGAGGCTGGATTTCCATATCGGATACTCATTGCTCCGGTGTGCAAACCCTAACACACCTGCATTCTTGTGGCTGGTCCCACACCGGATCCTTAACCCCGGTTCAGACCAGTTCATTTATATTTACTAAAATTAAGAATTCCAGTTAGTGTATCAAAAAGAAAAAGAAAGAGAAATTATTTTATAAAAATAAATTTTTTCTAATATTTTACTTTAAACTCTTAATATATATATATATATATATATATATATATATATTATTTTCAAAATGTGTAAAAAATTTCAAGTACTAAGGATTTAAAGATTGATAATTCCAAATTTGAGTTTTTAGTAATTGATTTTGAATTGACCTATAAACTTTCTAAAGAAGGTTGTGAAATATATTTAAGGCTTAGAAACTCAAATTATAATGAGATTTGATTTGTGATTTGAAAAGGAACTGTACTAAAATTCTATATGTGTGATGGAACTTATTTGAGAATTTGAAAAAAGTACAGTTTACTGGGGTGGCTATGTCACGATTCGTAGGCCCTGATAATATAATTGAGTTTCTAAAAGTCTTAACTAACTAAATACACGAGTAGTTCATGCATCATAAATCATCAAAGAGAAACAAAATGATATTGTCTGGGGACAGATTATAGAAATTGAGGATACATTAGAGGAGGCTTAATTTCGAGCCTTGGGATGAGAGGGTGTGAAAGGGTGCTTCAGGGGACCTGGGGTAGCTCCCTAGTGTCAGGTACTTTTACAATAAAAATCTTCTCAATCTGACTAGTCTCTAAGTGTTTCCATGTCAGTTGAGTTGTTCATATGATTATCCGGAATTATGGAACAGTGTAAACTCCTGCTTGGCCCAGTGCAAATTAAAATTTAAGGGCCCGCAAATATAGGTAAGTTATGATGAAGATATGGCATATCATTCATACATTCATAATTGATTATGTATGTGATTATGATTGATATTATTATACTAGTTTGTGAAAACCCTTTATTGCTTATGTCCCATTTGGGAATATTATATTCTGTTTCTCACTCCTTTCTCCATGTTTTTGTTTTATATGTTTTAATCGATGGTTCGTGCAGAGGGAAAGATCAAAGAATCCAGGCAGTAAATATAGTACGTTCTAGAAAGGGAGCTCGGTATGAATACCGTGGTCTAATGAATAAATAATGTTATTAAGCAACTGCTCTTGACCATGGAGTTTCCTCTCTTTCTAATAATGTTTAATATTTATTTGGATGAATGTAAAACTAATTTATAAATTTTAATGATATTCATAAGGTATTTCAGAAATATTGTATGTAATTTTACTCTGATAGTTTCTTTTAACGATTATATTTTTAGTAAAAAAATTTATGAATTTTTTAAAATTTATTGTGATATAACAGAGGGTGCTACAGAAATCACCAAACTCCCATATAACATCCTATTTTCTACTTAAATAGAAAGTATATATTAATACTTCTTTAATGAGTAAACACTTACTAATTAATATTTTTATGAAATTTTGGTACTTATATTTAATTATTTTGTTTTAAAATAATAATAATAAAAAATATATATATATATATATATGTATTTTGAATAAGGATTTTAAAATGACTTAATTAGTATTCACTAATTAAGAAAATTATATTAAGGATTTTTAATAGCTTTATTATTCACAACTTTTATTTTATGTTTTTATACTGAAGTTTTTTTCATATTTATGATTTAACTATTATTAGAATTTTAAAATAACATTTTGAAGAAATTAGATTATGGTTCTTTAGAACTTTTTAATCTACGTATTATTTATGATTCTCTGAAATTTTTTGAATTTGTGGAAATATTTTAATAAAAAAATATATTTTAAGTAATTTTTTATTTATATAAAGTTGCCTAAAATTAAAAATATTTACAAGAAAGTGAAGTTAAATTATAAGAAAATTTTCTAAAATTCATTTCAAGTAGACTTATCTAAAAATGACCAGTTTGAGTAAAATCTTGCTTTTTACCAATCGTAAGAAAATCAGAAACGTACCAATAATTTTTAATAATAAAAAATTTTAGATTTTTAAAATTTAAACTTTATATTACTTATTATAAAATTAGTGAGGTGTGATATAATATTACTAAATTTTAAAAAGGACTGATTTTAAATATTTAAAATATACTAAGTGAATGGTTACTATTTGGTTTAATAATTCAGCCGACATTTACTATGCAAAATACTATGCATGTATAAAATTTCAAACTTACACAGTAACCAGAAACGAAAATTTTAGAAATTGTACAGTATTTTTATATTAAAATAATGGAATGCACAGTAACTTTCCTGCCTATAAATACCGTGTCACTGAACGAAGAAAATCATATTTTCTTATTAAATTTTCTTAATATAGTAGTGCTAGAGAGATAGTGGTGGGAGTAAGAGAGAGAAATAATTTTTTTGTAAGAAAGTTCTACCAAAATTATAAGGTAAGAATAACTCTCTTTAATATTTTTTAGGTTTATTTTCATATTGTTTTAGAAATCTATTATTATATTGGATATAATATTATTTTAAGTTACTATTCTGAATAGTAAATTACTATGTCAATAGTAAATTACTATTACGAATAGTAAATTACTGTTTAAATAGTAAATTACTATTTACCTTTACTATTTACGTTTTACTATTTACCATTACTATTCATGTTTTACTATTTACTATTACTATTCATGTTTTACTATTTACCATTACTATTCACATTTTACTATTTAACGTTACTATTCATGGTAACTATTTAAAATTTACTAGTTACCATTAATATGCATAATTACCATTTACCCTTTCTATTTCAAATAGTAATCTTAATTTTTATCTTATGCCTATACTGAAATAAATTGGTATTAGTATTTCTGGAACTCAAAGGCGCAAAGCGAATTCACTTTTGGTAGCAAATCAAGGTAAGGGGGAGTGAGATAGGAATATAATATGAAAAGACATAAGAATAATAGGAGGACTCCTCTACTCCTTTTAAATTTAATAATATTATTATTTTAAAATGATAATTTTTCAACTTAAAATTAATAATAAATTTAGTATCTTGTGTAACTTATTCTGAAATACTTATGCATGTATCTGGACTATTATAACCTATATAGATTAGACTAAACCTATGCAAGGATCTAGACTATTATAACCTATATGGATTGGAGTAAACCTATGCAAGGATTTGGACTTTTATAACTTATACGGACTGGACTAAACTTATACAAGGACTTGGAGTATTATGACCCATATGGACTTACATAGACCTGTGCGAGAAATGAACTACAAGGACTTGAAATTAAGTTCATTAAATTAAATAACTATTAAAACTTAAATTATGATATTTATGAATGATATTTGATTTGATTATGATTGATAATATTTATGATTGATGATATTTGATTGTGATTGATGATATTACAATATTTAATTTTGATTGATGAGTGATTAATGATCATGTGATGTAGAGTTTGAGCATATAGCAAGCATGACAGAAAGCTAAAACTCAGTAAGAATATACTTATCTCTTACTCTTTAAAGTATTACTTTAAAAGAAATTTATCTATAATAAATTTTCAATGTTTATTCAGATTATTGTTAAAAAGATTTTCTTAATTTTCAATAAAAGTATATAATTTCTATAACTTACTTTTATCTTTCAAAATAAATTATTTAATTAAAATTTTAGAATAATTTTTAGTTATAAAAAAAGAGAAATTGTTTTATGAAAATAATATATTCACATATGTATATATATATATATAGATATATGAAAATATTTGATTCTCAAATGGAAATAAGATACTTCAATAATATTTCATTTTAAACTTTTGAAAATAAGAGTTTTAATTTCAAAAGTGTTTCATTATATATTTTTCAAGTATTATAATTAAAGATAGAAAAAGATCGATAATTTAAACTTGTGTATAAAGTAAATTAATTTTCTATAAATGCTCCAAAGAAGGTTTAGAATATATATTAAGACTTTGAAACTCAAATCATAATAATATTGATTTGTGAATGATAAAGAAAACTGTGTGGAGATTCTTCTGCGTGTGGCAGAACTTATTTAAGAGTTTGGAAATATGCAGTTTATTAGGGTGGCTATATTGTGATTTATAGGCCCCAAAGATATAATTTATACTTGTGTTTCTAAAAGTCTTAACCAACTAAATACGTGATTAGTTCATGCATCATGAATCAATAAAGAGAAATGAGATGTGATGTTGCCTTGGGACATATTATAGAAACCAAGTATACATTAGAGGAGGTTCAAATGCGAGCCTTGGGATGAGAGGGTGTGAAACGATGCTTCAGGGGACTTGGGGCCGCTCCCTAGTGTCGGGTACTTTCACAATAAAAACCTTCTCAATCTGACTAGTCTTTAAGTGTTTCCATTCCAGTTGAGCTGTTCATATGCCATGAAGACATTTATGTTATTATTATCTGGAATTATGGAATAGTATAAACTCCTGGTTGGCCCAGTGCAAATTAAAACTTTAAGGGCCCACTGTATAAATTGAAGGAAATAGTAGCATGAAAAGCATTACATGACATTCATATGATTATGATAATCTATGTGTATGGTTGTGAGTGAAAGTATAATTATTATGTTTGTGAAAACCCTACATTAATAATTAATTATGTATATGATTGTGATTGATATTATTATATTAGATTATGAAAATCCTTATGCTTATGTCTTATCTGTAAAGTATTATATTCTGTTTCTCACCCTTTCTTGTTAATTTTTCTATGTCCAAAATATATGTCATGTTGATATATAGCTTGTAACATCCCTAATATTTTAGTAAAATTATGAGTAGCGGAAAATATTAATAATTATTTTAGAGATTTATTTGATATAAAAGCAATTATAAATAATTAATTAGTGTGGAAATAAATAAATTTAATTGATTGACTAAGTACAAAAGGGTTAAATGAGGTGTAATTAGAATGAGGTAAAAGTTTAATTAAAACTTTCAAAGAAATTATAAAAGAAATAAGGAAATAACCATTTTGCCCTTGAGCCTTAAATAATAAAAATCCATCTTCTTCCTCATTCATTTCACACGAGCCTTCTTCTTCTTCTTCTTCTTCTTCTTCTTCTTCTTCTTCTTCTTCTTTTTCTTCTTCTTCTTCTTCTTCTTCTTCTTCTTCTTTCTTCTTCTTCTTCTTCTTCTTCTTCTTCTTCTTCTTCTTCTTCTTCTTCTTCTTCTTCTTCTTCTTCTTCTTCTTCTTCTTCTTCTTCTTCTTCTTCTTCTTCTTCTTCTTCTTCTTCTCCTCCTCCCTCTCACTACCGAGAGCTGCATGCTCCAAGGGAAGGCCTATTCCGTGTCAAAACTTCGAAATAACCCTATTTTTAAGATAGTGGCTTCGAGGTGAGTATAATGGACCCTTTAAATTGAGTAATCTCATCTCTTTCATTTTCTCCTTTAAACCGAATGGTCATGCATGGTGGGGTAAGGTTCCGTTTTCCACTCCTCTAGTGTGTGTGAGCTTAAAACTCGGTATTTGAAACAATAAGGGTAATATCACGTTTATGGGTTTTGCATTCCGACTCCGTAGGTAGCAAAACGAACGTCGGAGGACTGAGTGACGAAGCGGGTGTTGAATTCGGAGGTGGAACCTTGAACCCAGCACTTAGAGGACGCAATCGGCATCAAGAACAAATCGTTGAAGCTTGGAATCGAGGTAGGGGTTGTTCGGGTTGTAATTAATTAGAATAGGTGCATATTTTGGGTTTGGGTCATCGAACGCATATTTTGGGTTTGGGTCGTCGAACTAAGTATTAAAACGGTAAGAAAGATTGTTAGATGATAATTGCATGTGTATGTATGTATGAATGTGAGTTGTGTATGGTTTATGGTGATTGTGAGATTAAAGCGTTATACATTGTGATGAATTGATGTATATAGTGGCCTTGTGATGACGGGCTTGACAAGTAGGTCACCCATTTGATGAGTATATGCTGTTGTTGATGGCCACTTGTGATATGATATGAGGAATGTGAATTATATATGTATGATTGTGTGGTGTGGGACAGCCGACGGTATGTATAGCCCCTCGTTTCCAGCTCCCGTGGTTTTTGTGCCCAGTTGAGCTACCCAGTGGTCAAGTAGGACCCAATGGTTGAGATGGAGAGTCAAGCAGGACTCAGTGAACTAAGTAGGGTTCACGGGGTGTCAAGTAGGACCCCCAACTGTCGATTTTGTGTGAGAGTCAGTGGTGATAATTGATGAATTACTAGTCTTGTGTGATGATGTGTATGTACTTAATTATATTTACCGAATGTGATTTGCAATTTGAGGATAAAGCAATCGGATGGAGTTTATACACATGTACTTGTTATTTAATTTCCGTTCTAGATTAATTATGATGCCAAACACTCACCCTTGCTGTGGTTTTCTTTAATTTAGTAACCAGTGACAGGGAAGAGGTTGAAACCCCAGAGGTGCGCCGAGCGGAGGATTGATGCCAAGGAACTGAGGAATTATGAAATGCATTATGTGTGTAATGTGTAATGAGTTTTCTGTGTATATGATGCTATAATATGTTGCTTGTGTGTGTCGAACTAATCTAGAATTGGTGTGCAGACTAATGTGGATATGAATTCATGATGCTAATGTGATCGGTGTTGATTTTCATGAGTTTGATATATATATATATATATTGGCACGGAGCCAATAGTAGATATGAATGATAAATTGCTATGGGCAGGTTTTGTAAATAATTGTGGGTCATGGATGAATTGTGGTTGCTGTAGTATAGTTGATTACTAGACGAATCTCGCCCGAGCGGATTCAGTCTCGTCCAAGTGAGGCCTGACCGAGAGAACCCTTTCCGAGTGAAGAGAGGTTAGAATGTTTCCGAGTGAGGTATGACCGAGAGAACCTCTTCTGAGTGAAGGAAGGTTAGTATGTTTTCGAGTGAGGTATGACCGAGAAAACTCTTTCTGAGTGAAGGTTAGAATGTTTCTGAGAGGCATGACCGAGAGAACCTTTTCCGAGTGAAGAGAGGTTAGAATGTTTCCGAGTAAGGTATGACCGAGAGAACCTCTTCTGAGTAAAGGAAGGTTAGTATGTTTCCGAGTGAGGTATGACCGAGAGAACTCTTTCTGAGTGAAGAGAGGTTAGAATGTTTCTGAGTGAGGCATGACCGAGAGAACCCTTTCCGAGTGAATGAAGGTCAAGATGTTCCCGAGTGAGATATGACCGAGAGAACCCTTTCTGAGTGAATGAAGGTCAAGATGTTCCCGAGTGAGATATGACCGAGAGGACCATTTCTGAGTAAAAGACTGAATTGTGAATTTCCCTTGCATGTCTCGTAGTTCGCTCAGGTTTAAAATGTAGAATTCACTCAAGCGAGTCGGAACTCGCCTAAGCGACCTTCACTGGTTTCGCTTAAGCGAATCAGGGTCTCGCTCAAGCAAGTGACCCCTGACTTCATTTTCTTCTTCCGCTGATTTAATTAATTCAATTTTATTATTTGATTTATTTCCTATCGGTTATTATTTTGAGTGTGCTTAAGAAAAATAAATATGGTTTTACATTAGGATCTAATTAACTATCAGTAAACGCGAAAAATTTATAAATGTAAAATTGACGTAGGATGTCACAAGTCCCCTACTCCTTTTAAATTTAATAATATTATTATTTTAAAATAATAACTTTTTAACTTAAAATTTATAATAAATTTTAAATTAAGTATCTTGTGTAGGGTTTAGGGTTTATATCTATGCAAGGACTTGTACTTTTATATCCTATATGGATCGAACTAAACCTATGCAAGGACTTGGACTATTATGACCTATATGGACTAAACTAAACCTATGCAATGACTGGATTATATGGACTTACATAGACCTATACGAGGAATGGACTATAAGGACTTGAAATTAACTATATTAATTTAAATAACCATTAAACTTTGAATTAGGATATTTATGAATGATTTTAAGAAAATTTTTATAATTTCAAGTATTCTTGGTTAATGGTTTTAAGAATTATTTTCTTTTAGTAATTAGAAGTTTAAAGTAAATTATTTTGATTTTCCCTAATATAATAACTGATCTGTCCTGAACCGGGGTCTAGAGATCCGGACTCAAGTCAATCACAAATAGTATGTAAATACCATATAGGAGACCGGATGTATGAGTATCCGGTATGTGTATCCGTTGTCCTTGAGCAGAGAGAACGGACTGGGCGTCCTGGAGATCCTTCACACCGACCTAACGCGTTGAAGTGGGCGAATGGTGGTGTCACCTGCAAAGATTCTCCGACGCTCAAGTCAGTGATGATATTCCAAGTAAGGAATGTATTTCAGAGAGTAATTGTTCATGAAAATAGTTGAAGATCCCTCACTTCATTAATGAAATGAGTTCATATACCTGATTGGCTCGTTTTTCGAGGACTCGTTAGTGGGGAACCACTAACTCCCATTAGTATTATTTTATTGCGCACTTGCCAGCATGATTGGGTCAAGTGGCTATTTTATATTGAGCATGGAGAATATAGACTAGGATTAGGGAACAAGTTGACCATCCCCGTGAGCAGAATTTGGCTCGTAGTGCAGGGAATTATTGATCGATCCCTGTAGCAATAATCCTTGTCTTTAGCACAGTGACGTGTGTATTGTCCGGTGTCATGGTGTTATCCTGAACAACCGGTATAGGGAGAACGCCTGATACGGAATTACAGTCCGGATGTATACTGGTGACACCGGTTACACGTTGATGTCTTGACAAACACGTTGAAATATGTCTTGCAGATCGGATACCGGTATTGAGACCGGATCATATGTCCCCTAGCTTGTGTGAGGGACTGAGTGGTTGTTCACATAAGCTACTCAACCTGCGAGAAGTCTGAATACCGGTGAACTTATGCGTTAAATTGTTTCTTAGCATTTATTGGCAAAGAACCGTTCTCAGATAAAGAGATATGGTCTGTTGGTGTCGTCACAACGGATTCAGACAAAGATTCATTGTACGAGAATTTCAAGAGTTTATTAGAATTGAAAGCTCTTGAAGTTCGTGTAACGGCTGTAAAGCGCGAATTGCGTTGCATGATTAGACATTAATGCTTTCAATCACGTGGGCAAGCAATTATTACGCCTGAGATGGAAATCTCATTAACCGTCGTTTTGGGCTTAATGGGCCTGAAGTTTTCGAAACTTTTGGGTCTAGTAGATAGGCCCTTCGTCGAATTGTTATTGTTTTGGCGCCCATGAATTTGGAACGGTTGTGTCATTTCGCTTATGAACCAATGCCTTTAATCGAGAACGACACAACTTCTAGAGTGAGTAACCGAACCTCTTCGTTTCTTATAAAAGAAACACTTAGCGGATTCTGAGCTTCACTTGCTTCTGTTTTCTTAACAAAATTCTGCAAAAATTTCGCAAGGAAGTTCGTTGCTCATTCTACGAGACTTTGCTCATTCTTCACCTTCATCGTCATTACCTGAGGTAATTACTTCTTCTTCTCCTGTAAACCTCGTCTTGTTTTGGGTCTGTTATTCTTGTTTGAAGAGAATGTAGTTTATTTAGGGGGAGAATAATTTCTCGTAACCTTAATAGTCATGGGGAAGAATCCTTGTGATTCTTTCTCGGGTTGAGTCATGTCGCTCAGAAAAAGGATCTTACGCACTGTGGAAAGTGACTTTTCCCTTCTCAGAGTCGTCCTCTGATTGTAGTCGCTTTGTAGAAAATAAAGTAAGTAATGATTATCAACTTTCTGACGACATGATTTCTTATCGTATATTAAGGAGTTCGGTCTAGATATTTCAAATGGCAACTGGAGAAGGATCTTCTGGAGATAGTGCCATTTCGAAGACAGCTGAAGGTCTCTACAGCATCGCTGTTTCTAAGCTGAATTGGGAAGAGCTTCAGGCCAAATGGCCTTTCTGTTGGGTGTCCAGTGAATTCAAGGACTTGGCTTCCCATCATGCAGATGAGGATAGAGCCCGGATTCAGCCTAGGTTCACACTTCATGCGGAAGAGGAAACGAAAAAGTGGTTTAGGGTTTATGCACCGCTCCTTACAGAACGGATATGCCATGTCGTACCAAACGACCGTTCTATTTATATGTATGATTTTATCTTTCATTACTTGGGAGTTCGTTTCCCTCTAACCGAGCTTCAGATGGGAGTGTTGAGGTTTTTAAATTGTGCACCCTCCCAACTTTATCCCAACGGCTGGGGCCTCATTCGTGCTTTGGAGGTCTTGGGTGAACATTTCAACTTTACGCCTACTGTAGCAATGTTATTTTACTACACCCAAGTAGTTCGGAGGGCGAATAAGCAAGGCGGAGTCAGTTTAGTAACACTCTGGACTCTCTGTTCCTTTGTGAACTTTGAGTCTTACACCGATTCAGCCAAAGTTGACGGAAAGTCATTTAAGACCTACTTCACCCGGATCTCCATTAAGAAGAGCAAACCGGTATTTTGGAAGGATGAAAAGGGTGTTAATAAATTTCCTCTGAGTTGGACCCATAAGCATTTTCTCATGAGCTCCCATGCATATTACGCGGATCAATCCGAACTGTCTCGTGAGTCGTCAAAAGTGTTGTTTGCACTTGAAGCACATACTACACGTCGCAACGTATTTTCGTGTAGGCGTCTTTTAAGTAGTTCAAAAGGAGTCCGGGATGATTATCTACGTAATATTCATTTTATTTCACTTTTTCTCCTTTGTTAAATATATCGAACATTTTGCAGTTGCTAATCTCTTGTGCTTGTTCATGCAGGTGAAATAGAGCAAGAGACTCCAGAAATGAACAAGTTAAAGGGATTTAAGGCAGGGGGTAGATCCGTCGCCCGAGAAAATGAGATCAAGCCTAAGCCCTCCACAAAGGATCGTCCTGAGTTAATCATCCTGACCTCGGATGCTGAAGGGGACATCCCACTGGCTGAGGGCGGTTCATCCGATGTTGGCGCAGCCACGGGTCAGCCCCCGGTCACTGAGAGAAGGAGAAAAATTAAGAATGACTCAGTGGGGGGCCCGTCCAAGAAGCGCAGAACTCCAGAGGATAAGCCTGTTGAAACCTCGGAAGCAGCTGTTGCTTCCTCTGGAAGTAAAGGAATTGCTGTTGGGGTTTCTGGGGCGAAGCCGACCTCCTACCCAACCACCTCGTTTCTCACCCCCTTCCTTTCATATGAGGGTTCTACTCCAGCCACTCTTCCAAAGCCGATGTACAAACTCCGGCCTACACTCAGCGCTAAAGAAATTAAAGAAGCATGTGAGGCTGGAAGGTGGCAGTTAGCCGAACTTGCTGGAATGCTTTATTCAGTCAGCGAGTTGGCTGACAACGTCGATAAGGTTGAAGAATTAAGTGACAAATTGGAACAACTCAACCTTTCATCGGGGAAGGACAAAGCCACCATAAAGCTAATGGAGGATCGCCTTGCCAAGTCTAAGGAGTTCGGAGATATCATGAATAAAGAGAATCTCAAGCTTAAAGGTGACTTCAAAGACTTGGAAGGCAAGTTGGCAGAGAAGGAGGAAGAACTCCGTAGCAGCCAGGATAAAAACAAAGCTGCTGCTGAAGAGTGGTCTCAAAGGGAGAAGAAGCTCCTTCTTGAGATTGAAGGACTGAAGGCCAGGAGAGCGGAGTCTGAAGGATCTAGTGGGGAGCTGTCCAAGTTGCGGGGAGAATTAGCTACAGCGAAAGTTGAGAGAGAAGAAGCAATTGACATATGCAGCCGGGCTGTCGAAGAATCCTTCGGCCTAGCTATACGCCAAGTCTTCTACCGCAACCCCACGGCGAAACTTAACCTTTATGGAATGGATCCTTTCTATGAATTCCATGGGGGAAAGTTAGTCGCAGTGGTTGATGGTCATCATGAAGATCCTCCAACGTCCCTGTATGGTTTGCCTCCTCTTCCTGAGGGTCAAACTATGGGACCGGATTTCGTCCTTCCCGTGTCTGAGGTTCCCTCTTCTGAAGAAAGGACTAAGGCTCCTGGAGGGGGGATTCCTGTGGAGGTCCCG
Source organism: Clitoria ternatea (assembly GCA_037962975.1). Lineage (NCBI taxonomy): Eukaryota > Viridiplantae > Streptophyta > Magnoliopsida > Fabales > Fabaceae > Clitoria > Clitoria ternatea. Next base: position 247,350,493 of record CM075672.1, on the reverse strand, counting down.
AAGGAAGGGGCACAAGAGCCTGGTGCTGAGGAGGCACAAAAAACTGAAGAACAGATTCCTCCTCCATAGTTTTGCTTTCCTTTATATGTATAGTTGTGTGCCGGGATCAACTCCGGCTTTTAACTATTATGTGTAACTTCGTCCTTTATGAATAAACTTCATTTAAGAAATTTGTCTTCAACATTTCATGTATATTTAAGTCGTTGTTAATCCGTTCTGTATGATTAACCTTGAGGTCGAATTGAAATCATTGCCTCGGAAGATTAAACAACAAATGGATTCAGAACGGATAAATATATATACATGTCCCCAAGTGCGTGTTAAGAAGAAGGTGCCTGTCTTTAGGGCATGATCCTTAATTCCTTTGGGGAGAGAAAGAGTCGATCCGTTGTTAACAAAAATGGTGTAACAGGACGGATGACTATTATTAATTCGTGTTACTCTCACTGGAGAGAACGATGTCGTCCATTGTGAGAGTATTGTTCCGAGTTTGGGGAACTGCAAAGGTGTAAGAAAGTGGTGTTTGAGTCTTCCATCATAAGGATGATGATGGGAGTTTGTCTATGCCAGGAGTTACGTCATTGTATCACAGAATAGGTGATAAAGAATATCCGTCCTGGGAGAATACCACTTGAGAGTGAAAGTGTGGATTAACTTTCAAAATCTTCCATCATAAAAATGATGATGGGGATCGTTTGTATCAGGAGTTACATCATCGAATCACTTTATAGGTGATAGAGATCGTCCGTCTTGAGGATGTGTACGGCACCACGAGTTACATCGTCAGATCACATAATAGGTGATTGAGATCATCCGTCCTTGGGATGTGTACGGCGCCAGGAGTTACATCGTCAGATCACAGAATAGGTGATTGAGATCATCCGTCCTGGACAAGTACACAACGTCAGGAGTTACATCGTCAGATCACGTAATGAGTGATTGAGATTATCCGTTCTGGAAGAGTACACAACGCCAAGAGTTACATCGTCAGATCACAGATTAAGTGATTGAGATAATCCGTCCTGGAGACAATTTTTCAATCGTAGGAGTACGGATTGTGTGAATGCTTCTCAATTTTCAAAAGCTTCCATCATAAGAATAATGATGGGAATTGTTCGTACCAGGAGTTACATCATCGAATCACGGAATAGGTGATTGAGATCATCCATCCTGGAGTGATGATTGGAATTGTTCGTACCAGGAGTTACATCATCGAATCACAGAATAGGTGATTGAGATCATCCGTCCTGGAGACATTTTTCCAATCGTATGGATTGAGTGTTCAATTTTCGTATCCGAAATCAGATATCAGTAGTACTCTACTAGCCCCCTAGCTGATGTGAGGAATTAGTAGATTTGCTCATATGAGCTATATCAATCGTAGTACGTTTAGTAGAAAACAGCTTTAATAGAGGGATTGCATGTGTATTGAATCGTTCCGGACTTAAGTAGTGAAGATCGGGTATGGATGTAGAACCTTCATTCCGGATTTTTACATGCAAGATGAAGAACGGATAGAGATGCATAACTATCGTTTTCATGCATAGGCATTTTGATAGCCAAAGACTTGATTTGACAGAAAAGATAGAGTATCTTTTGTCAAGTATAGATAGTTTGATATAAAAGCCTGGTGAAAAGCGTATGTTGCTTCTTAAAGATCAGGACTTTTGGTTGTAAATATCATAATAGGGATCGCCGTTGTAAGTGAACATGTTATTGTCATGAGAACGGCTTATAATGTAAATCTTGAGGGGGAATGACTGTGAGAACGTTTCGTCAAGAGTTCATTCCTTAAGATATTCGTTAAACTGTTGATGCTGTCCCCCAGTATTATTGGGTGATCAGTACTCTGAACGAACTCTGAGTGATACTTTCACGTGAGAGTTCTTAAGAGTGAGGACTTCGGATAGAAATTCCTCTATTTGATAATTTCGAATGTAAATATTTTCGACTGAAAGGTTTCGGGTGAATGTGCCTAAGATTGTGGCGTACCCGAATGAATTATTTTTGGGTCGGAGTTTACGAGTCAGACTTCAATTGAAGAATTGATGACTCAGAATTTGAAGCTATAAAACTTCCAAATAAGGAACTTCAAGAGAGAGTATTAATTCGGAGTTCAGTATAACTTACTTGTTGTGTTTGGAGTTCGGCTTGACCCTATCGTATTTGGTGTTCGGTTTAATCCTACTAACCGTTCTCCAATCGGTTTTTGGTTTTACCGAATGACGATTCTTCACCGACGTTCGGTCAATCCTACTAGTCGTACTCGGAGTTCGGTTTAATCCTACAATCCGAGCCTTCAACACGGGGTTCAGATCAGGGCTAATCCTGAACCTACTGCGCCCGTTACTTAGGGTTCAGCGTGGTCTTGAAGAAGGACCAGCTTACTGCGCCCAAGCCTTCAATACGGTGTTGGGTTCTACCCTTTTACCGCTCTTAGAATGGGGTTCGGTTCAATCCTACAACCCATTTCCTGAGGTTCGGTTTAATCCTACAGCCCAGGTCTTCACCGGTGTTCAGCCAAACTTACTAACCGTACCCAGAGTTCGGTTTAATCCTACAATCCGGGCCTTCAGTTACTTAGACACACTCGAGGAGTTACATCGTCAATTACATAATGGGTAATTGAGATCATCCGTCCTGAGTGTGCTCTTGTATGTTGCACATATTCGAGGAGTTGCATCGTCAACCACAGAATAAGTAGTTGAGATCATCCGTCCTGAATACATTTCTGTACGCCGGATAAACTGAAAATCGCAGCATAAGAAAAACTCGAAAGAGTTAAATTATTGTGAGAGATTCTTATTAAATCAAAAATAAGAATTACAATGAAAGCGTAGCTGGGAAAATAATTTCTCCAGTATTCAATCCAAACTGAGGATAGGAGAATATGTATTGCTCCAACAGCTAGCTATAGTAGATGCGTAAGTTTTGGGTGTTCCACTTATTTCGGATTGGAGTGCCATCAAGGTTCTCAAGGCGGTAAGAGCCTTTGCCAGTAACCTCGGATACCCTGTATGGGCCTTCCCAGTTTAGGGCTAGTTTGCCTTGATGAGCAAATTTGTTCCCTATACTTGCTTTTCTCAAAACCAAATCTCCGACGTTGAAAGTCCTTGATTGAACTCGCTTGTTGTATCAGAGAGCAACTTTGGCTTTGATAGCTTGGTCTCTGACAAATGCATCTTCTCTGAGTTCTTGTATGACATCTATTTCTGACGCCAAATTAGCATTATTAGACTTTTCAGAGAAGTATTTGACTCTTGTGGAAGCAATCTGCAGTTCCACGGGTATCATTGCCTCTACCCCGTATGTTAGGCGATATGGGGATTCGTTAGTAGATGAATGAGGCGTTGTCCGGTATGCCCACAGGACGTGGCATAGCTGGTCTGTCCATCCGCCCTTGGCTTCACCAAGGCGTTTCTTTAGTCCTTTCAGCACTTCCCTGTTGGCCACTTCAGCTTGGCCGTTAGTTTGGGGATGTTCAACGGATGAGAATATCTGGGTTATTCCTAACCCTTCGAGTAAATCTGTGAATTTTCTATCCGTGAATTGGGTGCCATTATCTGTGACAATCCGTGCTGGGACCCCGAACCGTGTTATAATGTTTTCATACATGAAATGACGAGTTCGGGCTGAAGTAATATGTACCACCGGCTCTGCTTCTATCCACTTTGTGAAATAGTCGACCCCTACAATGAGATATTTGATGCCCCCAGGAGCAGTTGGAAAGGGGCCCAAAATATCCAATCCCCATTGGTAGAAGGGCCATGGAACAGCAGATGTGAAGAGTTCTTCCGCCGGTGTGTGGTGAAGATTAGAGAATTTTTGGCAAGCATCGTATTTTTTAACGAAGTCAATGGAGTCCTGCTTCATCGTGGGCCACCAGTATCCAGCCCTGAGGATTTTTCGCATTAAGCTTCTTCCTCCGGCGTGGTGTCCACATTGTCCTTCATGCACTTCCTCCATTACGTCTTGCACCTCATTCTCTTTGAGACAAATCAAATAGGGCACGGAGAGCGCCCTTCTGTAAAGATAACCATCAATCATAGTGAAGTATGGTAATTCCCTCCTTATCCTCGTCTTTTCCTTCTCATCCGTAGGTAGCTGTCCATTGGCCAAATAACGGATGTAGGGGGCCATCCATGTGTCTCCATAAAGAGAGTTTGTCATTATGGCATTTAGAGAAGGAAAAAGAGGAATGCTGGGCGACGTTAATGTGCTTTGAACCAGCGTAGTTGTACTACCTGGTCGTTTGGTGCTTGCTAATCTGGAGAGTATATCCGCTCTAGTATTCTCTTCGTGTGGAACATGCTTGAATTCCATTTTCGAGAATTTCTCTCTCAACTCCTTGACACAGTTCAAGTATAATTGGAGTTGAGGTTCACGAGCCTGATAATCTCCTAAGATTTGTGAAATCACCAGTTGTGAATCGCTGCAGAGCGTCGCCTCAGAAGCTCCGATGTCAATTGCAGCTCTCAGTCCGGCCAAACAAGCTTCGTACTCAGCTTGGTTGTTGGATGTTTTGAAATTAAAGCGAAGGGAGATTTCCAGGTGTACTCCGTCATCACTTTCTAGAACTACACCTGCTTCAGAGCCTCTTTGGTTCGATGAACCATCAACATAAATGGTCCAATGGACACGAGGGGAATCTGGATCAGTCCCTGTCATTTCCACAATAAAATCAGCCAGGACTTGAGCTTTAATGGCGCTTCGGGGTTCGTAGGATATATCAAACTCAGAGAGTTCAATAGACCATTTAATCATCCTCCCAGCGAGGTCGGGCTTGATTAAAACAGAGCGGAGTGGTAAATCCGTTCTCACTATGATCGGATGGGCGTGAAAGTATGGACGCAGCCGTCGAGAGGCCCAAACAACAGCGAGGGCGGCCTTTTCAATTTTTTGATACCGGATCTCAGCACCTTGTAAGGTTTTGCTAGTGAAATAGACCGGTCTCTGTCCGTCGGGAGTTTCTTTTATCAAGGCAACGCCCAAAGCTTTATCTGAAATAGCCAAGTATAGGATGAGTGTGTCTTCGGGGTCAGGCTTCGTGAGAATGAGAGGTTTGGATAACACCTCCTTAAGCTCTTGGAATGCTTTCTCTTGTTCCTGTCCCCACTCGAACTTCTTGGACTTTTTCAGTATCTTATATAGAGGGAGGGATCTATGAGCCATCTTTGGCATAAATCGTGCCAAAGCTGCCACTTTGCCATTCAGGGATTGGACTTCTCTGAGATTCTTTGGACTTTGCATGTCTAGAATCGTTTGGCATTTCCCTGGATTGGCTTCAATACCGCGTTGAGTTAACATGAAACCCAAGAACTTCCCAGCAGGGACAGCGAAGGTGCATTTCATCGGGTTTAGCCTCATGTTAAATTCTCTCAAACGGGTGAATACTTGGCGTAGGTCTTCAATATGATCACCTCCAACTGGTGTCTTGGCTATTATATCATCTATGTATACTTCAACAAGTTTGGTATGCATACCTTCAAAAACCTTGTTGATCATACGCTGATATGTTGCCCCAGCATTTTTCAGGCCAAAGGGCATAACTGTATAGCAAAAGACACCACGATCATTTATAAAAGCTGTCTTTTCTTGATCCTCTTCACACATCGGAATCTGGTTGTAACCCGAATAAGCATCCATGAAGCTCAGGTATTGATAACCAGAGGAATCATCTACCATCCGATCTATGTTAGGAAGAGGATAAGGATCCTTTGGACAGCAGCGGTTGAGGTCCACATAGTCAATGCATATTCTCCATTTGCCATTGGACTTACGGACCATCACCACATTCGAGAGCCAAGAGGAATAACGGATTTCTTTGATAAATCCGGCCTTTAACAATTCCTCAGTTTGCTGGAAAGCTGCCTTCTGTTTCTCTGGGCCCAATCTCCTTTTCTTCTGGGCTACCGGTCTCATCTCTGGATAGACGGATAATTTATGACAGCAGAAAGCAGGGTCTATGCCAGGCATATCGGCTGCAGTCCATGCAAAGAGGTCTTTAAATTCTTGCAGGAGCGTCAGTAGTCGCTGTTCCATTTCTGTATCTAGCTTGTCATTAATATGGGTGATCTTTTCTGGAGAATCTCCCAAGACGATGTCCCTAGAACTTCCATCCGGTGTGGGCTTTAATGGGTTGGACGGATCGATGTTCAAATCCACCCTAGGGTCCAGGTCGACAAGGCTTACAGATCCAGTGGCTGCTCCAGCATCATTGAGTTTCCTCTTTTTATTGGAGGCGTCAAGCTTTGTCATGTTGAGGCTTAGGTTGTAGCAGTACCTAGCCATCTCTTGATCACCCCGGATAGACGAAACAGAATTATCCTTGTCAATGAACTTGATAAGGAGATGTGGGGTTGATACAACTGCCTCCATTGCATTTAGTGTGGGGCGGCCTATGATGCCATTAAATGGTGATTTGATATCAATCACAAGCACTCGGGATTTAACCATCCTGGCCCCTGGTTCGCCTTCAAACGAAATAAGGGTATCAAGATACCCTTTAGTTGACTGCTTTGCTCCGTTGAAAGCTGTTAGTTCCTGCGTATAAGGCTGTAAGTCTGAGTCCTTAAAACCCATTCTTTCAAAGCAATTATAGAAAATAACATCGTAGGAACTTCCCTGGTCAACAAGGATTCTTCGGACGTCCTTGTTGGCTATCACTGCTGTGATGACCACAGCATCATCACCACCAGGAATGGTCGGGCCAAAATCCTCATCGGAGAAAGAGATTGTTGGAGCTTTAATCCTACCTCTGAAAGGGCGATTATCTTTGACTTTCCCCTGCACAGATAGAATCATTCTATGATGATTCTTACGAGCTGTAATTGAAGCTCCTCCTCCAGTGAATCCTCCAGCAATCATGTCAATGACTTCACGCCGACCTTGACGCTGTTGCTGAGGAACGCCGTCTTTGTGCGCTATTTCATCCGTCATCACACCTTTTTGTTTCTCCGAAGCAGAGAATTTTCTGACTGGATTACGATTATTGTCATCCCCGTCATCTGGATCCCTTTCTCTTTTCTCATTCCACTCCACTCTGTCGAAAGATTTCTCTTTGAACAGGTATTGTTTTAACTTGCCTTCTCTAATTAGCGTCTCAACCGCGTTCTTTAGAGCTTGGCATTCATCAGTGTAATGACCATTCTGTTCATGAAAATCGCAGTACTTACGGGGATTTCCTGGTCTTTTCATGGGAGCTGGCCTTCTGATGCCATATATGCTGAAAGCTGGCCATCCAACCTCTCTCAAAATCTGAGATGGTTTGGCAGATAGTTGTGCATAATGGCTGAAGGAATTAACATGTCTTTCTCGAGGTCGAGGAGAGTGGTTATTAACTCTGGGATTGGTGAATGGTCTCTCCATGCGTTCTAACCTCGTTTTCTCCTTACCCCTCTGGGTTTGGGAAGGTGGCGTTGATGGCTTTTTCTTTGCAGCTATGGCCTCCAAGTGCATCTCTATACTCACGTATTTCGAGGCTTTTTTCCTGAACTCCTCGAAAGTTATAGGAGGGCTTTTCGCTAAAGAGAGAGCAAAAACTGATCCTGGCTGCAACGCCTCAATAACGATATGCAGCTTAATAGACTCTGTGAGGTTAGGAACCAGGGCTGCTTCCTTGTAGAACCTCTTCAAGAAATCTTTTAAGCCTTCGTTTTCACCTTGCTTAATCTGAGCCAAGGTATGAGACGTCCTGGGCACATCTCTAGAGATGACGAAGTGAGCCTCAAAAGTAGCTGCCATCTCAGCCCAAGAATCTATAGATCCAGATGGTAAACCTTTAAACCATCCGAGGGCCTCCTCAGATAATGTTCGAGGGAACATTCGACACATCACATCTTCATCAGCCCCCAAGTACATGGCTTCAAATACGTAAGCATCAAGGTGCTTAGTAGGATCAGTTTCTCCATTGTATTTTCCGATGGAAAGTGGCTGAGTAGTTTGAAGGTGCTTGGGGATGTGGATGCTCATAAGTCTCCTTGAAAAAGGAACTTTCAGCTTGTAAGAAACTGGGGGTGCTGTCATTGACTCCCTCTTCCTTCGGGAAGCTTTATCTCCAGAATCACGAGTTTGTTCTCCCCCCTCAAACGTAGGGATATTTGAGTATTAGAGAGTGGTGGACTTTTCACCATCAGTTGTGTGGGGAATGTTTCGTGTTCGGGATGATTCTTTATCCTCGCTTTGCTTTCTTTCTCTTCGCAATTCAGCGAGCTCCCTCTGAAGTTGGCTGATCAGCTCATCGCGAGGATCAGGATTAGACACTGTTACTATTTTCTTCGAGCTGCCCCCATGAGAATCAAAGTTGAGCTTCCTGAAAACATTGGGGTTAGTTCTGTCTTCAGGCTGATTCTCCACGAAATCTTGTGCTTCGCCTTCCATTGTGGATTACTTGCTCTTTCAATGGATATAGGAATAACTTTATCGTGTCCCACTGGGCGTGCCAATGATCTGTCCTGAACCGGGGTCTAGAGATCCAGACTCAAGTCAATCACAAATAGTATGTAAATACCGTATAGGAGACCGGATGTATGAGTATCCGGTATGTGTATCCGTTGTCCTTGAGCAGAGAGAACGGACTGGGCGTCCTGGAGGTCCTTCACACCGACCTAACGCGTTGAAGTGGGCGAATGGTGGTGTCACCTGTAAAGATTCTTCGACGCTCAAGTCAGTGATGATATTCCAAGTAAGGAATGTATTTCAGAGAGTAATTGTTCATGAGAATAGTTGAAGATCCCTCACTTCATTAATGAAATGAGTTCATATACCTGATTGGCTTGTTTTTCGAGGACTCGTTAGTGGGGAACCACTAACTCCCATTAGCATTATTTTATTGCGCACTTGCCAGCATGATTGGGTCAAGTGGCTATTTTATATTGAGCATGGAGAATATAGACTAGGATTAGGGAACAAGTTGACCATCCCCGTGAGCAGAATTTGGCTCATAGTGCAGGAAATTATTGATCGATCCCTGTAGCAATAATCCTTGTCTTTAGCACAGTGACGTGTGTATTGTTCGGTGTCATGGTGTTATCCTGAACAACCGGTATAGGGAGAACGCCTGTTACGGAATTACAGTCCGGATGTATACCGGTGACACCGGTTACACGTTGATGTCTTGACAAAGACATTGAAATATGTCTTGCAGATCGGATACCGGTATTGAGACCGGATCAATAACTAAAGGATATTTTGATGTAATCGTGATTTCTAAACTCTATCTAGTTAAGATTCAACTTGAGAAAAATTATATAAATATGTTAAGTTTTCTATGAGAAACTTTTGAGATATTTAAGGCTTGGAAACTCAATTTTGGTAAGATTTGAATTCAAAAAACTGTACTAAATTTATTTGTGTAACAGAAGTTCAAAGAAGAACTTATAGAAATGTACAGTTTTATTGAAATGATATGGTGAGCCGTTATGGTATTTATTAATTGAGTTTCTAAAAGTCTTAACCAACTAAATACGCGAGTAGTTCATGTATCATGAATCATTAAAAAGAAATGAGATGTGATGTTGCCTGGGGACAAATTATAGAAACCGAGGATACATTAGAGGAGGTTCAAATACGAACCTTGGGATGAGAGGGTGTGAAAGGGTGCTTCAGGTGATTTGGGGTCGCTCCCTGGTGTCGGGTATTTTCACAATAAAAACCTTCCTAGTCTGACTAGTCTCTAAGTGTTTCCATGCCAGTTGAGCTGTTCATATGCCACAAAGCATTTATGTTATTATCTGGAATTATAGAACAGTGTAAACTCCTGGTTGGCCCAGTGCAAATTAAAACTTTAAGGGCCCACATGCATAAACTGAATGAGATAGTAGCATTAAAAGCATTGTATGACATTCATGTGAATGTGACATTCTATGTGGGTGGTTGTGAATGAAAGTATAATTGTTATGTTTATGAAGACCCTACATTCATAATTGATTGTTTATAAGATTATGACTAATATTATTATTTTCTTTTGTAAAAACCCTTATGCTTATGTCTTATCTGTAAAGTATTATATTCTGTTTCTCACTCCTTCTTGTTTGAAGTTTTGTGTCCAAAATATATGCTATATTGATATATAGCTAGCAGTCCAAGATGAAAGGAGGTAATTACAAGAGGGTAAAGTGGTCTCATACTCAATCGGATAGGTGAAGAGACATGGCAAGAGTAGGATTCCAAAACCTTATGATTCGAGTACTAGGAAATGATTGGTCACAGTCGTAGTAGAGGTATAATTTAGTTTTAGTTTACCTTTTTACAATATCAAGCTAGATAATTGTAATAAGGTAAAGGTTAAATTTTGATAAACCTTATCATTCAGTTATAATACTGTAATCTTTTATCACTTATGATTTCTATAAATTTGTTTTGTCATTATGGACAAATATTGAAAGACAACATTTTTTTTACTTTCAATATTCAAAGGAAATCATGTATATGTACGTCCTTGTATACATGAGATTAGGAATAATTTAAAAGCAATAACAATATATATATTGCGTGTATATAAGGGGGTGTTACAATTTCCACCTTCGTTAGTTCCTTTGTTAAGGAAGGATGTTTATAGGATAGCTTTTTCTATGTTTAGTGGTTGATCTTGAGAGCTAGTCTTGTTGTTTGCGGGGGGAAAGAATATCCCAACTTTTAAAAAAAATACTAGTCAACCAAAAAATATGAGAACTATTAAATTATAAGGTCAAAATGAGCCAACTTGACCCATGTGACTTGCCTACCTTGGGTTGGAATTTTTAATGATCCAACCCAACCCAGCTCGCCTTTTAAAGTGAGCCACTTTTCTCAACCCATCGGGTGCCTCACGGGTTTGCCCACTATTTTTAAAGAATAAAAAAATTAAAAATCAAATAAAAATAGGGGATGCCAAAAAAATTAAGTAAAAATATTTATTTATTTATTTTCCTCACATTTTAATATTAAATTCCATTTAAATATAATAATACACAAATCAACTAACGTTATAATTATTACCATGAAAACACAAACACATTATATATTCCATTGCAAATTAAATCTATAATTCATGTCCATAATCGAGGATAAAACAAAACTAAATACATTTCATAGTTTAAAATAATACAAATTAAAAAAAATAAAACATAAAACATTATACTAAATTAAGGTCTAAAGTACCTATTGATAAAATTCAGTTTAAAGTCTTAAATAGTAAAATACTAAAGTAAAAAAATCCATAGGACAACCTAACTCAATATGAATTTAACCCATTGTAAGTCGGGTTTTATGAGCCAAATTAAAAAAGGACTCATTTTAAATTTGGACTATTTTGTTTAACCTAACTCTTCTAAAATCCATCGTAGACTAGAATTACAACCCAAATTTAAGTTTCCTGGCCTAGGACAATTATCTTACTAAATGCTGTTGTGTAACTAATTTTTTTGGGTGTATGGTAAACCCATTAAAAGTGACATGTTATAACAGGTCATACCATATTTTTTCAATTTAAATAATTTACACATAATTTGTATATATTACAAGTAGGCACATATAAGGGTGAATTATAGAATATTAAAAGATTAGATTAAATAAATTTTAGTTAATGTAAAATTATTAACTAACTAAAAATCTAATATGAAATAATAACTAATCCTAAAACCCCATTGTTATATGAGTAAATTGTACCTCACTATTAACTAATACTAAAAATCATATTTTTTCTTCAGAGACGCCATCTCCCTCTCCTCTTATTCCTCTTCTTTTTTGCGTAATCGTTCCATTCTTTCTGGGCTGTGAACCCCCTCCCTCTTGTTGGCTCAATCAAACCCGTGTTTGTTTGATGTGAAACCCTTATTTGTTGGACCCTTTTTTGTTCACTGTGAAACCCCTATTCGGGCTCTATCGTACTTCTCTTTCTCTAGAAGTGAAACCCGTCTTTCTGATTTGCTGACATCTCGTGTTTGTTGGCCTAAATTCCCTGCTGATATCGCTAGCTCTAAAAACCATATGTATCCTCTTCCTTGGCTCAAGTTTATAGCTGTGTTCTGTTGTTCGGTTTACCTTAGCAATTTCACCTTTTTGAAACCCTAAATGTTGCACATTTATCCCTTATTGTAGCTTTTGCGATGGAACCTATAGAAAATTATGTTGAGGTACAAGATGAAAACTCTGTTGAGGAGGAGTTTGAAGATTCTATGGAGGTGCAAGATGGAAAGTTGAACGAAGTGCAGCTTGCAAATCCGATAGATGAGGAGATAAAATTTCATGAAGGAGAATCAAAATTTCAACACCCATGGCTTTGAAGATAATGAGATTAAGGTTAGTGTTGTGGATTTGTTGCTAATTGCTATGTATAATATGATTCAATAATTATGCAATAATGTTATATAATCTTATGATTTAGAAAATTAACAACTAAACCTAAGAAAGAAATTCTTGCCCTGGCTGATTACTTGAATCTAATTTTTTGATTATTACCACACACCTATTTTTTTTATTGAAGCAAACGTATAATAAAAAATGTCAATTTTCTAGAGAATAATACCATGGTTATAATTTTATGACTTGCATGATTTAGAATATTTAGTAAAAGTGTTCAACATACTATTTTAGTTTTTAGAGTTGTGTGATGTGCTTTTGTTCAATTGTTGTTCTGTTGGAAAATTTATAGATCGCAGATATAAAGCATGAACCTTGAATTTCAAATCATGACAATAACTTGCATTGAATAATTGGCCAATTGCATTGTGATTTAAAAGATAATTACATTGAATTTCAGAGTTGTGTGATATGCTTTTGTTCAATTGCATTGAATAATTACATGTGCTTTTTTGCACCTGATATAATCAAACCTTGGCCCAATTACTACATCTGTGAAAATATTTGTCACTTTTAGTCTCCATTTGACCAAATTGGCCATGAAAAAGTGGTGTTATAAGCATGTTAATTCATAACTTTCATCATTGCATACCAATCCAAAATTGTTCAATTCTAGCTTACAACTAATTTGTATTCTAAGGCCGTAAGTATCAAGAGCTAACTATCATGAGCATGTTTCATTCAATTGCTTGTCTCATGGAGTGGTGTATATTTATTTACATGTTTGATTATTATTCTACACCTGTTAGAATTGTAGTATTTTGGTGCATCAAATCAAATTTGAAGTTTCTGTGTTTGTGTGTAGTTCACACTTCAAATGGATGTGTATTATTTACTTTCTTAGCCTTTGGTTTTTGTTTTGACTACTAGAGCTCCAAAAATGTTTCACTTCAGTGCAAAGTATTGATCCCAACATGATCGTTTTATGCTCTGATTCTGAATTCGAAAAGGCCTAGACAAAAGGGGTCCATAAATGCTTAAATAACATAATTTAACACTTATTCAATTAATTTACTTATACGGAATACTAATGTTTTTTTTATGAAATACATAAAAACAATTTTAAGTATTTTGGTATAGTTACAAAAAAAACACCAAAAGGTGCTAAAAATAATCTTTTAAATAAAATCTATGCTTTAGTTTTTGCAAAGGATAACATAAATAATATAACTAATTCAAGATTTTGAAAGTTGCTCTATGTGAAAGTCAGATTGAACAGTTCACGCTTAATTATGGAATTGAAAGATATAAAAACAAAAGCAAAAATTGGTTTAAATAAACCAAATTATTCGTACTCTTTAAGTTAATGTATTTGGATTGTGCCTTAACTTTCTAGTCTATGTAATATCAAACATTAGAATGTATTAGTAAATTACTTGGATTGTGCCTTAACTTTAATTTATTTGGATTGCGTAGCACAATATAGACCTTGGTTTTGGGTTTTGAGGCTAAGAAAATGTTAGATCACATTGAAAATAGAGCATTTGTACCAAGCTTTAATTATACATATTTTTTTATTTGCTGCCCTATATCCGTTGTTCCGGTTTCATATTTTCTTGGTGGTTGATATAAAGGTGTATATAGGTTATAGTAACCTATGAAAATGTTTACCATTCAGATTTGGTTTGTGACCACTAAACAATCTTTTATTTGTTTATGTAAGCTGCATGATGCTAATCATGCATCAGGCAAATTCATCAATATAGAATTACTTCTGGTTATAAGTTGGCAATTGTAGAACTGTCACTAATGAAGTGCTGCTGCTAGTGTTGCTTAGGTCGGATTATGTTACCGCCCGTCCTTGCTTAATGTAGGAACATCATTGGAATGGACGAAGTTAGTAAAATTGACTAGCATACAAAATACATAGATTATTGTAGCTTTGTGATAAGTTTTGTAAGGTTAATTGATATACAATTTTGTTGGGTGTTAGAAGGACTGGATTCAATATCTATTAATAGAGATGAGGACAATTCCAATAAGGGGGAGTCTAATGTTGGAGTCATTGATATTAGAGGGTTATTCGACTTCACCAAAATTGATTGGAAGAATGTGTGTATGGACACCATGCAAATGTATTGTTTTCCAAATATATAGACTGCATTTTCTTTTTATAATTGGTACGAAAGGTGTAAGGGATTTGCTGCACAAAGAGCAAGTTACAACGAAATAAGCATGGTGAAGTGGTTATGCAGACCTTTGTTTGTAACAAGGAGGGATTTAGGCAAGGGAAACATTTGAATAGTGATGACTAATTGCAAGAGCCCAAACCCGAGACAAGGTGTGGATGCAAGGCTAAAATGCAAGTCCGGATCAACTCCAACACATTGAAATGGGAAGTTACATATTTCCATGATGTTCACAATCATGACATTGTTAGAAGAGAAGTTTCATGGTATGCTTGCACCACATCGAGGAACAAACGAGGAAGCCATTCTTAAAATGAATACCATGAGATCAGCGGGAATAAGGACACTGAATATTTAGTGCTCTATCGGTAATGAATATGATGGATTTGAAAATATGGGATTCCTCAAGAAGGACATGTATAATAGAATTAACAGAGAAAGGAAACTGGAGAAAAATGATGCTAGTGTTGTTATTGCCTATATGGGACAATTATCTATGGCTAGTAAAGATTTTTTTGTCTGTCATATAGTGGATGAAGAGGGTAAGCTTCGAAACCTGTTCTGGTGTGATGGGTTGAGTTGATTAGATTACACTGTAATATGGGATGTCCTCGTATTTGATGCTACTTATGGCAAAAATAAGTATTATTGTCCTTTAGTGGTTTTCTCCGGTGTTAATCATCACAACTCCACTACAGTTTTTACCTTTGCTATGATTACGGATGAAAGTGCAAACACTTATATCTGGTTGTTAGAGCAGTTTCTTATAGCAATGAAAGGTACACGGCCAACGTCAGTTATCACTGATGGATGCAAGTCAATGAGGAAGGAAATATGCAGGGTCCTACCAGATTCACATCACCGGTTGTGTGCTTGGCATCTTATTTGAAATGGAACAAGTAACATCAAAAAGGCCAAATTTACTGTTGAATTTAAGAAATATATGTTTGGGATTATCTAATTGGTGAGTTTTAAAAAAGATGGTTTAGCTTGGCTGTTAGGTTTGGGGTAGAAAATCATAATTGGATTATTGAGATGTATGAGAAGAGAGAGATATGGTGCAATTCATTTATGAGAGGAAATTTTTTTTGGAGGCTTTTGAACTACTTCAAGATGTGAAGGTATGCATTCCCAAATTGGGAAATTTATGTAGTCTCGATATAATTTGCACGAATTTGTTGAGCACTTGCATCGTTTGTTGAAGGTAATGAGATTTAGGGATAGGGAGGCTAATTTTATGTCTATTAATGGCCAACCTGTTTTGCAAACTAATTTTCCTCAACTAGAGAGACTTGCATCAGAAGTGTACACTCATAAGCTGTTTATGAAGTTTAGGGTGATCATTGGTTGTGGATGTTAATTGTAGGTGATAAATTGTAAATACACTCAGTGGGTCTACCTTATGAGCATATAGTTTGTGTGATGCTTCCCTTGAAGATGCATAAATTGCCTAATAGCCTACTTCTTTAGTGGTGGATAAAACAAACAAAAGAAGCAACAAGAGCCAATTATAGTGTAACTTCAAATGATAAGAGGTCTGTAACAATGTTGAAACGGGTGGCTCTTAATGATTATTGTCAAGTTATGTGTGACCTTTCTTACAAATCAGGTAAGATGTATGAAGACACCTGCATGTATGTGAAAAATCAGATTAAATGACTCAATGAACAATTGATTGGTAGAGTTGGTGATGATGAAGAAGGTAACACCTATGTTCAGTTATCCACAAAAGACTCGAAGAAGGTGAGGAGTAAAGGTTTTGGTAAAAGGAATGAAGGCGTAGACAGGAAAGGGAAACGTGTAACGCACTGTGGTTTGTGTCATGAAGTTGGGCATAATCGAAAGACTTGTCACCTAAGAAATAAACAAAATGAAGTCAACCAAGGTGGATTTGACAAAGAAAAAAATAAAGTCAACCAAGATGAAGGCTTATTTGATGCGGCCTCAATGGATAACTTGGTTAGCACCATAAAAAATACTTTTTTTAATTTCTTTTCTAACATATGATTGAGAGTTTAAAGATTTGCAATAGTGTATAATTACGTACCTCATGCATTATATTATTATATTTCATAGGTGGATGCAAACTTTGATGGTGATGACTACATGGATCAACATCATGATGATTATGATATGGAGTTTTAGGGGCTTGTGGTTGATGTATAATGTTGTTTTATTGGTAGTTTGTTATTTCTTTGTGAACCATAATCTGGTAGTATATACTCGTTAGTTTTGAACTTGTTATGGAGCCAATATTATTATATTTGTCATGTTTTAAACTGGAGTATAACTTATTGTCCATATTATGAATAGGTGTTGGAATTACAACCTTTATAAATAATGGAGTAAACCCAAATTGACCAACTATTTCATGGTTTGGTGGGTTTTGTTCAATATCTTATTGTAATTAATATTGTATTCTAAAAGATTTTGTGTAGGGCTATTTTAGATACAATTGAGATCTGAGACAAAAGATTTAGTATGATTGATGTTGTATAGTTTGTTGTCCATCCCATATGGTGATTTCACTATCATTCAAAGATTTAGTTTGTTGTCAAAGTACACTAGCCTATTTTGATAACTTTTTATCATGCACTGGTAAATTAGAAAAAATGATGCACATGCAATTGTTTCCTAGTACAAACTTGGACATCATTTTGAATCATTGATTTGGAAAAAGCCTGAATGGAATGAGATAGTTTTGTCCAACTATTGGTTCATATATTTTAATTAATCACTCTAATCCACTTTGTAATACCAATTCCACTTATATAAGATAATGTTGTCTTTAATTTTTATTTATTTTTAGATTTTTCTTATATAAATTATTGTTCAAAATCCAATTATATAAACACAGACACGACAACATTGGTGGTGACACAAATAGGTTTCTCTTTCCAAGATATTAGGATTGGCATGTGCATGTAGGTTCAAGTTTGTACTGCATCCCGATAGATGGAAAAGGAAATGGAAGCTGCTTCTTCAGCAGTTCATATTCATGACTAGCTCATGCATCCCAAGGGTGGCTTTATTACAATGCCTTTCATATAGATATGCATAAGAGAATTGAATATAGTAAGTACACATAAAACTTATTATTTTCTGATATGATATATATCCTTAATGTAGTAAATGAGGCATTGGCTAAGCTGGCTAGCATTGCTTTTGTTCCATACATGTTGTATTTGATTGGAGATTACAGGCGTTGAGTTATGAAAGCAACCAAAATTATCATCTTATGGTTAGCCGCTACAAATTTTGCTCCAGTGCTTGCTACTTTTCTCGCTGACTCATATCTCGGTTGCTTGCTTGTTGTTGCTTTTGGTTCAATTCTCAGTCTCCTAGTACTATCTACTTCTCATTTCTAAATAAATTTTCTAAATTTTGGTTAATGAGAAAAAGATGAGTCTTGATAGAAATGATGGTAAAGTAACACTAGAGAAATACTTGGATGATGTGGTTCTGCCACTGAGAAAGAGGATTTCCTTGACCAAAACGTCCGAGACATTTATTTGGATCACTGGTGAAAGTGGGTCTATATATGAGAGGTTTTGGAATAGATTGGAATGAGTTCTTGCCCCTCACGACTTACCAATATTAGCAAGATGTGCAATTGTAATGTTTACCATAAATTAGTTAATTCTTGCTCTATCTAAACCAGGAAATTTGTTTCAGGTTGTACAAGTATCAACTCTCTAAACTTCATTTCATTGAGTACATCCACTCTCCTTTCTAGATGCATTCTACATACAACACATGGATATGGCTTTATAAGTTGGCATGTAATTCAACCAGTTATTAATATGATTTGATTCTACACTTGTATCAATAAAAGTTAAATAGTAACCTCCATCCCTCAATATCCTATAAGTTGTTGGAGTATAAATTAAGGACTATTCTTTTTTATATTAATAATGATCTTATATAATTAGATAAATAAAATACATTAATAAATAAAAATATGATAATTAATTAGAAATAAAGAAACTATATCAGATATGATAGTATAATTTTATATATTCTAATAGACTAATTGTGTCTTCTTTGGCAGATGTATGTGCAACTGGGTGAAACCTCACAACCTGTTTAGATAGAATTCTAACCTATACTCAATCAAATCTCAGTTAACAAGTCATTTTTTAGCCATTAGATTAAAGCATTATAAGGAAGAGGCATGCTTAACTTCATGTATATATGACACAGCTGCTTTCAGTTGTAAGCTTAACGTATATTTCCATGACATTATCAAACCCAAATATGTGATTGAATAGTATTAACAACCTGTGTCCACGTAGTGAATTGAGCTTAAAGAATTTTATGATGAAATTATTAGGCCAAAATATATGTGTTGTGACCCGTTGAATAATATGCATATCCTGTGTCTACGTAGTGAATGGAATTGGGTTGAATATATACAAAAAAAGAATAAGGTTGAATTTTTTAACCATAAAATAATATATGTAATTTTTTAATGTTGTATTTCAACAACCTTATTTTTTATTTTGACAACTTTTCCTATGTCATGTGTACAGAGTATTGAATGTTGAAGTTTCTTATGTAGAGTGTAACATCCTGAATTTTTGAAAATAATTTATTTAGGATCAGTGAGGAATTTCCGAGTGAAATTTCGAGTGAATATTGTTGAAAATAAGCTATTCCAAGTGAAATGGTACGATACCGAGTGAAAATAAAAGTAATTCCGAGTGAAAAGGGTCTCAGACTTCGAATGAGCACTTTTCGGGCAAAGACGCTCTTAAATTTTATGTTTCTGAGTGAAACATGACCGAGAGGCCTACTTCCGAGTGTAGGAGGTTAAAATACTTTTGAGAGTAAGAAGTTAAGATACTTCTGAGTGTATAAAAGATTGAGATACTTCCGAGTGTAGGGAAGTTAAGCTGTTTCCGAGTGGAGTATCTCCAAGTTGTGTGACTTTCCGAGTGAGGTGTCTCTGAGTACGACACTTCCGAGTGGGATGATACCGAGTGAGACATTTCCAAGTAGGACAACGTCAAGACATTTCTGATTTCTGAGTGGTATGGCACCGATTGAGACATACCGAGTGAGTCTTTTCCAGGAAAGGTGCTTCTAGACAGAAAGACTTCAACTTCGAATGAGTATATTCTAAGTGAATAATTACCGAGTGGATAATATCCGAGTGGTGAGTTCCCGAGTAGTGAACCCTTCATTTAATTTGTGCTCGGGTGTTTTAAAGAGTTGCTGAGAGCATGTACTCGGGTTCGTCATAGAGATTGACTTTGACCCCGAGTGATCCTTTCAAGTGGAAAAATTTTGAGAGAGGACTGAACCTCGATTCCGAGTAATAATTTCGAATGAAAGACTTCCGAGTGACGTAAGTGAAGGCTTTGACTCAGACAGAAATAAATATAACCGAATAAGTTATTTCTAAAGGTATTTCTGAGTGATATATTTTCGTGTGGGACATTTCCGAGGAAGGAAAGCTGAGTGTTTCATGGGATAAAACTATTCCGAGTGAATTTCCTCCGAATGAAGGAATTCTGAATGGACAGAGGCTATGTTGAATCTTCTCGGAAAGATGTGCCCAGAATGCTGAAACCGAGTCGGAACATACTGAAACCGAGTCAGAATTAATAATCACTTCAATTATTGGGGCGCAGATTGTTTTTCCTGATTTTGCTAAGTGGTGGACCCTTTTCCATAATCCTATCCTCTTTTATTTTATTATTTCGTTTTGTCCTTATATTATAAGTGCGTATCAGTGCTTAATCCATTCACTTATTCAATTCGTTTATGTCATTTCATGAACGAATTATGTCAAATCCTATTATTAGACTAGCTTGGAATCATGTGAGTGTCAACATTACCTTTAATCTTTTCTTTTCCAATCATCATTGGAAATTATCGATAAAAAAGGAGACCAATCTTCATTCTTCTCTTTAATGTGAAACTTGGTAAGAGCTTTGAGAAAGAAAGCTGTGGACTGTGCAGAACTGAAGTTTCAGTCGGAATTTGTGTACTGTGGTTGAGTATAGCTTAAGGAACTCCTTACTTCCAGGTAGGGGGAGTGTTACATCTTAAATGCATGGTTTATGAATGGATTTGGGATAATATTAAATCTTGAATATGAATATAATATGTGTGATATATCTGTGATATTTCCGTTCATATGATATTGATGTTGATATGTGATTGATGATGATGATATGAATGTTATTTATGAATTTTTCATGATATATGAATGCAATGGATGCATATTGATAAAGCATGGGATGCTTATATGATGAACAAATATGAAATATATTATGTGGTTTTGAGGATTCCACAAAAAGACCTTGGGTGGGACTCAAGGTAAACCTCTTGAGCGGGGCTCGGGGTTTAGCCCGTGACACTACCGTTGTCGCTAGGAGTGATTGTGTCACATGAGAGGGAAAACGGTTTGGTACCAGTAAAATGGCCGGATCAGCTGAGAGCTGAGTTATGGCTCGGGGATCCAGTGTTGCAACACAAATTAAAAGACTTAATAATGGATCCATTTGATTGAGCATATATTTGCACTGATATGATATTGAGAGTAATATGATGATTTGATCGGTTAATGTTATGAGATTATATGATGTGTTTATGTTTTATATATAGTTATGAATTGGACTTTTAATCCGATTCAATAACTATCATTTGATATGTTTATGCTCACCTTTTACTGTTGTCATTTTTACAGTAGACATAGGACCCAGCAATGATGTGTGAGATCACTCAGCCGATTGGAGCATTATGTATTTGTGTATTGTACATAATGCACATAGATGTTTGTAGTAGCCTTGGCCGGCTCCTGTGTATACCGATTGTGAAACATTTGTAAACATTAAATGAGCCGGATGATGTAATGCCGACTGCTTTGTTATTTTAATTTGAAAATTCTGTTAAAATTTTTATTTATTTGCGAAAAATTTATTTAAAAAATCCGGGTGTTACATTTTGGTATCAGAGCGGACTTAAAAGGTCCAAGGCCAAGGTATGCTTATTGAGAGTAGGCGGTTGTGTGCAATATGACCGGTTGTCATCATTGCTTGTGATATTCTATTAGATTTGATACATGTTTAACCATGATTTGTGTAGTTATATGCCTGTGAGTTTTGTTTAAGGATGGAGACAACAGGTACTGTCATTGGTACGTTGTTTTGGGGTAGAAGAGTTGTTACTACCCTAGTCTGATTGTTCATGAAATGCTTAGAGGTTACTCTAAGCTTGGGTTGATTAGAAGGAAATAAAGTGGGGGATGTTGAGACCTTCTTGTATATTGAGACTGAATTAATTGGTTCGGTTTCTTGTATAAGCCATATTAGTGGCATGTAGCCGAGGTATGCTTGTTGAATGAAAATGGAACTCACATGTTGAGTTGATTAAATGAATAATATTGAAGGAATCTTCTAGTGTGGTGATCTCAATTTTAAGTGATCGGTTGTGCCATTTGTAAAGGATGAGTTTTATATCCTTTGGCACGAGAACCCTATATGACATATGATATAAGTGATTTGTGCAGTTTCCTAGATTGGGAATTTGAGTATGTGATAAGTGAATAAATGTAAAATCGGATACATGATGGATTGGGGTCGTGTCTCGGTCTTTGGTGTGTAAAAACCGAGTGAATGACTGATTAGATGTTAGGCCGCTAGGTGTGGTAACCCCGACTGGATTTAGTATAGCCTTATACTGTCAGACCTTGTGAATTTAGACCCTGTGGTGGTCTAGGCTCGGTGATATTTGGTTGTTGTGGGAGTGTCCCACGATGGGTACTAGGTGACCCCTGGGATTTCTTGAGTTGGATGATATGTTAAACCTTATGGATTGTTGAGCCAAGTAAGGTAAGTGTGTAATAAATCGTAGAGGCTTGAATCG
Source organism: Clitoria ternatea (assembly GCA_037962975.1). Classification (NCBI taxonomy): domain Eukaryota; kingdom Viridiplantae; phylum Streptophyta; class Magnoliopsida; order Fabales; family Fabaceae; genus Clitoria; species Clitoria ternatea. The sequence goes on along the minus strand of CM075672.1, from coordinate 247,328,150 downwards.
TCATAAGATGAAATACGAATAATAAAGTGGGGGATGTTGAGACCTTCTTGTATATTGAGACTGAATTAATTAGTTCGGTTTCTTGTATAAGCTATATTAGTGGCATGTAGCCGAGGCATGCTTGTTGAATGAAAATGGAACTCACATGTTGAGTTGATTAAATGAATAATATTGAAGGAATCTCCTAGTATGGTGATCTGAATTTTAAGTGATCGGTTGTGCCATTTGTAAGGGATGAGTTTTATATCCTTTGGCACGAGAACCCTATATGACATATGATATAAGTGATTTGTGCAGTTTCCTAGATTGGGAATTTGAGTATGTGATAAGTGAATAAATGTAAAATCGGATACATGATGGATTGGGGTCGTGTCTCAGTCTTTGGTGTGTAAAAACCGAGTGAATGACTGATTAGATGTTAGGCCATTAGGTGTGGTAACCCCGACTGGATTTAGTAAGCCTTATACTGTCAGACCTTGTGAATTTAGACCCTGTGGTGGTCTAGGCTCGGTGATATTTGGTTGTTGTAGGAGTGCCCCATGATGGGTACTAGGTGACCCCTGGGATTTCTTGAGTCGGATGATCTGTTAAACCTTATGGATTATTGAGCCTAGTAAGGTAAGTGTGTAATAAATCGTAGAGGCTTGAATCGTCATAAGATGAAATGCGAATAATAAATGTGATACCGGATAGATAGTGAGTGGTAATGTCAAATTTCGGGTACGCTTGGTATCGAGTATGGTGATGATAGAAACAATATGATGATGACAATTGTACGTCCAACTGGTGGATTGTGCTTGTGATTGGTGAAAAGGTTTACCGATACAGAAACCTATTATGTGATTGAAAATCATATTATAACCTTGAGTTGTATACCTAGGTGAGTTTAGTGAACCATCTAGGCTTAAGTTGATTGATGGTCGGTGATGAGCGATGAAATGAGGGATTGTTAGACTGTTGGGCCATGGTTTTGGTGATGAATAGGATCTAGAAAGGAGATATTTACTCGATGATGGCTGGAAGCCAATTGTTGTTATACCATTTTATGGTGATGGTGAATGATATTCGATGATTATCATCATGTGATTTGTACTAGATTACGTGTAATAACGAGTGTTCAGGCGGTGCTCATGAATTAGATGAACAATGTCTTATGGCCTTACTTGGGTCGGTTAATGACAGTGTTCATTGATGGTAATCCGATTTGTTCCGAGTTATACCTAGAGCATGGAGAACATCTCCACATAGTACCGTGGTACTGAAAGAGGAGCAATTAATTGTTGAGTGCCAACGTATGACTTTGGATCGTATGGGATCCAGTTTCTGGGACATGTTATGTCCAAAGATGGTGTTGTTGTCGGTCCATCTAAGGTGGGAGTAGTGATGGCATAAATGAGACCCAAATCTGTCACTGAAATTAGGAGCTTTATGGGTCAGCCGGTTATTGTGGAAGAATTAGTGAAGGATCAGGACTCTAAGCTGAAATAAACGATGAAGTGAGAATTCGCCCAGGTAAGAATAGTATGTTTCCGAGCGTGAGGAAGTGGAGATGATTCTGAGTGAAGGAAAAGGAATATAATTCCGAGTAAAATCTTTCTGGGAGAAAGAACCACTGAGTGAAGTGATGATGTTTCGAGTGAAACACCACTAAGAGAGTCATTAATAAGTTAAGAAAACTGTGTCTGAATGTGACACTTGTGCGTAAGGTAAAATCCGAGTGAAAGTCTCCAGGTGAGACGTTTCTGAATGGGTTATTCCGAGAGTGGTACTGCCGAATAAGAAAAGCTTGAATTTGGATGTGCTTCTCAGGCTGAAGAATTTTTCGAGTCGTGTGACCTTTCGGGTGAAGTGTCTCGGAGTGTGACACTTCCGAGTGGAATGGTACCGGGTGAGACGGTTCTAAGTGGAAAGGCGTCAAGGGAGAAATTTCTAAAGTTAGGGTGATGTGCCACTGATTAATCTTTTTCCAAGGGAAGAGTACTTCTGGACGGAAAGTAGAACTTTGAATGAGTAAGTTTCCGAGTGAATGGGTCCCGAGGGGAGTAGATATCCGAGAGGAGAATTTACTTGAAATCGTACTCAGGTCGATGTTGGAATTGCTGAATTTGAACTCGGATACGTCTTCGAAGTGGACTTGGATTCCGAGTGAATTTTTGTCAAGTGGAAAGATTTCTGGGAGTAAATTGCCTTCAAACTTCGAATAATCTTCTCGAATGAGAAGCTTCCGAGTGATATTCTCAAAAGGTAGACATGGGTTAACCAAAGACATTGGTGGAATTTGGAGATTTAGAGACCTGGTGGTGTTGCCTGTAAGAGGTGAATCCAGGCAAATTGTGCTAACTGAAGCACATTGGAACTCTTTTGAGTATTCGTCTCGGTATTGCCAAGATATATCATGGCTTGAAGAAGAAATTTTAGTGGTTGGATGTTGAGGTGCCGAGGGCTTAATCCGAGGTAAATCAGACAGTGGTGAGTATTAGGGAGAATCGGTAATGTTGCTTACCGACTGGATCCTCCCAACTGGTTAATTAACACCCATAATATGTCTCATGTGACATAACTTTGAGCCTATACTCTGTGTGAGTCCATGGTTGGGCCGAGTGACTCCCTTGAATTAGAGGAGCTGACGGTGGGAGTGCACTGATCGGCATTGAGAAATATAAGGCCGAGCGGCCAAGGAACTAGGAAGTTCCATTGGTTATGATGAAGTGGCAAAATTCAATGGGGTAATTTATACGTGGGAAATTGAACCCCAAACATAATGGATCCTGTGAAGTGTTGTGAAGCGGTCGGTAAACCGCTTGGGAAGTGAAGCTATGCCGATTGGAATTGTGAATCGGTCAGTGAATCGCTTGAGAAGCAAAGACATGCAATTTATTGAGGCAACAATATTCCGACCTCTTTTATTGAAGTAGACTTACATTGAATTTCAAGGACAAAATTCTTTAAAGAGGGGAGAAATGTAACATCCTGAATTTTTGAAAATAATTTATTTAGGATCAGTGAGGAATTTCCGAGTAAAATTCTGAGTGAATATTGTCAAAAATAAGCTATTCCAAGTAAAATGGTACGATACTGAGTGAAAATAGAAGTAATTCCGAGTGAAAAGGGTCTCAGACTTCGAATGAGCACCTTTCGGGCAAAGACACTCTTAAATTTTATGTTTCCAAGTGAAACATGACCGAGAAAGCTACTTTCGAGTGTAGGAAGTTAAAATACTTTCGAGAGTAAGAAGTTAAGATACTTTCGAGTGTATAAAAGATTGAGATACTTCCGAGTGTAGGGAAGTTAAGCTGTTTCCGAGTGGAGTATCTCTAAGTTGTGTGACTTTCCGAGTGAGGTGTCTCCGAGTACGACACTTTCGAGTGGGATGACACTGAGTGAGACGTTTCTAAGTGGGACAACGTCAAGACATTTCTGATTTCCAAGTGGTATGGCACTGATTGAGACATACCGAGTGAGTCTTTTCCAGGAAAGGTGCTTCTGGACAGAAAGACTTCAACTTCGAATAAGTATATTCCAAGTGAATAGTTACCGAGTGGATAATATCCAAGTGGTGAGTTCCCGAGTGGTGAACCCTTCATTTATTCTCTTTCAACCTTGCTGGAAACCATAAACAATGAAGAAATCAATCTTCATTTCTTCTCTTCACGAAGAAAGTTTTGGACTGGTACAAAGCTGAAATTCCAGTCAGAATTTATAAGCTGTGATTCGGATATAGCCTTAAGAGCTGCAGGAACTCTTATTTCCAGGTAGGGGGAGCGTTACATTTCAAACGAATAGTTTATGAATGGATTTGGGGTGTTATTATTATATACATGTGATATGTGTGTAAATTATTGTGTAAGACCCCGATTATATGACGTTTTATATTTTCATATCTTCCATTCATATTATTGATATTGATATGAGATTGATGATGATGATATGAATGTTATTCATGAATTTTTCATGATGTGTATAAATGCATGGGATGCATAACGATCAGCATGTGATGTTTGCGTGATGAATGAATATGAAATATGATGTGGTTTCATGGATTCCACAAAAGACCTTGGGTGGGACTCAAGGCAACCTCTTGAGCGGGGCTTGGGGTTTTAGCCCGTGGCACTGACCGTTGTCACTGAGAGTGATGGTGTCACATTAAATGCAAACGGTTTGGTACCAGTAAAATGGTCGGATCAGCTGAGAGCTGAGTTATGGCTCAGAGAGCCAGTGTTGCAACACAATTAAAAGACTTAATAATGGATTTATTTGATTGAGCATATGTTAGCACTGATATTTATATGCTATTGAGAATAACATGCTGTTTATGATGTGTTATATGACTCGGTTATGTTTTATATACATGTAGTTATGAATAGGATTTTTAATCTGATTCAATAACTATCATTTGATATGTTTATGTTCACCCCTGCTTCTTATTATTTTTACAGTGGATTTAGGACACAATGATGGCGTGTGAAGTCACTCATCCGACTGGAGCATTATGTATTAACATGTACAATACATAGTGTACATAGTTATTTTGTAGAAGAAGCCTTGGCCGGCTCCTGTGAATACCGAGTGTATACCTTCTTTGTATATTAAATGGCCGGTCGGCTTTTGTGACAATATTATTATTTAATTCAATTTCTGTTTTTAATATTGGAATTATTATTTGTGAAAAATTTATTTGATTATTGAAATTTTATTTTTTAAAATTTAGAACGTTATATTTTTGGTATCAGAGCAGACTTGAAAAGTCCAAGGCCAAGGTTAAACTACTAAATGCTATGAATTGAGTGAAATCATATCACTGTTGTTGTTATGTAATATAGTTGAGGAAATCAACTATGAGTAAATTGCTTTCATATCCATGAGAGGTACTAAAATATGATGATTATTTCAGGATAAGAAATAGACCCTCATGGTATGGACGCAATGGCTGCTGCCTTCCAGCGTGTGGCTGATATCTTAGAAAGGCAGAACCAACCTCAGCCGAGTGATAATCAAAGCATTGATTGTTTCTTGAAAAGAAAACTGACTGAATTCCATGGAGGATTTCAGCCTGATCAAGCTTATGCTTGGATCCAGAATCTTGAACAGATCTTTGGCAGTCTATAGTGCACTGAGGCACAGAAGGTCGAGTATGCTGTTTTCATGCTTCAGAAAGAAGCTGAAAATTGGTGGAGGATGACTAAAGCTCGACTGGTAGCTTTAGGGACCGAGCTGAACTGGGAAAATTTCAAGGAATGTTTCCTTGAAAAATATTTCCTAACAATGTTAGGAGCCAGAAGGAATTGGAATTCATGGAACTCCGACAAGGTAATATGAGTGTTGAAGAATATGCAGCAAAATTCTAGGAGTTGTGTTTGTTTTATCCTCCTTTCCAGATGCCGGGCACTGAAGGCTCAAAATGTATCAAATTTGAGAGTGGTTTGAACCCAAAAATTAAGAAGGCATTTCGACACCAGGAGATTAGAAGTTTTCCGATCCTTGTCAATAAATGCAGAATATATGAGGAAGACAATAAAGCTTTAACCGGCTTGAGCAGCAAGTCGGACAGTTCTTCGAGGCTACCACCAATCAGTTTTAAGAAGCAAGGGAAGTTTGTTGGAGGAGAATCATCCTCTAGATCCCGAGGCCGAGGGAATGCTGGTGGCCGATCGGTGAGTAGACCGAGAGATATCAAATGTTTTAGATGTGGTGGCAATCACTATGCTCGGAATTGTGATAAAGATGAAGAAGTTATTTGTTACCATTGCGACGAGAAAGGACATGTTCGTCCTAACTGTCCTCTTCTCCAACGAGTGAATCGAATGCCAGTGTAAACCATGGAGGCTTCCGAGGACGAGGCCGTGGAAACGATAACAGAGGAAGTAGAGGCAATGGTGGACGCGGCAATAACTCTGTGATGCCGAGGAACGATCGGGCTGGGAGTTCTAGTTCACCGGCTGCAGGCCGGGTGTATGCTATTACTGCCGAGGAAGCTGCTCAAGCCAATGACTTGGTTCAGAGTAAGTGCCTACTCGGAAATACTATTATTAATGTGGTGTTTGACTCAGGTGTAACTCACTCGTTTATTTCCAATAATTGTGTGATACAAATGAGATTACCTGTTGTTTCTATGAATCGGCCATTAAATGTATCTAATCTGACTGGTGCTCAATTATGGACTTCCATGATATGTGAGAACGTATCCTTCACTCTGGGTGATAGGAATTTTTCTGCTGATTTGATATGTCTACCTCTGAGAGGTCTTGACATGGTTCTCGGTATGGATTGGCTCTCGGCCAATAGAGTCCTAGTTGACTGTCGGAATCGGCAAGTGATTTTTCCTAATCAGAAAGTTGATGATTACGAAATTCAAGGTATATCTCAACTATTAATGTTATTCTGTATGATTGAAGGAATGAGTAAGTCTAAAATTCGAGACATTCCTGTTGTTTGTGACTTTCCCGAGTTGTTCCCGGAAGACGTACCTGGTGTTCTTCCTGATAGAGAAATCGAGTTTTCTATTGATTTAATCCCTGGAGCCGAGCCAGTCTCCAGAGCTCCTTATAGAATGTCTCCGATTGAGCTAGCCGAGTTAAAGAAGCAAATTGATGAGTTGCTCGAAAAATAATTTATCCGACCGAGTGTATCACCATGGGATGCTCCGGTGTTACTCGTCAAGAAAAAGGATGGTAGCATGTGGTTATGTGTTGATTACCGACAATTGAATAAGCTGACCATCAAGAATAAATACCCATTGCCAAGAATTGACGACTTAATTGACCAACTGCGTGGTGCATCGGTCTTTTCCAAAATTGACTTACGATCAGGATACCACCAGATCTGAGTGAAAGTTACTGATATACCTAAGACGGCATTCAGGACCCGGTATGGTCATTATGAATACGTGGTGATGCCGTTCGGAGTTACTAATGCTCCGGATGTGTTCATGAATTATATGAACAACATTTTCCATTCTTGCTTGGATCGGTTTGTGGTGGTATTTATTGATGATATATTGATTTATTCTAAGTCTTATGAGGAGCATGAAGAACATCTCCGATCGGTACTTCAAGTGTTAAAGGAAAAGCAATTACTTGCCAAATTGTCTAAGTGTGAATTCTGGATGGGGAAGATTCAATTCCTGGGTCATGTCATTTCCAGAGAAGGTGTCTTGGTAGATCCATCAAAGATAGAAGTTGTGATGAATTGGGAGAAACCTAAGTCGGTCACTGAGGTCAGAAGTTTCATGGGTTTAGCTGGTTATTATCGGAGATTCATTGAAGGATTCTCCAAAATCACCTTGCCACTGACCAAGCTAACCCAGAAAAATGCTCCTTTTGTGTGGTCTTCTGAGTGTGAACAGAGTTTTCAAGAATTGAAGACCCGACTGACTTCTACTCCTGTGTTAGCATTGCCAAATCTATAGGAGAGCTTTGTGGTTTACTGTGATGCATCCGGACTCGGCTTAGGATGTGTACTGATGCAGAATGGCCGAGTGATTGCATATGCTTCGTGTCAATTACGACCACACGAGCAAAATTACCCTACTCATGATCTGGAGTTGGCAGCAGTGGTCCTTGCACTGAAAATTTGGAGGCATTATCTTTATGGCTCTAAGTTTGAAGTGTATAGTGACCATAAAAGCCTAAAATATTTGTTCGACCAAAAGGAGTTGAATATGAGACAAAGAAGGTGGATAGAATTTTTGAAGGATTATGATTTTGACTTAAAATACCATCCGGGAAAGGCAAATGTCATAGCCGATGCCTTGAGTCAGAAATCCATCCATATGGCAGCAATGATGATTAAAGAAATGGAATTACTCGAACAATTCTGAGACATGAACCTGCAAATGGATGCTACTTCACCTGGAAGAGTAACACTCGGTACATTGAAAATAGCTAATGAATTTTTGAAGATTGTTTACGTACAGCAGATGTCGGATTCTTATTTAGCTGAGATGAAAGAAACTCAGGCTAAAGGAAAGGACCTATTTTTAACCAAGGGTCTTGATGGTATTTACCGAGTAAAAGGTCAGATTTATGTACCTGATTCGTGTGATTTATGACGATCAGTACTCAATGAAGCACATAGAAGCATGCTAAGTGTCGCGACCGGGATCGCGACGGCACGGCCGACCCTCGAAACGATTTGAAAAATAAACAGGGAGTCGCCACCAATATTTTAGGATAAAATACTGGAAAAACCTTTCATTAAAGGACTGGTTATAAAAATGAAATTCCATGATTCGGGAGTCTGATTACAGGTGAAGAAGGTATTAGCACCTCACAACTGTCCGTTATAAAAATGGTTACCTCAATTTGATAGCGCGCATTATAATTAGCCCATTAATTATTTTAACTTCTTCATGAAAAGAAAATATACGAGGTGACAAAATATACAAAAATAAACAAAAAGAAATTAAACACAGAATATTTACATGAGACTAACAGGATGTCTCGTCTAAATTAGACTCGCTCTGCCTTTTTTAAAAAAAATGAGATTAACAGGACGTCTCATCCAAATTAAGCTCGCTCCTCCTTTTTTTTAAAGAGAGATTAAAAAATATGAGATTAACAGGACGTCTCGTCCAAATTAACCTCGCTCCTCCTTTTTTTTAAGAGATATTTAAAAAATATGAGATTAACAGGACGTCTCGTCCAAATTAACCTCGCTCCTTCTTTTTTAAAGAGATATTAAAAAATATGAGATTAACAGGACGTCTCGTCCAAATTAACCTCGCTCCTTCTTTTAACAGCAAGACAAAAAATGGAAAAACTCTAAAAATTAAATAAAGAAAAATGGGCCCGACAGGAACTATTTCCCGCTCCTACGTATTCTCGAGCTTTCGAGAAATCAGGGTCATATAGTTCTTTAAAAGTTTTTTTTATTTTTATTTAGATTTGAAAGAGAAGAAAAAAAAAGGAAACATCCATTTCTCTTTATTATTATTTCTTTTAAAGATTACGGAGCAAAAGGGAGAGGGGGCAGAAGCTACCAAAGAGAAAGAGAAATAATAGATTCAGAGAAAAGAGAAAAAAATGGGTGAAAACCGAGTGAGGGAAGAAAATCCAAGTGAAAAAATGAAAAATCTGAGTAAAAATAGGGAAAACCGAGTGAAAAGAGGAAATCCGAGTGAAAAAATGAAAAAATCCGAGTGAAAATAGGGGAAACCGAGTAAAAATAGTCAAATCCGAGTGGAACAATGAAAGATCCAAGTAAAAAATAAGGAAAAACCGAGTAAAAATAGTAAAATCAAAGTGATAAGAGGAATATCGGGTGAAAGTTGAGCAAAACCGAGTGATGGAGCAGGAACGCTGGTCCGAGAGGGAAAGAGGGGTTAGAGGGAATGGGAAGGTGCTGGAATTAGGAATGAGGATGATTGAGTGAGGGTGTGGACGGATTGGAATAGGAGAGGACGATGTGGAGGATTGTGGGCAGTATGGTGAGGGACGATGGAAGGAGAAGAAGAGAGGAGTTGGTGTGAAGGAGAGAGAGAACGGAGGTTTTAGCAGAGTTTTCCCTTAATGAAAATGTCCTTGGTGCTTCAACCCTTGCCTATTTATAGGCTTGTCTGAGTGGAAGGCCAGCTCAGGCTTCCACTCAGAGTGGAAAACCAACTCACACTTCCATTCAGAGTGAAGTGGGGGACAACGGCTGGGTGGGAATTTTTAATTCCCCCCACTTCCGCCCCTGTCTGCCACCCCCAGGATTCCTGGATCCACTTGGGTGGTGGAATCCAAGTCAGCACGGGCGAACAGGGGGAGCCGGGTGAAAATCCGAGAGAGGATGGTGAAAATCTGAGAGAGAATGATGGAAATCCGAGTGAGAATGGTAGAAATCCGAGTGAGAATGGTAGAATTCCGAGTGAAAATGACTCGGATCAGCCTCTCAGTCGGCATTCATCCACATTGGGAGTCAATTCCGAGTGGAATGAAGCATTTCCAATAGAAAACCGAGTGAAAAAGTGTGCAATTGAATTGAGGGGACAAACGAGGTAATTCTAATTGGAACAATCAAACAGACCGAGTGAAAATTGACTCAGAACCGGTTGAAGAGGACTCGGTGCTGATTGAAAAGTGTCACTCAAAATTGGGGAAATGGGGACTCAGACTTGGTTTGAAGTGTCACTCGGTTCTGACTGAAAATTGGCTTTTGAATGGGTGAAAGGATAACTCGGATTCGGGTGAAAATGGTGACTCGGAATTTGTTTGAGGAAGTATGACATGGAATTGGTTTGAAGAGGGCTGACCGACTGAAGACTGGCTCGGGAATAGGTGAAAAATGTCACTCGGAATTGACTTGATGAGGGATGACACGGAATTGGTAAAAATGATTGAAGACTGAACAAGAACTGACTGGAAGATTGACTCAGAATTAGGTGAGAATGATGACCCAAAAATTGGTAAAAATTGACTCGGAAATGTGTAAAAGATGACTCGGAATCGATTGAAAATCAAAACGAACGACTCGGAGGTTGAATGTAAAGGATGACTCGGAGGTTGAGTGGAAAGGGTCTCGGAAATGGTTAAAAGAGTGACTCGGAATCTGGGTGAGAGTGGTGAGTGAATTTTGGGGGAAAATGGTGACTCGGAATATTGGCTAAAAGGGTCGGGAAAGTTTTAAGTCTGGCTCGGAAATTGGTAAAAATTGACTCAGGAATGGGTAAAGGATGACTCAGAATCTGGGTGAAAAAGGAGGGGATTCGGTATTTGAAGGATGAGTGAAGATTAGCTCAAAAATTGATGGAAATGGGCTCGGAATTGATTGTTTGAAGAAGGATGACTCAGAATTGGTTTGAAGAGTGATGACTCGGTATTGGGCAAATGGTTCAATCGGCCCTTATTTGAAGGATGAGTGAAGATTGGCTCGGAAATCCTTCCATTCGGTTGTTGTCACTCAAAAACTGATTGAAGATCGGTCAGAACTTAGCATTTTCACTCGGAAAGGGCTTGCTTCCCACTCAAGACTTGGAGACTTGGTATTTTCACTCGGAAAAGCTTTCGTCCAATCAAAATCTGTCCTTCTAATTACACTCTGAGTCAGTCTTTCCTTCACTCAGACTTGTTTTCACTCAGATCAGTAGCAACCAGAAAGCTCCCGCTCGGATTTAGCATTTCTTCATTCGGATTTGCTCATTCTTCAATAGAGTATCACTCAGAATGGCTTTGACAGGGAGCCTTCCACTCGGAATGGCTTGACAGGGAGCCTCCCGCTCGGATTCACCTTCAACAGGGAAGCATTTCACTCGGAACTGACTCATTGTGAGTAATTCTACTCGGATTTGATCCTTTTTGAGTCATTCCATTCGGATTTACTCCAACAGGAGCATATTCCACTCAGAATGGATCCATTCTGAGTCCTTTCACTCAGAAATAATCATTTCTGAGTCCCTTTTTTTTTGGAATCTTCTTCATTTGTAGATGGGCTGAAATAGGTGTTCACACTAAGTATTCATCCGGGTACTACTAAAATGTACCATGATTTGAAATTGCATTTCTGGTGGCCCGGAATGAAGAAAGATGTAATTGACTTCGTGGCTCACTGCATAATTTGTCAGAAAGCGAAAATTGAACATCAAAAACCGTCCGGTGGTTTACAACCATTGGAGATTCCTGTGTGGAAATGGGATGCTATAGCTATGGATTTCGTAATGGGATTACCCAGGACTCGGGGTGGACACGATGCTATTTGGGTCATTGTGGACCGATTGACAAAGTCTGTATATTTCTTGCCGATCAATATGAGTTATCCTTTGCAAAGACTAGCACAGTTGTATATTAGTAAGATAGTCCGACTGCATGGTGTTCCATCTTCTATCGTGTCGGATAGAGACCCAAGGTTTACTTCCCGATTTTTGGGGAGTCTGCATCAGGAATTAGGTTCGAAGCTCCGATTGAGTTTAGCCTATCATCCTCAGATAGATAGGCAATCCGAGCGGACTATCCAGAGTTTAGAGGACTTATTGAGGTCCTGTGTGCTAGAGCATGGAGGTAGCTGGGAGAAATACCTTCCACTGGTCGAATTCACCTATAATAATAGCTATCACAGTAGTATCGGTATGGCTCCATATGAAGCTTTATATGGCAGGAAATACTGAACCCCTATTTGTTGGTCAGAATCAGGTGAGAGCCTAATGTCGGGACCCGAAATTATGCAGCAGACCTCCGAGCAAATCCAACTGATTAAAGATAAAATGAAAGCATCCCAGGACCGTCAGAAGAGTTATTATGACAAACGGACGAAACTGGTTGAATTTCAAGTCGGAGACAAAGTCTTTCTAAAAGTATCTCCAAGCAAAGGCATTGGGAGAGTATTGAAAAGTAAAAAGTTGAGCCCGAGGTATATTGGTCCGTATGAAATAATGAAGAAAGTCAGACCTGTTGCATATCAGATAGCTCTGCCCTCTCATTTATCAAATTTACATAACGTGTTCCATGTTTCCCAACTGAGAAAGTACTTGCCGGATCCTACTCATGAAATGCCAGATGATGATGTTGAAATCTGAGAGAACCTGACCACTATAGCCGAGCCCATTAATATAGTGGAGCGATCGGTGAAACAATCAAGAAGCAAGAATGTTCAATTGGTTAAGGTTGCATGGCAGCAGGATCAGAGTATCATGCATACTTGGCAACGTGAAGACGCTATGAGGGAACAATATCCCAAATTGTTTCATTAATGTATGATTTTATATTTAAATTTCGAGGACAAAATTTTTGTAGGAGGGGAGAAATGTAACATCCCAAAATTTGTAATTTTTAGAAAATTCATTCATTAAGGATTAATGGAGAATTTTTGAATGAAATTCTGAGTGAATACTGTTTGAAATATGATATTACGAGTGAAAATAGTACGATACCGAGTGAAGTAAGACCGAGGAAGTTATTTCCAAATAAAGTTAAGATGTTTCCGAGTGAAACATCATTAAGTGAATCATTTTTGAGTTAAGAAAACTGTGTCCGAGACACACTTTTTAGTGAGGCAAAACCCGAGTGAAACGTCTCCGAGTGAAGCGTTTCTGAATGGGTTATTCTAAGAGAAGTACTTCTGAATAAAGAGAAGTTTGAATTTAAATAAGTACTTCTCAGGCTGAGGAATTTTTGAATAAATGACCGAGTGATAAATTCACTCAATCCGTGTTCGGTTAGAATTGCTGAGTTTGTACTTGGATTGGTCTTTGAAATAGACTTCAACCCCGAGTGATCCTTTCAAGTGGAATAATTTTTGAGAGAGGATTGTCTACTAACTCCGAGTAATCTTTTAGATGGGAGACTTCCGAGTGATATAAGTAAAGGTTTGACTCAGACAGAAATATAAATGAGTGAGTTGTCTGAATGAGATCTTTCCGTGTGGGACATTTCCAAGGAAGGAAAGCTGAGTGTTTCATGGGATGAAACCCTTCCAAGTGAATTCCCTCCGAATGAAGGAATTCTGAACAGGCAGAGGCTTTCTCAGAAAGATATGCTCAGAATGCTGAAACCGAGTCAGAATTAATAATTATTTTAGCTTTCCACGTCACTTTGTTCTTCTACCTTCCAGCAGAGTCTTTTCCTGATATTGTTCTAAGAATTGGACCCTCTCTGATGTGCTGTCCCTTTTCATTAAATGCTTATTCCTTACTTGTCATTTGAAGAAAACGTACAGCAGATAATCTCCTATCATTCACGTCTCTTTGCATGAATGATATAAATACTAATTTCCACTGTTGAAGGAGTTTAGAAACTTTTGAAAATAAAAACATCATCTATAATCTTTCTCTTTCAACCTTGCTAGAAACCATTAAACGAAGTAGAAATCAATCTTCATTTCTTCTCTTCACGAAGAAAGTTTTGGACTGGTACAAAGTTGAAATTCCAGTCAGAATTTATAAGCTGTGATTCGAATATAGCTTTAAGAGTTGTAGGAACTCTTATTTCCAGGTAGGGGGAGCGTTACATTTCAAACAAATAGTTTATGAATGGATTTGGGGTGTTATTATTATATACATATGATATGTGTGTAAATTATTGTGTAAGACCCCAATTATATGACGTTTTATGTTTTCATATCTTCCATTCATATTATTGATATTGATATGAGATTGATGATGATGATATGAATGTTATTCATGAATTTTTCATGATGTGTATAAATGCATGGGATGCATAACGATCAGCATGTGATGTTTGCGTGATGAATGAATATGAAATATGATGTGGTTTCATGGATTCCACAAAACACCTTAGGTGGGACTCAAGGCAAAAGACAAAAGACCTTGGGTGGGACTCAAGGCAACCTCTTGAGCGGGGCTCGGGGTTTTAGCCCGTGGCACTGACCGTTGTCACTGAAAGTGATGGTGTCACATTAAATGCAAACGGTTTGGTACCAGTAAAACGGCCGGATCAGCTGAGAGCTGAGTTATGACTTGGGGAGCCAGTGTTGTAACACAATTAAAAGACTTAATAATGGATTTATTTGATTGAGCATATGTTAGCACTGATATTTATATGTTATTGAGAATAACATGCTATTTATGATGTGTTATATGACTCGGTTATGTTTTATATACATGTAGTTATGAATAGGATTTTTAATCCGATTCAATAACTATCATTTGATATGTTTATGCTCACCCCTGCTTCTTATTATTTTTACAGTGGATTTAGGATATAATGATAGCGTGTGAAGTCACCCATCCGACTGAAGCATTATGTATTAACATGTACAATACATAGTGTACATAGTTATTTTGTAGAAGAAGCCTTGGCCGGCTCCTGTGAATACCGAGTGTATACCTTCTTTGTATATTAAATGGCCGGTCGGCTTTTGTGACAATATTAGTATTTAATTCAATTTCTATTTTTAATATTGGAATTATTATTTGTGAAAAATTTATTTGATTATTAAAATTTTATTTTTTAAAATTTAGAACGTTATATTGGCAAATAAAAATGACTAATCATACTTCTCACTATATCCTTAAGAGTCCTATTTCTACGTTCTACAACACCATTCATGCTTGGTTTCCCAGGCATAGTATACTAAGGAACGATGCCACATTCCCATAGGAAAAGCACAAAGGCCCTGGACGTTGTTCACCTGATCCATTATATCTACCATAATATTCACCTCCACGGTCAGATTTGACAGCCTTAATTTTCTTTCCGAGTTGAAGTTCAACCTCAGCTTTGAAAGTTTTGAAAACATCTAGGGATTGAGACTTCTCATGTATTAAAAATAGGTATCCGTACCTTGAATAGTCATCTATGAACGTAATAAAATATTGTTTTCCATTCCATGATGTCGTAGGGAATGGTCCACAAATATCTATGTGAATTAATTCTAAAACGTCCTTAGCTCTTTCAGCACCTAATTTTTTAGAGTTTGTTTGTTTGCCCTTAATGCATTCAACGCATACCTCAAACTTTGAAAAGTCTAAGGGTCCAAGAATCTCATCCGACACAAGCCTCTGAATTCTCTGTTTAGAGATATGGCCTAAACGCTTATGCCATAAAGTGGCTAAGTTCTCATTTAATTTACGTTTTGTTCCTCATGAACTAATTTGCAGTATTTCATTACGAGAGGCAATAACATCAAGTATATATAAATTATCAATCAAACAACCAGAACCAATAATATTTGAATTTTGATAGAGACTAAATTTATTATTTCCAAATGAACATGAAAAACCAAATCTGTCCAAATTAGAAATAGAAATTAAATTCCACCGAAAAGATGGTACGACAAAAGTCTCAAATAAATCCAAATGAAATCCAATTTTTAAATGTAATCTAAAAGTTCAAATAGCCTCCACCGTAACTTTGTTGTCATGCCCCACATAGATAAATCTTTTGTTATCACTTGACGGTCGACTCCAAAGGTAACCCTGGATGGATACGCTAATGTGAGTAGTAGCACCAGAATCTACCCACCAAGTATCATGAGGTACAAAAGCTAAATTAACTTCAGAACGAAAAAAAGAGAGAAAATTACCTTTCTTTACACGCCAGGAGGCGTACTTGGAACACTTTTTCTTCATGTGTCTAGACTTCTTACAAAAGAAGCAATTAGGTGTTTTCTCATTCTTTTTAACTTTCTTTTGTTGAGAAGTCCCTCCTATAGCATCCCTATTGTTCTTTCTCTTTCTATTTTGAGAATTTGAGGCCAAATGAGCACTTTCAGTTTTGTCCCTTTGTTGCCTTTCCTCTTCTTGCACATAGTGAGAAATGAGCTCATTCAAGGTCCATTTATCCTTTTGAGTATTATAACTCACCTTGAATTGTCCAAAGTGTGCAGGAAGAGAAATCAAAACTAAGTGCACAAGCAAGTTATCTGACAGCTCTAACTTTAGTGCTTTCAGTTTTGATGCAAGATTAGACATTTCCATAATGTACTCCCTTATGTTTCTTGTTCCTTTGTATCTCATAGAGATCAGCTTGGCAAGCAAACTGCTTGTATCAGCCTTCTCATTACTGGTGAAATATTTTTCAACATCATCAAGGAAACCTTTGGCACTCTCGGTCTTAGAAATAGAGCCTCGAAAAACTTCTGGAACGGATCACTTCCTGATCATTAGACACATTCAGTTTGAGCGTTCCCACTTTTCAACCTTATCCTCTTCCAGATTTTCCAGAGTTGGAGTGGGTTTCGCAACCCGAAGTGCCAGATCAAGATCCATACAGCCAAGAATTATCTCAACTACTTCCTTTCAGACCTTGAAGTTTGTCCTATTAAGTAGAGGGATACAATTAATTTGAGCAGAAAAGTTAACAGCACTAGCAACAGCAACTGAAAAAAATATTTATATGTATATATGATTAAAATAAATAACAAATAAATAAAAATACAGATAATTCTCATGATAGAACCATTACAAGATACCGAGTACAACATTAATTTTTTAGTCTTTGGACCAACAAATTAATTTATAAGTGGTACCTTTAATGCAACGATCAAATATTGATAATTGATTCTGTCAAATAATAGTCTTTCTTTGGACCGGCTATTACTCACATGATTTTAACTTTATTATTATCACATATTTATCATCACAAGCATGCTATTATTTGGCCAGATTATATCTTCCTTTGGGATGAGTACAAAATGCATAAATAATCTCATGCAATCAGCTTTTGTAATTTTAATTAAATTAATTTCTATAATAGGGATTGCTTTGGCAATAAATATTATATCAATTAATCTAATTAAAAAAATTACTAGTGTTGCCCTTCCTCACATTGGGTGGTTGTTCTAAATTACTAAAAGACCACTAAAGTTCAGACTCCACCCATGATGTTGACCACAACGATAGAAAGTCTACCAGGTGTGGGCATCATGAGAAAGTCACACTCTAGCTGAGGCTCTCACGATGTCAAACGGAGACGAATGTCCCAATTGACACCGCTACACAACCCGCTACACAACCTCCCCTAAACTTAAGGTTTATTCAGACCCCTGAGTGTAGGATCCTACTCGAAGTATGTGAAGGGACACAAATTAATATTTAATTAGGGTCTTTTATCTGCCTGAATTTTTATTCAAATAAAATAACAACCAGATTAAAATATTACAATATATATATATATATATATATATATATATTTCTCAACGGCATGTCCAAAAAAATTACATCTTTAAATTAAAATTCAAAATCATAACAACATTTATAACAAATTTAATGACGGTGCATTTAACTTTAATTTAATATATTTAATTAAAAAACACATCATAACAATCTGATCAAAACTTTAAATGCACGATTAAAATAATAATTAAAATAAACCATAACAACTTGATCAAAATTTAAATGCACGGCAACAATATAATATTATAATATTATTATATTATAATCATATAAAAAAAGGGTAGGCATGGAAAAATTATATAATATTATTAAATGCTTCCTTTATCACGATAGGCACAGTTACATAATAACTATAACTAATCACATACAATAAGGTTCACTGATATGAATTATTATAAAATAATTAAATAAATTATTCAAATAAAACTTCCAATTATCACACAACGCGTAGATCAATGGAAAAGAATATTCCTTTGGCTTAAATCTATATTTTTGTTTAAATCTTATTAAAAAATACAACTTCATGATTGGAAGTTCTGATTGTTGAGCAAGTTAATTCTATTAGAAATTTATTGATGTGAAACCTATGAAACGCACATATTATAATATTGAATTCACCATATAGTTAAGAACAGTTGGATCCATATATAGATAATTGCAGCATGTGAAGCATATTACCGAGAAACAGTAATATAATCGCAACATGTTATAAAAAAATATAAATCAATTAACCTTAAAATCCAATAATCTAACAGTAAGGTGGCTCTGATACCACTTGTTGGAAAATTCTCAATTGATCTTTATGGAATTCCAAATTAAACTTTATTACCATTGTGTTAGATTATTGAATAAAATAGGGATTATAGAATTACCTGGATCCATTGATCTTGACTGAAGGTAGCAACGGAATGATTTGTTGGTTCTATGGTCTTCCTTAGCCAAATCACCAGATTCCTCAATAGGACTTGATATTTCTCTTTGATGGGTAGAGAAAATTAGGTTTTTGATTTGACATCTTGGGGACCATGACCACTGGTTGGTTATATACCTGTTAGGGTTCCCATTAAACCCTAACGGGCCAAATCCTAGTTTCCACTCATATAAGCTCATATTATTATTGTTGATAGTCTAACAGGCTTACCAATATCAGATCACCTTAATTGAGCCCAATTAAATAGCCAATATAAATTCTATAAATAATATATCAGCCCATATTAATTATTATAAATTAAAATTTCTAACAGGATATACATTCACATAGAAATGGTGTTCGAATGAAGCCGTTATGGATTTTGTACATGAAATCGACAATTCCATTTTCCTTAGGACATACCCAATGCAAATATGCTTATGTCAAGTTAGTGACCGACTGAAAACATCACCACCCATGTATATGGAACATGACTATACATGCCCCAACGGAAGACCTTATTTTAGATATCGGGTTTCACTAAAGTCAAATCTTTTTAAACATCTCGTCTTTGTTTTTGGTCGGTTCTCATTTGATGATCAAGACGCCAAAAATGATGTGTTAAAAAGATGCTCAACCAACTCACTGAAGCGTCTAAGATGGCTATATGTGATTTTAATTATGATAGAGTGGTCGATATTGAATGACAAGTTAAGAAACTGGAAATTGATATTTTTGATCTAACATTGGAAAATGGCCTGCTGAAAGATGAGATAAGAAAACTTCAACTCATGACTGGTAATTTTAAGCAACAATGACGACACTAAATGGATGGTTGTTCATGACTGATATACTGAAGGTGGAGCTGGAAAACATATTGGGTTTAGTCTGGAAAACATATTGGGTATAGTCTTGCAGTTCTAACGTTTCCTACTTTGCTAACTTTCGGAATATTAAGCATGATCCGAAATTTTATTTGTGTCAATTATATTTTGTTAAATATAAATTAAGTATTGAAAAATTAACTAATTATAAATTTAGCAATCTAAAATTGGTTAAATATAAATAAAACCATTAGCTACTATCTAATTTGAAAACACCATTTTCAAAAGTCTTATTTAAAAAATAATGCATTTGAAAACAATTAATTAAAAATAGTTAATTCTAAAAATAGTTTGGTGAAAATAGTTAATTTGAAAATTGTTAATTATAAATTAAGTATTATGAAATAAGAAAATAGTTGTCCTGGGCATAAGTAAGGTACTATGGTTAGGGTAGGGGCTGGGCAAAATAGAACACTCTGACCTATTAAACAGGTTATCATTAATGAATCACAACCGTTGATTAACATCCAACGGTTGATATTCTTTGGTCTAACGTAAACCTATCAAACAAAAGTACACCACAGTCTTTACCGCTTATACCCTATAAATATTATGGAAAAGAACAAATTTAAATAAGGGGCTGAACAAATCAGGTACTAATGACAATCTTCGCGCTAAATTGCAGTAAATTTACTCAACAAGACATGAGTAATATGACATGAGAGTGCTTGATATACGATAATGTTTTTATATTTATTGGCAAGTAAGAGGAGAATTTTTTTTTTAGATTCGGTAGAAAATAATAAAATTATCTTTTGATAATAAAATATTATCAAGAATTTTTTTATGAAAAAAATGAATTTATGTTCTCCCCATACATGTTATCTCATAATAAAAAATCATTAAAATTCTTCTTCATAATATAAAATTATTAAAATATCCTTACAAATATATTTAATCACTAATTGCTCTATAGACATCTACATATCTAATATGGTGTAGACATGTAGTTTTTTCTTCTCTTTTCAAGAAACGTGGATTAGATTAGATTAGCAAAATGTTGTTTTCAATTGCGGCACGACTACATAAATTATTTGTATTGGTTTCATTAAGAATATATATATATATATATATATATATATATATATATATATATATATATATATATATATATATAATACAAGCACAAATATAACTTATTGAGTAATTCTTATGCCATTCGGTGTCAATTGAGCTTATCACAAAGAATTGGAGTTTTAACTCTAGTTAAAAAGAAATTAAATTTCCATTTTTCAATTTATGTTTAAATTGGGTTGAATATTCCTGATTTCGGTTGCAACGCTTCAATCTAGTTTGGTGCCATGGAAAAGATGAATCATTATTCATTACGACTCAGTCTTGGCTTTTTAATTAAGGGGGGATTTGAATTTTTAGAAATATTTTACTTGAATAAAAAATGTGAATAAAATCTTATTTATTTTTGTCTCATTCCGGAGAAAGCAATTTTTATGAAATCAAACTACTCATTGAAATAGTAAATGTATTGGTTTAGATTCATTAGTCTCTTTGTTTTTCTATTTTATTTTTATTTCTCTTATTTATTACTCTTATAATTTTATCGACTTTTAATATAAATTATGTATTATTAGAATAACAACAATTAATAATCGTTTGAAATTCTAAATAGACAATAAAGTTAAGAGAATAGTTAAATAAGAAATATATATTTTTTTTATTTTTAGGTGGACTATTAAATAAAAACAGAGAGAGTAACATGTTAAATAATAAATTAATATGAATTTATAAAAAAAGGTCAAACTTATAATATAAGCTAAAATAATACTCATTTAACAAGAGTTAACTCCCACCTTCTCAAATTCTTTGCAATTTTTATAGAATCTGTTATAGATTGATCCAACTAATAAACTATCAGTTTCCATTCATTTAACTAATTTTTGATTGATTCTCAATGATTTTGTAATCAACTGGTTATGAGATTATATTTATATCATATTACAAAATTAAATAAGAAATGGTTTTATATATAATAAACATTGTTATTACTTAATAAAAGACTTAGTTTGGTGTTTGCTTTTGTGTCTTGTTTTGGTCTAAGAATTACGGGTACAAATTATATTCTTTACATTTTTATTTTTAATTGAGAAGACAGAGGTGTCACACCTTTAGATGCTTCTAAAATGATTTGTGTTTTTGCTAGATTGTTTTTAATGATTTTTCAGAGTTCATTTTAAGTTTTTAAACTTATGAAGATGTTACTAAAGTTGTGATAATTAATAGATAAATTAAATTAAAAAAATAAAACATCCATGAATTATTTACTTGACACGTATAGTTTAGGGTTTTCTTTTTTATAAAAAATTTAAAGTTTTTTAAAACTATTAAAATTGTATGATAAACATAATAAAAGGGGGAGCTTATTGTTATGAATATTTTATTATTTAATGGATGTCCAAATTGGTCTATAAATATGGACTCCATTGCAACATAATTATACACACTCTAATCTTCCCATTCACTCTCTAAACTCTCTCACTCTTAATCTTTCTTGTTTTAAATTTTCTTCTGCTTCTAAATCTTCTTCTCTCATACTCATTTAATTTTAGTTTATTTCATAACACGTTATCAGCACCAGGTTCTGACTAACTGAGTATCTGATCAACTCTTTGAAAGAATGAATGCTCATATGAATGACGAAGATATATGTCTCGCAGACAGTGCAACAACTCATACCATTCTCAAGAATGAGAAATATTTTTACCATATAATAAAACAAGAAGCCAATGTTAATACTATATCTGGTAGTATAAATATAATTGAAGGCTCCGGTAGAGCCAGTATTTTGTTATCTGGAGGAACAAAATGGCACATTGAAAGTGCATTATATTCTAAGAAGTCTCAAAGAAATTTGTTAAGTTTTAAGGATATCCGTAGAAATGGATATCATATTGAGACCACAAATGAAGGAAAAGATGAATATCTTTACATCACAAAGTTAATTTCTGATAAGAAATGTATATTGGAAAAATTGCCTTCATTTTCCTCCGGTTTGTACTATACTTATATTAGTACAGTTGAAACAAATGTTATTGTAAACCAGAAGTTTACAAATAATAATGACTTTGTTATCTGGCATGAACGATTAGGCCATCCTGGATCAATTATGATACGAAAAATAGTTAAGAATTCAAATGGTCATTGTTTGTCCAGCAGACAAATTATGCAAACTAAGAATTTCTCATGTGCTGCTTGTTCTCAAGGAAAATTGATCATTCGGCCATCACCAATGAAAATTGGGAATGAATCACTCACATTTTTAGAGCGTATACAAGGTGATATTTATGGACCAATACACCCTTCATGTGGACCATTTAGATATTTTATGGTTTTAATTGATGCATCAACTAGATGGTCACATGTTTGCTTGTTATCAACTCGCAACCAGGCGTTTGTGAGATTACTAGCTCAATTAATTCGTTTAAGAGCTCATTTTCCTGATTATCCAATTAAGAAAATACGCCTTGATAACGCTGGTAAATTCATATCTCAATTATTTAATGATTATTATATGTCCATTGGAATTGATATTGAACATCATGTAGCACATGTTCATACACAAAATGGACTTGCTGAATCATTGATTAAACGTTTAAAATTGATAGCAAAACCATTGTTAATGAGATCAAAACTCCCAATTTCAACTTGGGGACATACAATCTTGCATGCGGCAGCACTTATTCGCATCAGGCCTACAAGTAATCATGAATATTCCCCTTTACAATTGGTTCATGGTAAAGAACCAAATATTTCCCATCTAAGAATCTTTGGAAGTGCGGTATATGTTCCTATCTCTCCTTCGCAACGCACTAAGATGGGACCTCAAAGAAGGTTAAGAATATATGTTGGATATGAAAGTTCATCCATAATAAAATATCTTGAACCTTTAACAGGTGATTTATTTACAGCTCGTTTTGCTGATTGTCATTTTGATGAATCTGTTTTCCCACCATTAGGGGGAGAAAATAAACAGTTGGATAAAAGGATTAGCTGGAATGAGATATCTCTATCACATCTTGATCCTCGAACAAAGCAATCTGAACTAGAAGTTCAGAAAATAATTAGTTTATAAAATTTAGCAAACCAATTACCTAATGCATTTGCTGATCCAAAAAGAGTGACTAAGTCACACATACCAGCTGTTAATACTCCAATAAAGATTGATATCCCTGAAGGACAATCTAAATTTGCAAATGAGTCTGAAGCCAAAATAAAACGTGGCAGACCTGTTGGTTCTAAAGATAAAAATCCTCGGAAAAGAAAAGTAAATAAAGAGGATGGTCGAATCGAGGATATAAAGACTCTAGTAGAGTCTCCTGACATCAAAGTTTCAAATCTAGAAGAAACCAAGGTACCTGAAATTGATAAGAATAAAGAGATCTCTATAAATTATGTCATGGATGAACTACAATAGAATCGACATGAAGTCGATGTTAATGAGATTTTTGCATTCAAAGTAGCTCTTGATATTATAAATGATGATAAGAATCATGAGCCAAAATCTATTAAGGAATGTGCACAAAGAAATGATTGGCCAAAGTGGAAAGATGCAATGCAAGAAAAGTTAAACTTACTTACAAAACGAAAAGTTTTTGGGTCTGTAGTCCAAACACCTGCAGGTGTAAAACCAGTTGGATACAAATGGGTCTTTACGAGAAAAAGAAATGAAAATGGTGAAATTGTGCGATATAAAGCAAGACTTGTTGCACAAGGATTCTCCCAAAGACCCGGTATTGATTTCGAAGAAACATATTCACCAGTGATGGATGCCACTACTTTTCGATACTTAATAAGTTTGGCAATCCGTGAAAGACTTGATTTACGCCTTATGGATGTTGTTGCAGCATATTTATATAGCTCACTTGAAAATGACATCTATATGAAACTCCCCGAAGGATTTAATTTTCCTGAAGCATATAAAATGAATCCTCGAGAAAATTATTCAATTAAATTGAATAAATCTCTTTATGGACTGAAACAATCTAGGCGTATGTGGTACAATTGTCTCAGTGAATACTTGTTGAAAGAAGGGTATAAAAATAACCTGATTTGTCCATGTGTTTTTATGAAAAGAGTCGGAAAAGAGTTCGTTATAATTGCTATTTATGTAGATGATTTAAACATCATCGGAACTCCTGAAGAGCTCTCAAAGGCTGTAAATTGCTTAAAAAAGGAATTCGAGATGAAAGACTTAGGAAAAACAAAGTTTTGTCTCGGGTTACAATTAGAATATTTAAAGGAAGGAATTTTGATGAACCAAAAGACTTATACAGAAAAGGTGCTAAAGAGGTTTTATATGGACAAATCACACCCATTGAGTAGTCCAATGGTTGTAAGGTCACTTGAAGTAAACAAAGACCCTTTTCGACCTCAAGAGAAAAATGAAGAACTACTTGGTCTTGAAGTACCATATCTCAGTGCAATTGGTGCACTAATATATCTTGCTAGTCATACACGACCTGATATATCATTTGTTGTCAATTTGTTAGCAAGATATAGTTCTTTGCCCACAAAAAGACATTGGAATGAGATTAAACACATATTTCGCTACCTTAGAGGTACAATGGACATGAGTTTATTTTTTCCATATGTATCTAAGGCAAACCTAATTGGTTATGCAGATGTGGGGTATTTGTCTGATCCTCATAATGGTCGATCACAAACAGGATATTTGTTCAGATATGGTGGTACAGTAATTTCATGGAAATCCATAAAACAAACTATTACAGCAACATCATCTAATCATGCTAAAATTCTAGCATTACATGAAGCAAGTCGAGAATGTGTTTGGTTAAGGTCTATGATTCAACATATTCAAGAAACTTATGGTTTGCATACTAGAAAATTACCACCAACAATCTTATGTAAAGATAATGCAGCTTGTATCTCCCAGTTAAAGGAGGGTTATATTAAAGGAGATAGGACAAAGCATATTTCACCAAAATTTTTCTTTACTCATGATCTTATAAAGAATGGTGAAATAAATGTCCAGTGTAACACCCTCTGTTACATCTCAATAATTTCTAAAAAATTCATAAATTTTTTTTTACTAAAAATATAATCGCTAAAAGAAACTATCAGAGTAAAATTACATACAATATTTCTGAAATACCTCATGAATTATCATTAAAATTTATAAAGTAATTTTACATTCATCCAAATAAAATAGATATTAAACATCATTAGAAAGAGAGGAAACTCCATGGCCCAAGAACAGTTGCCTAATGACATTATTTATTCATTGGACCACGGTATTCATACCGAGCTCCCTTCTAGTACGTGCCGTAACATCCCGATTTTTATTAATTACCGATTAATGGTTAATTAGGGTTTAATGGTTAATTAGATTAATTATTAAATAATAATAATAATATGTGCCTTGGTGGTTTAATGGGCCGGTTCTGTAACGTCCTAGATTATTTTTACATTTATTTTTATTCAAACGATTACATTTTACAATAAGTCTTTCCTTTTCTTGAAAACTAATCAATATTTAGAGAAAACAATTTAATTTGAATACGACGGATGAGAGAAAGGCGAATCAGGGCGTCTCGCTTGAGCGAGGCCCCTACTCGTCTAAGCGAGATTCCGGACTCTCACTTAGACGAGGTGCTGTTCGTGAACGAACACCTTTCGCACATCGGATTATGCCTAACATACAACCGGACTCTCAAATCTTCGCTCTAACAAATTATTCTGTGAACCCAAGGAGTTACCATAGAAACATATGCAAATAACAGTAATATATTTTTGAAATACATTTCCCATTCAATCCGATCTTAACTAAGCATAACTGATAATTATACTACAGAGTTTTTACACACACAAAAGACTCTATAAAGAATCACTCAAATTCATTTGGACCCTGGCACCGTTCTCCCCCTTGGCGCGGCTCCACGGCTCCTTCCCCCTCCCTGTCTCTGGTTACTAAAAAAAATATGCAAGGGTGAGTGTTTGGCATAATAATTAATATAGAACGGAATTTAACACCATACATGCATATTAACACATACGCCTCAAGCATCATCTGTAAGTAAGCATACCAAAACATAATGAATTTCATGCAATAACTGTATTAGACCAGCTACACAATTTCCATCACATTCATCATATTCATCACATTCATCACATACATCACATTCATCACATTCATCACAACTGACTCTCATACAATTTGACTCCTAGTATCCGGATACTAAAGGATTGGCCTTCAGTTGGGGGTCCTACTTGACACCCCGTGAACCCTGCTTGGTTCACTGAGTCCTGCTTGACTCTCCACCTCGACCACTGGGTCCTACTTGACCACTGGGTAGCTCAACTGGGTACGAAAACCACGGGAGCCGGAAATGTGGGGCTATCATATACCGTCGGCCATCCCATACCACATAATCATTCAACAATTTACCTTTCATAATGATATCAATTTTCTCATCTCTCGGGTAGCCTGCTTGCTAACCCGGAGTCGCATAACACTGATCATTTCACATTAGATATCAATTTTCTCATCCCTCGGGTAGCCTGCTTGCTAACCCGGAGTCGCATAACACTGATTACGTCAATATTAAATATTTCAAGATCATGCATGATAACTCAACCACACACCCAATTCTCAACTTATCAATGTATACTATCACACATGCATAAGTATAAATACACAATTACGTTTAACAACATTTTTCCCTTGGTCTGTTTACGTTACCTCAAAGATCTGAATAAGAAGTAAGTCCTATTCTAATTAATTATAACCCGAACACCCCCTTACTCTGGTTCCACGCTTTGATGATCTGCTCTCTGTGCCTATTTCTTTCTCTGAGCACCGGTTCTGCAATCTCAATTCCTTCACTCAGTCTTTCGTTGCTTAGCCTACTACCTACGAATCATGAAATACAGCTTCATCACTTCAACGTCCTTAGTTCATAGACAATATTTGGACTCACACTCACTAGAGGAGTGGAGAACAGCCACGAATATAGCCATGCATGGCTCTTAACGCCAAAGAATGAAAGAAATAAGGGGATTACAATTGGATTGGATCAGTAGACTCACCTGGAAGTCTCGATCACAGGAATGAGGTTAAATTGTAGTTCAAACACAAATGGAGTCTCACTCCAATGCATGCAGATCAGCGTTAAGAGAGAAGAGGCAAACGGAAGAGAAGGAACAAACTGATAGTAAAGGTAACTTGTGTAAAATGAAGAGGAAAGGAAGGGAATCTTCTTATATATATATGGCTCCTGGGCAAGATCGTCTTTTCCTTCATTTTATTTGTATTCTTACTAAATTTAATCAATTTCTCTATTTTAATCTATTGCATAGTCATCAACTCAATTACACGTGTTTATCCCTTCAACGTCCAGGTAGTCATAATCCTCTAATAATTCGCCAGAGTATAGGTCCGATATAAATATCGACCCCGCCGTCCTAACTTAATGTTCATACCTCGGAAATCCGAGCTACAACCTGAGAGATCGGATATATCATCCGCTCTCGACTGTTTATCACA
The DNA here is from genome assembly GCA_037962975.1 of Clitoria ternatea. Lineage (NCBI taxonomy): Eukaryota > Viridiplantae > Streptophyta > Magnoliopsida > Fabales > Fabaceae > Clitoria > Clitoria ternatea. The sequence goes on along the minus strand of CM075672.1, from coordinate 247,300,293 downwards.
CACGTCCGTTGTTTCAGTTAGTGTGAGGTTGATCCGGGCTGTGACCCCGTGTGAGGCGCTCTCTCCACAATGATAGGACCAGACCGCCTAGTTCTGCCCGCTCTTCCTTACTCATCCGATCTTCAGTTCTGCCTGTCCGCGCTTTTGAGACCGATCTCGACACCGGTTCAGACAAAATAAACACTAAATAGAATTTCTAAACATTCACTAATATTTCTCATTTCATAATTTTCATTAAAACATCAGGGATGTTACACTCACCCCCCCTAAAAGGAGATTTCGTCCCTGAAATTAGTGTTCCGATTGAAAAAGATGAGGGTACATCCGCCTCATATCGGATTCTAACTCCCAAGTGTAGTTTATCCAATGAAAATTCTGCCACTTCACCTTTACCAGCTGTACTTCCTTGTTCCTTAAATGTTTGATTTGGTGCTCTTCAATACCAATTGGTACGGCCTCCACCGTCAAGTTCTCCTTCACTTCAATGGAGTCACTTGGCACAATCATTGTATCGCATGGAATGTAGGCTCGAAGTTGCGATACGTGGAACACGTTGTGGATGTTAGTCAATGATTGGGGAAGATCCAGCCGATATGCGACTTCGCCAATCCGCTCTAGTATTTGGTATGGTCCAATATACTTCGGATTAAGCTTTTGGCTTTTCAAAATTCGACCTACACCTTTAGTTGGCGAAATTCTTAGGAACACCCAATCACCCACTTGGAATTCAAGGGGTCTATGCCGATTGTCATAATAGCTCTTTTGCCGGTCTTGAGCAATTTTTATCTTCTCTCGGATTAAAGTGATTTGTTCATTCATCTCTTGAATCATCTCAGGCCCCAAATGAAGAGCATCGCCGTTCTCATTCCAACATAATGGGGTACGACATTTCCGACCATAAAGAGCTTCATACGGAGCCATCCCAATGCTGCTGTGGTAACTGTTATTATATGCAAATTCCACCAAGGGCAAGTATTTTTCCCATGATCCGCCTTGTTCCAGTACACATGCCCTTAACATATCTTCAAGAGTTTGCATAGTCCGTTCTGATTGGCCATCGGTCTGGGGATGGTAAGCCGAACTCAATTTAAGCTCAGTACCCAACTGTTGCTGTTAACTCCCCCAAAACCTGGAAGTAAATCGAGGATCCCGATCGGAGATAATGCTTGAGGGCACACCATGCAGTCGTACGACCTCAGCAACGTACAACCTAGCTAATCGCTCTAACGACCACTTCATATTTATTGCCAAGAAATGCGCACTTTTGGTTAGTCGATCAACAATCACCCAAATCGCGTTGTATCCGGCTTGAGTACGGGGTAGTCCGGACACGAAATCCATGGTAATACCTTCCCACTTCCAGATCGGAATTTCAGGAGGTTGAAGCAAACCCGGAGGTCGTTGGTGCTCAACCTTGCACTTCTGACATATAACGCAGGATTTCACGTACTCGATTATTGCCTTCTTCATGTTTGGCCACCAAAATTCCTTTCTTAAGTCATGATACATTTTTGTCACTCCTGGATGTATACTTAGAGAGCTCTTGTGTGCTTCTGTTAACACCGCCTGCCTGAAGCCTCCATGTGCAGGCACCACAACTCGATTCCTGAATCTCCATACGCCATCCTCACCTCGAGTTATCTCCTCATTTTTACCTCGGGTCTGAGTGTCGATCAACTTCAGTAACTCTTCATCGTCTTTCTGCGCCGCCATCATAGACTCCAGAAATTCATTGGAGATTTTTAACATTCCAATCGTCATTCGATTTGGCGCACTCATGACCACTCCAATATTCAAATCTCTAAAGCTTTCTAGCAATTCTTGTTCTCTGCCCATTAAGTAAGCCACGTGTAATACCTTCCTGCTCAGTGCATCTGCCACAACATTTGCTTTACCCGGATGATACTTCAAATCGAAGTCATAATCTTTCAAATACTCCATCCACCTCCTTTGTCTCATATTTAGCTCCTTTTGATCAAATAAATACTTTAAACTCTTGTGGTCACTAAATACTACAAAGCGAGCTCCATACAGGCAATGGCGCCAAATCTTCAGCGCGTACACTACTGCTGCCAGTTCCAGATCGTGAGTTGGGTAATTCTCCTCATGTGGCCTCAATTGCCTTGAAGCATAGGCAATTGCTCGATCCGCTTGCATCAACACACACCCCACTCCAAATTTGGACGCATCACAATATACTTCAAATTCTTTGGTCACGTCGGGTAGTGCAAGCACGGGCGTAGTAGTTAAACACTGCTTCAAAGTTTGGAAACTTAATTCACATTTTTCTGACCACACGAAAGGGTTTCCTTTCCTAGTCAATCGAGTCAGAGGGAGTGCTATCCGAGAGAACCCCTCAATGAAACGTCGATAGTATCTAGCTAATCCAAGGAAACTCCGGATTTCAGTTACTGACTTCGGTGTCTCCCAAGTCATAACCGCATCAATTTTTGTCGGATCGACTGAGACTCCTTCCTGGGAAATTACATGCCCTAAGAATTGTACACTACTCTTCCAGAACTCACACTTAGATAATTTAGCGTACAACTTTTTCTCGCGGAGTGCTTGTAAAACAAGTCGAAGATGTTGAGCATGCTCCTCGTCCGACCTCGAATATACCAAAATATCATCAATGAAGACCACCACAAACTGGTCCAAGTACGGTTGAAAGGTCCGATTCATATAATCCATAAAAATGGCAGGAGCGTTTGTTACTCCAAAGGGCATTACTACGTACTCGAAGTGCCCATAACGAGTCCGAAATGCTGTCTTTGGGATATCCTCCGACCTCACTCAGATTTGGTGGTATCCTGACCTCGCGTCAATCTTAGAAAACACAACGGCGCCTCGCAACTGGTCCAGTAAATCATCAATCCGGGGTAGTGGATACTTATTTTTGATCGTCAGTTTGTTCAGCTGTCGATAATCAATACACATGCGCATACTACCGTCCTTCTTCTTTACCAGTAACACCGGAGCGCCCCAGGGTGAGGCACTAGGTCGGATAAATCCCTTTTTCTAATAATTCGTTCACTTGTTTCTTCACTTCGGTTAATTCCACCGAAGACATTCTATATGGCGCTCGGGACACCGGTTCTGCCCCGGGAATCAAGTCGATAGAGAAATCAATCTCTCGACTAGGAGGTAGCTCCGGAATTTCTTCCAGAAAAATGTCAGGAAATTCACAAACAATCGGAATATCATTTAGCAGAAGGTTATGTTGACCCTCCGAAGCGAATAAAACAACATACGTGGTTAGGACATCGCTCACCCCGTTCTTCACGTCAAGTTCTTGGGAGAAAACAATATTCTTTCGATAACAGTCGACCAACACATGATTAGCAGCAAGCCAATCAAGACCTAGAATAACGTCTAAGTCCTTCAGTGGCATACAGATAAGATTTACTCGAAAAGTACGGGCTTTGATTTGCATCGGTAGTTCCCTACACATCGTAGTTGCACGAAAGGTAGAACCAGTTGGAGTGGAAACAATAAGAGCGTTCTTCATTAAACTGATTGGCAGACCAAGCCGTCGCACACAGCTTTCTGAAATAAAGGAATGGGTGGCACCAGAATCATAAATCACATCAACTAGATAACCACAGATGAGGCACTTACCCTGCACCAGATTGTCATTCCTCATAGCCTCTAAAGCATCAAATGCAAATACACGCCCAGCCATGGCGTTCTGGGCATCACTAGATTGGGCGTCATATCTTCCCACTTGTGGGTTCCTTCTACCAGCTCCATTCCGACCTCCTCTCGTGAAGTTGGAACCCCGGTTTCCAGAAGAGTTAGTTCGGTTATCCGTCCTTCCCTGCTGCTGCCTCTGAGGGCAATCGGGCCTGAGGTGCCCTGGTCGTCCGCACTGGAAGCACACAATCTGATTAGTTTGGCAATGTTTAGCAATGTGTCCTTCTTGACCACAATTATAGCATGTACGATTCCCAGGGGAATTACTCGATCGACCAGTGGAACCACGGCCAGAGGATGATGAGGAGGTAGCAGAAGACTTGCCGCCCCGAAAGAATTGACCCATCCTCTTGAAGCTGAAACCTTTTGCCTTCAATGGCTTTTTATCTCTTGCCTGAGACATCCTTTGCAACTGCACTTCTTCTGTCAGCCTTGCTTTGTTCACCAAGGTCGGATAGTCCCTGATCTCCATCGGTACGATTACACTACGGAGCTCAATCCGTAGTCCAGCTTCGTATTTAGCACACTTGCTGCCTTCAGTCCCTTCTAACGAAAAAGGGTGGTAAAAATCACACATCTCATCAAACTTGCTGGTGTACTCAGCTACGGACATCCGGTCTTGCTCTAACTTAAGGAATTCCATCTCTTTCCGGATTTTGTAGTTGTCTGGGAAGTATTTAACAAGGAACCTCCTCCGAAAATTCGCCCATACTAACGGCTCATTGGCTGCGTTCATTTGCACCTTCACGCGAGACCACCATACTCTAGCCTCATCTTTCAATTGATATGTAGCAAATAAAACCTTTTGCTCCTCAGAACACTCAAAATATTCAAAAACTTGCTCGATATCCCTAATCCAAATATATGCCCCATCGTAGTCGTGTCCCCCTTTGTAAGTCGGAGGATTCCTTTTCAGGAATTTATCAAGAGTGGGACCGGACTCGGTCCTACTCATCAGCTGAGTAAATCTAGAGAAGAAATCATCTCCTCCCCCAGAACTGTTCTCTCCGGCCACTGTAATTCTACAATGAGCAAACACATCACCATTAATAACCAAGATTAGTCAGGGGATTGTAAACTTACCTTATATTCATAAAATACTACGCCAGTGGAGTGCCAAGGGAACGGTGCCAGACAACACACAATCTTAACACAACAAAATACAATTAACTTTCATAAAATTATCACAATCACTAGATCGGCCCACACACCGGCTCTAGAAAGAACCGCTCTGATACCAAGTGTAACGTCCTAGATTATTTTTACATTTATTTTTATTCAAACGATTACATTTTACAATAAGTCTTTCCTTTTCTTGAAAACTAATCAATATTTAGAGAAAACAATTTAATTTGAATACGACGGATGAGAGAAAGGCGAATCAGGGCGTCTCGCTTGAGCGAGGCCCCTACTCGTCTAAGCGAGATTCTGGACTCTCACTTAGACGAGGTGCTGTTCGTGAACGAACACCTTTCGCACATCGGATTATGCCTAACATACAACCGGACTCTCAAATCTTCGCTCTAACAAATTATTCTGTGAACCGAAGGAGTTACCATAGAAACATATGCAAATAACAGTAATATATTTTTGAAATACATTTCCCATTCAATCCGATCTTAACTAAGCATAACTGATAATTATACTACAGAGTTTTTACACACACAAAAGACTCTATAAAGAATCACTCAAATTCATTTGGACCCTGGCACCGTTCTCCCCCTTGGCGCGGCTCCACGGCTCCTTCCCCCTCCCTGTCTCTGGTTAGTAAAAAAAATATGCAAGGGTGAGTGTTTGGCATAATAATTAATATAGAACGGAATTTAACACCATACATGCATATTAACACATACGCCTCAAGCATCATCTGTAAGTAAGCATACCAAAACATAATGAATTTCATGCAATAACTGTATTAGACCAGCTACACAATTTCCATCACATTCATCATATTCATCACATTCATCACATACATCACATTCATCACATTCATCACAACTGACTCTCATACAATTTGACTCCTAGTATCCGGATACTAAAGGATTGGCCTTCAGCTGGGGGTCCTACTTGACACCCCATGAACCCTGCTTGGTTCACTGAGTCCTGCTTGACTCTCCACCTCGACCACTGGGTCCTACTTGACCACTGGGTAGCTCAACTGGGCACGAAAACCACGGGAGCCGGAAATGAGGGGCTATCATATACCGTCGGCCATCCCATACCACATAATCATTCAACAATTTACCTTTCATAATGATATCAATTTTCTCATCTCTCGGGTAGCCTGCTTGCTAACCCGGAGTCGTATAACACTGATCATTTCACATTAGATATCAATTTTCTCATCCCTCGGGTAGCCTGCTTGCTAACCCGGAGTCGCATAACACTGATTACGTCAATATTAAATATTTCAAGATCATGCATGATAACTCAACCACACACCCAATTCTCAACTTATCAATGTATATTATCACACATGCATAAGTATAAACACATAATTACGTTTAACAACATTTTTCCCTTGGTCTGTTTACGTTACCTCAAAGATCTGAATAAGAAGTAAGTCCTATTCTAATTAATTATAACCCGAACACCCCCCTTACTCTGGTTCCACGCTTTGATGATCTGCTCTCTGTGCCTATTTCTTTCTCTGAGCACCGGTTCTGCAATCTCAATTCCTTCACTCAGTCTTTCGTTGCTTAGCCTACTACCTACGGATCATGAAATACAGCTTCATCACTTCAACGTCCTTAGTTCATAGACAATATTTGGACTCACACTCACCAAAGGAGTGGAGAACAGCCACGAATATAGCCATGCATGGCTCTTAACGCCAAAGAATGAAAGAAATAAGGGGATTACAATTGGATTGGATCAGTAGACTCACCTGGAAGTCTCGATCACAGGAATGAGGTTAAATTGTAGTTCAAACACAAATGGAGTCTCACTCCAGTGCATGCAGATCAGCGTTAAGAGAGAAGAGGCAAACGGAAGAGAAGGAACAAACTGATAGTAAAGGTAACTTGTGTAAAATGAAGAGGAAAGGAAGGGAATCTTCTTATATATATATGGCTCCTGGGCAAGATCGTCTTTTCCTTCATTTTATTTGTATTCTTACTAAATTTAATCAATTTCTCTATTTTAATCTATTGCATAGTCATCAACTCAATTACACGTGTTTATCCCTTCAACGTCCAGGTAGTCATAATCCTCTAATAATTCGCCAGAGTATAGGTCCGATATAAATATCGACCCCGCCGTCCTAACTTAATGTTCCTACCTCAGAAATCCGAGCTACAACCTGAGAGATCAGATATATCATCCGCTCTCAACTGTTTATCACACACGTCCATTGTTTCAGTTAGTGTGAGGTTGATCCGGGCTGTGACCCCGTGTGAGGCGCTCTCTCCACAATGATAGGACCAGACCGCCTAGTTCTGCCCGCTCTTCCTTACTCATCTGATCTTCAGTTCTGCCTGTCCACGCTTCTGAGACTGATCTCGACACCGGTTCAGACAGAATAAACACTAAATAGAATTTCTAAACATTCACTAATATTTCTCATTTCATAATTTTCATTAAAACATCAGGGATGTTACAGGTTCTCTCTCTTTGTCCACATTGGAAGGGAGTGATGATTGCTAAGAGAATTAGCATTAAATGCTAAAGGACTTGCATTAAATGAAAAAGTGATGGTTGATTGAGGAGCTGTCACAGAGCAGCGTGGGGATGGGCAGCGTGTGAAGATGAGGACTTCACTCTCTCATTTCCTCGTTGGTGCATGCTATGGAGGAGAGGAAACGCTCCTCCTTCTCTCTAAAACTCTATGAAGCTCTTGCTTCCTCCTCCCCTGCTGCTTCATCTTCGTCTTCTTCATCTTCTTCTTCCACTCACGCATCGGGTTGAACCGAGTGGAACAGTGTGGTGATGGCAACAGCGTGTGGCTGTGTGAGGGACAGCATGGCTGTGTGTTTGGAGGCTGGGTTCCTCTTCTGTTCCCTGGTGTTTCTCCTTCTTGCTGGTTCTTCTTCTTCTTCTCTTCTTCATCTTTGTTGATGGGGCTGTTTGTGGCTCGGTTGGGAGCCTGCAGCTGTGTGGGTGCCTCGGTTGTGGAAGTGGTCCACTGTTTTTGAGGCTGTGCCGTCGTAAAGAAGAAGGCATGCATGGATGGTGCATAAAAGCTTGGTTGTCCTCCATTGTTGGTGAGGATTGGTTGGTTCATGTCTGGGAGTAGAGGCCTTGGATCCTCCACTGGATCGAGTCTGAAGGTTGTCTGCGTGGTACCTTAGAGGCTGTGATGCTTGAATGTAGAGGAGTGTTGGAATCCTCTGCTGGCAGTGGGAGAAGATGATGTTGTGTTTGGGGACTTGGTGGTCCTCCGAGCTGTGAGTATGTTGCTGGGACGACTGGGAGCCATGTTGGCTCTTCCCACGTTTGGAAGCCGAGCAGAGTGCTGCTGTGGCTGGGCCGAGTGGCCCATGTTACTTCTGGAACGTCATTCCAGGTAAGGGGGGCTTTGCATCTCAAATGCATGGCTTATGGACGGATTTCCGAGTGACATAATTGCACTATGTTGTGTTGATGTGTATTGTATGCTGTTGTTGAGTTGAACCCAGATGTATGTTATTTATTACTGCATGGTGTATGATTATCCATTCAAGAGCTGTATGATACTATTTGTGATGATATGAGCTAATATATGAGATGCATGATAATTGTAATATGAATACCGAGTGAATTGTGTAGTTTATTATTGGTCCTTATGTGAGTAATGGTATGATTGTATGCATGTGATGCATGATATTGAATTTGTGTATGCTGAGTGCATAGGATGGGGACTGGCATGATAATTCCGAGTGGAATATATATGAGAAAACATGGGATGATTACTAGTGTTGGTTACCGAGTGGAATTCTATATAAAATGGTGTGTGAGGCTTAGAAATGCTAAGACCGAATGGATCCCATGAATGTGAGGCTCGTGGATGATGATAATCCGAGTGAATGGCATAGTGATTGCCGAGTGGATGTGATGTGAGCCGAGTCATCTGATTTGCTGTGGAATTGCCGAGTGCATATGATGTTGAACGCTATTACCGAGTGGGCAATCGAATGAATATGAGTTGAATGTATATGCATACGTGTTGAGTATATCACCTTGCGGGGTGCCACGAAGGGTATAATCCCGAGTGAAGAGGACGTGGTCCTAATGATGAATATGATGAAAGACCTCGAGTTGGACTCGGGGCAGTGCCTGGGGCACTAAGCGTGAAATGAGACCCTTGATGAAATGCCGAGTGCATTGGCGTTGGACGCCGAGTGAATGAGACCGTATGCATCCGATTCGCCACTGGAATGCGTTGGACGTTTATTACCGATCGGCAATCAGATGACAACATATGAATATGACTAAGTCCTGGAGCTGGGCTTAGGCACACTCCTTGAGCAAGGCTCGAAGTTGAGTGAAATCTGAGTGGATTATTAAACTTGTTACTGAGTAAGTTGAGCTTATGACCGAGTGAAATGGGTGAATTCCCGATCGGAAGATGATTGTGATTGTTCATATTGAATGGCAGTGTTTGATGTGTTGATTGATGTTATATGTTATTGCATGTTGAGGATTCTATGATTAATCCGAGCCAATATCTGTCATTTAATATGTAAAGCTCACCCCTACACCATTTTTCAGTGTATGCAGGTCGGTTTGGAATGATATGATGGCCTTAACCCGAGTGTTGGGTGTTTATGATGAGGCTGTGTACATAGTATAATGTACCAAGTGTATTTTGATGTATTAAAGCCTTGGCCGGCTCATAATAACAACGTTGTATAATGAATACAATTTATATATATATATATATATTGAATCTGAGTTATTAGAATCCGAGTGTATGCCTACACTATATATGTGTTTTACATGGGCAGTATGTATTGGAGACGGCTAGGACTTGATGTTGAATGCATAATGATAAGATAATGGATAAACCGAGTGCTTGTGTATAGATATACCTAATGTGTTGATAATACGAATATGTATCGGTTGAAGAATGTTGCTGAATGAGTAGTCGGGTTTGTGAAGCAAAGAGTATATATATATACAAGTATTTATGTTGATTTGATGCTTCTCACCGATTGGAATGTGTTATTGAATTATTTGAGGAGTCTTGATGGATTGAAATAATGCTAAGTTAATGAATCCCGAGAAGAATATAGGAGGTTTAGACTCATTTCCGAGTGAGACTCGTACGTTTAGGCCTTTTCCAAGTGATAATGGCCTTAGTGGATTCTGAGTGGAATGTATTATAAGAGAAGGTTAGCCTATTTGTGATTAAGTGATGAATATCCGAGTGAACCTCGAGTAAGGGAAGACTGTAGTGACCCTGAGTGGTGGAACGCGAGTGAATCTCTGTCGAGGGAAGAGTTGTTGATGGTTCAGATAAGAAATATTCTAAGTATATAAGTTATATATGTTTTCCGAGTGAACATGGGTACCTATTCCGAGTGAATAGGGTAATATGTATTCTGAGTGGCTAAGTATTGAATAAGTCCGAGTGGGGACTTAGCTTAATAGTTTTCCCCGAGTGGGTAAGTATTTCATAAGTCCGAGTGACTTACCTGGTGAATAAATACCGAGTGGACTAAGTCAAACCCCGAGTGATGGGATTGCCGAGTGTAACTTCTCGCTTCAGCGAATGAAGGATTCGCTCCAGCGAGTGTATGTGTTGTTGGAAGGCTTTTGAGTGGTTTCGCCCAAGCGAATGTGTGCTCGCCCGAGCGAGTTTGGCTGCCTCGCTCAAACGGAGTCGGATCTCGCTTGAGCGAGTTTGCGTTGTTTCTCTTGGGTTCACTCAGGCGCTGTGTGTCTTCCGCTGGATGGCTTTTGTTTGGCCTTTATTTTTTTTTCCTTGCCTTCCATTTCCCCTCCTTCTCCTTGTTGTGCCCGGTCTAATTATTTTGGGCAGATTATGAAAGTTTTGTAAACTCTAAAATTATGAAAAATTTCCCTGTTTCGGGTTTTATTTATTTGTTAAAATAAGGGTGTTATACGTGCTATATACACTATCGAGATTCTTCGATCCTTCCCTCTGTACGAACCATCAATTAAAACATATGAAACAAAACACGGAGAAAGGAGTGAGAAACAGAATATAATATTCCCAAATGGGACATAAGAAATAAAGGGTTTTCACAAACTAGTATAATAATATCAATCACAATCACAATCACATACACAATCAATTATGAATGTATGAATGTTATGCAATATCTTCATCATAACTTACCTATATATATGGGCCCCTTAAATTTTAATTTGCACTGGGCCAACCAAGAGTTTACACTGTTCCATAATTCCGGATAATAATAACATGAACAACTCAACTAGCATGGAAACACTTAGAGACTAGTCAGATTGAGAAGATTTTTATTGTGAAAGTACCCGACACTAGGGAGCTACCCCAGGTCCCCTGAAGCACCCTTTCACACCCTCTCATCCCAACGCTCACAATTAAGCCTCCTCTAATGTATCCTCGGTTTCTATAATCCGTCCCCAGACAATATCATTTTGTTTCTCTTCGATGATTCATGATGCATGAACTACTCGCGTATTTAGTTTGTTAAGGCTTTTAGAAACTCAATTATATTATCAGGGCCTACGAATCGTGACATAGCCACCCCAGTAAACTATACTTTTTTAACTTCTCAAATACACATATAAAATTTTAGTACAGTTCCTTTTCAAATCCCAAATCAAATCTCCTTATAATTTGAGTTTCAAAGCCTTAATTATATTTCACAACCTTCTTTAGAAAGTTTATAGGTCAATTCAAAATCAATTTCTAAAAACTCGAATTCAGAATTATTAATCTTTAAAACCTTAGTACTTGAAAATTTTGTATAATATTTTTATACATTTTGAAAATAATATGTATATGTATATATTAAAATTATTACTAAAAATTTATTTTTATAAAATAATTTCTCTTTCTTTTTCTTTCTGATAAACTAAAAAATCTAAATTTTAGTAAAGATATATACATATATATTAAAAGATAAAAAAGAGATTTCTAAAAACTTATGTAGTTTTATTGAAATCTAAGAAATTTCTTAAAAGTAATTTGAATAAAGATAAATAAGTAAATAAAGAAGTAGGAGATAAGTAAATTCTTACTGAATTTTAGCTTTCCGTCATGCTTGCTATATGCTCAAACTTCACAGTACAAGATTATCAATCATAATCAAACATTGTCAATCACAATCAAACATCATAAAACATAAATAAATATTAACAATCATAATTAAATCAAATAATTAAACATCAGTTATAAATATGGTAATTTAAAATTCAATGATTATTTAAATTAATAAAGTTTGTTTTAAGTTCTATGGTCAATTCCTCGCACAAGTCTATGTAAATCCAAGATAGTCCAGTCCTTGCATAGGTCTAGTTCAGTCCATATAGGTCATAAATAGTCCAAGTCCTTGCATAGGTTCAGTCAAGTCCATAATAGTTCAAGTCCTTACATAAGTTCAATCCAGTCCGCATAGGTCATAATAGTTCAAGTTCTTAAATAAATATTTCAGATATTAAGTTATACAAGATGCTTAATTTATTAATAACAATTATTATAAATTTTAAGTTAAAAGTTATTATTTTAAAATAATAATATTGTTATGTTTAAAAGGAGTATGAGACTTCTCCCAATATTCTTATGTATTTTTATATTATATCCTTATCTCACCCCCTTTACCTTGATTCGCTACCAAAAGTGAATTTGTTCTGCGCCTCCAAGTTCTAACAAAATATTAATACTAATTTATTTCAGTATGAACATAAGATGAAAATTAAGATTACTATCAGAGTGATAAATAGTAAATACGCATAATAATAGTAAATAGTAAATAGTAAATCATCAATAGTAATGGTAAATAGTAATTTTTGAATAGTAATAGTAAATAGTAAATCATGAATAGTAAATTTTGAATAGTAGTGGTAAATGGTAAATCATGAACAATAACAGTAAATAGTAAATTTTGAATAGTAACAGTAAATAGTAAATTTTGAATAGTAATGGTAAATAGTAAATTTTGAATAGTAATAGTAAATAGTAAATTTTGAATAGTAACAGCAACTAATAAATTTTGAATAATAACAGTAAATGATAAATTTGAATAATAACAGTAAATGGTAAATTGTGAATAGTGACAATAAATAGTAAATTTTGAATAGTAACGATAAGTAGTAAAAATAACACAGTGGTAATTTATTTTTACCACAGTAACTTATTCATAATAATAATAGTATATTAATAGTTTAAGAGTGCTAAAAAGAATAATCTAAATAATCATAAAAGAATTTAGAAGAAAAATATTATTACCTTACACCTCTAGCAAAATCTCTTCTTACCAGAAGAACTTACTTCCCTCTAATTCCTTAAGTACTATCTCTCTAGATTCTCTCTCTAATTTTGGTGTGGAAATATTGTAAATGAGCCATATATTTATAGGAAGAAAATTTTACTATTTAAGATTACTTAATTATTTATTTTACTATTTATGATATAAGTATTTACCCACCGGTCACTATTTATGATATAAGCATTCACCCACCAGTCACTATTCATGATGTAAGTATTTACCCACCGATGATGTAAGCGATGATGTCGGCAGTGGCATTTTGGTTATTAAATGAAAGGTTACGGTTATTTTTGTCATTCTCAAAAAATGAAAAAAATATAAAAATTCCAAAAAATTATAAATTATATAACAATCAAAAAGTTCTAAAGAACTATAATCAAATTCCTTTGAAATTTTATTTTAAATAAGAAATAACGAAATTAGGGGTATTACATCCAGCAAGTCCGATCATGTGAGAATCTAACAGATATTTTTATAAAATCATTACTAACCAAAGTCTTCGAGCAGCTAGTACAAAAGATCGGTCTTCGGCACCTTAGACATGGATGTTCTAATGAGGGGGAGAATTAAATACTTTGTAAAGAATGTTGTACTCTTTTTCCTTCACTAGGTTTTTATAAGGTTTTAACGAGGCACATTCTAAAATTTGGACATCCAACAAGAAGTGTTATGAATATTTTATTATTTAATAGATGTCCAAATTGGTCTATAAATATGGACTCCATTGCAACATAATTATACACACTTTAATCTTCCCATTCACTCTCTAAACTCTCTCACTCTTAATCTTCCTTGTTTTAAATTTTCTTCCTCTTCTAAATCTTCTTCTCTCATACTCATTTAATTTTAGTTTATTTCATAACACTTATCATTTTTAAAAGGTTATTTGAGGTAAAAATTTTAGATTGCTGTTTTGGTGAAATGAAACGGTAAGGAGGATGCGTCACGCAACGTCGTTTTCACGCAACACTGTAGATGGGCACCTTGTGTTGTTGTGTGTTGGCAATTGGCGAATAGCGAATAGCAATGGGGATCAACGCTTCATCTTGATTACACTTGAGAGAGGTGAAGAAGAAGTGGATGCAGCGACATTTCCAATTCGACAATGGACGATCACATTGCGAGGGGACAACAACTTGCCAAGAAAGCTGAGAACAAGCTCCAATGTTGTTGCGCCCTCTTTGCTTCCAACTATGAAGATGCCGCTGAATTGTTCCGCAAATCCGCTAATTCCTTCAAACTCGCTAAGTCATGTTTGTCCCCTTATTCTCATTATTTATGATTATTTTGCATTTGTGAGATGTTAAAGTTTGCAAGTAAGGACAAGATTGAACTGTTATGTGTACTTTCTATTTTTCATGTTTTTTTGCCCCCGTATATTGTCATCCTCGCCCCCCATCATTGTGTTTCTTAGTAACTGAACAAGTTTTGAGGCTTCAAAAACCCGAAGCCATTAGTTTTGAATATTCAATTTCTGGGTAGTGGGTACTCGATTTTTGTAGAGGAAGATCAAAAAGTTTCCATTTGTTTTGAGCTGTGGGGGGTTTTAACTGGGATTGGCCAGAAAGAGTTTTCCAATCCGTTGTTTGACCAACATTGAATGTTCTACAGAATCCATATTAACTATCGATTGGGTTTGTTTCTTCAACTATATTTTCCCATCTAGTTACTAAACGGACACTGTGTTTCATTATACTACATTTTGGGGTGGTATATATGAACGTTCATCTTCTTGCTTTGTTGTCTTTAAATCTTGGGATTTTGAAATCCTATTCTATCAATGTTAGTTTTTAAAGTTTTGACACTTTTTTGTAAGCCTTGAATCTGGAGCAAAATGCTTCAAGCTTTCTCTGGTTTGTTGCTTTGAGCTGTTATATGTTTGATGGTTTGGTTAATAATGTTTGAGTCACTGTCACATTTCTGTTCAGGGGACAAGGCAGCATCAATCTTCATCAAGTCCTCTAAATGTCATCTGAAGGTTCAGTATAAGTGTGGCTATGATTTTTCAGACTATGGAAGCTGAGTTTTGTGTGGTTGGTTTTATGTATGATACCCGTTTTGGAATTATTTGTAATACAGTTAGATAACAAGTATGACGCTGCAAATGCCTATGTAGATGCTGCCAATTGCTACAAGAAAACATCCACAAAAGGTGCACTTCAACTTGTGTTACGTGTGTAAATGACTTATTTTTTATTGTTGCCTCTTTCCATATGCACCCTTTAGAGATTTGAATCTAAAGTGATTTTCTTGCTTCTCCTTGGATTTTTACTATTTTATTGAGTAAGCTTAAGCTAAGATTTGATGACTAAGTGTATCCTTACTATTGTGCATACTTCTCTGCTTTGGTTGTATCTTTCTATTTGTATTTTGGTCCCAATAACTTAGCTAACTTTTGTTGCTTCTCTTTTGATTGTATAAGGAGCTATTTCCTGCTTAAATAAAGCTGTTACTATCTTCTCAGAGATTGGTAGGCACATCATGGCCGCAAAGTATTCTAAGGTACCTTTTGTTGTTACTTGTTAAGGATACACAAACACAGTCAAGCTACCGAGTTTTTCTTTTTTTGTGTTGGGAAGGGAGGGGTGAGGTGGCCAAGTGAATGATGAAATCTAATGTCAACATAACATCCAAGTCCTAAAGATTTAGGCAAGCTTGTTGGCATGTGCCTTCTTTTTCTATTCCTCCACTTTTCTTGTCAACTTTTTTTTGTATACATGTTTTGTTTATGTTATGTTGCTGTGCTTCCATTGTTATCTTTCTGGATTTAGGAAATTGGTGAGTTATATGAGCGCAATCAAGAGATAGAGCATGCCAAATCATATTTTGAGAAGGCTGGTGAACATTTTGAACACGAGGATGCAACAACATCTGTGATCCAGTGCAAAATAAAAGTTGCACAATTTTCTGCTCAGCTTCAGCAGTAAGTGTCACTCTTCCTGTTCCCTTAAATTCAACTTTCAATAGGATGTTTGAATTTATCCTTCCTTAACTTCCATTTATCTGCATCTCTTGGAATTTCATGTAGCTTGTATTCTTAAAATGTCAAAAGCTATCAATTAAATGCCTTGGGATATATGTACCATTTAAACTGAATTTTGCACTAACTTATTAGAAACAGCGTTTTCTTTCAACAAAAAGCTTGGGATTGTTATAAATTGATAGATTTAATTAAATGTAATGTTTGGTGTTAGCTTAGAAAAGAGGTTAAGGGCTTTGTTTATCCATTAGTCAATTGGTTAAATGGTCCTTTAGATTGTATCTTGAGTTGATTATGTTCTTGATACTCTTTGTAATTTTGTGTTGAGTACTTCTGGTACTCTTTGTTTTTTAATAATATTATCTTGGCCATTTCCACACACAAAAAAAAAAGATATTATAAAGCATTAAAACTTGGAAGTATATTTATCTACTTGGTATTTACCAGATATCAGGAGGCAATTAAGATTTATGAAGATATTGCTCGACAATCACTGAACAGTAACTTGTTGAGATATGGAGTTAGAGGACATCTTCTTAACTCTGGCCTTTGCCAGCTTTGTCAAGGAGATTTTGTTGCATTTACCCACTCTTTGGAGCGATATCAGGTTCCTTTTAGTTTCTTCTTCAAATTGGAGTATTACTCTAATGCTTTTAACATATTTTCCCTATGGTCATGTCATGTAGGACTTGGATCCAACATTCTCCAGAACTCGTGAATACAATTTTTTGGCAGTAAGTGGTGGAACTTTGTTGGAATTTTAGAAATGGATCATAAGATAAGTGGAAAAGAAAAAATGGGGATTTTATTGATTGCTGTTCTGTTCTCAAGATCTGAATGAGAGATTACTTTAACAGGAGACAGGAAGAAAATCATGTTAGAGTAACTCTACACCTAGGAAATTTGACCCTCCTGCTCTCCACAACCCTTCTCTTCAATTCTCAAAAGCCTGTAATTTGTAACTAGTTTTATAAAATAAAAAATTGCTTCTTAAATAATTCTAACCAGGAATGTAGGCTCTGCATTTTTGTTTGTTTGCAATTACTTCTAGGTCTGCCTTGAGCCACAAAAGAAAAATGGTCTTTGCCCTATTAGCTTGGCTGGTTACTTTGCTCTTATTTTTTCTTGATCACTGTTTAGTTTTATTGTTTGAAAGATTTTATAACATTTCAGGATTTGGCTGCTACAATTGAGGAGGAAGATGTTCAAAAATTTACTAGAGTAGTCAAGGAGTTTGATAGCGTAACCCCATTGGTACACTCTGTCCTGAGATCCAAATATTAATCAAAATATTGTTTCTCACTTTCCTGCTTCTTCAATGTTGATCTGATTCTTTAAATTTTTGTAGTGATTTTTTAAAACTAAATTCTTGTCTTAGCTGTTATAAAGATATATAAAATGTTTACATATGATTAATTTTGTATTGACCCGTCCTAAATTTATCTTCTCACAGCTTACCATTACCTGAGATATGACATCTTCATTTCTTACCCTTTTTTCTATACATTTATTCTAGCATGGCTGTCTTCACGGCATTGGATCTTGTATTTCATGATAGCCAACATGCCATGGAATGAAGTAAAGTGCACATTATGAATATTCTTGTCTGCATATCTTGAAACTTTTTTATACATGTTCTTGGTATCATGGAGAATTGAGATATATCATAATCATTGTAGCTTTAGGGTGCATCTTCTGCTCCTTTGTTGCCATCTGTAATAATGCTACTATTCTCTTTCGGGTGACTTTTAGTGTATCAATTTGTTCCATTCTGTGTAACTTTTCCGCAGTACAGGTTTCACTCCCATGTCATATCTATCCTATCCATTTAATTAAATTGAAAGGACATATATTGCAATCTTTAAGAGATAGCTAACATTATACTTCCAGTTTTATCAAGAGACTAATTGCTAGTTTCCAAAGTCCTATCAAATTCTATGTTTCTTAGGTTGCATGTCACTTGACTGTTTCAATGTAGGAGTCTTGGAAGTCAACCCTTTTATTGAAAGTAAAAGATGCCTTGAAAGCAAAAGAGATGGAAGAGGATGATTTGACATGAACCAATCATAACTGAGTTTTCTGCCAATGAATTTACCTTAGGCCTTGTAAATACCATTAGTAAGAATATTATTTTTATGATGATTTTTCTTACTTTTGTGTGTATTACTTGGAATATAAGGACATCTACCATGGTCAGAGGCATGAATTATTGGCTCACATGCACACCCTATTTGAGTTGATGCTAGTAAAATCACTATGGGTAGCAAACGCCTTTCACTGTTTTTTTTTTTGCTTATGGATCTTCACCATGATTTAGTACAACTGTATGCTAATTGATAATTCATGATTGGAATTTATCAAAGGATTTTACGAAAATTGGGTATGAGTCAGATTGTGAATAATGGAAAGTCAGATTATGAATTATAATATGAAAGCACCTTTTTATAAAATCTATTCGGGTATGAATCATACTGAATTATTATAAGTGACGAAATTAAGTTGATTAAATTTTATATAATTTTATTGTTTTGAGGGTATTGTTAATAATTTAGTCATAAAATTGAGTTTGATTTCGAGTATTGAGAAAAACAAACTGGAAATTGACATTTTATCAAAATCAAAACCAATTTTTTACTGGTAGCTAACCTAAAATCTGTCTAGTAATAAAAAGGGTGAGTAGTTTGTATAAAGCTACAAGTTTAAACTCTAATCGTTTCCCTGTTCATTAAAAACTAGGGATAACAGGGGCGGGGGGTAATTGACACGAAATGGGTACGGGTAAAGGAACAATTATTCTTGAATATTTATTAATATTTAATATTATTGAAAAATAATAAGAAAATATGCTATATTTAATTTTTATTAAGAAAATATAGTATGGTGTATTAAATATAATATTATTTTAATATGATATATTATAAATTAATATTGTATAATATATTGTGATTTCATAATTTAAAGTATTACCAAGGAAAAATATTGAATTTTTTAATCTTGTTATAAAATAATAAATAATTTAAATATTTGAGTATATTTAATAAAATAATAAATATTAATAATCATGTGGGTATTCATAGGGCAAGTAGTATAATGTTGTTAACCACCCATTTAGTAAATAGGTGGATACTTGTTATACGTAATCCACAAATTATCCTCAGAGGGTTTTTACCCAATTGGGGTTAAATATATTTATAGTTCATGTAAAATTAACACATTTTAATTTTCATCTCTACAAAATTTGTTACAATTTCATCTCTATTAAATGTTAACATTTCAAAAATAGTTCTAGTCATTATAGGGTAACTATTAAAAAGTGATTTATCTAATAGGTCTTCACATGATTCATGGATATGTCATCTAATTATTTTAAGGATAGATATAAGAAACACTTGAGATGAAAACATTCAACTTTTTAGGATTTTTATTCGGATAATCAATGTGTTTAAATTACATATTAAGTGACATATAGGATAATAAGAACCAATTAATTATGGCTTGGTTGATCAGGTGGACTAAGATTATGGAAAAATTTCTAGGTTTCAATCTCACTAAACACACTTATTAGAAAGGGCGATGAGCCTTAACTGTGATCAGTGTAACTCCTATTTTAATATAGTATAACAATAGTTTATGAAAAAAATTATTAATTTAATAATATTATATCATTGATATTTAAAAATAAATTACTATTAAAAATTAAAATACAACACAATGTTAAACTAAAACATATTACAATAGAATAATATCAAATACTAATAATATAATACTATGAAATTTATAATAAACTACAAGAAAATTTATACTTGATGCCTTAGGTGTGGGACCTGACTCTCATTCCATTTTTTGAAAATTGAAATGGGTGTGGGATAGAAGTCTCACACTATATTTGAAGCATGTGAGATTTGTTTGTTTAAACATATGGAGGGACAAAATTTTAAAAATTTGGCCTAAGATGGGGCACGAGACATTTTAAAAGTTTTATTTGCAACTTTCTCTCCTCAATTCCTTCAAAACTAGACAACTTTCTCTAAAAGCTTTTCAAAATCCAAAAGTTTCTTTTGTATCGTTCTTTGCATAGAGGAATCCATTATGTTCCTCGTTGGTCTCATGTTTGTGACACAATTCAGAGTGAAATTTCAAACAATTCAAAGGTTAGAAACTCATTGAGTTCCTTTACTTTTATACTTTAAAGTTCTTTAAGATAGTATTAGGTATTAGCATGTTTTAGAAAATATTAATATTTAAAGTTAATGATAAATGACATGTTTTAAGTTTATGTATTAGATTATATTATACACATTGAGTATGATATAAATTTATACATGTTTATTATGAATCATAAAACATTAAATTTTTAATTATAAATTAAAAAATAAAAATTAAAAACTTACAAATTAAATATTATTTAAAATTTACATAAATAATGTAGGTTTGTTAATCATAAAATTATTGATTATAAAATAAATAAATTATAAATTCCTAATTTGATTTTAGGAAAATTAAAAAATTCTAATTATAAATAAAAAATAAAAAAATTAGAAACTTATAAATTAAATATATACTCAATTTTCACATAATTAATTTAGGTTTGTTAATCATAAAATTATTCATTTCTAATTATTAATTACAAAATAAATAAATTAGAAATTCCTAACTAGAGTTTAGGGGTGTAAAATTTTAAATAATACATGTGTAGTAACTTAATTAGTGGTTTGGTAATGTGGATTTTGATATGGATCGTTCATGGATAAATAATAGAGTGTGTCATCGTAGAAGAGGTTTAAAAAGTGAGATTATTATAAGGTTGGAGAGTTTATTAATAAGACTTCGGAGTAACCCTATTACTATTTAAAGAGTGGTATAAAGTGTCCTTGCATGAGATGTAGTGCTATAAGATTTTGAGCAAAAGTGAGATAATATTTCACTTGCACAAGTTTTATTTCAAACTCTTCTCGATTTGGAGCGATCATGACAATGTGAAATTTAAGGGAACCGTCATATCTTAAGTTGGGAATAACTTTAACCTATTTAAGACCAACGTTGAGCAACGACATGCTAATATTGTGGAACACATAGCAGGCTAAATGAGGCATAGGTAATCTTAAAATTAGTTTATAGTCATTTTTATTTCTTATTTTTTTATTGTTTATCATATTTTTAGATGGTTGGTGGAGGAGATAATCATTGGATGAATTTAGGGAAGTTACCGATAAATGGTGATTCAAAGAAGAAGATGCTCCAACCAAGTGATTTGTGTGTGCGTAAATCAACCTGTTATAATTAGAGATAGACGTGATCTTGTCATTCAAATGATGTGGACTCCTTGATGGAGGGGGACACTAAGGATGCCAACATTAACTACATCCCCTATGAAGCCTTCGGTTCCAACTCAGATGATGATGCCAATTAGGATTGGTGTCAGGATTACCTCTAGGAACTAGATGTTCCTGAGGACCAGGTAGCTGGGGACTCAAGTGCTTTGAACTCTCTGGATGTTTTGAGGGTCTGTGCATGTGATAGGCCTCTTACATAGAAGGACACCTCTGGAAAGATCATACTTACTCCTAAAAAAGGGTAAAATCATATTTGTATTTTTTATTTTTGAAACTGACAAATATTTATGTTGAATGTAATGCCTTCATACTAAAGAATGAAGGTACTACAAAGCTGACACATGCGAGTCAATCACACTTCTATAAATCATGGAAGGACTGGTCCTCTATTTCAGATGATACAATCAAACAATGATGGAAGAAGTGGCTAGTAAGTTACTTTTTATTGTCATTTATTTATGTTTATAATGTTTATATTGTCTTTTAATGTTTTATATGTTTTTTTATCAACTATAGGAGTTTGTGACTTTTGCACCTGAGCATAAGAATGCGATGAGAGTCATGTTCGCAAAGGTCGAGAAGACATACCTCACTAACATATTACAGAAGATTCGTAGAGAGGGGCCCTGATCATTAAACCCCTACGTATCCCTCGTGGATGGGGGAGAAGGCATGTGATGACCTAATAGCTAAGTAGGTTAAGCTTGAATATGAGGTGGTCTGAGAGTGTAACTGGTGTAACTGGGATAGAGATACAAATGATTCACTGCACACCATAGTAGTCGGCCATATGCTAACATTGCCCAATTATTGCTAAGTTGTCTATCTATTTTGCAGTATGAATTTAATTATCATTAAATTGTTTAACTATTTTATTTTTGTAGGATGAGATATATACACGCCTCATCTGCCTAGTTGAGTTATTCTAGTGACTCACCGGAAACAGTTGGGCTAGGGGACTATGTTGATAAACATCTGTGTTAGATAATGGTAAGTTGTAGTCAATTTTAATTTCATTTTAAATTTAATTAACTTTGCATTATTCATTTTTTAATGTATTAATAAGTAAAATAAGTACAATAGGCATCTAGTTGAATGAGCTTGGTACTGTAGACGAGTCTCTTAAGGTGAGAGCTAGCATTCAGTTATGGATTACATTATTGGTGGGAGGCACCGCGGTCACCTTTATGGCACTGCTTACTTAGCCTTCAACTTTTGTTAAGGGTCGCTTCATCATCACATGTAGATCCGGAGATTGCATGCATTAATTTGAGTTGAGCTGAAGGATATCAAAGGTCAACTGAAGTAGTATAGTCGGTTGTAGGCTTAGTTTGACCAAATGTAGGCCCAAAGTGGCCACCTTAACTCAAGCACAATAGAGAGGGTTGTCTAGGGGTAGCCATAAGCATTTTAATGCTACACTGGACCACCAATTTGTGTCTGGGGAGGAGGAAGAGCGCCCCCGCCCCCGCCATCATCATCCTCATCGCCACCATTAGTGTCGTCACGAGGCTCAATAGTAACCGACCCTCCAGGGGACCACCCGTAATAACACCTTCCATCGTTCTCACCATGGACATTGAATTTTAGTTTTAGTTACATTTTATTTTATTTAAACACTATATATATATATGTACGTATGTGTATATATTTCTTGTAATTTAGTGTAATACTTTATTTACATATTTCTTATGTGTGATGATGATGATGATGATGATAATAATAATAATAATAATAATAATAATAATAATAATAATAATAATAATAATAATAATAATAATAATAAAAATCTTACACCTAATTAGCATAGGACTAAACTATCCCAACATGAGCTATAATGTCACACGTAACTTTTACATAATAGAAAATGACATGGAAGTTGATGTCCTACATGTGATTTCTTATTGTTAAAATTGAAAGAATAACCTAAAAAAGTTCATCGACCTAAAATCTTTAGAAATTGATTAAAATAAATTATCACTTTCTTTTAGGTTCTTATAAAATATCACTTTCTAATCAAATAAAAAAAATCAATTTTTCATTTTACAATGTGATCTCAATTATTATTATTATTATTTAAATAAACCCAGTGTGTTTCACGAGTGTTCCACGAGTTAAGGTGTAGAGAGTTGACAAAAAAATGAGAACATCGATCGAAGAAACCACCAAAGATCATGAAAGGCCAATATTAGTATTAATAGGAATGACAGTGTTATATGAGCAGGGCCTACAGTAACCATACTGAGATTATGTTTGGAACTAGTGTTAGTGTGAGCAATATTTGTTAACTTAAGTTGCCAATTGCCATGATGAGAGATTGTGAACTGAATATGATTTTTATTCCATTTGTAGCCTATGGCCGTATGATCCCTTTGGTAGACACAACATGCCTATTTGCCAAGCATGGTGTTAATGTTACCATTATCACTACCCTTTCAAATGCTTCAACTTTTCAGCTAACCATAGATGGTGATTTCAACCTTGGATACAGTATCACAACACATGTTATTCTTCCATTACCTTTATCCTAACTTGGCCTCCCTTATGGTGTTGAAAACATTAAAGATGCTACTTCTCCAGAAATAATTGCATTGTATCTGTAACATCCCCGGTAAATTAATATTGGTGGAAGTAAATTAAATATTTACTTAAGTCAGAATTAAATGGGAATAGGATTTTTTAAAGTAAATTAGTTATTTAAAATGGACCTTAGAAGGATGGGATAACTTAAAATGAATTCTTAAAGGAAATGACATCAGGACCCTGATGCGTAGCGTGACTGTGGCTCGTAGCGTCAGGTACGAATTAATGAGCTGACGCGTAGCAGCAACATAGCGATCGATTTAAAACAAGGGGCATGTAAAACAAAACGAAGAACCATTCTTTTCTTTTCTCCTTTTTCTCTCTCGCGGATGGTATTCAAGAATTGAAGAAACCCTTGAACCCTTGCGTTTTTGACCCTTTGGAGGCTAAGGTAAACCATGGGGGTCTTCAATTGTATGTTTTTCTTCTTCTCTCATTCTCCTCTCTTGAAACTGAATCATGCATGCTAATAGGAGGCCATGATTTTGTGTTTTGTAATGATAGGGATTTTAATTATTATTCCTAGATCGATGGGTATGATGAAAAGCTAAGAGGTTTTGTATTCCAGCGCTTGAAGATTCGGATTCAGGGTTTAGGAGGCCGCCTGATGCGGTGGGTGTTAAACCCGTGGTACTATTGGGTCTTTAATTGGCAAACGCACCAATTATTTGTAGTTTTAACATTTAGATATCGTTCCACTGGGATTGAATATTCAGTAGTCGCAGTAATTCTTTATTTACTATGGTAAAAGTTTCTAAAAAGAGTAATTTATGCACAATTTATACAGTATTCACAGAATTTCATGGTTGAGTTGTTCATGTGGTAAAAAGATAGTAAAAATA
Source organism: Clitoria ternatea (assembly GCA_037962975.1). Taxonomy (NCBI): domain Eukaryota; kingdom Viridiplantae; phylum Streptophyta; class Magnoliopsida; order Fabales; family Fabaceae; genus Clitoria; species Clitoria ternatea. The sequence goes on along the minus strand of CM075672.1, from coordinate 247,275,446 downwards.
AAATCTATCTAAAAAATTGAGTTATAATTTAGAATAGCTAAGATACTTGAGATAAAAACATAGATAAACATATTATGTTGGAATTTGGATCCCTAGTCTAGAATAAAATGATGGAACTCAAGACATACATATTTAATCGTCAAATTCATATCATTGCAGCTTAAAATCATTATAACCGATCCCTCGTGATATAAATTCTAAGCAATCACTGTAAAGTCTGATCCCTCGTGAGCTTTCTCAGTAAAAACTTGCATTAAGTCCTGGCCTTATAGCAACAATAATTACTAACTCTATCCCTAGTAATTGGCATATTAAGGGTATTTCAACCTTTACTTTCATTAAAACAGGTTTTAATACGGCATGAATAATCATTCTCCCATTTGACATTCACACTAATAAAACAAGTTTCAATACATGAAAATCATTCTCCCGTTTGACTTCATACTAATAAGAAGTTAAAATACTAACATGCACTTGAATCATAAACATACATAGGTCGAATTCACAACATAATACTCAATAGACTAGTTCACCAATTCTAAAATAAACAAATTAGTTACACATGGTAAAAGTAAAAACAACACTTATAGAGGTTGACATTACAAAGGTGTGGAAACACTTTACGATACAGCGATCACAATACTGCACAACACTCTCAAGCATCTAGAAACTACTTTAGACTACAAACTCACAAAAGAACACTTAAACTTGAGTGAAAGAAAGGAAAGATGCTCTATGTAACATCCCAAATAATTAAGTTAAAAATCTTAGATTGACGAAAAATATTAATAATTGTTCTCAAATTTAATTGAGATTTTTAGGAATTATTATTATAAATACAATTATAAATGATTAAACGTTATGGAATTAAACAAATTTATTTGAATGATTAATTATAAAGTAAATGAGGTGTAATTTGATGAAGGTAAATTTAGAAGTTACTAATAAGGGTTAAAAGTAAAAGTTTTAATTAAAACTTTAAAGGAAAAATATAAAAAAATAGGGAAATGACCATTTCACCCTGGGTCTTAAATAACAAAATTTCTTTCTTCTTCCCCATTCATTCACGCGAGTTTCTTCTTCTTCTTCTTCCCTCACCATTGTCGAGAGCTTGGTGCTTCCAATGGGAGGTTCGTTTTACGTCAAAACTTCAAAGTAACCACGTTTTTGAGATCGTGACTTCGAGGTGAGCATTATAGACCCATCAAATTAAGTTGTCTCTCCCCCTTCACTTTCTCTCTCTAGCCGAATGGCCATGCATGGTGGGAGAAAGTTTTATTTCCCATTCCCCCAGTGCATGTGAGCCTGTAAGTGATATTTGGAGCAAGGAGAGTATTATAACTTTAATGGGATTTGTATTTCGATCTTCGTAGGTAGCGAAACAAACTCCGAAGGACCGAGTGCCGAAGCGGGCGTTAGATTCGGAAGTAGGACCTTGAGCCAAGCACCTAGAGGATGTAACTGACATCAAGAACAAATCATTGAAGCTTGGAATCGAGGTAAGGGGAGTGTCCGGGTCATAACTAAATAGAATAGGTGCGTGAGTTGAACTTAGGACATTTAACTAGACAATGAGATAGTGGGAAAAGTTACTAAATGATACTTGTATGTCTCTGCATCTATGAATATGAATTGTAGATGTTTGCAGTAGTTATTAAATTAACAATGTTCTAAATTGTGATGAATCAATGTGTATAGTGGTAATATGTTGGTGGGCTTGACATGTTGGTTGCCCAATTGATGATTATGATGTATTATTGATGGCAACATGATAAGTGATGTATATGCATGATTATGTAGTGTGGGATGGCCGACGGTATGTATAGCCCCTCGTTTTCTGGGTCCTGTGGTTTTTGTACCCAGTTGAGTTACCCAGTGGTCAAGCAGGACCTAGTGGTTGAGCTGGAGAGTCAAGCAGGACTCGGTGGACTAAGCAGGGTTCACGGGGTGTCAAGTAGGACCCCCAGCTGAGGCCGATCCTTTAGTATCCGGATACTAGGTATTGAATTAAGTGAGAGTCAGTTGTAATGCTCGGTGAAATTGTTAATATTGTGTGATGATGTGAATGTATTCTATCCTATTTGTTGTTTGTGAACTGTACTTTCAGGATACTGAAACTCGAATAAAACTAAGAGTTTGGAAGTATGAATTGGTGGATAAAGAAAAGTGAAATTCATTGCATAAGGTAGATTTAGTGAATTGGTATCATTGATAACACTTTAGTAAGCATGTACCTTGTTATTTAATTACCGTTCTAGATTAATTATGATATATCAAACACTCACCCTTGCTGTGGTTTCCTTTAATTTAGTAACCAGTGACAGGGAAGAGGTTGAAGCCCCGGAGGTGCACCAAGCGGAGAACTGATGCCAAGGAGTGAAGGAAATTATGAGTTAAACGATGTGTGTAATATGTAATGTGTTTAATGTATGCAATGTTATAACATGTTCCTTATATGTGTTGGATGGATCTAGGATATAGTCAATGTAGTTATGATGTGGTAAATAATGGATCTAAATTAGAATGTTGATGTTAAACTTCTTGTGGTTTTGATGCGTATTGGCATGGATCCAATATTAGGTGCCAATGATGAAGTATTATGGATAGGCCTTATTCTTATTTGGGAATTCTGGATAATGTGATTGGTATGTGAATTTCCTAGTGTTCAAGGATGGAAAAAGAGATAAAGGAGTCCAATAAATTTTGGGCTTGTGTAAGTAGTATATGTAATGATGGACTTGATTATGATGTGTTATATGAATTAAACTAAGATGAATGTGTATATCTAGTTGAAATCAATCTCATATGCATGCTTGAATATGTGTAAATGGATGAATTAGATCAAATGATGCATTTAAAGGTGTAGATATATCAGGTTGTGTGAGAATTTTTAGTTCTTATACATGTACTGCATAACTCGCTCAAGCGACGTGAATTCTTGCTCAAGCGAGAGTGCTCTGTACGCGTAGTGTGGCCTCAGGCCCAACCTCACTCAAGCGAGACCTGCTTGTATTAGGAGAGTGTGGTTACTAGATGAATCCCGCTCAAGCGGGTTTGACTTCACACGAGCGAGGACCAGGCCAATAGATTCTTATCTATTTTACTCAAGCGAATGTGACTCGCTCAAGTGAGTGGGTGGAGTTTAGGTACTGGAGTGTTTTTGCTTAAGCGATATGGTTTACTTGGACCTCTCACTTACGCGAGTAGTGATAGTAGTGTCCCTAGTATGGTTTCGCTCAAGCGAGAGAATCTCGCTCAAGCGAAATAAGGACCTGATGCGTATGGACTCCCTCGCTTAAGTGCGTTCGTGGCTCGCCTAGGAACGGATTATGGATCTAGCTCAAGCGAGTAAGGACTCGCCCAAGCGACTTTCACTGGATTCGCCTAAGCGAGTCAGGGCTTTGCTCAAGCGAGTAGCCCCTGACCCTATTTTCTTCTTTTGCTACATTTAACTTTTTATTTTATTATTTGATTTCTATTATCTTGGGCCCCTTAGGCTGAGAACACATGACTATTTTCATTTCGATGGGTATAGATTTTCCTTTAGTGAAAAATTTTCTCTGTATTTTAATTAATCGACATAACATGGTGTGTCTAATTAATGTTAATTGCATCGTTAGTACCTAATATTTAGGTAAGAAGTTATACTTTGAATTCTCAGAGGAGAAGAGATGAGATGGAATGGGATGCCTTGAATGCCTTGGAAGTGGCCTATTTATAGGGCTGAAGAAGGGTCCTAACGCTACGCGTTAGGTTCCTGAGTCAGCCCCCATTAAACACGTGATTAAGTGGCCATGATTAAGAATTTTTTATTCAATAATGCCCAGACATGTGTGGCCTTGTCTTCCAATTCGGCTTGGACATTAGCTCCTGGTGGATTAGTCAATAATGGGTCAATTGTTGAGTGCTTGTCCACCTGGAAAATGGAGTCCACGTAGCTTTGACGCTATGCATGGCTGTGACGTGTACCGTCATCATCAAAATTTCCCACGCTACGCGTGGTGTTGCTGCTACGCGTCAGCTTTCTAGTTCTTCAATTTTCTCTTAATTTTCTTTAATTTTTCACTACAAAACTAGAGAAATTTGATCAAGGCAGATTATTTCCAATAACATCCATTTATTAAATTAAAAACATAAATTTATTACAATTTAAACTAATTTTATTTAAAATAAACACACTTTTTATAACATCCTTAATTTTAAAATAAATTTCAATAAATCAAATAAAATTTTGTAAATAATTCAAATTTCTAAAATAGAATTTGAATTAAATAATTACAAAATCAATTTTACAAAAGCCGACCGACTCTTTTAAGTTTACAATAAATAAATAAAAACACTTGGTATTCTCAGGAGCCGGCCAAGGCTTCTACCAAAATACACTTCGAGCAGCTGAGTGTCTTCACATATCATGGTTGGGCCTTACATCACTGAAAAAATAACAACAGTAGGGGGTGAGCATAAACATATCAAATAACAGTTATTGAATTGGATTAAAAGTCCAATTAATAACTATATTCATATAACACAACTGAGACATATATACTCGTCATAAAACAGTAAGTTCTATCAATAACACATAGATCAGTGCATACACACAAAGAATTAGTGCATACACATGCTCAATCAAATGGATCCATTAAGTCTTTTAAATTTTGTGTTGCAACACTGGCTCCCTGAGCCATAATCCGGCCGTTTTACAGGTACCAAACCGCTCTACGCCCATAATGTAACACCGAGTACCACTCCCAGAGTGATAGCGGTAACTCTACTCAGTGCTACCGGCCAAAACCCTGAGCCCCGCTCAAGAGGTTGCCTTGAGTCCCACCCAAGGTCTTTTGTCTTTTGCCTTGAGTCCCACCCAAGGTCTTTTATAAAAATCACATCATATTTCATATTCATCCATCACATAGGCATTTCATGCATATACATAAATATCATGAAAAGATCATGAATCATCAATCACATATCAACACCATCTCATATCATTCCACTCGGTAATACAATAGGCACAGTACATGATAACTTCATGCATATAATTCATATCATATCACCTTCATCAATCTCATATGAACTCAATATCACGAACAACAACATCATATATAAACTCAATATGAATGGAAAATAATTAACATAAAGTATGTTATTCAATTGGGGTCTCAATAACATTTCATACATACATCACATATATCATATCGATAATACCCCAAATCCATTCATAAGCCATCTATTTGAGATGTAACGCTCCCCCTACCTGGAATTAAATAGTTCCAGTAGCTATAACCAAGTCACTGCTCACGAATTCCGTCTGGAATTGCAATTGCACCAGTCCCAAGCTTTCTTCGTAAAGAGAAGAAATGGAAAGTTAACTTCCTTTTTGTTCGTTGGTTTCCAGTAAAGTTTAGAAAGAAAGGATTATTGGTAATGATTTCCACTTCAAAAGTTCTTAAATTAATCCATCAATGGAAGTATTTATATATCTTGCATGCAGAAGAGACGTGAATGAATAGAAGTATTCTGACATACGTCTCTTTAATGATAATGAAAGATTAAGATATTTTATGAAAAGGGGACAACATATTAAAAAGGGTCCCATACTTAGGAAAATATCTGAAAAAGGATTTCGCTAGAAGATGGAAGAATAGAATGACGTGGAAAGCTTCCATAATAAAATATTTATTAATTTCTGACTCGGTTTCTGCGTATTCCGACTCGGTTCTAGCTTATTCCGACTCAGTTTCCTCATTCTGGACATCTCTTTCTGAGAGGACTTATCAGAGTCTCTTTCCACTCAGAATTCCTTCATTCGGAAATGGCCTACTCATAACTGTTTTATTCAGAAATATATCAATCAGACATCTCACTTGGTTATACCTCTTTCTGAGTCAGAGTCTTACTCTTTCGTTATTCAGAAGTTTCTCCACTGAAAGATCACTCGGAGTCTTGAAGTCCAATTCCTTTCTCAGAAATCATTCCACTTGAAAGGATTACTCGGATATTTATTCTCCTTGGAATTATTCAGTCAGAAAACATAATCGGAGTTGAAGTCTCTTTATCCAGAAGCACTTCTGGAAAAACTTACTCGGTACCATTCCACTCAGAAGTGTCACTCTCAGAGACACTTTACTCGGAAAATCACTTAACTCAGATATACTCCACTCGGGAATTCAACAATCAGAAATATCGGTCCAAGAAGTACTTCTACTTCTCTCGGAAATAACTCATTCGGAATCATTTCACTCAGAGATGTTTCCGTTTCACTCGGATTTGCCTCACTTAAATGTATTTCAGTCGGATAATATTTTCCTTAACTCCGAATGATTTCCTTAATAATGTTTCACTCGGAAACATCTTAACTTCACTTGGAATTAGTCTTCTGTCTTATTTCACTTGGAGTTATATTCATTTCACTCGGAATCAGATTCATTTCACTCGGAAAATTCTTGTCTTTGACATTTTTTACTCGGAATTTCATTCAGAAATTCTTCTTTAATCCTTTTTAAATTACTTTTCTAAAAATCATAAAAATTAGGATGTTACACTTTTTATTATAAAAATAACAGTAAATTTAAGGACTAACAAATACCCCTAACTTGAGACCTTGCTCGCCCTCGAGCAAAAGAAAGAAAAATCAAAATAAAGTTAAGTCTGAAAATTTATTGCAAAAAGTGATTTACAATTTTACCAATGAAAATGAGGAATCTTATGTAACTAAGGCTTAAAGTTAAAAATTTTACAATGTCATACCAATAAATCAAGCTTATTTCAAGGCTTACCTCACAAGTGTTTATCTCTGTGAAAAGTAATCTGTCAATCTTAATCGATCATAAAATCAAACAAATTCAATTTTGATTTCATCTTGTCAATGGTCATTTATACAGAGTTACACAAGAGTCACAAGGTCTTTTTAAGGGTTGTAATGAGGTTTGAGCTACAAGAAATTATGGTTTTTCTTAGATTTTAAACACCTAAAATAATAAAAAAGCATTTCACAATTTCTTTTTAGGGTGCTTTTCTTGACCCAAAATTCTTACTTCCCTTTTGATGATAAATACCCCCAACTTGATTCTTTTCACTATTTTTGATTTGCATATATTTTTTTCATTTTTCATTTATATGCATAATTTTAATATTTTTGAAAAGAATCAAGTTGTTAATTTTCACTCCCTATTTTTGTAAGAACACTTAAAATATTTTTCTTTTATTTTATGCTCTTTCATTCAATCAAGTAAAGGGAATGGTAAAGATTAATTAAGAGTTAAGGGTACCAAGGAAACTATTTTAAGGCTCAAAATTGGCTTTCAAAGGATAAATATATTTTTACCATGGTAGGCTTTTTGGCCCTAGTTTTTTGTGTTTACCAAAGAATGTGCCTTGATCGTGCTCTTGGATCCTCTGTACAACAACACAAGTCAAAGAATTAAGCAAAATTAATTTGAAAGAAGTTATGTCGAAACCCTCAAGTGTTTAAAGATCTCTCAGCTCACCGAGTTTTCGAAATTAGCTTAATAATTGATAAGCTCATTGTAATCAGTTTTACCTAAATGCCTTAGTTATAAAAAGATTTTTCTCATTTTCAGAATTGGCTTATTGTTCAAAACTTTAAGCGCATAAATTTTTCAAAATGTATTTTTACACAAAAAAATAAAGAAAATAAAATTAACCATACAAAATAAAAATCAAACCACACAAATAAATATGAACCATAATATAATCCCAAAATAAAATGTATGAAAAATGATAAAAGTGCAGAAAATATAAGATAACACCATCAGTCCTCTATGTGGTCATCCTCTGTCTCTTGGGACCAGTGATGGGAATTGATTTCCTAGGTGTCATCTGCAAAAGAAAATAAATCACACATTTGTACAAAAATAAAACACTTATCACATAATTTTTGTTTTTTTTAAATTTAAACTAAATCATACATATTTTTTATTTTTATATTTTAACAAAATAAATCATTCAAAACATCAAAAAATTTAACATGCATATTTTTAGATTTTTTTAAAAAATATAGTACACACATCATATAATTTTATGAAAGAAATAAAATTCATACAACATGCAATTTTACATACAAACTTAGAAAATTACAATTCACACATATTTACAAAATTTAATAAATTTATTTATTTTTAGGCAAGAAAGTATAACAAACATACAATTTAAGAAATTTTATTAATTTAAAAGAAAAACAAACAATAAAAAATAAAAACTTTTATTTTTTTATTTTTTAAAAACAACAGAAAATAATATATACATTAAACAGAAAATAAAACACAAAAATTAACAAAAATCCAAAACAGGGCTGACGCTACGCGTGGATGGGACGCTACGCGTCAGCCCTGTTCTGCCCACGCTACGCGTCAGTGGGACGCTATGCATGGGCTCGCGGGTTCAGAAACTGCAAAATAGGGGTTGCACAACAGCAACCCCTCCAAACCTCAATCAAACATTTCAATTTCCTATTTCTAACAGCAATCAAGCCCAGTGGTCTTTTATCCTAATCCTATCCGCATGCATTTCTAAAAATTGAAATTAAAAAGTTGAAAGGATTAGAAAAACTTACTTAGGATCCTTAAGAAAATAGGAGAATGTAGAGGTTTGGAGGGTTGTGAGGGTTTGAAGATTTTTGGGTTTCTAAAAAGTGGAATGTGGAGGCAAAATAAGTTTTTAAAGTTTTGGTTTTGGGCCTTTGTTTCAATGGTCCAGTTTTAAAAACTGAACATGGGCCCTGACGCTACGCGTAGATGGGACGCTACGCGTAGATGGGACGCTACGCGTCAGGTTGAAATTTTTACCTCCAAGCTACGCTTCAATGGGACACTACGCGTGGGTTCTGTTTTTCAAATTTTAAAATTTAAATTCTCAAAAACCCTTTTTCTTTCAGTTTTAAAAACCTTTTTTATTAAAAATCAAATTAAAATTAAATTTTTATAAAACACACATTTTTAATTTTTTTTTTGCATAAATAAATTTAATGAAGAAATAATGGGTTACCTCCCATTGAGCGCTAGATTTAATGTCCTCAGCCAGACATTACCTCAGATTAATCAGGTGGTTTCTCAATTTTGGTTGAGGAATCACTTGTCTTTTTCTTCCTCCTTCTTCTTCAATGCTTGATTACCTGTCTTTCATCATGTAAGCAATCAGTTAAATTTAAAGAATTGGTGTAAAATCCCAAATTTTTATGAAGATGAGTAATGTGGTAAATGGCTTAGAATGGAACTTGTTGTGTAGGACCATATGAGGCAAGTTTTAAATATCTATTGTAAGGTATATGAGGTATGGAATTGAGTTAATTGGCTTCGGATAGACTTTGATATGAGTGGTTGTTGATGGCTCATGTTTCTGCCCAGGATCTGATATTCCTCGCCCAAGCGAGAAGGATCCTCGCCCAAGCGAGTATCAATTGTGTTGGTTACAGGGCCTCTGGCCTGAATTCGCCCAAGCGAATGAACTACTGCCCAAGCGAGTCGTGTGATGTGTGAGAATATGAGGATTAGTGGTGGCAAGATATGAATGCATGTAAATAAGATGAAGGTGAGCTTGAATTCAGTTGGGAATGTAAATTCATAAATTGAATGTTTGAATAGCCTGTATGTGCCTTTCATGATGGGTATGAAATGTGGAATAAATTCAAATTTGGCTTGTATTGAGAGATTCCGAGTGGGGATGTTTAGAACCAGTTACATACATATTGTATATGCTGTGCTGGGGGTAAATGAACTGGATTAAAGTGAAATTTCATATTTTTGAGCTGAGTGAATTTCATTTACTGTTTCTGTGCTAGTATTCTCGCTCAGGCGAAATGGGGCCTCGCTTAGGCGAGAATCCCCTGGACCAGCAATATGGTTTCTGGCTCTATCTTGCTCAGGCGAGACGGTTATCCGCTCAAGCGTGATAAGTAGGAAGCGAACAGGTGAGGCACTGGATGAATCCCGCTCAAGCGGGAGGGGCCACGCTTGAGCGAGTGAGAGAGGAAATTGATACTGAGTAGTTTCGCTCAAGCGAGCTTGGGATGCTTGAGCGAGTGAAGGGAGTCTGATGCTGGGGCTCTAGGCGGAATTCATTAAGTGGAAAAAATAATAATAACGATTATGAAGGCTAATGACCACACATGTGCATTGTGGTGAGTGTGTGAACTTCGGTTCTCTCTCCCTCTTTAACCACGTGCAATGGGAATAATGATGGTTGATGGGACAAGTCTTGATGGTGAGATGATGGACATTACATTAAAATATGCTAAGAAAGGAGAGCTGCTGTCACCGAGCCTTGGAATGATGAATGCTTCCACTTTATGTTTCATGCGTACCCTGCTCATATACTTGGAGTATATTATGAATGAGAACCATTCTTCCATTTTTCTCTAGACACTTTGGAGATCTTTCTTCTCCTCCGCTGTTCATCTTCTCCTTCCACTCAAGCATGGTGTAGAACTAAGTGGAACAGCGTGGTGGAGGAATCAGTGTATGGCTGCGTGTGGAGGCTGGGTTTAGGTTTTTTCCTTGTTCTCTGGTGATCCTTCTTCTCCTTCTTCTTCCTCCATTAGATGGGCTGGATGGTGGCTCGGTTGGGAGCCTGTAGCAGCGTTTGGTGTGCCTCAGTTTGTGGATGCATGATGGTCCACTGCGATGAGGTTGTACTACTATTGGGAGGATGAAGACATGCATGATGCATGGAGGCATGGTGGTCCTCCACTGTTGTTGAAGGTGTATGGTGCTGCTCGTGTGGAGAAGAAGGCATGCATGGATGGTGCATGGAAGCTTGGTTGTCCTCCATGGTGGTGAGGACGGTGCTGTTCGGGTGTGGAACAGCTTTATGTCGTACTGGGAGGTTTCTCCACTGACTCGATGGCTTTGAGGCTTGAGTGGAGCAGAGTTTAGGACCTTTACTGGGCCAATGTGACTTCTGGAACTTCATTCCAGGTAAGGGGCATCTCAAATGCATGGCTTATGGACAGATTTCTGGGTGATATAATTGTATTGTGTTGTGTTTGATGTGTATTGTGTACTGTTGTTGAGTTGAACCCGGATGTACGATTATTTATTGCTGCATGGTGTATGCTTATCTGTCCATATGAGGTATGATGATTATGTTATGATGTTTGAGATGCATGTTATCTTAATGCTGAGTGCAGTATGTGGTTGTTATTGGTCCCTATGTTTGTGATGGTATGATTAAATACATGTGATGCTTGTTGATGTATATGCATGTGATGAATGAATGAATGGGGACTGTTATGATGAATGCAGAGTAGGCTTTATAGATGAAAGCATGGAATGCTGACTGGAAAGGATAAATCTGAGTGACAGAGGACAATCCGAGTGGAATGTTATGTGAGAAAGCATAGATGTTTACTGTAAACAACAAATCCGAGTGGATGGCATAGTAATTGCCGAGTGGATGTGGTATAAGCTGAGTCATTTGATTTGCTGTGAAATGCCGAGTGCATAGAGTGTTGAACGCAGATTTCCGAGTGGGCAATCGAATGAATATGAGTTGAATTTATATGCATACGTATTCTTGAGTTATTGTGAAATGAAACACCTTGCGGGGTGCCACAAGGGTATAATCCCGAGTGAAGAGGACGGGGTCCTAATGTTGAATATGATAAAAGACCTCGAGTTGGACTCGGGGCAGTGCCTGGGGCACTAAGCGTGAAATAAGACGCTTGATGAAATGCCGAGTGCATTGGCGTTGGACGCCGAGTGAATGAAATCGTATGCATTCGATTCGCCACTGGAACGCGTTGGACTTCTATTACCGATCGACAATCAGATGACATTATATGGAATATGATTAAGTCCTGCAGCTGGGCTCAGGCAGACTCCGTGTTCGTGGCTCAGAGTGTGAATGTTATTTGATATAGAGCTGGGATAAATTTTGAGGTGAAATCCGATTGGATAAGCAGATATTTGTTAAGGATGTTAGGCTTTATAGCCGAGTGAAATGGGTAAGAAACCCAATTGGAGATGTTTGTGTTAGCTCACGTTTAAATGACAGTGTGCATATTTGATTGATGATATATATATATGTTTGTATGTTGTGGATTCAGAGATTAATCTGAGCCAATATCTGTCATTTAATATGTAAAGCTCACCCCTACACCATTTTTCAGTGTATGTAGGTCGGTTTGGAATGATGTGATGGCCTTAAACCCGAGTGATGGGTATTTTTGATGAGGCTGTGTACATAATGTAAATGTATTGAGTGTCTTTTGTTGTATTAAAGCCTTGGCCGGCTCATAACAATGTTGTATCATGAATATGAATACATATGAATAGAAATCCGAGTGCATGAATATATTTATATAAATATGGTTTACATTGTTATTATGTATTGTATCGGATTATACGGGTTGACAAAATGAATCATGATAAGCTGATAAGTATCTGAGTGTATGTTATATTCATATAGGTGGGATATGAGTAACTTACACGGTTTTAATTGAAGAGTGTTGTTAAATTACTTGGTGAAGTATTGATGGGTAGAATGATGCCAGGCCTATGAATTCCGAGTAGAATATTATGGTGAGAATCCATTCTGAGTGAAATATAAGTGGCTTAGATGCTTTTCCGAGTAAGTCTTATATATATGACTCCATATCTGAGTGAGACTTGTACGTTTGGGCCTTTTCCGAGTGATAATGGCCTTAATAGATTCTGAGTGGAATGTATTATAAGAGAAGGTTAGCCTATTTGTGATTAAGTGATGAACATCCGAGTGAACCCCGAGTAGGGGAAGATGGTAGTGACCCTGAGGGGTGGAAACCGAGTGATTCTCTGTCGAGGGAAGAGTTGTTGATGGTTCATAAAAGAAATATTCTAAGTATATAAACTATATATGTTTTTCGAGTGAGCACGGGTACCTATTCCGAGTGGATAGGGTAATAAGTATTCTGAGTGGCTAAGTATTTCATAAGTCCGAGTGACTTAACTTGGTGAGTTCCTCCGAGTGTTGAGGAGTTCAGATAACTCCGAGTGGAATTGATTAAGGAGGCTTAGACTCACTTCTGAGTGAGACTCGTATGTAGGGGCCTTCTTTCCGAGAGGACGAGACTTAAGAGATTCTGAGCGAAGTCCCTTTGATGAACTTATACTGTGTAGGATTTGAGAAGATAATTCCGAGTGATTACGGGCCTGAACATTACGGAGTGAAAAACATGAGTAAACTCGAGGGGTAGAGTTGAGTATTCCCCGAGTGAGAAATGATAAATACGCCGAGTGGTGTTTGGTTGGGTGATATCCCGAGTGAGGGAAGTTATTGGACTCAGAGTGGAGTGAAACTCATAGATTCTGAGTGGAATTATTACTATTATCCGAGTGGATCATTACGTGGCTCTGTGGAGAAAAATTGAGTGACTAAGTTATGGACTTCCGAGGAAGGCAAGTATTGGGGTTGCTCCCGAGTGAATTGAGCCATTAAATATCGAGTGGACTAAGTCAAACCCCGAATGTTGGGATTGCCGAGTGTAACTCCTCGCTCTAGCGAATGATGGATTCGTTCCAGCGAGTATGTGTGAAGGGAAGGCTTTCTGGTAGTTTCGCCTAAGCGGTTGAGTGCTCGCCCGAGCGAGTTGGGCTGCCTCGCTCAAGCGGAGTTGGATCTCGCTTGAGCGAGTGATCATTTTTATGGCTTGTTCACGCTGTGTTTTCTGCTGGCCTCCTTGTGAGTGTTTGTTCTTTGTTCTGATCGGTTTCTCGAACTTCTGGTCAGCTTTTGCCTCCCTTCCCTTCTCGTTGTGTCCGGTTTAATTATTTTGGCCAGATTATGAATGATTTGTAAACTCTAAAATTTGGAAAAAATTTACCCCTCTTTTTAGGGTGTTTCAATTGGGATGAGATATACCTTGTTTAGTTAATAGGTAAACTTTGTTCTTAGCATCTATCTTGAGATGGGCTTGAAGTTTACCTCCTCTTCACAAATTCTGACTGTAATTATCTCTTTATCAACATCAATCATTACCCTTGCAGTCTTCATGAAAGATCTTCCAAGGATCAGGGGGATCTCAATATCCTTCTTCATATCCAGTACCACAAAGTCAACTTTGAAGTAGTACTTGTCGACTTTTACCAATACATTTTCCACCATCCCAATTGATCTTTTGGTAGAGCGATCTGTAAATTATAAGTCTATCTTAGTTTCTTTTAGTTCCAAATCACCAATACGCTTCATCAAACCTAGGGGCATTAGATTGATGCTAGCCCCTAAAACTAATAAAGCATTCCCGATGTTGATATTTCCAATGGAAACGGGAATGGTGAAACTTCCCGGATCTTTAAATTTTTCTGGTGTGTCAGATTGTAAGACCTCATTACAAATTGTTTCATGTTCTACTTCCACAGACTCTTGAATATTTTTCTTTTTCAATTTTTTCAATTTTTTCATTTTTTTCTTCTTCTTTCTCTTGCCCACTTTCATTTTCTTTTTCTTTTTCTTCTTCTTCCTTATTCTTTTTCTTTTCACAATTTTCTTTACAATCAATTTTTACAACATTCAAGAAAACAACATTACATTGATCCCTTAGGTTCTGAGTGTTTGCAGTAAAACCAAAACTTTTCAATTCAGCTATTTCCTTTGCTAGCTGACCTATTTGTAAGTCTGATGCTTTTTGAGTAGCTTCATTTGTTTCTACAAGCTGCAATAACTGTTGGATAGATTCCTCAATCCTTAATAATCTTGCATTGTCAGCTTGTGATTGTTGTTATTGCTTAAACTGAATGTTAGGAGGACGGTTGGAAGGTCCAATATCAAAATTCTGATTCTGCCATCCCTGCGGATAATTGTTAGGAAAAGAATTACCAAGATTGATAGGAAAATTACCTAATGGTATTCTTTGATGGATTAGAAAATTAGCTTGTTCTTGCTCATTTTTATCAGGGACACAATAACCACATAGTTGTTCACCCATGCAATGCACACATTGTTTCAATTGAGCAGGAGGTGGTGATGATACTTGAGCAATTTGAAGTTTCTCTAATTGTTTGCTCATCACCTCAATTTATTGAGTCAGCAATTTTTGCTGAGCCAATACTGCATCATTTACTCCTAATTCGAGCATACCTGGCTTTCTTGGTGCATTACCTCTTTCATGCTTTGCTTGTCGGTCACTAATGGACATTGATTCCAATATCTCTATTGCTTTCTCCATAGTTTTGTTTATTAATGAACCACCTGCACAAGTGTCTAACATCATCTTGAACTGAGGTAATAAACCATGATAAACGATCCTTACCTTTTCAGCATCATCCAAATTGTGATTTGGACATTTTCTCAGAAGTGCTTTGAATTGTTCCCATGTTTCTCCTAAGGACTCATCATTATTTTATGAAAAAGAATGAATTGTTGTCATGGCTTCAAAGTATTTTGAAGAAGAATAAAATCTTTCCAAAAAAATTTTCTCAACATTGGATCAGTTTGCAAAACTACCGGGTGGACAAAATTTAAACCATTCTTTAGCTTTCCCAATCAAAGAAAAAGGAAACAATCTCATGTAAACAGATTCTTCTTGATTGGGTTCGAAACCAATTGTGCTACATAACTCATAAAAAATAGTTAAATGTTCATATGTTTCCTCATTATTTAAACCAGCAAATTGATTGTTTTGAATAATATTTAAAGTGGCAGGTTTAATCTCCACTGCAACAACAGGTCCTTAGAACATTCCCGAAACATGGGGTGGACCATTGATAGCAGCAAACTATCCCAATGTTCTTCTTTGTTCAGCAGCCATATTAGATTTTTCAAAATTTTTAAAAGAAGATGAAGTTAAAGAAGATTTAGTTTGTGTTTTAGATTTCAAAGACTTGATTTTCTTAACAAACTTTTCTATCTCAGGATCAAAGTAAATTTTCCCTGTGGTAGATCGAGTTTACATACACAAACTAGACAAAGAAGGTTAGTGTGACAATGATAATAAAAAGTAAATAAATGAATGAATAAGTAAAAATAAAATAAAATTGAAAATTTAACTAAGGTAAAAAATTTTACCATGGTAATTAAAAATTTACTATTTTATTAAATCAATTCAATCCCTGGCAACGACGCCAGAATACTTGTTAAACCCGTGGTACTGTTGGGTCTTTAATTGGAAAGCGCACCAATTGTTTGTAGTTTTCAAATTTAGATATCGTTCCACTGGGATTGAATATTCAGTAGTCGCAGTAATTCTTTATTTACTATGGTAAAAGTTTCTAAAAAGTGTAATTTATGCACAATTTATACAGTATTCATAGAATTTCATGGTTGAGTTGTTCATGTGGTAAAAAGATAATAAAAATAAAATCTTTCTAGAAAATTGAGTTGCAATTTAGAATAGCTAAGATACTTGAGATAAAAACATAGATAAACATATTATGTTGGAATTTGGATCCCTAGTCTAGAATAAAATGATGGAACTCAAGACATACATATTTAATCGTCAAATTCATGTCATTGCAGCTTAAAATCATTATAATCGATCCCCCATGATAAAAATTCTAAGTAATCACCGTAAAGTCTGATCCCTCGTGAGCTTTCTCAGTAAAAACTTGCATTAAGTCCTAGCCTTATAGCAACAATAATTACCAACTCTATCCCTAGTAATTGGCATATTAAGGGTATTTTAACCTTCACTTTCACTAAAACAGGTTTCAATACGGCATGAATAATCATTCTCCCGTTTGACATTCATACTAATAAAACAAGTTTCAATACGCATGAAAATCATTCTCCTATTTGACTTTATACTAATAAGAAGTTAAAATACTAACACGCACTTGAATCATAAACATACATAGGTCGAATTCACAACATAATACTCAATAGACTAATTCACCAATTTTAACATAAATAAATTAGTTACACATAGTAAAAGTAAAAACAACACTTACAGAGGTTGACATTATGAAGGTGTGGAAACACTTCACGATACAACGACCACAGTACTACACAATACTCTCAAGCATCTAGAACCTACTCTAGACTACAAACTCACAAAAGAACACTCAAACTTGAGTGAAAGAAAAGAAAGACGCTCTGACTTCTCAAAGGAGAAGAGATGAGATAGAATGGGATGCCTTGAATGCCTTGGAAGTGACCTATTTATAGGGCTAAAGAAGAGTCCTGATGCTACGCGTCAAGTTCCTGAGTTAGCCCCCATTAAACACGTGATTAAGTGGCCATGATTAAGAATTTTTTATTCAATAATGCCCAGACATGTAGGGACTTGTCTCCCAATTCGGCTTGGACATTAGCTGCTGGTGGATTAGCCAATAATGGGTCAAATGGCTGAGTGCTTGTCCACCTGGAAATGGAGTCCATGTAGCTTTGACGCTACGCATGGCTGTAACACGTAGCATCAGCATCAAAATTTCCCACGCTACCCGTGGTGTTGATGCTACGCGTCAGCTTTCTAGTTCTTCAATTTTCTCTTGATTTTCTTTAATTTTTCACTGCAAAACTAGAGAAATTTGATCAAGGCAGATTATTTCCAATAACATCCATTTATTAAATTAAAAACATAAATTTATTACAATTTAAACTAATTTTATTTAAAATAAACACACTTTTATTATAAAAATAACAGTAAATTTGAGGACTAACAGTGGGTCTTGGAAACAAGGATAGTAAACAGAAACGGTAAGCTTCGATGACCAAAGATTGAGGTTTGAAATTATTTTAAGATTGTAGGTTATGGTTTTGGCAAGTATATTATTTTGTTAAAGTTTCTTTAAATTTAATTTTATAGTATTAATGAGATGTGGAGGAACCCGACAATTGATTGGAAGCTTTGGAGAGCTCGGAATCGAGGTAAGGGAGTGTGCTGGGTTTAAGGTTAATATAGAAATTTAATCACACCATTGGCGGATAGAGAAAAAGGGTATATGTAGCCACTATTAGATGATTTAATTAAATTTAGAAGTTAAATGATGAGAGATTCGAGAAAGAGAACGTAAGAGTGAACTATGACTTGTAGAGATGACAAATAAGTGATAAATGAATGAGCAATTACATAAAGAATTACATTGACGAGTAATGATTGGAGAATTATAGAGTAGTCTATGTGGAATAAATAGAATTGCAAGGTGAAGTAACATAGTGAAGAGTATGTATTGAAGTTTATAAAATAGAAGGTAAGTTTAAGCGGACAATGTGTATGTGTGTATGTGTATATATATATATATATAAGTATATAAAGATATGATGTTGGGTGAGTGAGAAACAAATAATGCAGAATGTAATAATTTGTAATTGATAATGCATAAATGATAATAGTACGTTATAAGACTAGGTGAGTAAATGCGAAGTTATCAATTCTGATGAATAGTTTTGGTAAGGAATTAACATAGGTGGAGTTTAAAATAACATGGTTCAATTGGAACTTGTGATAATCTTATGAGTTAATGTTAAACTTAAGATGAAGATGAGTTTTAAGCTAATAAGTAAAGATAAGGTAAAAAAGAATGTTGTCAATAACGATAGAATGATATACATGTATATATATATATATGTATATATAAGTAGATGTATGTATACTAACATAGATATAGATATCACGAGTATGTGTTGCTTGATGTTGATATATACATGTGTGGTGAAATGATTGATTGTTGATAGCATGATAATGATTTTGGTGTGGTGAACCGATGACGAACTAATAAGGTAATGTGTCGAACCTGTGAATACCATTGTATGCATGAGTTGATGATATGATTATGATTTATGAAATGTCAGTAGTATTATAACATGTAATTATGAACTGAATGGCATATGATAATAGAGAGCCGTGACTATTATTCCGTTCTGTGGCTATATGTTGGTGGGCATGGCAAGTCGGCCACCCTGTATTATGATTACATGTAAGTTTCTGACATTTGTGTATGAGATTGATGATGTTTTATCTGTATTGACGTAAGTAGATATTAAACTATATGCTAATGATGGAGTACCTGGACACTGTTGAGGGCAGGGAGTGGTTGCCGGTGCATTGGCACGGTCAAGGAGCGACTTCTGACAGGCTTCCAGTGGGGGGATTGTATGGCTATGCTTACATTTATATATGATTGATTATGTGGTGTATGTTACCCTCATTTTCGTCTCCCATGGTTTTTGTGCCTAGTTGAGCTACCAGTGGTCAAGTAGGACCCAATGGTTGAGGAGGAGTCAAGTAGGACTCGGTGAACCAAGCAGGGTTCACGGGGTGTCAAGTAGGACCCCCAGCTGAAGGTCGATCCTTTTTAGTATCCGGATACTAGAAATCTGATATACATGTGAGTCAATTGTGCATATGTAATATGATCTTGATTTATGTCTTATGATGATGGTAAATTAATGTGATGATGCCTACATTATGTGTGATGATCGAGTTATGGAAATCTACGCGATGCATATGGTTGACTTGACTTGATAGTGATAGAATTAAATGACGAATTAGAGGATGAATGGCTAGGCACGTATGCTTGGATTTAAATTAATCGTGATATGTTAATGATGGTATTGGTTTAGGATAACCAATGTAACTGTATAAGTAAAATAACTGATATTGATAACTAGGAATGTAGCTATGTTATACCTTTCCTAGCTTTGGTATTTATTTCTGTATTAATTCTTAATTCTAGTCATTCACCCCCTGTATTGTGGTTTTAGTGACCGTGGCAGGCTATGGATATGCACCGCGGATGTGAGAGCTAAATAAGGCCAGGACAATGTGGAAACCAGAGGAAGATATATATATATATATATAATTGTGTAATTGCTTATTGATTTACAAAGATGTTGAATTATGTTACTTTGTTGGCGTGAATATGTATTGATGTCATACGGTAACATTTCATTATGTTTGTGTGTTATGTGGTACGGAGCCACCGTATGATTGCATGATATGGGCAAGTCTTGCAATATTTGCATGCTTAAATGGTATGTGAAGTGTGATTTCATGTTGAATTGTTGATGTATGTAATGATTCATAGATTATATTTGATGAATTAGCTCTGTTATAATTAGTAGGATAGTCAAATGGTCTTAGTGTGTAATGATGTATGATGATAGTCGATGATATTGATGAGAAATTACATGATGATGAATTTAGAATTGGAATATGGTGTGATGATGACATGGATGAAATTAGGCTTAGGCTCGATAAGATAATTACCTATATAATGTGTGCATCGAATGTATGTTGGCACAAAGCCATTGCGTGAATAATTGTTATAGGAAGGTATTGATCAAGTGTATGATTGATTGGGGATATGATCGTGCAATTGATTGATGATTTGATTTACTTTAGAAGTTATGCATATAGCGAGTTTTGTGAATTTATGGAATTGAATAGGTGATTTTACGATATAGCGAGAATTGGGATCCCCGGAAGGGATCCGTAGGGTCCCTAGGTCGTTTAGAAATGGTGTGTACTGGCCTTGGCCTTTTGGAACCTATTTAGGGTGTTTGGTGCATGGGTTTTTGCACTAAGAGAGGTTAAATTTCATTTTGCGTATAGCTTGTGCATATGTTAAAATTTTGGTGAACGGACGGCACCAACAGTTCCAGAATGGGGAAAATATATGGCCAGTGAAGTTTTGTGACAATCGGACCTAAAACAGGCCAATTGGGTAGATTAGAAGTTAGCCGATTAGCTTAAAATCCATTATAGTAACAAGTGCTATTACTCTTATGCCCATGCTACGTGTGGGGCTGACGCGTAGCATCAGGTGCGCAGCTTTGGGCTGACGCTACGCGTGGGGCTGGCGCACAACGTCTGGCCCCTTGTTTCATGTTTTAGTTTCTTTTCAAATTAAATCGTTTAGGGTTTTAAATTATTATATATATACTTTATACTTTAGCACTTATAAAATGAAAATAGCCATTTTCCTAAATTAGGGTATAATTGAGTTATTTAATCACAAAAAATTTATTGTAAAAAATTACAAACTGGGTAAAAATAAATGTAATATGATAAAGGACATCACAGTATCTGATCTTATTGTATCTAAAACGTCCGGCTGTAACATTTTATACTTTTATTATATTTTTATATAAAATGATAAAATTGTAAAGAAAATTATAATTTAAAATTTTTGAAAAATTAGCTTAAGGTCCTTTAGAATTGATTGATCGTTGCAATTTATAGGATTTTATGGGAACTTTTAGATATTTTTAGAGATAAGTGAAAATAGTCCAAAATAGAATCGGTTGGGTCTAAACCAATACAGAAAACGTCATCAAAAAATTATGAAACTTGATAGGGAATTTAAATTCGTGCATGTGAGTTTAAGTTTAAAATTTCATAAAATTTAGAGATCGTTTGGTTAGAAAAGTAAACCGATGAACTTATAAAAATGGGTATTTAAACATTTAGTAATTGAGATACTTAGTGTAAAAGAAATTCATAAAAAAATTATATTTATTTTACTAAGTACATTTTGAGTATTCATAACAAAATTTTAAGTATAAAATTTATCTCATAAAAATACTCAACAATATTTTATTATAAGATTAGGATAAGATCAAGTTTATTATTAAAATTTAAATCAAAAAATGAATTTTTCCTCCTATATATGTACGTGACCAGCACTTTCACTTTCGAACTTCACTGTCACTTTCTCTCTGCCTCAGGTACACACATTGCTTTCCTTAGCTTCTTTCAATTTTTTTTTATTTTTTAATGTCATTTGTTTAATGTATTAAGTATTTCTTTACTATATCTTAAATTATTATTATTATTATAACATTGCTGAATGTTATCTATATATAATAGTATTTAGTTTTTTTTTGTTGTTGTTTATTTAATTTGTTTGTTTGTTTCTTTATTTATTTGGTTAGTTAATTGTTTAATTATTTAATTAATTGTACGTTTAATTATCTAATTATTTAAAATATTTATTCAATTGTTCATTTAATTGTTTAACTATTTATTTATTTATTTATTTATTTTGCTCATTTATTTACTTTGTCTTGTTTTATTATTCTATATTATTATATTTATTATTCTGTTATTATTTTTTTATTATAAATTTTATTTTTAATTGATTTGTATATATTTGTTTTATTGTTTATTTATTTGATTATTTATTTATTTATTTATTTATTTGTTTAATCATTTATGTAAATGCTTATTTACTTGTCTATTTAATTAATTATTTGTTTATTTAATTTCTTAATTGTTTATTTATTTGCTTATTTTTTTATTTAGTTATCTTTATTATTCTGTATTATTACTTTATTTACTATTTATTTATTTATTATTATTCATTGTCTACTTATTCAATTAATTATTTATTTGTTCATTTATTTATTGATTGATTTATTTAAATATCAATTTATTTATTTATTTTATTTATTTCTATAATTGTTGTTCATCTATAATTTAGTCTTTTTATTTTTTTATTCATTTATCTAACTAGTTAATTTATAGTTATCTATTAATTATCAATTCATTCATTTACATTTTTTTTCTTATTTCCTTACTTACTTATTTGAACTATTCTTATTGTTATATATTTATTAGTTATGTTACAATGTTTATTCAATTATTATTTAGTTAATTATTTACTTTATTCTTGGATCATTTATTTAATTGTTATCTTTCCATGATTTTAAAATGGATGTTTAATAATTATTATACACTTTTTAAATTTATGATAATACCATTTTTAGTATTATTGTATCAAAATTTTTCTCTTTATTAATATCGTTATATTAAGTGCCAAATAAAATAAAAGTATAATAAAAGATGAACTAAACACTGATCATAAGAACCTATGTGTTTAGGTTAACTTCAAAAGATTCTCTTGGAAACAAGTTTCTCAGGTAAAGGGAGGGTGAGATAGGAATTTACTAAATATAAGACATGTTAAATAATAATATAAGACATGTTAAATAATATAAGGGACTCCCTGACCCTCTTAATATTTATTTCAGTTATTATTTTTATGTCTTTACTTATTTACAATTATTATTTATATATCATACCTTGCTATTTTTATATTTTTATAATGAGAATTTATAATTGTTAGACTATGTTAAGTTTGATGTTTGAATCAAAAACACATATTTAATTTTAGGAATATTCAATTTATAGAGGAAACTCTGCCAAAATTTTGACAAATTTTATGAACAAGAATGGAAAGTATTTGCTAAAAGTTTGAGTTAATTAAGTATGAGACATGCATCATATAACAAGTGAAAGACAAGAATGTTTTGGGAGATACAGTTATAATCCGAGAAATGCATTAGGGATGGTTCAATAGCGAACCTTGGGATGGGAGGGTGTGAAGAGAGGCCCAGGAGACTTGGGGTCGCTCCTTAGTGTCGGGTAAATTCACAACAAACTCTTGCCAATCTGACTAGGCCCTAAGTGCATATTATGGTCAGTGGAGTTGTTCCTTAGCCATATTGGAAAATTATCATGAAATAGTATCAACTCCTGACTGCTCCCAATAAAAGAAGATTAAGGGCCCACATGCATTGCATCTTCATCGTTCATAAAAGAATTGATAAAATATTTATTAATTTAAATTAAGAACTGTTAGTCATCTTTACATTTCTATTTCATGCTGGAAAATAACATGTATGAAGAAATTCTTACTAAACTTTACTATCTGTAAAAAAATATGTGTCTTGTATAATATTGGTATTTTCTGTTTCTTACCCTTTTTCTTCCTTGTTTATATTAAATAGGGTATGAACCGATCAGAGAGCCACTATGGGCGATGATAACCAGTCCCATATTGTAGATATTAGAATAAGGCCAAGACAGCCGAACCCAGGTAGTTGGAGACATTATTGGATGGGTCACGTTCACGTATACCATTGGATTGTCACGGCGTGACTGTCGTGGGCTATTTTAGGAGTACCTGACCCCGTAGGAGTTCTCACTATTACCTTTAGAGCTAGGTTTGTATTGGATCTTCGTGATGTGGACCCCTTCTTCCTTATTATCCCACTGCCCCCACCCCCGCCAGCTGATGAAGAAGATATGGAGGGAGCTTCATCTGGAAGTGACTCCACTATAGAGGACGCCTAGTTACCTATAGTTAACCCAGTAGGATGTTATGGGTAGCTTGATTACTCCGGCTATACTTGAGGGTTGAGTAGTCTTTTAGTATATTATTTAGCTACTCACATGTTTTGGAGTTTCTTTTTGTCATTAGCTAGCGTCTGACTCTTAGGGTTACTGCTAATCTGAAACTATATTTTGTAATAAAAAATCAAAATCATGTACAGTTATATAAATATCTATAAAAATATTTATATAGCAAAGTGTTTTGGATATATGTAGTTATGTCTGTGGAATTATAGTGAAATTTTTATTATTTATTTATTTAAATTTTGGTAGTTATTTAGGGATGTTATTGTAACATCCCAATTTTTATGATTTTTAGAAAAATAATTTATTAAGGAATAAAGGAAGATTTTCGAATGAAATTCCAAGTGAATATTGTTTGAGACAAGATTTTCCGAGTGAGAATACATATGATTCCGAGTGAAATAAGACTTAGCAGACTATTAAGTGAATTTAAGATGTTTCCGAGTGGAACATTATTAAGAGAATCATTCTGAGTTAAGAAAAACACTATCCGAATAAGACGCTTTCGAGTGAGGTCAATCCGAGTAAAACGTCTCCGAGTGGAACGTTTCCAAATGGATGGTCTGAGAGAAGTACTTTCGAATAAGAGAAGCTTTGAATTTGAATAAGCACTTCTCAGGCTGAGAAATTTTTGAATAAAGACCGAGTGGATTATCTCCGAGTCGTGTGACTTTCTGAGTAAAGTAACTCTGAGTGTGATATTTCTGAGAGGGATGGTATTGATTGAGATATCCGAGTGATGAATTCATTTAATTCATGCTCGGGTCGATGTTCAGAGTTGTTGAGTTTGTACTCGGGTTTGTCTTTGAAATAGTCTTTAACCCCGAGTGATCTTTCGAGTGGAAAGATTTTCGAGAGGGGATTATCTTCAAACTCCGAGTAATTTTTAGATGGAAGACTCCCGAGTGACGCAAGTGAAGGTTTGACTCGGACAGAAATATATTTGGGTGAGCTGTCTGAATAAGATATTTCTGTGTGGGTTATTTCCGAGGAAGGAAAGCTGGGTGTTCATGGATGGAACCTTTCCGAGTGAATTCCCTCTGAATGAAGGAATTCTGAACGGACAGAGGCTTTCTTGGAAAGATATGCCCAGAATGCTGAAACCGAGTCGGAATTAATAATTATTTTAATTATTAAATCTTTCCACGTCACTCTGTTCTTCTACTTTCCAACAGGCTCTTTTTTTGATATTTTACTAAGTATGGGACCCTCTCTGATGTGCTGTCCCTTTTTATTAAATGCTTATTCCTTCCTTATCATTTGAAGAAACGTGTAGCAGACTTCTTCAATTTGTTCACGTCTCTTCTGCATGGATAACATATAAAATGCTTCTACTGTTGGAGTAATTCAAAACTTTTGGAAGTGAAAAATACCATCTATAATCCTTTTCTCTTCAATCCCTACTGAAAACCATCAACCAAGAAGAAATTAATCTTCCTTTCTTCTCTTTCACGTGAACGCTTGGATTGCATAAATAAGAAAGCTTGGACTAATTTAGAATTGTAATTCCAGTCAGAATTCTTAAAGCTGTGACTTGATATCGATTAAAGAACAGTTGAAACTCTATATTTCCAGGTAGGGGGAGCGTTACATTTCAAATGAATAGTTTATGAATGGATTTGGGGCATTATTGTTATGATATATATATCATATGTGTATGAATTATTATTGAAACCTCGACTGAATGATATTTTATATTTACATATCTTCCATTACTATTAATAATATTGAGTTCCCATGAGATGTATATGTTGTAATAAATTCTATGCATGAGATGCTATAGAATATATGTGACGGATAATGATTCATGAATTTTTCATGATACATATTTATACATGAGATGCATGTGTGATGATTGAGTATGAAATATGATGTGGTTTCCTGCATTCTATAAAAGACCTTGGGTGGGACTCAAGGCAAAAGACAAAAGACCTTGGGTGGGACTCAAGCCAACCTCTTGAGCGGGGCTCGGGGTTTTAGCCCATGGCACTAACCGTTGTCACTGAGAGTGATGGTGTCACATAAGGGTGTAAACGGTTTGGTACCAGTAAAACGACCGGATCAACTGAGAGCTGAGTTATGGGTCAGGGAGCCAGTGTTGCAACACAACTTAAAAGATTTAATAATGAATCCATTTGATTGAGCATGTGCATGCACTGATATATATGTTATTGAGAATAACATGCTGCTTATGCTGTGTTGTTTGATTCGGTTATGTTATATATATAGTTGTGAATTGGACTTTTAATCCGATTCAATAACTATTATTTGATATGTTTATGCTCACCCCCTACTTCTTATTATTTTACAGTCGACATAGGACACAGCAATGATAGATGAAGTCACTCAGCCATTTGGAGCATTATGTATTTATGGTTATTATACATAGTGCATATAGTTATTTCGTAGAAGCCTTGGCTGGCTCCTAGTTATACCGAGTGGTTTTATTTATTTGTATATTTAAATGAGCCGGTCGGCTGTTGTAAAAATGACAGTGTATTATTTAATTCAAATTCTGTGTTGATATTTAAATTATTTGTGAAAAACTTATTTGATTTATTGAAATTTTATTTTAAAATTAAGAACGTTACATTTTGGTATCAGAGCAGACTTGAAAAGTCCAAGGCCAAGGTTAAGCTACTAAATGCTATGAATTGAGTGAAATCATATCACTGTTGTTATTATGTAATATAGTTGAGGAAATCAACTATAAATAAATTGCTTTCATATCCATGAGAGGTACTAAAGTATGATGATTATTTCAGGATAAGAAAATGGACCCTCATGGTATGGATGCAATGGCTGTTGCCTTCCAGCGTGTTGCTGACATTTTAGAAAGGCAGAGCCAACCTCAGCCGAGTGACAATCATAGCATTGATTGTTTCTTGAAGCGAAAACCGATTGAATTCCATGGAGGATTTCAGCCTGACCAAGCTTATGCCTGGATCCATAATCTTGAATGGATCTTTGGCAGTCTGCAGTGCATTGAGACACAGAAGGTCGAGTATGCTGTTTTCATGCTTCGGAAAGAAGCTAAAAACTGGTGGAGAATGACTAAAGCCCTACTGGTAGCTGTAGGGACCGAGCTGAACTAGGAGAATTTCAAGGAATGTTTCCTTGAAAAATATTTCCCAAACATAGTCAGGAGTCAAAAAGAATTAGAATTCATGGAACTCCGATAAGGCAATATGAGTGTTGAAGAATATGCAGCTAAGTTCGAGGAACTTTGCTTATTTTATCCTCCTTTCCAGATGCCGGGCACTGAAGGCTCAAAATGCATCAAATTTAAGAGTGGTTTGAACCCAAAAATTAAGAAAGCTTTCCGACACCAAGAGATTAAAAGCTTTCCGATCCTTGTCAATAAATGCCGAATATATGAGGAAGACGATAAAGCTTCAACTGGGTCGAGCAGTAGGTCGGATAGTTCTTCGAAGCTACCACCGATCAGTTTTAAGGAGCAAGGGAAGTCTGTTAGAGGAGAATCATCCTCTAAATCCCGAGGCCGAGTGAATGCTGGTGGCCAATCGGTGAGTAGACCGACGGACATTAAATGCTTTAGATATGGTGGCAATCATTATGCTCGGAATTGTGATAAAGATGAAGAAGTTATTTGTTACCACTGCAATGAGAAAGGACACGTTCGTCCTAACTATCCTCTTCTCCAACCGACTGAATCAAATGCCAGTGTAAACCGTGGACGAGGCCGTGGAAACGGTAATAGAGGAGGTAGAGGCAATGGTGGACGCGGCAACAATTCTGTGATGCCGAGGGATGATCGGGCTGGGAGTTCTAGTTCATCGGCTGCAGGTCGAGTGTATGCTACCACTGTTGAGGAGGCTGCTCAAGCCAACGATCTGGTTCAGAGTAAGTTCTTACTCAGAAATACTGTTCTTAATGTGGTGTTTGACTCAGGTGCAACTCATTCATTTATTTCCAATGATTGTGTCATGCGTATGAGATTACCTGTTGTTACTATGAATCAACCATTAAATGTATCTAATCTGATCGGTGCTAAATTGTGGACTTCCATAATGTGCGAGAACGTATCTTTCACTCTGGGTGATAGGAATTTTACTGCTGATTTAATATGTCTACCTTTGAGAGGTCTTGACATTGTTCTCGGTATGGATTGGCTATCAGCCAATAGAGTCCTAGTTGACTGTCGGAATCGGTAAGTGATTTTTCCTAAACAGAAAGCCGATGACTATGAAATTCAAGGTATATCTCAGCTATTTATGCTATTTTGTATGATTGATGGAAAGAGTGAGTCTAGAATCCGAGAAATTCCTATTGTTTATGACTTTCCCGAGTTATTTCCGAAGGATGTACCTGGTGTTCCTCCAGATAGAGAGATTGAATTCTCTATTGATCTGATTCCTGGAGCCGAGCCAGTCTCCAGAGCTCCTTATAGAATGTCTCTGATTGAGCTAGCCGAATTAAAGAAGCAAGTTGATAAGTTACTAGATAAACAATTTATCCGACCGAGTGTATCATCGTGGGGTGCTCCGGTGTTACTCGTCAAGAAATAGGATGGTAGTATGCGGTTATGTGTTGATTACCGCCAATTGAATAAGCTAACCATCAAAAATAAATACCCATTGCCTAGAATTGACGATTTAATTGATCAGCTGCGTGGTGCATCAGTCTTTTTAAAAATTGATTTACGATCAGGATACCACCAGATTCGAGTGAAAGCTACTGATATTCCTAAGACGGCATTCAGGACCCGGTATGGTCATTATGAATACGTGGTAATGCCGTTCGGAGTTACTAATACTCCGGCTGTGTTCATGAACTATATGAACAACATTTTTCATTCTTACTTGGATCAATTTTTGGTGGTATTTATTGATGATATATTAATTTATTCGAAGTCTCATAAGGAGCATGAAGAGCATCTCCGATCGGTACTTCAAGTGTTAAAGGAGAAGCAATTGTTTGCCAAATTGTCTAAGCGTGAATTATGGATGGAGAAGATTCAATTCCTAGGTCATGTCATTTCCAGAGAAGGTGTCTCGGTTGATCCTTCAAAGATCGAAGCTGTGATGACTTGGGAGAGACCTAAGTCAGTCACTGAGGTCAGGAGTTTTATGGGTTTAGCCGGTTACTATCGGAGATTCATTGAAGGATTCTCCAAAATGGCCTTGCCATTGACCAAGCTAACCCGGAAGGATGTTCCTTTTGTGTGGTCTTCCGAGTGCGAGCAAAGTTTTCAAGAATTGAAGACTAAGCTGACTTCTACTCCTGTATTGGCATTGTCGAATCTATAGGAAAGCTTTGTAGTTTATTGTGATGCATCCAGACTCGGCCTAGGATGTGTGCTGATGCAGAATGACCGAGTGATTGCTTATGCTTTACGTCAATTACAACCACACGAACAAAACTACCCTACGCACAATCTGGAGTTGGCAGCTGTGGTCTTTGCACTGAAAATTTGGAGGCATTATCTTTATGGCTCTAAGTTCGAAGTGTATAGTGACCATAAAAGTCTAAAATATTTGTTTGACCAAAAGGAGTTGAATATGAGGCAGAGAAGGTGGATTGAATTTTTGAAAGACTGTGATTTCGACTTGAAATACCACCCAAGAAAGGCAAATGTTGTAGCCGATGCCTTGAGTCGGAAGTCCATTCACATGGCAATGATGATGGTTAAAGAGATAGAGTTGCTTAAACAATTCCGAGACATGAACCTGCAAGTGGATGCTTCTTCGCCCGGAAAAGTAACTCTCGATACATTGAAAATAGCTAATGAATTTTAAAGATTGTTTATGTACAACAGATGTCAGATTCTTATTTAGCCGAGATGAAAGAAACTCAGGCTAAAGGCAAGGACCTATTTTTAACTGAAGGTCCTGATGGTATTTACCGAGTGAAAGGTCAGATTTATGTACCTGATTCGTGTGATTTACGATGATCGGTACTTGATGAAGCACATAGAAGCATGCTGAGTATTCATCCGGGTACTACTAAGATGTACCATAATTTGAAATTGCATTTCTGGTGGCCCGGAATGAAGAGGGATGTGGTCAACTTCGTGGCTCACTGTATAATTTGTCAGAAAACAAAAGTTGAACATCAAAAACTGTCTGGTGGTTTACAACCTTTGGAAATTCCCGTGTGGAAATGGGATGCTATTGCTATGGATTTCGTAATGGGATTACCCAGAACTCGGAGTGGACACGATGCTATTTGGGTTATTGTGGACCGATTGACAAAGTCTGTACACTTCTTGCCGATCAACATGAGTTACCCCTTGCAGAGACTAGCATAGTTGTATATTAAGGAGATAGTCCGACTGTATGGTGTTTCATCTTCAATTGTGTCGGATAGAGATCCAAGGTTTACTTCCTGATTTTGGGGAAGTCTGCACCAGGAATTAGGTTTGAAGCTCCGATTGAGTTTAGCCTATCATCCTCAGAAAGATGAGCAATCTGAGCAAACTATTCAGAGTTTAGAGGACTTGTTGAGATCCAGTGTGCTAGAGCATGGAGGTAGCTGGGAGCAATACCTTTCACTGATCGAATTCACCTATAATAATAGCTATCACAGTAGCATCGGTATGGCTCCATATGAGGCTTTATATGGCAGGAAATGCCGAACCCCTCTTTGTTGGTCGGAATCGGGTGAAAGTTTAATGTTAGGACCAGAGATTGTGCAGCAGACCTCCGAGCAAATTCAAATGATCAAGGATAAAATGAAAGCATCTCAGGACCGTCAGAAGAGTTATTATGATAAGCGGATGAAGCCGATTGAATTTCAGGTCGGCGACAAAGTCTTTCTGAAAGTTTCTCCTAGCAAAGGCATTGGGAGAGCTTTAAAAAGCAAGAAATTGAGCCCGAAGTATATTGGTCCGTATGAAATATTGAAGAGAGTCAGACCTGTAGCTTATCAGATTGCGTTGCCTCCTCATTTGTCGAATCTGCATAGTGTATTTCACATTTCTCAATTGAGAAAGTACTTGCCAGATCCTACTCATGAAATGCCGGATGATGATGTTGAAATCCGAGAAAACCTGACCACTATAGCCGAGCCCACTAGTATAGTGGACCGATCGGTAATACAATTAAGAAGCAAGAATGTTCAATTGGTCAAGGTTGCATGGCAGCAGGATCAGTGTGCCATACATACTTGGGAACGTGAAAACGCTATGAGGGAGCAATATCCCAAATTGTTTCATTAATGTATAATTTTATATTTAAATTTTGAGGACGAAATTTTTGTAAGAGGGGAGAAATGTAACATCCCAATTTTTATGATTTTTAGAAAAATAATTTATTAAGGAATAAAGGAAGATTTTCGAATAAAATTCTGAGTGAATATTGTTTGAGACAAGATTTTTCGAGTGAGAATACATATGATTCCGAGTGAAATAAGACTTAGCAGACTATTAAGTGAATTTAAGATGTTTCCGAGTGGAACATTATTAAGAAAATCATTCTGAGTTAAGAAAAACACTATCGGAATAAGACATTTTCGAGTGAGCTCAATCCGAGTAAAACGTCTCCGAGTGGAACGTTTCCAAATGGATAGCCTGAGAGAAGTACTTTCGAATAAGAGAAGCTTTGAATTTGAATAAGCACTTCTCAGGCTGAGAAATTTTTGAATAAAGACTGAGTGGATTATCTCCGAGTCGTGTGACTTTCTGAGTAAAGTAACTCTGAGTGTGATATTTCTGAGAGGGATGGTACTGATTGAGATATCCGAGTGATGAATTCATTTAATTCGTGCTCGGGTCGATGTTCAGAGTTGTTGAGTTTGTACTCGGGTTTGTCTTTGAAATAGTCTTCAACCCCGAGTGATCTTTCGAGTGGAAAGATTTCCGAGAAGGGATTATCTTCAAACTCCGAGTAATTTTTAGATAGAAGACTCCCGAGTGACGCAAGTGAAGGTTTGACTCGGACAGAAATATATTTGGGTGAGCTGTCTGAATGAGATATTTCCGCGTGGGTTATTTCCGAGGAAGGAAAGCTGGGTGTTCATGGATGGAACCTTTCTGAGTGAATTCCCTCTGAATGAAGGAATTCTGAACGGACAGAGGCTTTCTTGGAAAGATATGCCCAGAATGCTGAAACCGAGTCGGAATTAATAATTATTTTAATTATTAAATCTTTCCACGTCACTCTGTTCTTCTACCTTCCAACAGGCTCTTTTTCTGATATTTTACTAAGTATGTGACCCTCTCTGATGTGCTGTCCCTTTTCATTAAATGCTTATTCCTTCCTTATCATTTGAAGAAATGCGTAGCAGACTTCTTCAATTTGTTCACGTCTCTTCTGCATGGATAACATATAAAATGCTTCTACTGTTGGACTAATTCAAAACTTTTGGAAGTGAAAAATACCATCTATAATCCTTTTCTCTTCAATCCCTACTGAAAACCATCAACGAAGAAAAAATTAATCTTCCTTTCTTCTCTTTCACGTGAACGCTTGGATTGCATAAATAAGAAAGCTTGGACTAATTCAGAATTGTAATTCCAGTGAGAATTCTTGAAGCTGTGACTTGATATCAATTAAATGAAAGTTGAAACTCTATATTTCCAGGTAGGGGGAGCGTTACATTGCAAATGAATGGTTTATGAATGGATTTGGGGTGTTCTTTTTATGATATATATATATATATATATGATATGTGTATGAATTATTATTGAAACCTCGACTGAATGATATTTTATATTTACATATCTTCTATTACTATTAATAATATTGAGTTCCCATGAGATGTATATGTTGTAATAAATTCTATGCATGAGATGCTATAGAATATATGTGACGGATGATGATTCATGAATTTTTCATGATACATATTTATACATGAGATGCATGTGTGATGATTGAGTATGAAATATGATGTGGTTTCATGCATTCTACAAAAGACCTTGGGTGGGACTCAAGGCAAAAGACAAAAGACCTTGGGTGGGACTCAAGCCAACCTCTTGAGCGGGGCTCAGGGTTTTAGCTTGTGGCACTAACCGTTGTCACTGAGAGTGATGGTGTCACATGAGGGTGTAAATGGTTTGGTACTAGTAAAACGGCCGGATCAACTGAGAGCTGAGTTATGGCTCGGGGAGCCAGTGTTGCAATACAACTTAAAAGATTTAATAATGAATCCATTTGATTGAGCATGTGCATGCACTGATATATATGTTATTAAGAATAATATGCTGCTTATGCTGAGTTGTTTGATTTGGTTATGTTATATATATAGTTGTGAATTGGACTTTTAATCCGATTCAATAACTATTATTTGATATGCTTATGCTCACCCCCTACTTCTTGTTATTTTTACAGTGGACATACGACACAACAATGATAGATGAAGTCACTCAGCCATTTGGAGCATTATGTATTTATTGTTATTGTACATAGTGCACATAGTTATTTCGTAGAAGCCTTGGCCGGCTCCTGGGTATACCGAGTGGTTTTATTTATTTGTATATTTAAATGAGCTGGTCGGCTGTTGTAAAAATGACAGTGTATTATTTAATTCAAATTCTGTGTTGATATTTAAATTATTTGTGAAAAACTTATTTGATTTATTGAAATTTTATTTTAAAATTAAGAACGTTACAGTTATAAAGTGGTATCAGAGCGGTTCATCCCATAGGCCTGGGGAGAGGTTTGACTTTTTTAGTATATATCTTGAATGTTTAGGTATAGAGGTTATGTGGTAGTGATTGATAATTTTAGTTTAAAATATAATAAGTTTGATTATGAGCAGGAACTCATGGCAGAACAGGAAATTGGACTTGTAGCCGTAGTGAAGCGTTTGATCACTGCAATGGCTGAAAATCAAGTGAACCAAAATGCTCAGGGCAATGATGCTTTAAGGAGGTTAGATCTTTTTGAAAAACGTAATCCACCTCGGTTTAAAGGAGGTTATGATCCTAATGGAGCTTAGCTATGGATTCACGAGATGGAGAAGATTTTTCATGCACTTCAATGTTCAGAAGCTGATAAGGTAATTTTTACAGCTTATGTTTTGATAGAGGATGCTGAACATTGGTGGGAAGGTACTAGAAGACAATTTGAAGCAAATGAGATTGAAATCACTTGGGAATGATTCAAGGAAAAATTTCTGGAAAAGTATTTTCCTGATGATGTCAGGGAAAAGAAAGAAATGGAATTCCTATCTCTTACTCAAGGTAGCAAGTCAGTTGGAGAATATGCTGCAAAATTTGAAGAGTTGTCTCGCTTTCACTCACATTATGCTGATGCTATAAATGAACGGGCCAAATGTGCTAAATTTATCAATGGTCTTCGACCAGAGATAAAAGAATCTATTCGGATGCAAGAAGTTCATGAGTTTTCGGTGTTGGTTAATTGTTGTAGAATTTTTGAAGAGGACCATAAGGATAAGCTGTCAAAGGCTAGGGAGTATGATCCTATAACCTATGAGAGGAGGACTTTTGGACCTTAACTTTTTCAAAACAAGAATTTTGTAAGGAAAAGGCCATATCCTAGTCAACCACGTCGTCCTGGTGTTACATCTTTCCCTGTTTGATATCAAGCTCTACATAAAGGCTATAATGCGCCTACAAATCCTCGAGCTGTGTCTGGGAGCTATTACACACAAGCTATTTTTGAAGTTAAATGCTATAATTATGGAGGACCTCACATGCGAAAGGATTTCCCTAGTTATGTCTATTTTAAGTGCAACAAAAGAGGACATCTACTTAGGGATTGTCCAGAAATAAAGAAAGAAAATGGTGGAGGTACCAACATGGGTAATCACACTCGTGGAGGCCCTAACAATGCGATAGAAAAACCTATGACTTAAGGAAACATTTTTGCTATCAGTGGTAAGGAAGCATCCCGTCAGGATACAATGGTGGAAGGTACGTGTATCATCAATAAGACTCCTTTGACTATCATGTATGACTCTGGGGCATCTCATTCTTTTATAGCCAATGATTGTGTAGAAAGGTTGAACTTGCCTATGATTGAGTTACCTTTTCAGTTATCTGTTTGTACTCCTGGAAACCAATCCATGGTTACTTCTAAAGCTTGTTGGGAATGTCCTATTGTCATAAACGGTAGGAATTTCAAAGCTAATTGACGTGAATATTTTTACAGTCGTGATTCCGTCAAATTAGTACATTAAAATTTATTAATGTAGTACTAGGGTGTCAACCTAGGTCGTTCTCTCAAGGATCAACACAAAAATTTAGGAAAATCAAGTCTTAAACTAATTTTAAGAAACTAAAATCTAGCAAATAAAATTTATTCTTACAAACAACAGTTCAACAAACATACATTGGGGGGGTTTGTTTGATTGTCACAGAAATTTAATATAGAATACAAGAATATAGAATAAATGTGAAACAAATAACTAACAAGCGATTGATTTTCTTGAAGTATTACAATTTATTTTATCCTTGGATTCGAAAAGAATTCTATACACTTTCCTTATTATCGATATCTTACTTCAATTTGAATTAATCAACTAAGCGTCTTTTTAATTCATAATTCCTTTACTTTCATTCAATTAAAAATGAAGATTTTAATCAAGCATCCTAATTAAGCAAAAGGAGTCAAGATTTTTAAATTCTAGGAATTATTGAACATACATAGAATATCGCCTACATACATAATCTAACTTCAACGTTATGGAATTAAGCAAACCAAAACTATTAAGATTGATTTTGAAACATTCATTAAGCATGTATATTTCTTAATCTATCTTAATATAATTCTTATTCAATTCTAACTGTATAATTAAATTGATTAAGCATACAACTTAATTAAACAATATAGATATTAAATAATTAAGCTAGAATTATGAAGATATTAATAACAAGGAAATGTATTGAAAATCAAAACCTCAAAAATAACATTACATTAACCTCCAAGAAAATCAATCTAAGGGTTTTAGCCCTCCATAACTAAAACAAACTAAAAACAAGAAAGATCAAACCCGAAATAGGAGAGAAGAAATTCCTCCTAGAGGCTTTGTACCTCTGTTACTCCGAATGAATATGCTGGAGGAATGGTGTGTTTGAAGCCTTTGGCATTGGTCCTAGCAGGACGCTACGCGTCAGGGTTACGAATTTACTTCCACACTATGCGTAGTTGTGAGGCTACGCGTGAGGTTTTCTGACTCAGAATACATTATTTTCTCCAATAATTCTTCAATAATGCTTAGACGCTTGTGCTGCATGTTCCCCACTGAGATAGTGCCGTATGTCTGTAATGGATTGGCCAATATGTGTTTAATATAAATAAATCCCCCACTTCTGAAGTTGCACACAGCCTGTTAATGGGATCCTCATCACTGTTGACGCTACGCGTGAGCTCTTGAGGTCTTATGCTACGCATGGTACTGGCGCTACGCGTCAGCCCTGATGCTCAATTTCATAATTTCCCAATTGCAACCTCAATTATTCACTACAATATAAGGGAATTCAAGTAAGATTTATTATTTCCATTTAAAGATTATCACCTAATTCATTTAATATTAAATAAAGCTTGAATTATGAAAATGTGTTAAAATGCATAATATTACACAATTAGCAATGGCAAATTATACACATTTAAAGCAAGGAATTAAGGATAAATCATGCATCATCACTAATCTATTTTGCTTACCACTTTCTAATTTAGAATTTATTCTCGGATTAGATTGGTTGGCAAATAATCATGTCTTAATAGACTGTTATAATAAGACAATAGTATTCAACAAATCAATGGATTCGAATTCTAAGGATATAAGAATTGTATCTGCTAACCAAGTGAGTGCTTCATTGATAGAAGGAGCTCAAGGATTCATGATGTTACTTTCAATGAAAGGGGAATGAGAATTCTGAATAGAGGAATTGCCAGTTGTAAATGAATTCCCTGAAGTTTTTCCAGAAGATATCCTTGGGTTACCGCCTAAATGAAAAGTAGAGTTCTCCATTCACCTTATTCCTGGAGCTGAACCAATCTCAAGAGCACCATATCGGATGTCACCATTGGAATTATTAGAGCTAAAGAAACAATTGGAGGAGTTGCTAGAAAAGCAATTTATAAGACCAAGTGTATCTCCTTGGGGTGCACCAGTTTTGTTATTGAAAAAGAAAGATGGTAGTATGAGGCTGTGTGTAGACTATCGTCAACTTAATAAGGTGACAATTAAGAATAGATATCCTTTACCAAGAATAGATGATTTGATGGATCAACTTCGTGGTGCTAGAGTATTCTCTAAAATTGATTTAAAGTCTGGATATCATCAAATATGGGTGAAGAAGGAAGATGTGCCTAAAACTGCTTTTAGAACTCGTTATGGACACTATGAGTATTTGGTAATGCCTTTTGGTGTAACTAATGCTTCTGCTGTATTCATGGATTATATGAATAGGATTTTTCATCCATATTTAGATAAATTCGTGGTTGTTTTCATCGATGATATTTTGATATACTTAAAAAGTCAAGAAAAGCACGTTGAGCATCTGAAGACAGTGTTAAGAGTTTTTAGAGAAAAGCAGTTGTATGCCAAATTGTCTAAATGTGAATTTTAGCTAGAAAAAGTCAATTTTCTTGGCCATGTCATCAATCATGGAGGAATCACTATAGATCTTTCTAAAGTGGAAGCTGTGTTAAAATGGAAAAGACCAACGACTTTGACGGAGATTAGGAGTTTTTTGGGGATAGCTGGTTACTATCGAAGGTTCATTGAAGGATTTTCAAGACTAGAAAATCCATTAACTAAGCTCACAAGGAAAGGTCAACCATTTGTTTGGACGACGCAATGTGAGAATAGTTTTCAAGAACTTAAAAATCATCTCACGACTACACCTGTGTTAGTATTACCTAACCTGTACCAAGAATATGAGGTACTTTGTGATGCGTCAAAATAGGGATTAGGATGTGTGTTGATACAAGATAGAAAGGTTGTATCTTATGCATCAAGGCAACTGAGGCAACATGAAGTTAATTATCCCACTCATGATTTGGAATTAGCTGCTGTGGTTTTTGCATTAAAGATTTGGAGGCATCATCTTTATGGAGCCAAATTTGAAGTTTTTAGTGATCATAAAAGTTTAAAATACTTGTTTGATCAAAAAGAGTTGAATATAAGGAAGAGAAGATGGATGGAATTTCTGAAGGATTATGACTTTGAACTGCAGTATCATCCTGGGAAGGCAAATGTAGTGGCAGATGCATTAAGTCGTAAATCTTTGCATGTGTCTTCAATAATGATCAAGGGGTTGGAAATGATAGAACAGTTTAGGGATATGAATCTAGCCGTGGAAATGAGTTATAATAGCTATAGGCTTGGAATGTTAAGGGTAACAAATGACTTTTTGTTACAAGTTTTGGAGGCTCAACAAAAAGATGTTTTTCTACAAGAAAAGAAGGAGCTTCTAAAGTAAGGAAAAGAATTGGAATTTAAAGTTGGAACTGGTGGGATGTTGAGGTACAAAGACCGAGTTTGCATTCCAGATCAAGGAAAATTGAGAAAGGCTATTTTGGAGGAGGCTCATAAAAGTAATATGAGTATTCATCCGGGAACTACCAAAATGTATCAGGATTTGAAGAAATTATTCTAATGGCCTGGAATGAAAAAGGAAGTAGCAAAATTTTTGGCCTTATGTTTGATTTGCCAGAAAGGAAAATTAGAGCATCGAAAACCCTATGGAACACTACAATCATTGGAGGTTCCAGAGTGGAAATGGGATAGTATTTCTAAGGATTTTATGACTGCGTTACCAAGAACTTCTATAGGATATGATTCAATATGGGTAGTAGTGGATAGATTGACAAAATCTACTCATTTTATTCCCATTAATATTTGATACTCTTTGGAAAAGTTAACTCAGCTTTATATCAAAGAAATTGTAAGGTTGCATGGGATTCCTTCAAACATTATTTCTGATCGTGATCCATGCTTTACATCGCGTTTTTGGGAAAGCTTACACCATGCTTTGGGAACTAAACTTCGTTTAAGTTCAACATAGCACCCTCAAACAGATGGTCAATCTGAAAGGACAATTCAAACTCTTAAGGATTTGTTACGAGCTTGTGTGTTGGAACACAAAGGAAGTTGGGATCAAATCTTGTCATTAATTGAATTCACTTACAACAATAGTTTTCATGCAAGAATCAGCATGGCACCATTTGAAGCACTTTATGGGAGAAAATGTAGAACTCCATTGTGTTGGTTCGAGACAGGAGAAAATTTGATGATAGGTCCTAATGTGGTACAACAAACTACAGAAAAGATCAAGTTGGTTCAGGAAAAGATGAGGACAGCACAAAGCAGGCAGAAAAGTTATTATGATAAAAGGAGAAAACCTATTGAATTTCAGGAAGGTGATCATGTCTTTTTGAAGGTTACACCCACAACTAGAGTCGGTCGGGCAATAAAATCACATAAACTTACACCTAAGTTTATTGGCCCTTATCAGATCCTAAAGAGAGTTGGTTCTCTTGCATATCAAATTGCCATGCCACCTTTTCTGTCAAACGTTCATAATGTCTTTGATGTATCTCAGCTATGTAAATATATTCCTGATCCTTCACATGTTATTGAGCCTGACAATATCCAAGTTAAGAATAATCTCACATATGATGCATCACCTATCAAAATAACCAACA
The DNA here is from genome assembly GCA_037962975.1 of Clitoria ternatea. NCBI lineage: Eukaryota > Viridiplantae > Streptophyta > Magnoliopsida > Fabales > Fabaceae > Clitoria > Clitoria ternatea. The sequence continues at coordinate 247,235,798 of CM075672.1, read as the reverse complement.
GAAGAATAAAACAACTAAGAAGAATGGAAATTCCTCTAGTGAAGGTTATCTGGAGTAGAATACGAGATGAGGATGCTACATGGGAATTAGAATCTAAAATGAGAAAATCTTATCCTCACCTTTTTCTTTAAGGTATGTAAATTTCGAGGACGAAATTTTTCTTAGGGGGGTAGAATTGTAACATTCTATACTTTTATTATATTTTTTTTATATAAAAGGATAAAATTGTAAAGAAAATTATAATTTAATTTTTTGGAAAAATTAGCTTAAGGTTCTTTAGAACACAATTTATAGGATTTTATGGGAATTTTTAGATATTTTTAGAGATAAGTGAAAATAGTCCAAGATAGAGCCGGTTTGGTCTAAACCAGTATAGAAAATGTTATCAAAAAATTATGAAACTTGATAGGGAATTTAAATTCATGCATGTGAGTTTAAGTTTAAAATTTCATAAAGTTTAGAGATCGTTTGGTTAGAAAAGTAAACCGATGAACTTATAAAAACGGGTATTTAAACATTTAGTAATTGAGATATTTAGTGTAAAAGAAATTCCTAAAAAATTATATTTATTTTACTAAGTACATTTTGAGTGTTCATAACAAAATTTTAAGTATAAAATTCATCTCATAAAAATACTCAACAATATTTTATTATAAGATTAGGATAAGATCAAGTTTATTATTAAAATTTAAATCAAAAAAATGAATTTTTCCTCCTATATATGTACGTGACCAGCACTTTCACTTACGAACTTCACCGTCACTTTCTCTCTGCCTCAGGTACACACGTTGCTTTCCTTAGCTTCTTTCAAATTTTATTTTTTATTTTTTTAATGTCATTTGTTTAATGTATTAAGTATTTCTTTTCTATATCTTAAATTATTATTATTATTATAACATTGCTGAATGTTATATATATAATAGTATTTAGTTTTTTTGTTGTTGTTTATTTAATTTGTTTGTTTCTTTATTTATTTATTTGGTTAGTTAATTGTTTAATTATTTAATTAATTGTATGTTTAATTATCTAATTATTTAAAATATTTATTCAATTGTTCATTTAATTGTTTAACTATTTATTTATTTATTTATTTTGCTCATTTATTTACTTTGTCATTTTTTTATTATTCTATATTATTATATTTATTATTTTGTTATTTTTTAAATTATAAATTCTGTTTTTAATTGATTTGTATATATTTTTTATTATTTATTTATTTGATTATTTATTTATTTATTTGTTTGTTTAATCATTTATGTAAATGCTTATTTACTTGTTTATTTAATTAATTATTTGTTTATTTAATTTCTCAATTGTTTATTTATTTATTTATTTATTTATTTATTTATTTATTTATTTACCTATTTTTTTTATTTAGTTATCTTTATTATTCTGTATTATTACTTTATTTACCATTTATTTATTTATTTATTTATTTATTATTGTTTATTATCTGCTTATTCAATTAATTATTTATTTGTTCATTTATTTATTAATTTATTTATTTAAATATCAATTTATTTATTTATTTTATTTATTTCTATAATTGTTGTTCATCTATAATTTAGTCTTTTTATTTTTTTTATTCATTTATCTAACTAGTTAATTTATAGTGATCTATTAATTATCAATTCATTCATTCAATTTTTTTTTTATTTCCTTACTTACTTATTTGAACTATTCTTATTGTTATATATTTATTAGTTATGTTACAATGTTTATTCAATTATTATTTAGTTAATTATTTACTTTATTCTTGGATCATTTATTTAATTATTATCTTTCCATAATTTTAAAATGGATGTTTAATAATTATTATAAACTTTTTAAATTTATGGTAATACCATTTTTAGTATGATTGTATCAAAATTTTTCTCTTTATTAATATCGTTATATTAAGTGCCAAATAAAAAAAAAGTATAATAAAAGATGAACTAAACACTGATCATAAGAACCTATGTGTTTAGGTTAACTTCAAAAGATTCTCTTGGAAACAAGTTTCTCAGGTAAAGGGAGGGTGAGATAGGAATTTACTAAATATAAGACATGTTAAATAATAATATAAGACATGTTAAATAATATAAGAGACTCCCTGACCCTCTTAATATTTATTTCAGTTATTATTTTTATGTCTTTACTTATTTACAATTATTATTTATATATCATACCTTGCTATTTTTATATTTTTATAATGAGAATTTATAATTGTTAGACTATGTTAAGTTTGATGTTTGAATCAAAAACACATATTTAATATGATTGTATTATACTGTCTGGGAATTTTCTGAGTGTAACAGGTCAATGACAAATTTTAGGAATATTCAATTTACAGAGGAAACTCTGCCAAAATTTTGACAAATTTTATGAACAAGAATGGAAAGTATTTTCTAAAAGTTTGAGTTAATTAAGTATGAGACATGCATCATATAACAAGTGAAAGACAAGAATGTTTTGGGAGATACAGTTATAATCTGAGAAATGCATTAGGGATGGTTCAATAGCGAACCTTGGGATGGGAGGGTGTGAAGAGAGGCCTAGGAGACCTGGGGTCACTCCCTAGTGTCGGGTAAATTCACAACAAACTCTTGCCAATCTGACTAGGCCCTAAGTGCATATTGTGGTCAGTGGAGCTGTTCCTTAGCCATATTGGCAAATTATCATAAAACAGTATCAACTCCTGACTGCTCCCAATAAAAGAAGATTTAAGGGCCCACATGCATTGCATCTTCATCGTTCATAAAAGAATTGATAAAATATTTATTAATTTAAATTAAGAACTGTTAGTCATCTTTACATTTCTATTTCATGCTGGAAAATAACATGTATGAAGAAATTCTTACTAAACTTTACTGTTTGTAAAAAAATCTATTATTTATATGTGTCTTGTATAATATTGGTATGTTCTGTTTCTCACCCTTTTTCTTCCTTGTTTACATTAAATGGGATATGAACTGATCAGAGAGCCATTCTGGGCGATGATAACCAGCCCATATTGCAGATATTAGAATAAGGCCAAGACAGCCGAACCCAGGTCGTTAGAGACATTACTGGATGGGTCACGTTCACGTATACCATGGGATTGTCACGGTGCGATTGTCCCAGGCTATTTTAGGAGTACCTGACCCCGTAGGAGCTCTCACTATTACCTTTAGAGCTAGGTTTGTATTGGATCTTCGTGATGTGGACCCCTTCTTCCTTATTATTCCACTGCCCCCACCCCCGCCAACTGATGAAGAAGATATGGAGGGAGCTTCATCTGGAAGTGACTCCACTATAGAGGACACCTAGTTACCTATAGTTAACCCAGTAGGACGTTATGGGTAGTTTGATGACTCCAACTGTACTTGAGGGTTGAGTAGTCTTTTAGTATACTATTTAGCTACTCACATGTTTTGGAGTTTCTTTTTGTCATTAGCTAGCGTCTGACTCTTAGGGTTACTGCTAATCTGAAACTATATTTTGTAATCAAAAATCAAAATCATGTACAGTTATATAAATATCTATAAAAATGTTTATATAGCAGAGTATTTTAGATATATGTAATTTTAATTTTTATTATTTATTTATTTAAATTTTGGTAGTTATTTAGGGATGTTATATCATCCGCTTTTCAGTAATGAACGACTCTCCCCATAAACCAATATGAGACCTTTCCTGTGTGCTTTGTCCTCAATCATACACTTCCCGAGAACTTCCCAGGAGGTCACCCATCCTAAAATATTTACAAGTTAAGCACGCTTAACCTTGGAGTCCTTAAGTGATGGACCACCAAAAAGGCAAATACATTTGTTGGTATAGGTAGTACGAATTAATTCCTTTAAGCTATCATTGGCTGTATAGTCCCATACTTATACATTCTTTGGATCCCTCTCATTCTGGTATGTATTCGATTCATTCATGTATCCCTCGTCTGTTGAGACGCCCCCAAAATAGGGGTAACTTTTTCGCGTTTTTATAAATCATAATTCAAAGGAAAGGAAATAAGTGATGAAGCTGATGACACAACACCTGGATCTATGATAGACCACTCCCATATATGAAGAAGATATGAGAGGGTACTTAAAAATATGGTTTAATAATAATTCTTCAATTAAAAACAGCGGAAGAATTAATTAAATTAATTGTTACGAAAATAAAATTTAAGAAGAGGACTTCATGAAGTTCCATGAGCCATAAAGAGTTTAGGATCCCATTAGAAATAATGTATTAATGCCATTTATTAAATAGGAAATGTAAACAATTGAAAATGAAAGGAAATGGGTATCAGGGTGATACTCGCTCAAGCGAGAACCCTTCCGCTTGAGCGAGACAGCGTAATAACGCTTGGGCGAGTAGAGAAAGAGCTAAGCGAAAGAGAGTATAAGCATCAGGGGTCGATCTCGCTTGAGCAAGCTTGGCCTCGCTTGAGCGAGATGCGAAAGGGACCCCTAAGCGAAACAGCGAAACACTTGAGCGAAGGAGGAGGTAAGCATCAGGTACCAATCTCGCTTGAGCGGATCATGACTCGCTTGAGCGAGATTGTTCCAGAAGCGTTATTAACTCTCTGGTCGATTTTCGCTTGGGCGAGACACCCCTCGCCTAGGCAAAAATCGTCCAGTATCAAATTTGTGCCCTCCTCGCTTGAGCGACCATCCAACCGCCTGAGCAAAAATCGTCCAGAGGCTAACCTCTGATTCTATGACAATTTCGCTTGGGCGACACATACCCCCGCTCGGGCGAAAAAGGTCCAGAAGCGACCCCTGATTCTATCAACAATAGCGAATTCAGGCCAGAAGCGTATCCCCTGTTTCACAACAATCTCGCTCGAGCGAGATTCTCACTCGCTTGAGCGAGTTTTGCAGAACTTAGGCAGAAAACGTGAAATTGCATTCCTAACACACAACCTACCATACCAAAACTCAATCTACTGCAACTTATTTAATTCCTAGATGATTTACACATTGTATGATACCTTTGGAACCTGCCTTATTCACCATTAACTATTAAAATCCATTCTAATTCATGGAATTATAGGGAATCCAACACACCAATTCATATAATCAACAAAACCCAAATCTTTGCATAACTCTCATTCTTTCATAAAATTGGGCAACATTTAACATGCTTTATAAAGTGGTAGAAATACACATACACACATTCACACATCCATTCATTAAGTTCAACATCATCAAGCATCACAATTTTGTTCTTTACATCATTTAGGTTATGAATGAAAATTGGCCTTACACACATATCCAATTTTCTCCCATGACCTCCAAAATCATCAACTATTACAAAATTGAGTACATACACACCATATACTCCACAAAAGAAATTCATGTCGGCCAAGGCTTACACATTCCCATTCCATATTTACCTTCTTCAAACTCGGCCTCCAAAATGGTAGGATTTAAGTCATACCTACATCAACTTTAAAAATAGCAACGAGGAGGTGAGCAACATAATCCAAATGAATTAAAGTCATACATTATGATGAAATACATGTATACTTGTTCATATAACATATCTTACATAACATCACACATCATTTATAAGCATATCTCATAAAATCAAGTACATGTCTACAATTTCATTCATTTGGTTCACCACATACAAACATAGGGTTAGCATTCACTCTCTTCCCTTTCAATTCTCATCCATCCCTCGCCACTATGGGCTTTCAACTAGGTATATCTTTAGCTATATGCAAATGCTCTTAAAGCTAATGCATATGCACAAGAATTTCTCATCAAACAATACGGATCCGACTGTGGGAAATACAACATTAATTCAATTATGGGAAAAGCATAGGTGTGCTACTATGCCCCTACTGCAGTAGAAAAATTGTGTACACATATATCTCAATTTATGCATGCTTACACCATCATAATTTTACTGGTACCAAACTGCTATCGCCCATCTGTAGCACTAGTCACCCCGTGACTTGCGGATCAACATTGTGGCCTCAATTACCATAAGTGCTACGGGCCCCTCCCGAACACACATCGAGAGAGCCGTGTCCCGTCGGACACCGAGGTAAACTCGCTCACCATAGAGTCGCCCACCCATTGGGCCCGCCACATAGGGTGCCTCGTCACCAAACTATGGACAACTTCGTGACTCACAGACCGAGCCACAGGGGAAAAACCATATTACGCTCATGCACTGAGCCGCCCTCCCAGTGGGCCCGCCTAGTGGAGCCCCCTAATATTCCACATAGACAGCTATGATATTCCATGGATGCAATGCAAATGCAAGTCAAATGCATCCTCACACTGTGCATCCTAGATGTCACTCCACATAAAATCATTCACCATCACTTAGTGGATTTTAATATTTTCATCATCCTCAATCATCACCAATTCTCTTTACATTTCATACATATTAAGAGTTAGTGGCATACACATTCATCAATTCAAACATACATCTTCAGAATATTTTTCCTCATGGATTTCAATTCATACATGGTTTTAAACCACCATCACATCTCATTATCATAAACTCATTACAACATCATATCCATTATCCCAAACACATGCCACACAACAATAATCATTCTAAATGCATTCAAATCATAACATCATCACATCATCCATTCAAACAATCATCAACATAATCATATATACATATTTTCACATCATCAATGGATGAAATCATGCATTTAGAGTAATTACCCCCTCCTACCTGAAGTGAAGTAGTGATCAATGCGGTTTGACGTTTCCGCCTCATCGATGGGGTCACTTCCTACATCACAATACATTACATAATCAATTTTCTATTTACCCACTAAGACTCAAATACTTATATATTTCAATAACTTGATGTTTATATTATTTTAACTCTCAAACCTCTTTTATTTCATTTTCATCCACCATAACCACCATGGGTTAGGTGCCACCATATATTGTTATGCACTCTAGAACCAAACCCTTTCATGGGTTTCTCCATCAATGACTTCCACCAACAAAATACCATCACCAATGACCCTTATTCATCATAACCCATATTTATTGTCAACAATAAATGCTCATCTACCTCCATTATACATTTCCCCCAAATTTATGAAGCTAGGGTTTTATAAAATTCCAACAACCATCATAAATACTCTTCTCCTTCCAACCATAAATGCATCCACTTTCATTACTTCCCAAAGAAATCTTATTCTCATAAAAACCCACCTTAAAACTCATGCATTAAATGCTCTCTATATACTTCTATGTTCATGCATGACTCTCCCAAGTCACAACACTACATAATACCAATATCAACCTATCCAAAAATGGTGAAAAGAGCTTGCCTTACACCCAAAACAAAAATGGGCTTCCAAGAAGAGGAGGATGGCTACGAAAATGGGGAAAGAAAAGGAAGAAGGATTCAGCTTCAATAATCTCCTTCCTAGTTCCTTGAAGACGAAAATGAGAGGGGAAGTTCACCACTCAAGCTAGGGCTTAGAAAGAAGAGGAGGGAATGAAGAAGATGATGATGAAGAGGAGAAGAAGTGAAGTGCATATGCCCAACAACTTCAGCAATCACACGTGAATAGGAAAGGAAAAATTGGGGTTTTCAATTTATTTTAAATCCCATTTATTAAAACTCCATCGTTTTATAACTAACAGGTTCTCAGTTCGGCTTAATACTTTATCTGAAAATTATTCCGAATACACATTCAGACTCCCAATGATAGTGATGGATTCAATACTTATAATAAAATTTTTTATTTTTAAATTAACTTATCAACCAATTAAAATTTTAACTTGAGTAAGAATTTATAGAACCAATGAATGTCTTAAGTTAGAAAGAAACAATCACCCGCTCCATAATGATGTTTAGTAAGGATTATCATTTTTTGTAATTAACCACAAATTTCTAATGAATAAGTTAACGAATGACATGTTACTGTCATTTAATACGATCAACAAATATTCATAAATAGAAGAGAATGACAAAACTGCTCGGTTAGTACATGTTTCTATTTGGGCTAACATTATTTTCTATTTAAACTTTCACTAATTAATACTTGTATTAGATTAGAGAGACTTTATCCCTTTTTTAATATTTTTTTATCAACAAAATGTTGGTTATTTTTTTATTAGCAAAAGAAATATATTAAATAAGGGTATAAGGGGTATCCTAACCCATGTAAAAAAATGTTACTCACAACCCTAATAAGCATAAAAGAGGCTCCCTGTACCATTCTACATAACTTGTAAAAAATCCATTCATTTGAAACCTTAACTAAGCCCAGAACCTATATTGAACCAATTTAAACATCTTCTCAATATCCATATTCCCTTCCTGAAAAATTATGTTGTTCCTTGTATCTCAAATAATCCAAATAACAACAAACTACATCACAACTAAACCAAGTTTAGTTCAATCGTAATTTTCCTTAACACAATAATGTAAAATAAAAGAAAACCCTAACCAGTTAAAGCACCTCTACCATAGAGAAAAGATACGTTGCATGAAAAAATAAGTGAGAGCAGGTCTCCTACATTCTCCACAAAAGACACAAAAACAGAAGAATCATCAAGCATAACCCCACGTAAAACTAAATTACTTTTAGTTTGAAGACGATTAAGTAATAATCTCCAGCCAGAGGTTCCCACTTTTAGAGGCACAACATTATTCCAAAAGAACCCACAAAATATGAATCCCATAAATTAGATTGCTGAAACAATACATTGTAAGCAAATTTCAGAGAGAACTGACTAGAGGAATTTTTTGACCATATCTAAGAATCAGGCACATCCACATGCAAACTAGTAAAGCTTCCAAGATCAATAAGTAAAGAGGACAACAATTCACTTTCATAGACAAAATCATCCCCTATGCCATTTTAGATCCCAGACCCATTCACGATCCACCCACACGCCCATATCCACAATAGAATCATATGTTGTTGTGAAGAGATTAAAAACAACTCATGATACCTGGATTTTAACACTGTGTCCCCTAACCAACAGTCTGACCAAAATTTTGTTTTCACCCTATCACTCACCACTCTCCTCACTCTAGACCGAAACCACTCAAACTTATCAAACACTTTCAGAAAACTCCCTAAATCCCTCTGTAACATCCCATTTTCTACTCAAACAGAAAATAGATATTATCTCTTTAATGAGAAAATACTTATTATTAGTTAGTTGATTATTAACTAATTAATATTTTTATGAAGTTTTGGTACTTATATTTAATTATTTTGTTAAAATAATAATAATAATAAATAATATATGTGTATTTTGAATGAGGATTTTAGAATTGTTAGCCAAGGCCTCGATACTCAAGAGGGGGGTGAATTGAGTATTTCAAATTTTCACGCGGAATCCCTTTCAAAATGATTAGTAGTACACAAATGATGCAAGATAAAAGATATGATAATTATGAAGCACATTTCATACTAGAATATCTTGAGTTGAATAGACCATATTCAAGAATTGATTTTGATAAGTAAAGCAAGTTATTCGTTTAGGTAATTCTTGAAACACTTAGCATGCAATAATTAATTTCAATATAAGTATAACTTGAACAACTTCTAATAAATTAATTAAAAGTATGATAGTTTTACCAATTTGTTAACACCAATATTTTTCTTCCTCAATAATTAAATCCAACAATGTTTAAGTCAATTGGTTCAAGGATTCAATTTTACCAAACCAATTTGATATAAGTATTTAGGCATGCAAATTAAGTTCATAATAATAAAGAGTTTAAGGGAAGAGAGAATGTGCAAACCGATATAACGAGTTCCACCACCCCGGTGTACGTCTCGCCTTCAAGCAACCCACTTGAAGGATTTCCACTATTGAGAATTTGAGATTACAAGCTTTGAGCAATTGTCTCCTAGTGTCCCACACTCAAGAACCCAATCTTCACAAGCAAAGGGCAACCCACCCAATCTCACAATCTCTCAATACCCAAAGGTTGAACCCCAATCTTTATGACCACTCAACCTAGAGTGAATACCTTGGTGTTTATGGTGTTTGGTTTACAATCAAATAACTCTCTCAATAGAGTGGATACACAACTTAAAGCTCACACAAAAATAATAACTCTCAAAGAGAGGATATATAAATTTAGCTCACTTAAAATCTTTTCTCTCTAACTTTTAAATAACTCACTAAGAGAATATGCCAATATAGAACAAGAGAGAATAAGTAGAAGAGCAAGAGAATGAAGGAAGAAGAAACTAATGGAATTGCTTCAATGGTTTGGGACATTTTGCTTCTTCAATTTCCTCTCTATTTATAGCCCCAGCAACATGGAATTTTCAATTAAATTATTCCCTTTGATCCATAAATTGCGTAATGGGACTTGCTTTTGTCTTCTTAATGGAGCATTATTCATGAAATGCGATCTGAGGCTCCCAATTTGTGATTCCAGGTTGTAACGCGTTTTAACTGAATGTTCCAGAACCATTTGAACTGAATGAATCAATTCATTTCACAAAAGAATCGATTCATTTAGTGTTTCTGTTCAATTTTTAGCGCATGAATCGATTCAAGGTAGGGAGGAATCGATTCAATCATGTAAAATGAAATCCTGGGTGTAATTTAAACGCATAAATCGATTCAGTTGATGAGGGAATCGATTCAAGTATTCATTTTGCATATTCTGGGCCAAACTAAAACACATGAATCGATTCAACTGCTTGGTGAATCGATTCATCATGCTGTTCCTTCATTTTTGCATATTGTTTTATCCTTTTGACATGTACTTGCATATGGTTTTGTTTTTTTGGTCCTTAGGCACTTTGATGATTGTTCTTCACTTGTTTTAGACCTCTATAAAGGCCTTGAATCATCTCTTTGGAGTTCATTAATTTTCCTTCATCAAACATAATTATTTCATCCTTGATCTTGATCCTTCATTTGTTGTGTCATTATCAAAACCTACATCAACATAAAAATACAAGAATGACTTAATTAGTATTCATTGATTAAAAAAATTATATTAAGAATTTTGAATATATTTATTATTCACAACTTTTATTTTATGTTTTTATATTTATGTTTTTACATATTTATGATTTAACTCTTATTAGAATTTTAAAATAAAATTTTGAAGGCTTTAGAACTTTTTAATCTGCATATTATTTATGATTTTTTAGAATTTTTTGAAAATTTGAAAATATTTTAATAAAAAAATATATTTTAAATCATTTTATATTTCTATAAAGTACTTAAAATTAAAAATATTTATAAGAAAGTGAAGTTAAATTATAAGAAAATTTTTTAAGATCTATTTCAAGTAGACTTATCTAAAAATGATCAGTTTGAGTAAAACTTTGATTTTTATCAATCATAAAAAAATAAAAAATGTACTAATAAATTTTTATTAACAGAAAATTTTAGATTTTTAAAATTTAAACTTTATATTACTTATTATAAAATTAGTAAGGTCTGATATAATATCGCTAAATTTTAAAAAGAACTGATTTTGAATATTTAAAATATACCGAGTGAATGGTTACTATTTAGCTTAATAATTCAGCCGACATTTACTATGCAAAACACTGTGTATGAACAAAAATTTTAAATGTTGCTCAGTAACCAAGAATGAAATTTTCAAAATTGTACAGTACTTTTATAATAAAATAATGAAATGTACAGTAAAATTTTTTTCTTATAAATAGCGAAGGATCGAACGAAGGAAATTTATATTTTCAGATTAAATTTTCTTAATATAGTAGCATTAGAGAGATAGTGGTAGGAGTCAGAGAGAGAAATAATTTTTTTGGAAGGAGGTTCTGCCAAAATTATAAGGTAAGAATAACTCTCTTTTATATTTTTTAGGTTTATTTTCATATCGTTTTAGAAATCTATTATTATACAAGATATAATATTATTTTAAGTTACTATTCTAAATAGTAAATTACTATTCAAATAGTAAATCACTATTTACTATTACTATTTACCTTTACTCTTCGTATTTTACTATTTGTTGTTACTATTTACATTTTACTATTTACCTTTACTATTTACCATTACTATTTATGTTTTACTATTTACCATTACTATTCATGTTTTACTATTTACCATTACTATTCATGTTTTACTATTTACTGTTACTATTCATGTTTTATTATTTACTATTACTATTCACTATAACTATTTAAAATTTACTATTTTTTGTTACTATGCATAATTACTATTTACCATTTCTGTTTTAAATAGTAACCTTAGTTTTCATCTTATGTCTATTCTGAAGTAATTTGGTATTAATATTTTTTTAGAAATCAAAGGCGCAGAGTGTAACATCTTGGTTTAAATTTAATTACCGACTCGGATTAGTGGCTGATTAATATTAATTGCCGATTAAGCTAATGGCTGAATAGTAATAATAATGCCAGGAAAATGACGCATGTGCCTTCTTGGTGGTAAAAAAGGGCTTCGGTTCTCTCTCACTCATTATTATTCACGCTGTTGGGAAAAGACTTAGAGAGCTGAACATTTCTTCCTGGTGCATGCAACCAGCCTTCTTCTCTGCTATTTCTTCGTCTTCTTCTCCTTCTTCTTCTTCCCCTCGAAAACTGTCAGAGTCTCGTTGGGAAGTCTGTAGCGTGGGGTATCTTGGAGTTGTGGAAGTACTCTATTGTACTGTGAGGCGGATCTGCTTTAAGGAGAAGACGGCGTTGGATGACTGGAAGTCTGGAAGTCCTCCATTGTTGGTAAGGATTGGACTGTTCGAGTGTGGGAGCAGCTTTTGGAATCCCCCACTGGACCGAGTGAGGGGACAGTGTTGTGCCTTGGAGGCTTGGAACTCCCCACTGTCTTGCATGTAGAGCATGGAGTGTCATGGAGGCAGAGCTGTTCGAGAGTGTGAGTGGCTCAGTGTTCCTCCAGAGCTGAGTGCCATGGTGGATGACTGAATCGAGTCGTTCTGTTGAGAACAAGTAACCAATGGAGCGATCGGAGAGCAACCAATCGGAGTTGAGAGCTCGAGGAGCTTCTAGAATCTTCATTCCAGGTAGGGGGCTGATTTACATCTCAAATGCATGGTTTATGGATGGGTTCCGGGTGAAATTTTTATTGTGTTGTGTTATACCTGAAATGTGTTGATTGGTGTGTTGTGGTTGAGTGATAGTTTATGAAACACCCGAATTTGTGATAGCTATGAGTTGTGCAGTGTATGTTGATTTTCGTCCATAAGATGCATGTTGATAATCATGAGAATGTTGTGCGAATACCGATTGCATATGCTGTGAAATAGTTGGGTCTGTTTTATACTAAAATGCATGTTGCTGAAATCGTGTATGCCGAGTGCTCATAGCGTGAAACGCCCACTATATGATTGTATATGGAATTGTATATGAAGTATGTTGTTTGAAATGAAAATGCCGAGTGCATACAACGTTGGATGCTGATGATTATAATCATATGCATGTGATTCACCATTGAAATGCCGAGTGCATACAGCGTGGGATGCTTAATATAGAAATGGTAATCAAATGAATATGTATGAGATACAAAGAAAGACCTTGGGTTGGACTCAAGGCAATGCCGAGTGCATTAGCATTGGACGCTTGATGAATAAGACCGTATACATCTGATTCGCCATTGGAAATGCTGAAAGCATATAGCATGGGATGCTTAATACAGAATTGGCAATCAGATGAATACGTGTGAAATATAATAAAAGACCTTGGGTTGGACTCAAGGCAATGCCGAGTGCATTAGCGTTGGACGCTTGATGAAAGACCTTGGGTTGAACTCAAGGCAAGCCTACCGAGTTGGACTCGGGGATGCCCGTAACACTTCCGTTGTCGCTTGGAGTGACTGTGTTACATGAGAGGGCAAACGGTTTGGTACCAGTAAAACGGCCGGATCAGCTTGGAGCTGAGAAAAGGCTTGGAGCCTATGTTGCAACAATAAAAATTAATAATGAATAATCGGATCCGATTGAATGGAATCTGTGCAAACTTATAACTGTTGTTGAGCTCAACGTGAATTGTATATGTGTAATGTTATTGATAATAACATGAATAATATAGTCTTGAATTGACTTGAGTGAATTCCGACTGGATGGATGTATATATATACTGATACTGTTGTCGAGTGCAATACGATGGTATGGTTGTGGTATATATTGTTGTGAATAATATGAATTACAGAGCCATGTATGAATTGAATAATTCTGATCGGATAATGTTGTGTGAATATCCATATTGAATGGCAGTGTATGTTATTGTGGATTGAGATATGTAATTTGCATGATGGAGACTTTGAGGATTAATCCGAGTCAATAACTGTCATTTAATATGTAAATGCTCACCCCTACTATGGCTATATTTTCAGTATATGTAGGTCGGACTGGTGAATGACGAGAGGTCCTCAAAGTCCGAGTGTTGATCATTCATATTGCTGTAGTGTACATATTGTACCTATTGTGTATAGCTATTATAAAGCCTTGGCTGGCTCTCATGTAATCCGTTCATTTGAACATATTTATTTATATGGATTGACTATCAGAGTTATGACCAAGAATACATACATACATATATATATATATATATATATATATATATTTTATGTTGATATCATGCTATTTGTATGGACTGGGAAGTGGTGTCGAAAGATTAATGTTAAGATAATAAGTTTCCGAGTGGAATATAGCTATGAGAGCCTTTTCCGAGTGAGGCTTTAGCGAGTGGGCCTTTTTCTGAGTGTTGAAGGCTTAAAATGGTTCCGAGAGAAATGTCTACGAAGGGACTTCTTCCGAGGGAAGAATAGTCCTGATGTCGAGTGAAATATAGCTGGGATAACCTCTTCCGAGGGAAGAAAGGTTTAATACTCCCGAGTGAGAATTAACCGAAGTAAGAACGGTTAAAATGGTTCCTAGTGAATAAGGTTGTATATTCCGAGTGAATAAGGTGGTATATTCTGAGTGAATAAGGTTGTGTATTCTGAGTGAAGAGGGGTTAGAGTAATTCCGAGTGGAACTTGATTAAGGAGATCATTTTCGAGGGATGGAAGGTCAAGGTATTTGCCGAGTGGAACCTAGTCGATGGAATTCTTCCGAGTGAGACATACTATATAGACTCCGAGTGGATGAGGTTATAAAATCTTTAAGTGAGACTTGATCTAATAAGGTGTTTTCTGAGTGAGGAAGATTAAAATATGCCGAGTGAAGAATGTGTAATACGCTTCTGAGTGAATTGAGGTTGAAATACACCGAGTAGTGTTTGACTGGGGAAATATTTCGGGTGAGGGAAGGTTTATAGATTCCGAGTGGAATAACCGAGGGAAACATTTCCCGAGTGGAGATTAAGACGCTTCCGAATAAAGCATGTCTGTGACCTTCTTGAATAAAAATAAGGATCTGGCTAAGAGTTTACCGGGTGAAGCATGACCCGAAGGGGACCGTCCCCGAGTGAACGTGGTCCCGATTCCGAGTGACGGAATTCCTGAGTGAATGGATCCTCTTCAGCGAACAAGGATTTGCTCCAGCGAATGAAGCTCGCTCAAGCGACTTCTGCTGCCTTTTGTTTAACCGAAACTGGGTCTTGTCAATGTGTGGCATCCTGACCCGGTCTTCTCTTACCTCTGATCGGTTTTCTGCTTCCCTTGCCTTCAGTTCATTTTATTTATCCCGACTCCTGTTCTGAATTTTGGAAAAAATTTCCTTGTCTCGGATTTACTTTTATTTAAGTCGGGTTGTTTCATTTTGGTATCAGAGCAGACTTAAAAGGTCCAAGGCCAAGGTATGCTTACTGTGAGTAAGCGGTTGTATGCAATATGACCCATTGTCATCATTACTTTTGATATTCTATTGAATTTGATATGTGTTTAACCCTGATTTGTGTGGCTATATGCCTATGAGTTTTGTTTGAGGATGGAGACAACAGGTACTATCATTGGTACATTATTTTGGGGGTAGAAGATTTGTTACTACCTTGGTCCGATTATTTATGAAATGCTTATAGGTTATTCTAAGCCTAGGTCGGTTAAAAAGAGATAAAAGCGAGGGATGTTGAGACCTTCATATGTATTGAAGCTAAATTAGTTGGTTCGGTCTCTTGTGTAAGCCATGCTAGTGGTTGATAGCCGAGGCATGCCTGTTGAACAAATGGAACTCATATGTTTGAATTAATTAAATGAATGATAATGAAGGAATCCCCTAGTGGGGTGTCTTCAAATTCAAATGATCGGTTGTGCCATTTGTAAGGGATGAGTTTTATATCCTTTGGCACAAGAACCCTATATGATATATGAGATAAGTGATTAACTGTGAGATCGGATACGTGTTAGATTGGGGTCGTGTCTCGGCCTTTGATGTGTGAAAACCGAGTGAATAATTGATTTAGTAGTGACCCTGGGATTTTTGAGTCGGATGATCTGTCAAACCTTATGGTTAGTTGAGCCGGTAAAGTGATTTTGTAATAAATCATTGAGGCTTAAACCGTCATAAGAAGGAATGCAAATGATAAATATGGTACCTGATAGATGGTGAATGGTAAGGTTGAATTCAAGGTACGCTTTGGTATTGATTATGGTGATGATAGAGACAATATGATGATGATGATTGCACGTCCAACCGGTGGATTATGTTTATGATTAGTGAAAAGGTTCACCGATGAAGAAACCTGTTATGTGATTAAAATTTTTATTGAAGCCTAGAGTTGCATGTTGCTGGGATAGCCATGTATGAATTGAATAATTTTGATCGAATGATGTTGTGTGAATGTCCATATTGAATGGCAGTGTATGTTATTTTGGATTGAGATATATAACTTGCATGATGGAGACTTTGAGGATTAATCCGAGTCAATAACTGTCATTTAATATGTAAATGCTCACCCCTACTGTGGCTATATTTTCAGTATATGTAGGTCGGACTGGTGAATGACGAGAGGTCCTTAAAGTCCGAGTGATGAGCATTCATACTGCTGTAGTTTACATATTGTACCTATTGTGTATAGCTATTATAAAGCCTTGGCCGGCTCTCATGTAATCCGTTCATTTGAACATATTTATTTATATGGATTGACTATCAGAGTTGTGACCAAGAATACATATATATATATATATATATTATGTTGATATCATGCTATTTGTATAGACTGGGAAGTGGTGTCGAAAGATTAATGTTAAGATAATAAGTTTCCGAGTGGAATATAGCTATGAGAGCCTTTTCCGAGTGAGGCTTTAGCGAGTGGGCCTTTTTCCGAGTGTTGAAGGCTTAAAATGGTTCCGAGAGAAATGTCTACGAAGGGACTTCTTCCGAGGGAAGAATAGTCTTGATGTCGAGTGAAATATAGCTGGGATAACCTCTTCCGAGGGAAGAAAGGTTTAATACTCCCGAGTGAGAATTAACCGAAGTAAGAACGGTTAAAATGGTTCCGAGTGAATAAGGTTGTATATTCCGAGTGAATAAGGTGGTATATTCTGAGTGAATAAGGTTGTGTATTCCGAGTGAAGAGGGGTTAGAGTAATTCCGAGTGGAACTTGATTAAGGAGATCATTTTCGAGGGATGGAAGGTCAAGGTATTTGCCGAGTGGAACCTAGTCGATGGAATTCTTTCGAGTGAGACATACTATATAGACTCCGAGTGGATGAGGTTATAAAATCTTTAAGTGAGACTTGATCTAATAAGGTGTTTTCTGAGTGAGGAAGATTAAAATATGTCGAGTGAAGAATGTGTAATACGCTTCTGAGTGAATTGAGGTTGAAATACACCGAGTAGTGTTTGACTGGGGAAATATTTCGGGTGAGGGAAGGTTTATAGATTCCGAGTGGAATAACCGAGGGAAACATTTCCCGAGTGGAGATTAAGACGCTTCCGAATAAAGCATGTCTGTGACCTTCTTGAATAAAAATAAGGATCTGGCTAAGAGTTTACCGGGTGAAGCATGACCCGAAGGGGACCGTCCCCGAGTGAACGTGGTCCCGATTCCGAGTGACGGAATTCCTGAGTGAATGGATCCTCTTCAGCGAACAAGGATTTGCTCCAGCGAATGAAGCTCGCTCAAGCGACTTCTGCTGCCTTTTGTTTAACCGAAACTGGGTCTTGTCAATGTGTGGCATCTGACCCGGTCTTCTCTTACCTCTGATCGGTTTTCTGCTTCCTTTGCCTTTAGTTCGTTTTATTTATCCCAACTCCTGTTCTGAATTTTGGAAAAAATTTCCTTGTCTCAGATTTACTTTTATTTAAGTCGGGTTGTTTCACAGAGCGAACTCACTTTTGGTAGCAAATCAAGGTGAGGAGGAGTGAGATAAGAATATAATATAAAAAGACATAAGATTAAAGTGAGGAGTCCCCTACTCCTTTTAACTATGAATAATTATTATATTTTAAAGTAATACTTATTATCATCTTAAGTAAATAAATAAATAAAATTTATTCAAAAGTTTAAAATATTTGGATGAATCATATTGATTAACCTAACATAAAGTTTAAAATATTTAGATGACTCATTAACCTAACATACAGTATCATTAAGATTTGGACTGTTATGGACTTATATGAACTGATATGGAATGAATTATACCTTTACATTGATTGGACTATGATGAACTCATATGACCATTGGACTATTTTAGACTTGATATGGACCAACTAACATAATTACTAGACTACTACGACTTAAAATGAACTTTAATAATTAAGACACCTTGAAATAAATTATGTAGATTTTGTATAGTAATTGTGTTATTTTTATTTGATTTGATTATGATCGATATTTGATTATGAGTGATGATATTTAATTATGATTGACAATATTTGGTTGTGATTGATGAATGATTGATGATCTTGTGATATAAAGTTTGAACATATAACAAACATGACGGAAAACTAAAATTTAGTAAGAATATACTTATCTCTTACTCTTTAAAGTATTAATTTAAAAAAAATTATTTCTCAACGTTCATTCAGATTATTGTTAAGAAATTTTTCTTAACTTTCAATAAAAGTAAATAATTTTTATAACTCACTTTTATCTTTCAAAATAAATTATTTAATTAAATTAAATTTTAGTTATTTTATATATAAAAGAAGAAAGTATTTTATCAAAATAATATATTTATATACATATATGTATATGTATGGATATGAAAATATTTGATTCTCAAATAGAAATGAGATACTTCAATAATATTTTATTTTCAAACTTTTAAAAATAAGAGTTTTAATATTATACATTTTTTAAATATTATAATTAAAGATGGAAAAAGATCAATAATTTAAATTTGTGTCTGAAGTAAATTAATTTCCTATAAATGCTCTAAAGAAGGTTTAAAATATATATTAAGACTTTAAAACTCAAATTATAAATAATATTAATTTGTGAATGATAAAGAAAACTGTACTGAAATTCTTCTGCATGTGGCAGAACTTATTTAAGAGTTTGGAAATGTGCAGTTTATCGGGGTGGCTATGTTGTGATTTGAAAGGCCCGAAGATACAATTTATACTTGAGTTTCTAAAAGTCTTAACCAACTAAATACGCGATTAGTTCATGCATCATGAATCAATAAAGAGAAATGAGATATGATATTGTCTGGGGACGGATTATAGAAACTGAGGATATATTAGAGGAGGTTCAAATGCGAGCCTTGGGATGAGAGGGTGTAAAAGGGTGCTTCAGGGGACCTGGGGTCGCTCCCTAGTGTCGGGTACTTTCACAATATAAACCTTCTCAATCTGACTAGTCTCTAAGTGTTTCCATGTCAGTTGAGCTGTTCATATGCCATGAAGGCATTTATGTTATTATTATCCAGAATTATGGAACAGTGTAAACTCCTGATTGGCCCAGTGCAAATTAAAACTTTAAGGGCCCACATGCATAAATTAAAACTTTAAGAGCTTGCAAACCGATTTAACGAGTTCCACCAACCCCGGTGTACGTCTCGCCTTCAAGCAACCCACTTGAAGGATTTTCACTATTGAAGTTTAGAGATTACAAGCTATGAGCAATTGCAGCTTCCTAGTGTCCCACACTCAAGAACTCAATCCTCACTAGCATAAGGGAAACCCACCCAATCTCTTAAACTCTCAATACCCAAAGGTTGAACCCCAACCTTTGTGACCACTCAACCTAGAGTGAAGAACCTTTATGTTTGGTAGTGTTTACAAGATAATGACTCTCTAAATAGAGTAAATATACAAGTGAATGCTCTCTCAAATTCTAACTCTCAACAAGAGAGAATATACAAGTTGAAGTTCTAAGTTTCAGAAAAATAAAACTATACAAGAATAAGACTCACAGCGCTTAAGAATTGATTTCCCTTTGATGGATGTGATTGATGCATTGAGTAGCTTGAAGGAGTCTTGCATTTATAGAGCTTAGAGATGAGCATAATGGAGTTCCTAGCCGTTGCAGTTCGTGCGTGCCTGAGAGATGTAGAGAAATGAGTTGGTTGTTAACCCGGCGATAGCGTCTCAACAGTTCGTTTCCACCACCGGGTTGTTAATTGGCAAGCGCACCAATCGTTTGTAGTTTTCAAAATTTAGATATCGTTCCACTGGGATTGAAAGTCCAATAACAACAGTAATTTTCTATTTACTATGGTAAATATGGAGGGAGTTATAAACAAAAGAATGATTTATATACAATTTATACAATATTCACAGGACAGCATGATTGAGTGGTTCATAAGATAAAAGAAAATAAAATCTATCTAAAAAGTCGAGTTGCAATCTAGAATAGGTAAGATACTTGAGATAAACACAGATAAACAAATTATGTTAGAAATTGGATCCCTAATCTAGAATAACAATGAGGAACTCAAGACATGCATATTTAATCATCAAGTTTCATGTCATTGCAGCTTAAAATCATTATAACCGATCCCTCGTGATATAAATTCTAAGAATTCACCGTAAAGTCCGATCCCTCGTGAGCTTTCTCAGTAAAAACTTGCATTAAGACCTGGCCTTATGGCAACAATGGTTAACAACCCCTATAGAATTGAGATACCAAGGGTATTCCATCTTTTTACTTTCGTCAAAACAAGTTTCAATACGGCATGAACAATCATTCTCCCGTTTGATATTCATACTAATAAAACAAGTTTCAATACACATGAAAATCATTCTCCCGTTTGACGTTCATATTAATAAAAGGTTGAAATACTAACATGGACTTTGATGAACGTATCTTGATGGTTTGTTTTTGAGATATTGAAATGAAGAGTTCTATGAAAGAGAATCAAGTTTGTATAATATGAACTCAATGGAATGGATGTGCCAAGTTTAAACACAGAGATTGTAGTACAGCATAGATGTCGTTCCACTGAGGAGGTGTGAGAATGAAAATCTTAGGCTTGAATTGATTTGGCAGAATGGTTTGGTTTTTGTTTTGTTATGAATGATGTTGATCAAGAAGACAGTAAATAACAGAGAGTAAAAGTTGCAAAAGATAACAGTGAATGGTGTTGAAAAATCAGTTTTGTAAAACAGGGATTGGCTTCATCACATCTTCACCTCTGTAAGCTGCATAAGTTTTCATATAAGTAAATCAAAAAGATAAGTTCTACGTCACAATCAAAGTCATTTGTATCGATCCCTCGACTACAAAATTCATAAGAATGATTTCAAACCGCTGATCCCTCAGTCACTTTGAAATCATCCCAGCATTATCGATCGATTGTTTTGACGTTTATTGCGTTAGACGCCATCCCTGGCTACCTACTCACAATAAGTATTTGCTTCAGGTTCTGCTTTCAAAAGTCACTTCCCAGCATACTTGAGAAAACTCAAAACAAGAAAATAGTGATCAAGTATTTTCAGGCATTAAACGCAGAAAGAAATACAGCAACTTATCAAATCTCATTACCAAATAAAAACTTACAGCAGCATTACTTTAGTGTTGAATGGATTACAGCCAATCCCATAAGGGAGATTAGTTACTCATGCCTTGCATTTTCACTGTCAACAGAGTGAATACAGAAAATAATGGAAAGTATGAATGAAATACAGAGGATGAATCTGATGCTGGTTATGTTATTTGCAGCTTGATTTATAGGAGTCAAGGTTCAGCTTCCCTTTTCCACTTACGTAGAACCCATGCAGCATCTTTCAGAGACTTGCAGAGACACAAGAAGTTGGGTGAGTTGGCATTGCATCATTGGTGAATATTAAATTGGAAAATCCCATACTGCAAGAGTCACGCTTGAGCTTGATGGTCTTACGCTCAAGCGTGAAGGGTTCTGATGCTTTTTGATGGTCTCACCTCAAGCTGAAGTAACCACGCTCAAGCGTGGCCTTCCTTATGGTGCAGAACACTTATCCCTTCTCATCTTGCGCTCAAGCGTGGCCTTATTATCCATCCCTCACGCTCAGGCGTGTGGAGCTTACGCTCAAGCGTCCTCCATGTGCCTGGTCACGCTCAAGCTCCATTTAGTCACGCTCAAGCGTGCTTCATGTGCAGGGTCACGCTCACACTCACGCTTGGTCTTCGCTTGGGCGCTCTCGAGCTCACGCTCAAGCATCTCATCCCCACGCTTGAGCGTGAGAGAGGTCCTGATGCCTCTTTGTCTTCTTTAAGTCATGCTTGCCATGCTTAATCCTCGCTTAAGCGTCTAATATTCACGCTTAAGCGTGAGAGGTGCTTTTGTTCTCCAACTTTCATGCTCAAGCTTGCTTACTTTGTCTTTCCTGCAACTTTCCAAGGGTTTTAACAAAACATTTCTTTTTATACAATGCTTAAAAGATTCATGCTTACTTCCTTCAATAATTCCTTAATTTAGCTTAAATTCTTTACCAAATTGGTTCAAATGAGTCATGAAATCAATGCTTATTCAACACTTATCAAACTCTCCCCAACCTAGATTTTTGCTTGTCCTCAAGTAAAAAGAAGTTTTGGAAAGGGAATCAAGCGTTCAAAAATCTTAGTTTCTGTTGCAGACAAAAAGTTTAAAAGACAATAATCTGAGTTGATGTCTAGGCAAATGATTTTCATAATACCAATTCCTTAAAATGTAATGCACCATTACCTTGTTCATAAAGCATGTAACCCATTGCTGTAAGAATAGAGAACTCTCATTATTTCTTACCAGGTGTCTGTTTCACTCATCCATCATGAAAACTGCCTAATTAACATTGCCGGTCATTTCTAATCACAATCCATTCATAGGATAAGTAAGGATCAAAAAAGGTCTTTTTCAAGGTTGTATTGAGGCTGGGCTATCAAGAATTCTTGGTTTTTTCTTTGAGTTCAAAGTGCATGCATAAAGAAGAAGAGCATATGTTCTAAAAAATTTTATGAGGCTTCTCTTTATGCTATTGAATTCTTT
Source organism: Clitoria ternatea (assembly GCA_037962975.1). NCBI lineage: Eukaryota > Viridiplantae > Streptophyta > Magnoliopsida > Fabales > Fabaceae > Clitoria > Clitoria ternatea. The sequence goes on along the minus strand of CM075672.1, from coordinate 247,212,581 downwards.
GCTTTTCTTTTTCTAGTTCTCTATTTTTGTTACATGTTGGAGAATTTCATTTCTTTTTCAGCCTCAGTTTCTCTTATCACCCTTTTTTGGAGAAATGTTCTACGCTCTTTTCAAATCTTTAAGCATGCTGGTAAGGTCATATTTTATATTTCATGCTTGGTTTAGGGTGTTTGAAAAAAATTTTTGGCTCAAAAATGGCTACAAAAAAAATTGGGTCATATTTCTTAAAGGTAGCTTTTTGGCTCTGAGTTTGTTTTATTTTTTCAAAATTTGCCTTTATCATTTCCTTGCTTAATCTCTATAAGAAATGTTAATCAGAAAATCAGGCAATGCTTATTTGACAAATTCTCATGAGACTCTCAGTGTTTAGATTTCTCACTTCTCACCAGGATATAAGGATTACTTTCCTTATTCTAACAGAAGAGGGTTCACACATGTTCACAATAAAAAGTATATTCATTCCAATTCCTTGGTTATTAATTCAGCCATTTTTAACCTTTTAACAATCAATGTTATTGTCTAAAAATCTTCTGCTGCTTAGAAACTCTTCTTGTTCAAAAAGTAAAATCTTTGGTTGGGTTTTTTTTTTTTAAAAAAAATGTTCAAAGTTTTAACCAACACAGGAATAAGCAAACAAGAATAATCACAAGCAGACAAGAGTAATCACAAACAGTTCTAAAGTATGCTGCAATAAAAATAAAGTAGAGCTATAAATTGTCAATTTGAAATAAAACTAAGTAGCAAATTAAACTTCAAAAAGTATTAAAATTTTTCACTCTTCCTCAGATGAGTCCTCCTCTGTTCCCAGGTCTCTTTCTGGAGGTCCCTGTGTTGAAGTTCCTGGCCTATCCTGTGTAGTCTCACCTCCTCCCACAAAAGGAGGCCTGTCCCAAGGCCAAGCAAGTAAGGCCTCAAACTGGGCAGGTGGCATCCAAGGATTGTGTTGACTTGCAGGAATGCTGTGATAAAGGCCACTGTAAATATGTAACAAACCTCTATGATGAGCGTTCTGCTGGGCCAGGAGGTGGCTATTTTGAATTTTCAGGATATGAATGCCTTGTAAAATCAGATTGGCTTCTGTGCTGAGGGGGGATGGGCAGGTGCTGTGTTGAATGCTTGCTGTGCTGCTTGAGAGGCAGGTGGAGGGGGTACATCATCTGTAGGAGGTACTGGATTACTGCAGTAATGCTCAATGAAGCGTTTGTCTATGGAAGGCCGAATTGGTTTGAGGTCTTGTACCTCAACACCATGAACTGCACAAAAATCAGTGATAAAGGCAGGAAAACCGAGACTCCCTTTTACCTTTTGACCTGCCTGGGAATACTTCTGATCAGAAATCACAAACTTGTGAATTTCATCAGAGAGTATTTGGGCTAGATCAATGGAGATGTCCTCTCTCAGAATGCAGTATAGCAAATAGCACCTACTAAAAATCAAATCAGAGACATGAGTGTTAGGTGCTATGTTAGCTAATAAGAAAGAAGTCCAAACTTGAGAAATAGAAGTCATGTCTTTTCTTAAAATTCTCAGTGGGTTTTCTCCTTGCCCCATTTAAAAGTGGTGTCCTGGAACACATATGGAGGCTTCAAGGTCATTGGTGGCAATGACTTGGTTCCTTGCAATCATAGCAGCGTATTCGCATATTTCTCCCTCTCCTAAGGTCATAATGTTCCCTAAGTAGAAATTGATTGTGTCCCTGTCATAGGAGAGCCAGGTTCCTCTCACGTAAGTTTTTCTTTCTCCCCCTCCATCTCTTGTCCAAGCGTTCGCATAGAATTCTCTTACAACTTCAGGGTCATACTTCTCCCTTGGGTAACATACCTTTAACCAATTTCTCCTTCTTATGATCTGCAAGAAGGCATCGCAATCTCCCAAGGCCAAGTCTACTTTTCTTTCTGGTATAAACGTCCAGTTCGAGATATCCTCATAATGCTTGCTGTTGTCTTTCTTCTTGAATCTTGGAGCATTATCTTGTTTATCTGTGCGTGGTCTTTTGCCTTTATTTCTTCGGGAACTCCTTGCTGGGGAGGTAGTGACAGGGGGGTTTGGTGCAATTTGCTTGGTTCTGGCCATCTGCAAGAAAGCTAAGAGCCACTTTGTATTCAAAATACTTCATTTCAGGACTTTTATCAAACATTCAGCATGCGTTAAAAGAGTGTGAACCAGAAAAGGGACATGCATTACAAAGAAAGTGAAACACAAGAGCAAAACCTTGAACCTTTTTCTCTAAACAATCCAGAAAACAACCAAGCATAGATCATGGTATTCATTAAAAATAGGAAGAAAAGATATCAACGTGTGCTAAAAGAAAGGTAGCAATCCTCCTAATCATATGCTGTTAATTCAAAAAGAGGAGAGTGCAGTAGTTACCTTGAGGAATCCGAGAGTGATGGAGAGAATGGTTTGCAAAAGAAAAGTGTGACTTATGAGATGAGAGTGAAAAGACAATTATTGTAGAAGAAAGGGCAGTTACAAAACTTAGAGAGTCAGGAGGTTGATGGACGGTTATATGAGTGAGAGAGTGGGAAGTTTAAAAATTCTACATTTATTAGCATCAGGGGTCCGTTTTACACTTCACGCTTGAGCGCTGGAATGCCACGCTTGAGCGCAAGAGTGTCACGCTTGAGCGCCGTATTACCACGCTTGAGCGTGATCGGCTTGGATGCAGAGTTATGCTTCCTCGCTTGGGTGAAAATGAAAATTTAGACACGCTTGAGCGCATGTTTGGCACGCTTGAGCGCAAGGGTGTTGCGCTTGAGCGCAAGAGTGCCACGCTTGAGTGTGCTCGACCACCTGATGCTTAATTTAATTTCTCGCTTGAGCGCAGGGGTGTTGCGCTTGAGCGCAAGAGTGCCACGCTTAAGCGTGCTCGACCACCTGATGCTTAATTTAATTTCTCGCTTGAGCGCAGGGGTCTTGCTTTGAGCGTGGTAGCCTCTGATTGCTGTCCAGATCCTTTCGCTTAAGCGCAAAAGGTCACGCTTAAGCAAGATCAGGTTTATTTTGTTGAAAATTTCTTTTGCAGAGGTGCCACGCTTAAGGCTTGACTTTCTCACTTAAGCTTGATGAGGATGGTTTGGGACTTACCTTGGCTCGCTTGAGCGAGATTATCCATGCTTGAGCGAGGTGATTTCCTCATACTTCTTCTTTTATTCAACCTCCTGCTCCAAATTGTTTGCCTTTGTTTGAAACTCTTCATTTGGAATCCTCTTGATGAGCAATCTACAATGTAAACAGAAACTTTACTAACAAAAATTAAAATTTTCATGGAAAGAAAGCATAAAAGATTGGGTTGCCTCCCAATGAGCGCTTGTTTAACGTCATTAGCTTGACGCCTGAGTTTGATCATGGGTCTTTTAGTAGGATGTCAGTGGCAACCTTCTCCACTTCTCCTCCTAAATAGGGCTTTACTCTCTGTCCATTCACGACCCAAGTTCTTTCAAATTTAGGATCTTGTAGTTCAATAGCTCCATAAGGTTTCACCTCCTTTACAATAAAGGGTCCTGACCATTTAGACTTGAGTTTCCCTGGGAATAGTTTCATCCTTGAGTTGAAAAGAAGAACAAATTGTCCCTGATGAAAACTTTTCTTCATGATGTGTCTATCATGGTAAACCTTCATTTTCTCTTTATAGATCCTTGATGAGTCATAGGCATGATTCCTCCACTCTTCTAACTTGTGCATCTGAATCTTCCTTTCTTCAGCTGATGCTTTGGGGTCATAGTTGAGGGTTTTCATTGCCCAAAATGCTTTGTGTTCAAGTTCTACTGGAAGATGGCAATTCTTACCATATACCAACTGATAAGGTGAAAACCCAGTTGGTGCCTTGTATGCTGATCTATAGGCCTATAAAGTGTCATCTAACTTCAATGACCAATCTTTTCTGCTTTGACTGATTGTTTTCTCCAGTATCTTCTTAATTTCTCTGTTGGATACTTCCACTTGGCCATTGGCTTGAGGATGGTAGGGGGAGGTTACTTTGTGCTTGACTCCATAATGTTCTAGGCATCTTTGGAGTTGACTGTTGCAGAAATGAGAGCCTCCATCACTTATCAATACTCTTGGAGTGCCAAACCTGCTGAAAATGTGTTTCTTAAGAAATTTGATGACAGTCTTGGCATCAACTTTAGTACATGCCATGGCTTCCACCCACTTAGAGACATAGTCTACTGCCACAATTATATATTCATTTGAGAATGACATTGGTAATGGCCCAGTAAAGTCTATGCCCCAGCAGTCAAAGACTTCTATTTCAAGGATGGTAGTCAATGGCATTTCATGTCTTTTTGATATGCTTCCTGTCTTTTGACATGCTTCACAATGCTGCATAAAAACATTAGCATCCTTAAACAATGAGGGCCAATAAAAACCTGATTGGAGGATTTTTGCTGCTGTCCTTTCCCCATTGAAGTGTCCTCCATAGGGTGAGCTGTGACAATGCCATAGGATGCTCTCAGCTTCCTCTTGGGACACACATCTCCTCAAAATGTGATCTGATCCAAGTTTAAATAGGTAAGGGTTATCCCATAAGAATTGTTTTGCATCCCTCAGAAACTTTCTCTTCTGCTGCCATGAAAGGTCATCAGGCAATACTCCAGCTGCTTTAAAGTTAGCCATGTCTGCAAACCATGGTCGTTCTTTCATCATTAGTAATTTTTCATCAGGAAATTCTTCCTTTACCTCAGGTTGGAGTAGTGTGACTTCCTGATTGACAAGTCTGGACAAGTGATCTGCAATAAAATTTTCGCTACCCTTTTTGTCTTTGACTACTAGGTTGAATTCTTGCATTAGCAAGATCCATCTAATTAGCCTGGGCTTAGAATCAGGTTTATTCAGCAGATATTTAATAGCAGCATGGTCAGTAAAAATAGTGATCTTGGAATCAATCAGATAAGGTCTAAATTTTTCCAGGCCATACACTATCGCTAAGAGTTCTTTTTCTGTTGTTGCATAATTTGTTTGTGCAGGGTTCAAAACTTTACTTGCATAGTGTATAACATGAAAATTTTTTGCCTTTCTTTGTCCTAATACGGCTCCAACAGCATAATCACTTGCATCACACATCATTTCAAAGTCTAGTCCCCAATCAGGGGCAACTATTACAGGTGCACATGTTAGTCTATGCTTTAGAGTTTCAAAGGCATGCAAACAAGAATCATCAAAAATAAAAGGAGTGTCTTTGTTTAAGAGATTACTCAAAGGCTTTGCAATTTTTGAGAAGTCCTTGATGAATCTTCTATAAAATCCTGCATGGCCCAAGAAGCTTCTGACTCCTTTCACATTTCCTGGTGGTGGTAATTTCTCGATTACTTCCACTTTTGCTTTGTCAACTTCAATGCCTCTTTTGGAGATTTGATGTCCTAACACAATGCCTTCAGTCACCATGAAGTGACATTTTTCCCAATTCAAAACCAAATTGGTGTCCACACATCTTTTCAGTACAATGGTCAAATTTCTTAAACATTGATCGAATAATGGACCAAAAACAGAGAAATCATCCATGAAGACCTCAATGCATTTTTCCACCAAATCAGAGAAGATAGCAAGCATGCATCTTTGAAATGTTGTAGGGGTATTACACAACCCAAAGGGCATTTTTCTGTATGCAAACACCCCAAAGGGACATGTGAATGCTGTTTTTTCTTGATCCTCTGGTGCAACTGCTATCTGGTTGTACCCTGAGTAACCATCTAGAAAGCAGTAGTACGCTTGTCCTGCAAGTCTTTCTAGCATTTGATCCATGAAGGGCAGAGGAAAATGATCTTTCCGGGTGGCAGTGTTTAGCTTCCTGTAATCGATACACATTCTCCATCCTGTGACTGTTCTTGTAGGGATCAATTCATGTTTCTCATTTTGTATGACAGTGATTCCTCCTTTCTTTGGGATAACCTGCACAGGACTCACCCAAGAGCTATCAGAAATTGGATAAATTATACCAGCTTCTAGTAACTTAATTACCTCCCCTTTTACGACTTCCTTCATAGTTGGGTTCAAGCGTCTCTGTGGCTGAGCAATTGGTTTGAATTCTTGTTCCATGTAAATGTGATGAGTGCAGTAAGCTGGGCTTATTCCTTTCAAATCTTCCAGTCTCCATCCAATCGCTGTTGAATGTTCTTTCAATACTTGAATCAATTGCTTCTCTTCAGTACCTGTCAATTCCCTGTTAATAATAACGGGTTTTTGGTTATCATTATCAAGAAAAACATATTTCAAGTGTGGAGGTAAAGCTTTTAACTCCACTTTCGGTGGGACAACTTCTTTTGTTTCCTCAGACAGCTTCTCAAAGTGACTTTCTTGTTGAGCATCTCTCTTGTCATCCATTGCTCCAACATTTAGTTCACCCAGGGGATCCTTGTTGAACCATTCGTTAGTTTGTTCTCTGATGGCTTCTTCTTCAATGTCAATTTTGAAGCACTGATGTTTTTCCTTTGGGTATTTCATTGCGTCAAACACATTGAAATTTACTTCTTCATCTTGCACTCTCACTTTTAGCTTCCCATCATCCACATCAATAATTACTTTTGCGGTCTTCATGAAGGGTCTTCCCAGAATGAGAGGTACTTCTGCATCTTCTTCTATATCCATTATGACAAAATCTACTGGAAATACAAACTTGTCAACTCTTACCAGTACATCTTCAGCTATGCCATATGGAAATTTCATAGATCGGTCTGCCAGCTGGAGGGTCATCCGTGTTGGCTTTACCTCAAGATCTCCAATTCTTTTCACCATTGAGAGGGGCATTAGATTAATGCTTGCTCCCAAATCCAAGAGTGCTTTTCCTACTGGTAAGGTACCAATAGTTACTGAGATTGTGAAACTTCCGGGGTCTTTTGTTTTTTGTGGCAGTGCTTTTTGAATGATGGCACTGCAGCCTACTGCAAGCTCCACTGTTTCTTCAGAAAATCTCTTCTTCTTTGTTAACAGCTCCTTCATGAATTTTGCGTAGGTTGGCATTTGCTCCATGGCTTCCACAAAAGGTATGTTTATTTGCAACCTTTTGAAGATATCCATAAATCTTGCAAATTGCCTTTCCTTGTCTATTTTTGAAGGGTTCTTTGGATACGGCAAGCTCTTCAGTTGTGGTGTTGGGTCGTCCACCTTCTTCTTCCCTTCTTTTATTTCTTTCTTTTTTTCTTTTTCAACTTCCTCCTTCAGACTTACATCGTTATTTTTCTTTTCACTAACTTCCTCATTTGTTTTTTTTTCAAAATCTTCTTCAACTTTATCTTCCACCTTGTCATTCTCTGTTTGTTGTCCAATGACCTTCCCACTTCTTGTTGTGATTGCTTTGCATTGCTCTTTCGGATTTAGGTGTGTATTGGCTCCAAATTGGGAGTTATGATGCTCTGCAATTTGGCGAGCCAATTGCCCCACTTGTGTCTCTAGGTTTCTTATTGAAGCATCAGTGTTCTTCTGGTTGGTGATTGAGACCTGCATGAATTTTTCTAGAGTGTCCTCTAGTTTTGATGTCCTTTCTATCAATAAAGGACCTTGCTGATAGGGTTGCTGTCTGTTAGATGTGCTTGCTTCTTGCTTCCATCCACCATTTTGACTATTTCTCCATCCCTGTGAAAAATTATTGGGGTAAGTATTGTTATTGAAGTTATTCTGCTTACCTTGGTTATTCATATAGAGGATAGATTGGTCTCCTTGCTCTCCTTGGCAGTGTCCATTCTGCTGTTCTCCTCCACAAAAGTCACATCTCATTTGTGCTTGTTGGTTTCCTGTAGAGGACTGCACAACATGCAGTTGTTGCGGGAGTTTTGCCATCTGCTGTGTCAGAGCTTCAATTTGTTGTGTTAAAATTTTATTTTGAGCCAAAATGGCATCTGTTGTATTAAGTTCCAGCACTCCCTTCTTTTGGACTTGTGTTCTGTCATGCTGAGCTTGGTAATCTGTGGATGATAATGCTTCAATGATCCTTGTAGCTTGCTCTGCATCTACTGTCATCATGGTTCCTCCAGCTGCTGCATCTAAAATTATTTTAGTGTCAGCCTTTAAACCACTGTAAAAGATATTTAATTGGGCAATATCTTCGAGTCCATGGTTTGGGCATTTTCTGAGGAGAGATTTGAAACGCTCCCATGCTTCGCAAAAGGGTTCATCATGGCTTTGTTTAAATGTTGTGATATCAGATTTAGCCTTGATAAATCTGGATGGTGGGAAGAATCTGTGTAGGAATTTTTCCTCCACTGTCTCCCAGCTGTTCAAGCTTTGATTTGGGTGCGACTGGAGCCATTCTTTAGCTTTTCCTGCGAGAGAAAAAGGAAACAATCTTAGATATGCTGCCTCAATTACTTCCTGTTCAAAGCCCATTGTTCCTACTAATTCATAGAATGTGGCCAAGTGAGTGTAAGGATCTTCACTGGACATTCCATGGAATTGATGGGAACTAATTAAACTAAGGAAAGCAGGTTTCATTTCTATAGCCCTGATTGTATTTGGTATAGCAATGCTTGAGTAGTGTCTAGGTCCTTGTTGCAATGTGTAATCTCCAAGTGTTCTCCTTGGTGGATTTTGATTATTGCTGTTGTCATCCATTGTAACAGAGGAAGTTTGTCCTACGTGGAAGTTCTGCTTGGCTTTCTTGATTTTCTTGAGGAACCTGTCTATCTCAGGATCAAATGCAAGTTGTTCTTTTGTACCTTGTCCTCTCAAGATCATAAATCAAGAACTCAAAGTAGCAAGGTTACAAAAAAAATAAAAAAAACAAATTGCAAACAAATTTATTTACACTGTCTTGTCAATTCAATGCTAAAGTATTCAAACTTAAATCACCTCCCCGGCAACGGCGCCAAAACTTGATGAACGTATCTTGATGGTTTGTTTTTGAGATATTGAAATGAAGAGTTCTATGAAAGAGAATCAAGTTTGTATAATATGAACTCAATGGAATGGATGTGCCAAGTTTAAACACAGAGATTGTAGTACAGCATAGATGTCGTTCCACTGAGGAGGTGTGAGAATGAAAATCTTAGGCTTGAATTGATTTGGCAGAATGGTTTGGTTTTTGTTTTGTTATGAATGATGTTGATCAAGAAGACAGTAAATAACAGAGAGTAAAAGTTGCAAAAGATAATAGTGAATGGTGTTGAAAAATCAGTTTTGTAAAACAGGGATTGGCTTCATCACATCTTCACCTCTGTAAGCTGCATAAGTTTTCATATAAGTAAATCAAAAAGATAAGTTCTACGTCACAATCAAAGTCATTTGTATCGATCCCTCGACTACAAAATTCATAAGAATGATTTCAAACCGCTGATCCCTCAGTCACTTTGAAATCATCCCAGCATTATTGATCGATTGTTTTGACGTTTATTGCGTTAGACGCCATCCCTGGCTACCTACTCACAATAAGTATTTGCTTCAGGTTCTGCTTTCAAAAGTCATTTCCCAGCATACTTGAGAAAACTCAAAACAAGAAAATAGTGATCAAGTATTTTCAGGCATTAAACGCAGAAAGAAATACAGCAACTTATCAAATCTCATTACCAAATAAAAACTTACAGCAGCATTACTTTAGTGTTGAATGGATTACAGCCAATCCCATAAGGGAGATTAGTTACTCATGCCTTGCATTTTCACTGTCAACAGAGTGAATACAGAAAATAATGGAAAGTATGAATGAAATACAGAGGATGAATCTGATGCTGGTTATGTTATTTGCAGCTTGATTTATAGGAGTCAAGGTTCAGCTTCCCTTTTCCACTTGCGTAGAACCCATGCAGCATCTTTCAGAGACTTGCAGAGACACAAGAAGTTGGGTGAGTTGGCATCGCATCATTAGTGAATATTAAATTGGAAAATCCCATACTGCAAGAGTCACACTTGAGCTTGATGGTCTTACGCTCAAGCGTGAAGGGTTCTGATGCTTTTTGATGGTCTCACGCTCAAGCTGAAGTAACCACGCTCAAGCGTGGCCTTCCTTATGGTACAGAACACTTATCCCTTCTCATCTTGCGCTCAAGCGTGGCCTTATTATCCATCCCTCACGCTCAGGCGTGTGGAGCTTACGCTCAAGCGTCCTCCATGTGCCTGGTCACGCTCAAGCTCTATTTAGTCACGCTCAAGCGTGCTTCATGTGCAGGGTCACGCTCACACTCACGCTTGGTCTTCGCTTGGGCGCTCTCGAGGTCACGCTCAAGCATCTCATCCCCACGCTTGAGCGTGAGAGAGGTCCTGATGCCTCTTTGTCTTCTTTAAGTCATGCTTGCCATGCTTAATCCTCGCTTAAGCGTCTAATATTCACGCTTAAGCGTGAGAGGTGCTTTTGTTCTCCAACTTTCATGCTCAAGCTTTCTTACTTTGTCTTTCCTGTAACTTTCCAAGGGTTTTAACAAAACATTTCTTTTTATACAATGCTTAAAAGATTCATGCTCACTTCCTTCAATAATTCCTTAATTTAGCTTAAATTCTTTACCAAATTGGTTCAAATGAGTCATGAAATCAATGCTTATTCAACACTTATCAGACTTGAATCATAAACATGCAGAGGTCGAATTAACAACATTATACTCAATAGATTAGTTCACCAATTCCAACATAAACAGATTAGTTACACATGGTGAAAGTAAAAACAACACTTATAGAGTTTGACATTACGAAGATGATGGAAACTTCACGATACAACGATCACAATACACAGAAACACACTCAAGTATCTAGAAAACTATTCTAGAACTACAACTCACAAAAGAAGTACTCAAAGTCGAGCACAAGAAAGAAGAGAATGAAATGCTATGGAATGGGATGGTAGTGATTTAGAATGGTGTTGGATGGCCCTATTTATAGGGCTGAGCAAGGGTGCTGACGCTACGCGTCACACTCCTGACTCAGCCTCCATTAAACACTTAATAATGGCCACTTCAAATAATTAATCTTGATCATGCTTGGCCACATGGACATGTTTCCACCGAGTTTTGGCCATTTGTGTTGAGTGGGTGGCCTTTGGTGCTGAGTGGAGTGCCCATTATTGGGTCCGAGTGGGGTGGTTGGCCAAAGTGGAGGTGGAGACCATGCAGTACTGACGCTACGCGTGGCTGTGACGCGTAGCGTCAGCATCAATATTCAGAGTCCACGCTACGCATGAGATTGATGCTACGCGTCAGATCCTCCAGTGTAATTTTCTCTTGATTTCTTAACTTTTTCACTGCAAAACTAGAGAAAATTGATCAAGGGCAGATTATTTCCAACAACATCCATTTATTGAATTTAAAGCCTAATTTTCTAACAAATTAAACTAATTTTTATAATTTTTATGAAATTTTTATTAAAAGATTTATTGTAAATTTGAGGACTAACAAATACCCCCAACTTGAGACATTGCTCGTCCTCGAGCAAGAGAGAAAAATAAGAAAAATAAAAATTTGGAATCAAATTTTTGAGTTAGTCCGAGAATTTACAACAAAAAGTAATTTTCACAATTTAACTAACTTTGTACTATTCAAAAGTTGGTATCAAGTATAACAAAGGTTTAATGATAAAATTTTTATAATATTCTATTAACAATCAAGCAGAATTTCAGGCTTACCTCACAAGTGTTTATCTCTATATATTAGGTAACCTGTTTCACTCAATCAATCATAAGATCAAACGAATTTAACTTTGTTTGTCATCTAATCAATGGTTATTTATACAGAATTAATTCAGAAATCACAAGGTCTTTTCACGGGTTGTAATGAGGCTTGGATTACAAGAATCAATGGTTTTTCTTGGAATTCAAAAACCTGAAATCATAAAAGAGCATTTTATAATTTTTAGGCTTTCTCTTGACCCAAACTCTCATTTCTTTTGTTGATGAAAAATAAATACCCCCAACTTGATTCTTTTCACTATTTTTGACTTTTCTTTTCCATATTTTATTTTTTTCTGAAAAGAATCAAGTTGCTTATTTTCACTCCCCATTTTTGTGAGAACATTCAAAATATTTTTCATTTACTTCAATTGCTCTTTTAATCAATCAAGTATAGGGAATGGTAAAAACAGATTTAGGTTTAAGGGTACCAAAGAATTTATTTTAGGCTCAATTTGACTTGCAAAGGATAAAAGAATTTTTACCAAGGTAAGCTGTTTGGCCCAAGGTTTTTCACCAAAAATGTGCCTTGCTCATTTTCTTGAATTTTCTGTACAATAACACAAATCAAAGATTAAAGCAAAATCAATTCGAATTGAAAATATGTCGATTAAACCCTCAAGTATATAAAAAGGTATCTCTCTGCTCACCGGGTTATTGAAATTTGCTTGATGGTTAATAAACTTATTGTAATTAAATTTATCAAAATTCCTAAGTTATAAAAGAATTAATAATTGATTTTACAAAATTAAGTTTCATTGTGTAAAAACTCTAAGTGTATAAATTAACTTACTAACAAAAATTTGATTGATTTATTAAAAGATAAATTTTATTTTTGGATTATTTTTAAAATATGCAAAAACAAATAATTACGTAAAAACATAATTCAAAACAATATATTTTTGTATTTTTGTGATTTATAAAGAAAGTTAATATGCATATTTTTGTATTTTTAATAAAAACAAAAATTCACACAAAATAATATGCATCAACAAATTTTTATATTTTTAATTTTTATTAATGCAAGAAAGTATAACAAATACTAAATAAGAAAATTTATTAAATTAAAGAAAATACAAACAAACTTCAAAAATAGGCATACTGGACTGATTTATTAAAAACAAAAATAAATACATACATGAAACAGTAACATCACTCAAAATTTTAACAAAATTCAAAACAGAGGCTGACGCTATGCGTGTTTGGGACGCTACGCGTCAGCCTGTTACTCCCACGCTACGCGTCATGGTACGCTATGCGTGGGCTTGCAGTTCATCCTTACACTACGCGTCAGTGGGACGCTACGTGTGAGCTGCGCAGAACAGAGAAAAAAAAAATAGGGGTTGCACAGCAGCAACCCCTTTCCAAACCACATTATATCCATTCAATTCCTAATTCCTAACAGCAATCAATTCCAATGGTCTTCTAATCCTAATCCTAACCACATTTATTTCTAAAAATCGAAAATTAAAAACAAAACTAAAGAGAAAGGATTAGAACACTTACATGTGATTCCTGGAGCAAATAGGATTGAGAAGGTTTGGAAGAGAAAAGGAGGTTTCGAAAATTAGGTTTTGAAAACTTAAGTGAGGTAGAGAGGAGATCTTAGGTTTTAAACCCTAAGATGGGCCTCTCTGGTTCAGTTTTAAAAACTGAACGTGGGCTCTGACGCTACGCGTGGATGGGACGCTACGCGTCAGGTCTAAAATTCAGAGTCCATGCTACGTGTCACAATGGCGCTACGCGTGGGCTTCTGTTTTTGATTTTTCAAAATTTTGATTTTCAAAAACCTTTTCTTTTGAGTTTTAAACCCTTTTTCTTTAAAAAAACAAATTTTAAAATTTTTGTTTTTGGTTTTTGTGTTTTTTATTATGTTTAAAAATATTTGAAAATAACAAGAAAAGAATGGGTTGCCTCCCATTGAGCGCTAGGTTTAACGTCTCCAGCCAGACATTACCTCTGATTAATCAGGTGGTCTCCCAATATTCGTTGAGGAATCACCTGTCTTCTTCTTCCTTTTTCTTCTTCTCCGATGCTTAATTACCTATTTTTCATTTTTCAAAGCATCGGTTAATTTTAAACAATTTAATTGATTGGGAAGAGGTATACCTGGTTTGGTTGATGGGTAAGCTTTTTCTTCCTTACTTGTCCTGAGGTGTACATGAGCACTGAAGCTTACTTCTTCTTCATAAACCTTGACTGCAACCATACTTTGATCAACATCTACTTTGATCCTTGCAGTTTTCACGAAAGGTCTTCCTAGGATCAGGGGGATCTCAGTATCCTCCTTCATATCTAGTACCATAAAGTCAACTCTGAAGTGATACTTATCAACCTTTACTAGTACATCTTCCACAATCCCAAAAGGCTTTTTGACAGAGCGATCTGCAAAATGTAATTCTGTCTTTGCTTCTTTTAGCTCATATTCACCAATGCGTTTTATTAATTCTAAGGGCATCAAGTTGATGTTAGCCCCTAAATCTAATAACGCATTCCTGATGTTGATATTTCCAATTCTTACAGGAATGGTGAAACTCCCCGGATCTTTACATTTTTTCGGGGTTATACAGTTTGTTTCTTGCTCTGTATCTACTTGCACATTTTTTTCTTTTTTATTTTTTTCATTTTTTTCTATTTTTTACTTTCTTTCTCTTCTTCTTCTTTCTTTTTCTCACTCTTTTCTTTACAATCAATTTTTACAATATCAGAAGAAACAACATTACATTGTTCCCTTGGGTTTTGAGTGTTTGCAGAAAACCCAGAACTCTTTAATTCGGCTATTTCTTTTGCAAGCTGACCCATTTGTATGTCTGATGCTTTCCGGGCAGCTTCATTTGTCTCTACAAACTGCAATAACTATTGAATAGATTCCTCTATTCTTGTCAATCTTGCATTGTCAGTTTGTTGTTGCTTGAATTGATTGTTAGGAGGTCTGTTGGAAGGTCCAGTGTCTTGTCTCCAGCTAATATTTTGATTTTGCCAACCCTGCAGGTAATTGTTAGGAAAAGAATTTCCATGATTGAAAGGAAAATTACCTAAGGGTGCTCTTTGATGGTTCATGAAATTGGCTTGCTCTTGCTCATTTCTACAGTAACCACATGGTTGTTCTCCCATGCAGTGCATACATTGTTTAAGTTGAGCAGGGGGTGGTGATGCTACTTGAGCAATTTGGAGTTTTTCCAATTGTTTGCTCATAACTTCAATGTGTTGGGTCAGTAATTTTTGCTGAGCCAACACCGCATCATTTACTCCCAATTCGAGCATTCCTGGCTTCCTTTGTACATTACCTCTTTCATGCTTTGCTTGGCGGTCACTGATAGCCATTGATTCCAATATTTCTATGGCTTCCTCCATAGTCTTGTTCATTAAAGAACCACCTCCACAAGCATCTAACATCATCTTGAACTGAGGCAATAAACCATGGTAAACGATTCTTACCTTTTCAGCATCATTCAGGTTGTGGTTTGGACACTTTCTCAAGAGTGCCTTGAATCGTTCCCATGTCTCTCCTAGTGATTCATCATTATTTTGAGAAAAAGAGTGTATGGCTGTCATTGCTTCAAAATATTTTGAAGGAGAATAAAATCTTTCCAAAAATTTTCTTTCAACATCGGACCAGTTTGTAAAACTACCCGGTGGACAAGATTTAAACCATTCTTTTGCTTTACCAATCAATGAAAAAGGAAAAAGTCTCATGTAAACAGACTCTTCTTGATTGGGTTCAAAACCAATTGTGCTGCATAACTCATAAAAAACAGTTAAATGTTCATATGGTTCTTCATGATTTAAACCAGCAAATTGGTTGTTTTGAATAATGTTTAAAGTGGCAGGTTTAATTTCCACTGGTAAAACTGGTCCTTGAAACATTCCCGAAACTCGGGGTGGACCATTAATAGCAGCAAACTGTCCCAATGTTCTCCTTTCAGCAGCCATATTTGAATTTTCAAAATTTTTAGAAGTAGAAGAAGAATTAGTTTGTGCTTTAGATTTCAAAGACTTGATTTTCTTTACAAACTTTTCTATCTCAGGATCAAAATAAATTTTACCTGCTGTAGATCGAGTTTGCATACACAAACTAGACAAAGAAAGTTAGTGTAACAATAAGAAGAAATAGACAATAAAAAATTTAACTAAGGTAAAAAAAATATTTACCACGGTAATTAAAATTTTACTGTTTTATTGAAACAATTCAATCCCCGGCGACGGCGCCAGAAAACTTGTTAACCCGGCGATAGTGTCTCAACAGTTCGTTTCCACCACCGGGTTGTTAATTGGCAAGCGCACCAATCGTTTGTAGTTTTCAAAATTTAGATATCGTTCCACTGGGATTGAAAGTCCAATAACAACAGTAATTTTCTATTTACTATGGTAAATATAGAGGGAGTTATAAACAAAAGAATGATTTATATACAATTTATACAATATTCACAGGATAGCATGATTGAGTGGTTCATAAGATAAAAGAAAATAAAATCTATCTAAAAAGTTGAGTTGCAATCTAGAATAGGTAAGATACTTGAGATAAACACAGATAAACAAATTATGTTGGAAATTGGATCCCTAATCTAGATAACAATGAGGAACTCAAGACATGCATATTTAATCATCAAGTTTCATGTCATTGCAGCTTAAAATCATTATAACCGATCCCTCGTGATATAAATTCTAAGAATTTACCTTTAAGTCCGATCCCTCGTGAGCTTTCTCAGTAAAAACTTGCATTAAGACCTGGCCTTATGGCAACAATGGTTAACAACCCCTATAGAATTGAGATACCAAGGGTATTCCATCTTTTTACTTTTGTTAAAACAAGTTTCAATACGGCATAAACAATCATTCTCCCGTTTGGCATTCATACTAATAAAACAAGTTTCAATACACATGAAAATCATTCTCCCGTTTGACGTTCATATTAATAAAAGGTTGAAATACTAACATGGACTTGAATCATAAACATGCAGAGGTCGAATTCACAACATTATACTCAATAGATTAGTTCACCAATTCCAACATAAACAGATTAGTTACACATGGTGAAAGTAAAAACAACACTTACAGAGTTTGACATTACGAAGATGATGGAAACTTCACGATACAACGATCACAATACACAGAAACACACTCAAGTATCTAGAAAACTATTCTAGAACTACAACTCACAAAAGAAGTACTCAAAGTCGAGCACAAGAAAGAAGAGAATGAAATGCTATGGAATGGGATGGTAGTGATTTAGAATGGTGTTGGATGGCCCTATTTATAGGGCTGAGCAAGGGTGCTGACGCTACGCGTCACACTCCTGACTCAGCCTCCATTAAACACTTAATAATGGCCACTTTAAATAATTAATCTTGATCATGCTTGGCCACATGGACATGTTTCCACCGAGTTTTAGCCATTTGTGTTGAGTGGGTGGCCCTTGGTGCTGAGTGGAGTGCCCATTATTGGGTCCGAGTGGGGTGGTTGGCCAAAGTGGAGGTGGAGACCACGCATTACTGATGCTACGCGTGGCTGTGACGCGTAGCGTTAGCATCAATATTCAGAGTCCACGCTACGCGTGAGATTGATGCTACGCGTCAGATCCTCCAGTGTAATTTTCTCTTGATTTCTTAACTTTTTCACTACAAAACTAGAGAAAATTGATCAAGGGCAGATTATTTCCAACAACATCCATTTATTGAATTTAAAGCCTAATTTTCTAACAAATTAAACTAATTTTTATAATTTTTATGAAATTTTTATTAAAAGATTTATTGTAAATTTGAGCACTAACATTGGTTTCCACTTAAAAGCACTTTCCCCAATTTCTGGCACTATCGTAATCGATTACGCCTCGAGCTGTAATCGATTACACTTTGAAATCTTCAGTGTTTTTTGTGTTGTAATCGATTAGCATGCACCCTGTAATCGATTAGCTGATACTCAGAACCTTGGTAATCGATTATGTCTTGCCTTGTAATCGATTAGTGATGGCACCTGATGCATTTAATTTGGTTACACAGCTTGGTAATCAATTATGTCTTTACTGTAATCAATTAGTGTCATTCCAGTAGCCTTGTAATCGATTAGATGATGTCTTGCAATCGATTAACATAAGTACCTGATACATTTAAATCAATTTTTCATCTTGGTAATCGATTAGGGTTATTGTGTAATCGATTAGTGTATAAACAGAAGCTATGTAATCGATTAGCCTTATATATGTAATCGATTAGATGGTAAAATAGAAGCTATCTAATCGATTAGTTATGCCTTCCTAATCGATTAGCTACGTTGTTTTTATAGGTCTGATACTATTTCTTGTTTCTCCAAGAGTTTCTTCAAGAGTCCTTTGTCATTGTCAAAATCTTTGAACCTGTAAACATATTCAAACATAAGTCCAAGATGAAAGAACATAATTACAAGAGGGTAAATTGGTCTCATCCTCAATCTGATAGGAGAAAAGATGTGACAAGAGTAGGATTCACAATCACATGGTTCGAAGACTAGGAAATGATTGGTTAGGTTACAGTCGTGGTAGAGGTATTAAATCTTTAGTTTTAGTTTACCTTATTACAATATTAAGTTGGATGATTGTAATTCAAGGTAAATGTTAAAATTTGTCAAACCTTATCATTTGGATATGATACTGTAATCTTTGATCACTTATGATTTTCTGAAAGTTCATTTTGTCATTATGAACAATATTGAAAGATAACATTTTTTATTTTCAATATTTAAAGGAAATAAGATATATATACTTCCTTGTATACGCGAGATAAGGAGGGATAAATATGTATATCTTTCTAAAGTTTTTTTAAAACAAGAAGAATATATATATATCTCGTGTATATAAGGGGGTGTTACACCCTCCACCATCTTGAACCTTTCCTAAAATCTCCCAATCCCCAGATAGAATATCACTCCCATGTTTTGACTCTAATACTCTACCCCACCAGCTCTCATGATCTCTCGTCAACCTCCACATCCACTTTCCTAACAAAGAAATATTGAATTTTTCCAAATCTCTCACACCCAACCTACCTGCCTTCTTGCTCATACATACTTGGTCCCATTTAACCCAACATATTTTTTTCCTTATCTCACTCCCTCCCCATAAAAATGACATTTGCAAAGATGTTAGTAATTTTAAAACAGAAATAGGTACCTTAAAAAAAGAGAAGAAAAAAAGAGGGAGTGAGGATAGTACTGATTTAAGAAGACAAAGATGACTACCAAAGGATAGATGACGCTGGTTCTAAAGGGAAAATTTTTTTTGAAACTTCAAGACAACAGAATCCCAAGTACACTTCTTCCTAGATTTGCCCCCAAGGGAATACCAAGATACACAAATAGTAATCTCATAACATTACACTGCAATAAGTCAGCATACCGAGCTACTTCCTCCTCTTTCCCCAAAACAACTCCGAATTTACTTTTACAAAAATTAACCTTTAGCCCAGAAGCCAATTCAAAATATCTCAACAAGCTCTTCATGGTCAAAATGTTCCTCAAAGACAATTCACCAAAAAATAACGTATCATTAACAAACTGTAAGTGAGATATACATACTTGCGCATCTTCCATAAGAACGCCATTAAACAAGTTCTTCTTTACCGCCTCCCTCATTAGCCCACTGATCCCTTCAGCCACGAACGAAAATAAGAATGGGGCCATAGGCTCACCCTACCTTATATCCCGCCTCATATGAAACTCTGATGTGGGACTCCCATTCATAAGAACAAACATATATGAGGATATTAGACAACTTCTTATCCATTGAATCCACCTATCTGTAAAACTCAACCTTCTAATCATAGAGAATAAAAAATTCCAACATATTGAATCATACGCCTACTCAAAGTCCACTTTAAAAATTAAACAGGACTTATGATTCCTCTTCACATCATCAATTAACTCATTTGCAATAACTACACTATCAAGCATATTTTTTCCTCCCACAAAAGCTGACTGATTCTCACTAATAATTCCACCAACAACACTCCTTAACCGATGAGCCAAAACCTTAACAATGATTTTATATACACATCCCACCAATGATATAGGCCTATAATTACCTAGCCCCAACTGATTAGCACCTTTTGGAATTAATATTAAGAAGGATGAGTTTGATCCCACTAGTAGAACCCTATTTTCATAAAATTTCTCAATCATTCTACACACATATGATTTTAACATGTCCCAAACAGACTTGATAAAGTTGAAATTAAAACCATCAGGCCTAGGACTTTTTGATCCATCATACTCCCAAATAGCTGACCGAATCTTTTCCTCAAAAAACTTCTCGTTGATTTTATTATTAAGATCCTCCCCTAACATCTCAAAATCAACCTTATCCAACACAGGTTTATTCCAGCTATCACCAGTAAATTTCTTCTCAAAAAAAGATTTAACCCCCTTAACCCTATTCGGATCCCCCTTCTATTCTCCACCCAACCATAAGTCATGAATTGCACTACCATGTCTCCTCTTATTTATAACAACATGAAAATACTTAGAGTTTGAATCTCCATCCTGTAACCACTTTATTCTAGATTTTTGTAACAAAATAGAATCCTCCATCCTTACAACTTCCCACCATTCTACCACAAGATTCTTACGAACCATCACATCCGCCTCACGCAACCCACCATTTTCCTTTTGTAAATCCAAAGCCTTTATTTTATTCTCCATCCCCTTATTCTCACATGCAATATACCAAAATTACTTTGATTCCACTCTTTCAATGCGAACTTCAATCTTTTGAATTTCTCTTTCAACACACAAGCTCCCCATCCCTCAACAGTCAAACTATTCCATGTTTCTTCCATAAAATCTTTAAAACTAGGCTACTGTATCCAACAATTAAGCACTTTAAATGGTCATGAACCCCAATCCACATCCACCATCTTTAATACCATTGGACACTGATCTGATAGATTCCTACTTAAGGCTAATTGGATATAGTTTGGAAAAACCTGCAACCATTTATTAGAACATAGGAACCTATCCAGCTTACTTCTGGCTATCCCATTAGGCCTATACCAGGTAAACCTCCTACCCTGCTGAGGAAGATCCACCAGTTCCATATCAAGAATAAACTCATTAATATAATCTTATATCATTATTACCTGAAGCATCATCCTCACCGACCATCGCTTCCCTCTCCTCGTAACTCCTTACAACATTAAAATTGCCAAATACACACCACTCAGTGCATTCTCTATATGTGCTTTTTATATACACCAAAGCCTCCCACAACCTTTTCTTCTCTGCCAATATACAAGAATAAACATTTAGAAGCACACAAGGATACTGCCTTTCTTTCTAGCATCCCACTACCCCTAGAAACCCACAACCCTCAAACACCTGAATTTTCTAAAATTTTGATTTATCCCATGCACACAACAATCCCCTAGCCAAACCAACAGCCGGAGAAACACACCACTCAAACTTAGAACCACACCATACCAACTCCACCACCAATTCATCTATATTATTCAACTTAGTCTGCTAAACCCCAACCATATCAACATTCATTTTACATAATAGCCTATTGACCATATTCTTTTTCAACCTACCCCCTAACCCTCTTACATTATAACTCATTATCTTCATTAACAACCGAAATCAACCCACCTAATACATCCCCAACCAATTATTTACTTCTTTAAAATTTATCCCTAATGTAATATCCCAATTTCTATGATTCTTAAAAAATAATTTATTTAAGGATTAATGGAGGATTTTCGAATGAAATTCTGAGTGAATACTGTTTGAAATAAGTCATTCCGAGTGAAATAAGACCGAGAAAACTATTTTTAAGTAAAGATAAGATGTTTCCGAGTGAAACATCATTAAGAGGATCATTTTGAGCTAAGAAAATAGTGTCCGAATGAGACACTTTAGAATAAGACAAATCCGAGTGAAACGTCTCCGAGTGGAACATTTCCGAATGGGTTGTTTCGAGAGAAGTACTTCCAAATAAAAGAAGCTTTGAATTTGAATAAGTACTTCATGCTGAGAAATTCTAAATAGTGACCGAGTAGAGAACCTCCAAATTCTGTGACATTCCGAGTGAAGTATCTCTGAGTGTGATACTTCCAAGAGGGATGGCACCGATTAAAATAAACCGAATGAATCTTTCCAGGAAGAGTACTTCTGGACAGAGAAAGACTCCAACTCCGAATGAGTATATTCTGGGTGAGTAATTCCAAGGGAAGTAAATGACCGAGTGGTAAATTCATTCAATTCGTGCTCGGGTCGATGTTCAGAGCTGCTGAGTTTGAACTCGGGTTCATCTTTGAAATAGTCTTTAACTCGAAATGATCTTTTCAGATGGAAGACTTCCAAGTGATGCAAATGAAGGTTTGACTCGGGCAGAAATATAACTGAGTGAGCCGTCTGAATAAGATATTTTCGTGTGGGTCATTTCCGAGGAAGGAAAGTTGGGTGTTTCATAGATGGAACCTTTCCGAATAAATTTCCTCCGAATGAAGAAATTCTGAGCGGACAAAGGTTGTAATGAATCTTCTCGGAAAGATGTGCCAGAATACCGAAACCGAGTCAGAATTAATAATTATTTTAATTATTGAAGCTTTCCACGTCACTCTGTTCTTCTACCTTCCAGCAGATTCTTTTCTGATATTTTCTAAGTATAGGACCCTCTCTGATGTGTTGTCCCCTTTTCATTAAATGCTTATTCCTTCCTTATCATTTGAAGATACGTGTAGCAGACAATTTCCTATCGTTCACGTCTCTTTTGCATGAACGATATATAAAAACTTCTACTGTTGGATTAATTTAAAACTTTTGAAAGTCAAAAACACCATCTATAATCCTTTTCTCTCCAATCTCTACTGAAAACCATCAACGAAGAAGAAATTAATCTTCCTTTCTTCTCTTTCACGTGAACGCTTGGATTTCATAAGTAAGAAAGCTTTGGACTAATTCAAAACTGTAATTCCAGTCAGAATTCTTGAAGCTATGACTTGATATCGATTGAAGAACAGTTGAAACTCTTTATTTCCAGGTAGGGGGAGCGTTACATTTCAAATGAATGGTTTATGAATGGATTTGGGGTGTTATTGTTATGACATATATATATGATATGTGTATGAATTATTATTGAAACCCTAGCTGAATGATATTTTATATTTACATATCTTCCATTCATGTTAATAATATTGAGTTCATATGAGATGTATGCGTTGTGATAAATTCTATGCATGAGATGCTATAGAATATATGTGACTGATGATGATTCATGAATTTTTAATGGTATATATATATATATGTGTGTGTGTGTGTGTGATGCATGTGTGATGATTGAATATGAAATATGATGTGGTTTCATAGATTCCACAAAAGACCTTGGGTGGGACTCAAGACAACCTCTTGAGCGGGGCTCGGGATGGTGTCACATGAGGGTGCAAATGGTTTGGTACCAGTAAAATGGCCAGATCAGCTGAGAGCTGAGTTATGGTTCGGGGAGCCAGTGTTGCAACACAACTTAAAAGATTTAATAATGGTTCCATTTGATTGAGCATGTGTATGCACTGATATATATATAATTGAGAATAACATGCTGCTTTATGATGAGTTTGTATGACTCGGTTATGTTTTATATATAGTTATGAATTGGACTTTTAATCCGATTCAATAACTATTATTTGATATGTTTATGCTCACCCCTACTGTTGTTATTTTTACAGTGGATGTAGGACACAACAACGACATGTGAAGTCACTCAACTGCTCAGCTTATACATAGTGCTCATAGTTATTTTGTAGAAGCCTTGGCCGGCTCCTGTGCATACCGAGTGTTATATTTACTTGTATATTTTATGTGCCAGTCGGCTGATGTGAATATGACAATGATATTATTTAATCCAAATTATGTTTTAAAATTTAAGTTTATTGTGAAAAATTTATTTGATTATTGAAATTTTATTTTAAAATAAGAACGTTATATTTTGGTATCAGAGCAGACTTGAAAAGTCCAAGGCCAAGGTTAAGCTACTAAATGCTATGAATTGACTGAAATCATATCACTGTTGTTGTTACGTATTATAGTTGAGGAAATCAACTATAAATAAATTGCTTTCATATCCATGAGAGGTACTAAAGTATGATGATTATTTTAGGATAAGAAAATGGACCCTCATGGTATGGATGCAATGGCTGCTGCCTTCCAGCGTGTTGCTAACATTTTAGAAAGGCAGAACCAACCTCAGCTGGGTGACAATCATAGCATTGATTGTTTCTTGAAGCGAAAACCGACTAAATTCCATGGAGGATTTCAGCCTGACCAAGCTTATGCCTGGATCCAGAATCTTGAACGGATCTTTGGCAGTCTGCAGTGCATTGTGCAAAGAAGGTTGAGTATGCTGTTTTCATGCTTTGGAAAGAAGCTGAAAACTGGTGGAGAATGACTAAAGCCCAACTGGTAGCTGTAAGGACCGAGCTGAACTAGGAGAATTTCAAGGAATGTTTCCTTGAAAAATATTTCCCAAACTCTGTTAGGAGCCAAAAGGAATTGGAATTCATGGAACTCCGACAAGGTAATCTGAGTGTTGAAGAATATGCAGTGAAATTCGAGGAGCTTTGCTTGTTTTATCCTCCTTTCCATATGCCAGGCACTGAAGGGTCAAAATGCATCAAATTTAAGAGCGGTTTGAACCCAAAAATTAAGAAAGCTTTCCGACACCAAGAGATTAGAAGCTTTCTGATCCTTGTCAATAAATGCCGAATATATGAGGAAGATGATAAAGCTTCAACCGGGTCGAGCAGTAGGTCAGACAGTTCTTCGAAGCTACCACCAATCAGTTTAAGAAGCAAGGGAAGTCTGTTAGAGGAGAATCATCCTCTAAATCCCGAGGCCGAGTGAATCTTGGTGGCCGATCGGTGAGTCGTCCGAGGGATATTAAATGCTTTAGACGTGGTGGCAATCATTATGCTCAAAATTGTGATAAACATGAAGAAGTTATTTGCTACCACTGCAACGAGAAAGGACATGTTCGTCCTAACTGTCCTCTTCTCTAATCGACTGAATCGAATGCCAGTGTAAACCGTGGAGGCTTCCGAGGACGAGGCCGTGGAAACGGTAACAGAGGAGGAAGAGGCAATGGTGGACGCGGTAACAATTCTGTGGCGCCAAGGAATGACCGAGCTGGGACTTCTAGTTCACCAGCTACAGGCCGAGTGTATGCTATCACTGCCAAGGAGGCTGCTCAAGCCAACGACCTGGTTCAGAGTAAGTGTTTACTCGAAAATACTATTCTTGATGTGGTGTTTGACTCAGGTGCAACTCATTCATTTATTTCCAATGATTGTGTCATGCGTATGAGATTACCTGTTGTTAGTATGAATCGGCCATTAAATGTATCTAATCCGACCGATGCTAAATTGTGGACTTCCATGATGTGTGAGAATGTATCCTTCACTCTGGGTGATAGGAATTTTACTGTTGATTTAATATGTTTACCTTTGAGAGGTCTTGACATTGTTCTCGGTATGGATTGGCTATCAGCCAATAGAGTTCTAGTTGACTGTCGGAATTGGCAAGTGATGTTTCCTAAATAGAAAGCCGATGACTATGAAATTCAAGGTATATCTCAGCTATTTATGCTATTTTGTATGGTTAATGGAAAGAGTGAGTCTAGGATTCGAGATATTCCTATTGTTTGTGACTTTCCCGAGTTGTTCCCGAAGGATGTACCTGGTGTTCCTCCTGATAGAGAAATTGAATTCTCTATTGATCTGATTCCTGGAACTGAGCCAGTCTCCAGAGCCCCTTATAGAATGTCTCCGATTGAACTAGCTGAGTTAAAGAAGCAAGTTGATGAGTTACTAGAAAAACAATTTATCCGACTGAGTGTATCACTGTGGGGTGCTCCGGTGTTACTCGTCAAGAAAAAGGATGGTAGCATGCGGTTATGTGTTGATTACCGCCAATTGAATAAGCTGACCATCAAGAATAAATACCCATTGCCTAGAATGACTTAATTGATCAGTTACGTGGTGCATCGGTCTTTTCCAAGATTGACTTACGATCGGGATACCATTAGATCCAAGTAAAAGCTGCTGATATTCCTAAGACGGCATTTAGGACCCGGTATGGTCATTATGAATACGTGGTAATGCCGTTCGGAGTTACTAATGCTCCGGCTGTGTTCATGAATTATATGAACAACATTTTTCATCCTTACTTGGATCGGTTTGTGGTGGTATTTATTGATGATATATTGATTTATTCTAAGTCTCATGAGGAACATGAAGAGCATCTTTAATCAGTACTTCAAGTGTTAAAGGAGAAGCAACTATTTGTCAAATTGTCTAAGTGTGAATTCTGGATGGAGAAGATTTAATTCCTGGGTCATGTCATCTCCAGTGAGGGTGTCTCGGTAGATCCTTCAAAGATCGAAGCTGTGATGACTTGGGAGAGACGTAAGTCGGTCACCGAGGTCAGAAGTTTTATGGGTTTAGCCGGTTACTATCGGAGATTCATTGAGGGATTCTCCAAAATCGTTTTGCCATTGACCAAGCTAACCCAGAAGGATGTTACTTTTGTGTGGTCTTCCGAGTGCGAACATAGTTTTCAAGAATTGAAGACTAAGCTGACTTCTACTCCTGTATTGGCATTGCCAAATCTACAGGAAAGCTTTGTAGTTTATTGTGATGCATCCAGACTTGGCCTAGGATGTGTGTTGATGCAGAATGGCCAAGTGATTGCTTATGCTTCACGTCAATTATGACCACACGAGTAAAACTATCCTACTCATGATCTGGAGTTGGCAGCAGTGGTCTTTGCACTAAAAATTTGGAGGCATTATCTTTATGGCTCTAAGTTCGAAGTGTACAGTGACCATACAAGTCTGAAATATTTGTTTGACCAGAAAGAGCTAAATATGAGGCAGAGGAGGTGGATTAAATTTTTGAAAGACTATGATTTCGACTTGAAATACCACCCGGGAAAGGCAAATGTTGTAGCCAATGCCTTGAGTCGAAAGTCCATTCACATGGCAATAATGATGGTTAAAGAAATGGAGTTGCATAAACAATTCTGAGACATGAACCTGCAAGTTGATGTGTCTTCGTCTCGGAAAGTAACTCTTGGTACATTGAAAATAGCTAATGAATTTTTGAAGATTGTTTATGTACAACAAATGTCGGATTCTTATTTAGCCGAGATGAAAGAAACTCAGGCTAAAGGCAAGGACCTATTTTTAATTGAGGGTCCTAATGGTATTTACCGAGTGAAAGGTCAGATTTATATACCTGATTTGGGTGATTTACGACGATCGGTACTCGATGAAGCACATAGAAGCATGCTGAGTATTCATCTGGGTACTACTAAAATGTATCATGATTTGAAGTTGCATTTCTGGTGGACCAGAATAAAGAAAGATGTAGTCGACTTCATGGCTCACTGCATAATTTGTCAGAAAGCGAAGGTTGAACATCAAAAACCATCTGGTGGTTTGCAACCTTTGGAGATTCCCGTGTGGGAATGGGATGCTATTGCCATGGATTTCGTAATGGGATTACCCAGGACTCGGAGTGGACACGATGCTATCTGGGTTATTATGGACTGATTGACAAAGTCTGCACACTTCTTGCCGATCAATATGAGTTACCCCTTGCCGAGACTAGCACAGTTGTATATTGGTGAGATAGTCCGACTACATGGTGTTCCATCTTCTATCGTGTCGGATAGAGATCCGAGGTTTACTTCCCGATTTTGGGGAAGTCTGCATCAGGAGTTAGGTTCGAAGCTCCAATTGAGTTCGGCCTATCACCCTCAGACAGATGGGCAATTCGAGCGAACTATCCAGAGTTTAGAGGACTTATTGAGGTCCTGTGTGTTAAAGCATGTTGGTAGCTGGGAGCAATACCTTCCAGTGATCGAATTCACCTAGCTATCACAGTAGCATCGGTATGGCTCCATACGAGGCTTTATACGGCAGGAAATGCCGAACCCCTCTTTACTGATCGGACTCAGGTGAGAGCTTAATGTTAGGACCAGAAATTGTGCAGCAAACCTCTGAGCAAATTCAAATGATCAAAGATAAAATGAAAGCATCCCAGGACCGTCAGAAGAGTTATTATGATAGGCGGACGAAGCCAATTGAATTTTGGGTCGGCAACAAAGTCTTTCTGAAAGTCTCTCCTAGCAAAGGCATAAGAAGAGCATTGAAAAGCAAGAAATTGAGCCCGAGGTATATTGGTCCATATGAAATATTGAAGAGAGTCGGACCTGTAGCTTATCAGATTGCATTGCCTTCTCATTTGTCGAATCTGCATAGTGTATTTTGTAACACCCTCGGTTAAATAAGATAGACCCTTCTATAGGATCATCCTATTTAACTAAGAGGTTAACAGTTTTTAGAAAAAGTGAATATTTTTTTTTAAAATAAAATAATGGTAGATCAGTGGAAGCAAATAGTAGATAATTCACATAGTCATTCACAAACTATAAGTAATTGTACTCTTAACAGAATGGGGCACACAGGCACCCTTAAATAATTATACAGTCATCTATTGTCTTATTATTCATAAATATTTAACTACATATATCCTTCTTTTAATAAGGGCTCCCAGTTGGTACGTATTGCTGTTCTTCGTACTCCGGTTCTTGGTTTCCTATTATTCATCAGAAAGGGTGAGTATATACCCCAGACCCTGAAGGTTCCCGGTGCGGACATATCCAGACAGATAATATAACATAAATCATACAATTAACATATTTACAACTATAACAATCAATAATGTTGTCATGGAATGCATGAGTTAGGTTTATTATAATTTATCTTAAGTTTAAGTCTCATGATGCATGTAGGCCCAATAAATCAATCCACCATCACCATTATCTCATTCTTTGGAAGTCATCTTGCTCAAGTTGCCTCTTGGGCACAATATTTCCATTCTAGAGTGATCGGAGCTCACCAAGTCCCCCATTCATTATTTAATCATCATAAGGTACGAATGAACTCACAGGTTCTAATCATTATATTATCTTGGGACTTGGCTCTACATGATCATAGTTACATTCCGTCAATTAGTCAAAGTACACCAGAATTGCATCGTCTGACCCAGCTTCAGGCGCGACTCTGATGCCATTGGGTTTCCGTCCCGGTTGTACTCCCAAGATTCTCCTCAGAGATCGAATGTGAATGTCCTCCAACGTACCAGGTGTATGCTCTACTTTTACTCCTTCAAAAATATTTTCATGATGCAAAATGCACTATTTTTATCACTTGATCCTTGGGTATCTATGTGTTTCCAGTCTCATAATATTTATTCTCAAGTTCTTGGGTCCCATCAGTTTTTCAGACGTTGTAGGTCATTTTTATTATTTTATTAATTTTTATTCTAGAAAATATATCGGTCATATCTTGGCTAAAATAATGCTTCGTTTAAAGAGTAAGTAGTATGTTCCTTCTTTCATTATTCATAATTAAAACAATAATAATATTAGTAACAATAATAATAATAATAATAATAATAATAATAATAATAATAATGATAATTGATCCGGTCCTAACACCGGCCCCCAAGAGCATGGCTTCAATGCCTTGCCAGATCAGCATTTGGAATAAAGAGAAGTACTCTTCAAATACACTACGAATACTATACGGAGTGCATACCGCCAGGGCAAGTAACACCGCCAAGGTTCATGACTCCGCCCAGGCACGTTACCCCGCCAAGGAATGTAACTCCGTCCAGGCATGTTACTCCGTCAAGGAATGTAACCTCGCCAAAGTTGTTACTCCGTCAAGCCATAGGCTCAACTCAGGCGGAATACTGAATTTCCCACACTGCGTAGCGAGCCCATACTCACAACCCCGGCACGAGATTGACTCTGTCTTGAGAGGTTAATAATGGGAATCACGCTGTCACGCATAAAGGGAAACAACAATAAAATATTAAAGCACTAACGCTTTCCAGACAAGTTGTGATACCTACTACAATAATGGTGCTAGTAAACGGCGCAGGGACCCACTACCTTTTCAGCATTATGCCTGGAGACAAGGAGCGGGTCCTACCAATAATGCAGCACCCGTGACAGGTATATAAACCTCTCTTGAAAAGGTATAGGGGGCAGATTCCCATTCTCTGAACCTTACACTTTATTACTTGCATAATCTTCTCTGACTGTCTTTCTAAGTCTCTAAGTATTCTGAAATACTGACTTGAGCGTCGGAGAACGATTGCAGGTACCACCCCCAATCGGGTCAAGGCAACGAAGATCCCGTCTGGCGGACTGTGACACCGCCCCAGAGTATATTGCACTCCGCCTCAGCATACAAAGACTCTCCGTATTTACATTTATACGCACATTGCTTTGTATTAAAAACACACTTATATGTATATTTTGAGTTGTTCTACAAGTGTACTTCTACACCCCCTGTAAAGAACAGTTCATTGGCACGCCCGGTGGGACCTGTAAACTAGGTAATCCCACAATCTTGATCAATCTTCATCATCAATGGA
This sequence comes from Clitoria ternatea, assembly GCA_037962975.1. Classification (NCBI taxonomy): domain Eukaryota; kingdom Viridiplantae; phylum Streptophyta; class Magnoliopsida; order Fabales; family Fabaceae; genus Clitoria; species Clitoria ternatea. The sequence continues at coordinate 247,182,536 of CM075672.1, read as the reverse complement.
GGGACAAGGACCAGAGATGCAGAACGAGGATTCTCCTCCACGCAATCCCAGACGCCTTAACTTCGATGATGGTGCTAAGAAAAAAGCAACGCAGGCTGATTCTCCAGATCCGAGAGATGACATGATTCGAATCTTGAGAGAAGAACTTGTAGAACTTCGTCGTGAAAAAGTAAACCCAGCGCATGAGAAAGCTGGTCCCGCAAGACAACCACATCATGAATCACACATGCAGGAGGAATCAAGTACTCCTCACTACTCTCGTATTCCTACGTACATGGAGGAGCAACGAAGCCTCCCACTGGTAAATGCTCAGCATCAGGAAGGAAGGAGAGCAGGCTCAAACGCTTCCCCCTCAGGATATAAGATGAGTATCCCATTTTCCAAAAGGCTCATGAATGTACATGTACCCAGACACTTGCAAACCATGCAGCCCATTTCTATAGGGAAATATACTGGGGAAACAGATCCCTCTAAGCATTTAGATGCTTATATCTATGAGGCCATGTTTCTAGGAGCTGAGGAGGACATCATGTGCAGAATGATTCCCAGAACTCTTACAGGTGAAGCTCTTAGCTGGTTCAAGAGCTTACCTTCAGGTTCCATTGATTCGTGGGAGGAGCTGGCCTCAGCTTTTGGAAGCCACTTCGTGATCTCCAGGGATGCACCCAGAACCTCTCATACCTTGGCTCAGATCAAACAAGGCGACAAAGAATCTCTGAAGGATTTCCTTAAGAGATTTTATAAAGAGGCGGCCATGGTCCCTGATCTGACTGAGGCAATCCAGTTGCATATTCTCATAGAAGCTATGCAACCAAAGTCACCTTTCGCTTTGTCTTTGGCAAAGGGACCTCCAACTACGATGGAGGAATTTCGCAGGAAGGCATCTAAGTACGTGGGTATTGAGATGCATCTGGAAGCCACTGCATCTCGCAGTAAACCACTCCCTACAACTCCATCCCAAGACAAAGGGAAAGATAAATTGTTGAAGAACGACAAATCCAACCAAAGAGACAAAGTAGGGAACCAACCTTTTAAACAGCAAGACAGACGCGTGTTCAATTTTGCTCACTATGCACCACTGAACACAACCTGCGAGCAAATCTTGCGTGAGATAGGATGGACCACCCTCAATGTTTATGGAATTCAACGTCCACCCCCAATCAGGCGCGGTGGAAACCCAAGGAAATATTGTGAATTCCATGAATCAGTTGGCCACACCACGGAAGAATGCAAGCAACTCAAAAATACTATTGAGGTGCTCATTCGAGAAGGTAAACTGAAACATTACCTGTTCAAAGGCAAATCTCATGATGAGCCTGAGAAGTTTGAAAAGCGACATCGTGATCGCTCTCCGGATCCTGATAGTACTCGGGAACCAAAGCGTACGGCGGTGTCAGAGAAACAAAAAGGTATTGTTTTGGAGTCCGCCCAACGAGAACCGAGCCCTGAACCTAGGTCGCGAGGTAAAAGGCAGGTGGTGGACATGATTGCTGGAGGCTTCGCAGGAGGCGGACCCTCAAACAACGCCCGGAAAAATCATCATCGTATGATCTTATCTGTGCAGGGCAAGAACAAAGAATATCGCCCATTCAGGGACGGAGTTCAGACTCCGCCTATAACTTTCACAGATGATGATTTTGGCCCAACCATCCCTGAGGGAGATGATGCAGTAGTGATCATTGCGGTGATCGCTAATATGGATGTAAAACGCATCCTAGTTGACCAGGGAAGTTCCTGCGACGTTATTTTTTATGACTGTTTTAAACGCATGGGACTGACTGACGCTGATTTGCAGCCTTACACACAGGACCTCACAGTCTTTAATGGCGCCAAACAGCCTACTAAAGGCTACTTGGACACAAGGATTACCTTCGATGGTGAACCTGGAGCAAGGACTGTGAAATCCAGGGTCCTCGTCATTGATGTTAAATCCCCATACAATGGCATCATTGGGCGGCCTACTCTGAATGCCATGGAAGCCATCGTTTCAACCCCCCACTTGTTAATCAAGTTCATTGATAAAGATAATCAAGTCTCATCCGTCAGGGGTGACCAGGAGATGGCTCGTTACTGTTACAATTTAAGTCTTAACATGGTGAAGCTTGAAACCATGTCTAAGAAAAGGAAATTGAATGAAGGAAACAGTGCGGCGGCATCCGTCAACTTGGTGGATCTTGATCCCAGGGCGGAGTCTTCTATAGACCCACTGAACCCTTTGAAACCAACTCCTGAAGGTGGCTCCAAGTCTATTGTTTTGGGTAGCACCCCGGAGCAAATAACTAACATTAATGACAAGCTGGAGCCTAACATGGAAGCGAGACTGATTGCACTCCTCCATGAATATAAGGAAATTTTTGCCTGGACAGCCGCAGACATGCCTGGTATGGATCCTAACTTCTGTTGCCACCGCCTGGCGGTGTATCCTGAAACTAAGCCAGTGGCACAAAAGAAACGGCGTATGGGTCCTGCTAAGCAAAATGCTGCTTGCGAACAAACCGAAGAACTCCTTAAGGCGGGGTTCATCAGGGAACTCCGTTACTCTTCTTGGCTGTCCAACGTGGTTATGGTGCAGAAAGCCAATGGCAAATGGCGCATGTGCATAGACTACGTTGATTTGAATAAATGTTGTCCCAAAGATCCTTATCCTCTCCCCAACATTGACAGGCTGGTTGACGATTCATCAGGATACAAGTATCTATCCTTCATGGATGCTTACTCCGGATACAACCAAATTCCAATGTGCGAGGATGATCAGGAGAAAACAGCATTTATCAACGACAGAGGGGTCTTTTGCTACAATGTCATGCCATTTGGGCTGAAGAATGCTGGGGCCACCTACCAGCGCATGATCAACAAAGTCTTTGAGGGCATGCACACAAAGCTGGTGGAGGTTTATATTGATGACATTATCGCCAAAACCCCAGAAGGAGGAGACCATGTTGAAGACTTACGCCTCATTTTTCAACGCCTACGGCAATACAACATGAGACTCAACCCACTAAAATGTACATTTGCTGTGCCTGGGGGGAGATTTTTGGGTTTCATGTTAACGCAAAGAGGCATAGAAGCTAATCCTGACAAGTGTCGTGTGATACAAGAGTTGCAGAGCCCCAAAACATTGAAAGAGGTACAATCCCTCAATGGCAAAATCGCTGCTCTAGCACGATTCATGCCAAAAATGGCTCATCGCTCTCTCCCCTTGTACAAGATGCTGAAGAAGGATAAAAAATTCAATTGGGGCCCAGAGCAAGAGGCGGCCTTCCAGAGCTTGAAAAATGTCTTAGCCAGCCCTCCAATCCTGGTAAAACCAAGCCCAGGTGAGCAACTCATCGTTTATTTGTCTGTTTCAGATGAAGCGCTGGCAGTGGCACTGGTCAAAGAAACAGTCGAAGGCCAACGACCGGTATACTTCACTGGTAAAACATTGCATGGTGCGGAGTGCCGTTATCAGAAGATTGAAAAGGCAGCACTTGCAGTTGTTTGGGCCTCACGACGTCTAAGACCATATTTCCATGCACATCCCATCCTGATTCGCACAGACTTGCCACTCCGTACTATATTGTTCAAGCCAGACTTGGCAGGAAGGATGATCAAATGGGCCATAGAGCTCTCTGAATTCGACATATCCTACGAACCAAGAACTGCTATTAAGGCACAAGTCCTAGCAGATTTCGTAGTTGAATTAACAGGCTCTAACCCAGATGCAGATCATTCACACTGGACAGTATACGTCGATGGGTCTTCAAACAGCAAAGGATGTGGGGCAGGAATCGTTATAGAAAGTGATGACGGGGTACATCTTGAAATTTCATTGCACTTTACCTTCACTACGTCTAACAATCAGGCGGAGTATGAAGCCTGTTTAGCCGGACTCAGGGCAGCACAAGATATTGGGGCCAAAACTGTCACCCTATGCAGTGATTCTCAACTAGTCATCTCACAAATTCTTGGTGAGTATCAGGCTAAAGAACCTCTACTGCAACAATATCTGGACTGCGTCAATGAGCTGAAACAGCGCTTCGATGAAGTAACTTTCAAGCATATACCTCGCGAAGAAAATACGCGAGCTGATATCCTGTCCAGGTTAGCCAGCACAAAGAAGGCGGGGTGTACAACCACGGTTGTACAGAGTACTTTGGCCGAGCCAAGTATATCCCTTCCCTCTTCAATTCATATGATTAAAAGCCGCCCCGTTGATGATAACTCCTGGGTAACACCAATAGTTCGTTATCTTGTTAATGGACAATTACCCACGGATGATCTTGAGCGAAAGAAGCTAAGGAGGGAGGCACCCTATTATACGCTCCTAGATGGGCAGCTATACCGCCGAGGAATTTCTGTCCCATATTTAATTTGCATAAATGAAAACGAGGTGCAAGCTGTTTTGGAAGAAGTCCATGAAGGGCAGTGTGGACATCATCCAGGGGCACGAAGTCTAGTGAGAAAGATCCTCAGGGCGGGGTATTGGTGGCCCACTATGAAGCAAGACACCGCCTCATATGTTCAAAAATGCGATCAATGTCAACGATTCGCGAATTTTCACCATACTCCAGCTGAGGAAATGTCATCATCAATAACGCCCTGGCCTTTCTATCAATGGGGTATGGATATTCTAGGTCCATTCCCAACTGCTCCCGGTGGTATCAAATACTTGATAGTTGGTGTTGATTATTTCACCAAATGGATTGAGGCAGAGGCAGTGGTGCACATAACGTCAGCCAGGACTCGAAGATTCGTCTATGAGAATATCATTGCACGTTTCGGAGTCCCTGAACGCATAGTCACTGATAATGGCACCCAGTTCACAGATCGCAAGTTCACTGAACTCTTAGAAAATCTCAGCATCACGCAGATTTTCTCTTCTGTGGAACACCCTCAAACCAATGGACAAGCAGAGGTCGCCAACAGAGAAATCTTGAAGGGCCTCAAAAAACGCCTTGGTGAGGCAAAGGGAGACTGGGCAAATCAATTATGCCACGTTTTATGGGCATATAGAACCACCCCACACTCCACTACGAATGAATCTCCATATCGGCTGACATATGGAGTCGAGGCAGTCATTCCCATTGAATTAACAGCCCCTTCAGCTCGAGTCCTCTATTTCAATGAGGAGGCCAACCAACAGAACCTCGCACACGAATTGGAGGTTTTGGCGGAGTTAAGAGAGGAAGCCTTTGTGAGAGATCAAGCTGTCAAAGCAAAGGCCGCCAAACGGTATAACGCACGCATGTGTGAACGCCGTTTCCAAGAGGGAGATTTGGTCCTGAGAAGGGCCAACATTGGCAACAAATTTGCGCACCAAGGCAAGTTGGCACCAAATTGGGAAGGTCCATACCGAGTCACCGAGGTCTTGGGCAAAGGTACATACCGCCTAGAGAACTTGGATGGCACTCCGGTCAGAAATAAATGGAATATTTTGAATTTACGCATATATTACAGTTAGTTGGGAAATACGGTATGATCTTTTCTTCCTAACTCAAGGATCCTCCTCTGTATGCTTTCCTTGAAAAGGTTTCGAAAAGATATCTCCCAACTCAATCTTTTATGTAATTCCATTCTCAATGAAATGCCTTCCTGCATTTAATCTTCACTCTAACTCTGAATTGATTATCCATGGCAGAATTTATTCCCATGCAGATAAAACGACTCTAAAATTGAAGCACAAACGCATAACTCTTTATTCCATAAAGATCAACCAACATGCAACGCCGCTTCACAAACGGAGTCAACAAAAACTCCTTGGGGGATTGGTGTCTCAGCTATATGCTGCACCATACCGACCCTAAGGTACAGAAAACTCCTTGGGGGGAAAGGATTGGTGTCTCAGCTATATGCTGCACCATACCGACCCTAAGGTACAGAAAACTCCTTGGGGGGAAAGGATTGGTGTCTCAGCTATATGCTGCACCATACCGACCCTAAGGTACAGAAAACTCCTTGGGGGGAAAGGATTGGTGTCTCAGCTATATGCTGCACCATACCGACTCCAAGGTCCCGCAGGCCGCCTATGGAAAGAACTAGTGTCACAGCTATATGCTGCACTAATTCGCCCCCAAGGTCCTGCAGACTTCTTGTGGGAAGAGCTGGTGTCTCAGCTATATGCTGCACCACGCTAACCCCAACCAATTTCTTGCAGGATGAACTGGTGTCTCAGCTATATGCTGCACCACGCTAACCCCAACCAATTTCTTGCAGGATGAACTGGTGTCACAGCTATATGCTGCACCATACCGCCTCGAAGGTTTAACCAAATTCTTGCAGGACGAATTGGTGTCACAGCTATACGCTGCACCATACCGCCTCGAAGGTTTAACCAATTTCTTGCAGGATAAATTGGTGTCGCAGCTATATGCTGCACCATAGCAATCCTCACTTCGATGATTTTCATTCAATCAGGAGTTGCACTCCAATCAAAATGCAAAAGGATGAACATTCCATCCAAAACTTGACTCTGCCTAACTCCCAATGTTTACGGAGTACATGAGAAACAAATTCAAGCACTACCCAACAAGTTCAAGTAAGTTCAATACTTGTAAAATTGTACTTCATTGAAATTCCTAAGAGGCTACTCCGCCTCCTTACGGAATACAACTTCATTGAAATTCCTAAGAGGCTACTCCGCCTCCTTACGGAATACAACTTCATTGAAATTCCTAAGAGGCTACTCCGCCTCCTTACGGAATACAACTTCATTGAAATTCCTAAGAGGCTACTCCGCCTCCTTACGGAATACAACTTCATTGAAATTCCTAAGAGGCCACACCGCCTTCTTACGGAATCCAATTCCTTTTAAAGTCCTAAGAGGCCACATCGCCTTCTTACGGAATCCAATTCCTTTTAAATTCCTAAGAGGCTACTCCGCCTCCTTACGGAATACAACTTCATTGAAATTCCTAAGAGGCTACTCCGCCTCCTTACGGAATACAACTTCATTGAAATTCCTAAGAGGCTACTCCGCCTCCTTACGGAATACAACTTCACTGAAATTCCTAAGAGGCCACACCGCCTTCTTACGGAATCCAATTCCTTTTAAAGTCCTAAGAGGCCACATCGCCTTCTTACGGAATCCAATTCCTTTTAAAGTCCTAAGAGGCCACATCGCCTTCTTACGGAATCCAATTCCTTTTAAATTCCTAAGAGGCTACTCCGCCTCCTTACGGAATACAACTTCATTGAAATTCCTAAGAGGCTACTCCGCCTCCTTACGGAATACAACTTCATTGAAATTCCTAAGAGGCTACTCCGCCTCCTTACGGAATACAACTTCACTGAAATTCCTAAGAGGCCACACCGCCTTCTTACGGAATCCAATTCCTTTTAAAGTCCTAAGAGGCCACATCGCCTTCTTACGGAATCCAATTCCTTTTAAATTCCTAAGAGGCTACTACGCCTCACTATTAAAATCATTTCAATGAAATTCCCACGAGGTTACTACGCCTCACTATTGAAATTACTTCAGTTAAATTCTCAAAAAGGCCATTCCGCCTCGTTATACTTAGTCATATTTCATTAAGTCCTCAGATAAATATTCCGCCTTCTCAATATCATTATACAAGGCATAAATACGATGGACTTAAACACTACATCTATGAGCAAGTATACATTTGCAGGAAATATACTTCATTAATATTGTCAAGGATTGATAAAAGTCCAGAGCCTATCCTGGAACAAGGCAATATTAACAAAATTCAAAAAATAAAAGCTGGCGAAAGGTTTCAGGAGCTGGTCTTTAAGGGTTGGGCGGCGTCCCTTCTTGTTGGACAGAGGTGGCCTGACCTTCACCAGGTTTGCTTAAACTTTGAGAGGGAGGCAAGTCCGCCAGAACATATTCGTCATTGGGCGCAGGAGCATGACCCCCTTGAACAGGCACCATCAATTCTCCATTGATGAATTCATAATAAGGATGAATGCCTGTGGTGGTTAGAGCAACACCTGGATTGCGGTAACGGAGTTGACGAACAGCCATGCTGAAAGCATCATCAATCGCTGCCTCAGCCGCATCCAGCGTGGATTGTAAATCCTTGTCAAGCTTTTCATTGACGGCCTCAGAGGTAGCTTTTTCAGCTTGCAACACTTCAACCTGTTTTTCAAGGTTAGTATACGCAGTAGCTGCTTGGTCTAACTCCGCCACCCAGGCATCTTCAGCAGTGGCCTTATCAAGTTCAAGAAAAATCAACCTCTGCTGGAGCTCACTTGCATCCTCGCCCAATTTTTGTTTCTGTTGAATTAAGTCTGAGATCTGTTGTTTTAGCAGATTATTGTCAGCCCTCACCTGGGTCAGGCCATTCACCTCCTCGCCCAGTTTTTTATTTTGCTCTCTTAAGCCGGAGACCTGCTTCTCCAGCAAAGCGTTATCAGCTCTCACCCGAGCCAGCTCCTCCTCCAGCTTCTTGATGTTAGCATCGGCGGTGTCAAGATGTTTATCCTTCGCCTTGATCACCTCCGACAGCTGCTCATTGTCATGTTCCAAGCTACGAATCTTTTCCACAGACTCGTGGTAAGACGCCTGGAACATGTTGGCCTCGGCAGCAACGTCAGCTATCCGAGGGACAGAGGCCAGGAAACCATCTATCTCTGCAAGGTGCCACCTCGCAGCTGCTGCTCCCTCCGGAATCTCGTCAAAGTCGATGTCGGGGCGGAGGATGTATTCTGGATCACGCCTCTCTGCTTGACGGGATCCTATATTCGTGAAGTACAGAAAGGGATTCAAGCGAGACCCCGCCTCAGGCAAAGAGACCAACCGCCTAGATGTTTCCCCTGGTACATCAATGGGAAAAACGGCTGTCCTTCGGGCGGTCAAGCTCAAGGCGGGATCCTCAGACGGGCGGACTGGCGAGATTTGAATTCCCTCAGTCTCGTCCCCCATATCCTGGCCAGAAGCAGCTTGCAATCCCTCCGCTTGTTCCCCCTCGACATCTTCTTCGAGAATGCCTTCAGCTCCGCCCGTAGCAGCAGAAGTACCCACAACAGGTACTTCCGGAGTCTCCTCCAAATCAATGGCGGCGTCAATTGACGTCCCCGCCTCAGCCCTCTTCTTGCCCTTAGTCCTCCTTCTTTGCAAAGGCTGGAGGTCTATTTCCTCTTCTTCTTCAGCAGCTTCTGGTTCTTGGCGTTTTTTAGAACGCCTTTCAACAGCAGCTACTGAAGATCCTGCACCACCTTCAAAATTTGCTATGTTGGTGGAGACAGGGAAGGGAAGGGTCTTTGTGAGAGCAGCAGTCAAACTCCTCCTGGGCTGCACATTATTCTCCGCGTTCCTTTCCCTGCGGCTCATTTGCATCTGCTTAATACGGTCCATCCCAGGGAACTCCGCGATTTCTCCTGCAAAATAACAAAATGAGCATTCAGTTAGAAAATGCAAGATAGAGGAAATACCCAATCACATTGCAATTGTTCATAATATTACTCAAGTATCCTTGAGCATCCCGCCCAAGCAGCCTTCGACAAAGAATCAGCTTGTGGACGGAGTTGTACTCTTTCAACATCCGGAGTACTTCCACAGACGCCGCCGATAGAGCACCCTCCTCAACTTCATATGCTTGTTTGGTTAAGAGAAAGTGCTCATGCGTCCATGCCACTGGGAATTTATCAACACCCTCCTTATTCCGCCAAAAAACAGGTTTGTCCTTCCTGACGGATATCTTCACGAAACTCATCCTGAAGTGAAGTCCGCCTTCCTTGGCGGAGTCAGCAAACGCCTTAAAGTTTAGAATCTTTGGCTCCGCCCGGAGAGTCACAAAACCCATGCCGCCGGTTTTCATATTTACTCTCCTCATAATGCGGCAGAAGGAGAAAAACAACGCCACTGTAGGCGTAAACCCCAAATGTTCAGCCATTACCTCAAAGATGCGCACTATTCCCCATCCATTCGGATGCAGCTGGGAGGGGGCACAATCCAAGAACCTGAGCACATCCATCTGGAATTTATTCAATGGGAAGCGCACCCCTAACTGGGTGAACAGAATATCGTACATATATATGGTACGATTATCCTGAGGACGATGGCAGACCCGTTCATACGTCTTGGGTGAACGGACGATGAACCTATCCTCATACTTCTCGTCCTTCCAAACAGGAACAGACAACTCCACTACCCCTCCGCTTGTCGTCGCATGTCGAGAGGAAGCATCCTTGACATCTTCCTCAACCCAATAGTAAGGGTCATTTTCGAGTGTTTTCTCCCAATCCAACCCATGCAATACAACATTTCTGCACTCTGCCATAGTCAGCACTTGTGTATGGGAAACACCTCCTGACACAAATGAATGTACAGCATTACTAAAGTACTCCACGCTGCTATAAAACGTCGAGTCCCTCCCAGTATAAAAAGCATCATCTCCACTCTCAATGTCAGAGAACATGGGACGAACAGAAACCCTAGAACGTGACCCTGCCCTCTTTCCTCTCATCTTCCTTTTTACAAACACACAATAAGGGGAAACAAAGCTAACCCAAAGGAAATGAAGAAGCAAAGAAGAAGAAGAAGCAAGTACCTTAAGCTTCTGAAAGATAGAAGAACTCCAAACACCAGTGAACTTGCAAAAGAATAGCAAAAACACTTTCAGCAAACAAATACGAACAGAGAGATGAAGCAAAACATTCCCCTTCTGAGAGTTTACCTATTTATAGGCATGGCTTGGGGGGAAAATAAGCGAATCCTCAGAAATTTCGAAGATGTGTTTGCAGCCGTTAGATGAATCTCGTCGACGGTTCTAAAATTGAAACATGCGATTACAACCGTTGGATTTACCCCACTGACGGTTCCTTTTTTACTGAAACCAATAGATATATCTAAGGGCAGATATTTCATGGGCCACGTTTTCAAAATCCAAAGCCCACGGTAATAACCTCGAAAACGGTTCTCAATTGCCATCACGCGCATTTATGTCCCATCATTAGAATGGCAACCGTTACGAGGGCATACGCGGCAATAGGAGACTGAAGAACAAAAAACGTGGTTTCGAGGCGCATTAATGACAGGCGTGACAAGTGATGACAGCTAATAAATGCACGAAAGCACTTGTCCACAAAACCCGGACTAGCAAATATCGCCTAAACCCATGCCTACAAAAGCTAAACTTAAGTGTTGTAGCTTATTAAAGTGACTCCGCCAGTCACTATAACAAGCTAGGGGGCATATGATCCGGTCCTAACACCGGCCCCCAAGAGCATGGCTTCAATGCCTTGCCAGATCAGCATTTGGAATAAAGAGAAGTACTCTTCAAATACACTACGAATACTATACGGAGTGCATACCGCCAGGGCAAGTAACACCGCCAAGGTTCATGACTCCGCCCAGGCACGTTACCCCGCCAAGGAATGTAACTCCGTCCAGGCATGTTACTCCGTCAAGGAATGTAACCTCGCCAAAGTTGTTACTCCGTCAAGCCATAGGCTCAACTCAGGCGGAATACTGAATTTCCCACACTGCGTAGCGAGCCCATACTCACAACCCCGGCACGAGATTGACTCTGTCTTGAGAGGTTAATAATGGGAATCACGCTGTCACGCATAAAGGGAAACAACAATAAAATATTAAAGCACTAACGCTTTCCAGACAAGTTGTGATACCTACTACAATAATGGTGCTAGTAAACGGCGCAGGGACCCACTACCTTTTCAGCATTATGCCTGGAGACAAGGAGCGGGTCCTACCAATAATGCAGCACCCGTGACAGGTATATAAACCTCTCTTGAAAAGGTATAGGGGGGCAGATTCCCATTCTCTGAACCTTACACTTTATTACTTGCATAATCTTCTCTGACTGTCTTTCTAAGTCTCTAAGTATTCTGAAATACTGACTTGAGCGTCGGAGAACGATTGCAGGTACCACCCCCAATCGGGTCAAGGCAACGAAGATCCCGTCTGGCGGACTGTGACACCGCCCCAGAGTATATTGCACTCCGCCTCAGCATACAAAGACTCTCCGTATTTACATTTATACGCACATTGCTTTGTATTAAAAACACACTTATATGTATATTTTGAGTTGTTCTACAAGTGTACTTCTACACCCCCTGTAAAGAACAGTTCAATAATAATAATAATATTAATCATATTCATAATTATACGTTCCTTATTTCATTGTTCATAAATAATCAATAATAATATTAGTAACAATAATAATAATAATTTTCATAATTATAATTATAATTATAATCATAATCATAATAATAACAACAGTGATATAAATGGTGACCCTTCATCATTATTTCCTCGTTCATCTCATTTTTCAAGACTTCCTTACTAGAATCCACATAGACACCCATAGCTCTTAATATTTTCACAATTCAATACCGATCATATCCATTTAATCATTATGGTTAATAATAATCAACACAGCCAATTAATCATATACATATCAATAAAAATATATAAAACAAATATATAAGCATTTAATTTAACAGCAATTCCCGAACCTGCCCTTGGAAAGGTAAGGACCAGAAGTACCTTAGCCTTCCCAAACACTCGGTTCCCCCTCAGAATACCAAAGAATATACCCCCCGACCTTAATGGAAGATCTTAGATTGGTTGAAGACGTTCCCTTATTGTTCTTGCTTCAGACCAAGAGTGACTTGTACATAGAGAAGGAAAATAAGAGAGAGAGAGTTTTACTAATTTTCGTTGTTCTGAGAATTCAGACTTGGGAATGAGTTGTGGTATCGATTTAATAATGCAAAAGACAAGTGGGGGACAAACTTTTTCATAATAGGATGTTAGGTGCGTTGATTGTGGTAATAATGGAGATTTTAGATAAGAAGTGAGCTGTATTTTGACCATTTCCGCCGCCGGCTTGCATAATTGGAGTAGATATATTAAAATATGCAATAGATGATATGATTGGAGTAAAAGGTGCAAGTTTCCCTGTATGTGGCTCGTCCATGGTAGGCTTTTCGGATTTATGTGAACTAGTGAACCGATCACTAAGTGGGGGTGCTCCTTCCAACATGAGCAAACCTTTTGGTTAGGAATGGCGTCACGGTCCCAGTATTAATCCAGTCGGTTTCTATTGATCAAGTCCCCTTTCCATTCTGACGCTGTTTGGCCTATCTCTTTTCCGAGAAGTTTCAGAGCCTCTTTCGTTCAGAAATGCTCCACTCGGAAAGGAAATTCGCTCGGAAATGTTTCTGCTTGAAACACTCGGTCAGCTTTTCCTTCCTCGGAAGTGACTCACTCGGAAATATCTCACCCGGACTCATTCAAAAATATCACACTCGGATATATATATATATATATATATATCTGCCTGAAGTGTTCTTTCAAAGCCACTTTTCCTTCCGAATGGATCCACTCGGGAATTGTCCACTCGGATATATCTCTGACTGAATTTCTTCACTCGAAAATACTTCTCTCGGAAGTGCATAACTCGGAAATCATATAACCGAAAGGTCATTCGGAGTTGTGTCACTCGGAAATAATTTCACTTGGGAATATCATTCGGAGTTGAAGGAAATTTCGAAGAAGAACCGAGCACAAGCTCTCGGCAACTTTTAGTCACCCGAGTACGAATAGAATGAAGGGGTTCTTCACTCGGATATTTACTTTCCCCCGGAAACTCTTCACTCGGAAACATATTCATTTGAAGTCAAGTCTTTCTCTATTCCAGAAGTACCTCACCTAAAATGACTCACTCGGTATATTTCAATCGGTGACATACCACACGGAAATCAGAAATCTCACTCGGTGTTATCCCACTTGGTAATGTCTCACTCGGTGAAATCCCACATGGAAGTGTCACACTCGGAGACACCCCATTTGAGAAAGTTACACTCAACTCGGAGATAACCCATTCGGGAATTCACTTCTCGGAAATATCTTGGTCCGAGAAGTACTCATTCGAATTCTTCGTTCGGAAGTACTTCTCTCGGAAACGTTTTACTCGAAGACGTTTCATTCGGGAATGAGTCATTTGAAGACGTTTGACTCGGAAACGAGTCACTCGAAGACGTTTGACTCAGAAACGAGTCACTCGAAGACATTTGACTCAGAAACGAGTCACTCGAAGACGTTTGACTCAGAAACGAGTCACTCAGAGACGTTTGACTTGGAAATGAGTCACTCGGAGATGTTTGACTCGAAAATGAGTCACTCAGAGATGTTTGACTCGAAAACGAGTCACTCGGAGATGTTTGACTCGAAAACGAGTCACTCAGAGACGTTTGACTCAGAAACGAGTCACTCGGAGACGTTTGACTCAGAAATACGTCACTTGGAGACGTTTGACTCAGAAACGACTTACTCGAAGACGTTTGACTCGGAAACGAGTCACTCGGAGACGTTTGACTCGGAAACGAGTCACTCGAAGACGTTTGACTCAGAAACGAGTCACTCGAAGACGTTTGACTCAGAAACGAGTCACTCAAAGACGTTTGACTCGGAAATGAGTCACTCGGAGACGTTTGACTCGGAAATGAGTCACTTGGAGACGTTTCATTCAAAGCCAGAGCCCCTTTTACTCAGAGGTGGTTCTCTCGGACACACTTCACTCAGAATTGTCTCCGAGGCCAGGACTCCACTCGAATTGGTGCTCTTGGTCATGACTTACTCGGAAACTGATTCCTTCACTCGGAATTTCTCTCGGTCACTCAGAACAGATCCCTTTCTTCACTCGGACAGTTTTATCTAAGACATGTTTCACTCGGAAAATGGATAATATCATTAATGGTCTAGATAAATTCCATGATTTTATACGAGAATGAAATTTCTGGGATATTACAGACTACCCGCAGGGTATTTTATTTACTTATTACCATTTACAGACTTCCATACTTCAAAATTTACAAGATTAAGACTGGTACTAAAAACAGGGATGTTACACTCTCCTCCCCTTTTGGGAATTTTGTCCCGAAATTAAAAGTTGAAATAATTGAAGGTACAATTCTCTAATCTTTTCCTTAATTTCCCAAGTAGCGTCCCCATCATCTGACTGACTCCAAACTACTTTGACCAAAGAGATTTTCTTGCCTCTTAGCTGTTTTAGACGTCGGTCAACAATCTTAACCGGTGATGCTTCAAAGGTAAGGTTTTCTTTCAGAACAAACTGATCAAGACTCAAAACATGATCAGAGCTTGGTACATATTTATGAAGTTGGGAAACATGAAAGACATTATGAAGGTTTGTTAGCTCAGGTGGCAGGGTAATACGGTACGCATTGGTTCCTATCTTTTACAGAATCTGATAGGGTCCTACGTATCTAGGATTTAACTTCTTGGTCTTTAGAGCTCTTCCTACACCAGTGGTAGGGGTAACTTTGAGGAATACATGGTTTCCTTCCTCAAATTCCAATGGCTTCCGGCGTTTGTCGTAGTAACTCTTTTGTCTATCTTGTGAAGCTTTCATTGCCATTTGGATATTTTGGACTTGTTCTGTAGTCTTTTGAACAATCTCTGGTCCAATTATTGCCTTTTCACCTGTCTCATACCAACACAAAGGTGTACGACATTTTCTTCCATATAGAGTTTATAACTCAATAATTTACAGACGCTACCGGCCAAGGCATTCCATTACCACTATTTACCTTCCCAAAAACTTTACTTCATAAACATTTTCGTCCCATGGTTTTCCTACATCAATACTCAAGAAAAGAACCGCAATCCAAGTGCTCCGATTTCCTCGATCGTTCCATATCATCGTCCAGAACACAATCCTATCACAAACATACATATACATGCTATTAATATACCATCATAAGGCATCATCCCACAAAACTCATTATCAAGTCCTAGACTTGTCTAAATCCAATTTTCACTCTCATGTTAGGCTTTGGGAATTCCTCTCTCAAGACCAAGATTCTTTAAATCTTAAAGGGCTAACCACACCTAACAACAACAATACTATGGCCCTTAGCCGTAAGACTTCCAAATCATCACATGAATCATTCAACCATCACCAAAATTTATTCAAACTCATTATAAGCCTCTTGGCTCCATCTAAGACCATCACCAATTCAACTATTTCAAAATGGCATACCCACTCATCAACTCAAGTATCTATTTCCTTAATCCACTATCAATGGCTTGCAACCATTTTTAACATCATCATAAACACCAACAATCTAAATTAATTCCTTCAACCACATACATACTCATATACACTCCTCTCCCAATCCTCTATAATCAACACCAATGCTTCAAACATTCATTTCCTCATATATAATCATTCTAGAGTATTCAAAGCGATCAAAATCATCAATTTAGCCAAAATCCCTAAATCACTACACTTAGGGTTTTTCATCAAAACTCAATAACCATTTCTAATAACCACCAATCTCCATCATTAGCAACACCCACACACACATTATTATAGGTTTTCACTAAAAATCATCTTTCATGACATTATTACTCATTTCCCCCAAATTCTAGAGTTAGGGTTCCACTAAAATCAAACAATCACCATTAACAACCATCATCTTCCATCTCTAATCTTGAAATTTTCGTATACCACATCACACCTATCCAAAAACACACATAAAACGCATCCCACCTTTGGGTTTTACATGAAAATGGTTCCTATTCCTAAACCTATTCATAAGGCACTCTCTTAACCATATAGAAACCAAAACCTAGGGCCAAAAACATCAAAAGAGTAGAAAAATTTACCTCAAGCTCCAAGCTATCCCAAGTCCTAGCATGTACACGAAAATGAAGGGAGAGAAACAGAGAAATAAGTTATATCTTGGTCCATCATTAAAATGTTTCCCATTTTATAGCAAACAGGATCTCCGTTCGCGATTAATACTAACTCCAAAAATTATTCTGAATATAGATTCGGATTCCCAATAATATTCTTAATAGCCCTGACTAATGGCATCTCAATCGGACATACTTGGTCCGATACCGGGTATAACTTTAACTATTAAAGTCCCAATAATATTTGATGAATTTCCTGTTGTAGCCCTCCTTCAAATTTTACGCATCTTGACGCTTTTCCCATTTGGGTGTAGTAGGGGCAACATTTGGCCAATTCATCAAACTTAGAAGCATATTCCCCAACTGTCACATTACCTTGTTTCAAATTAAAGAATTCCTACTCCTTCTGCCTCCTTATGTCTTCAGGGAAGTATTTCGTGAGAAATTCTACCTTGAATCGTCCCCAAGTGATGGTGTGTCCATTAGTTGTTAACCTAATTCTAGCATGAGTCCACCAGTACTCTGCTTCCCCAACCAACATGAAGACGACAAAGGTTATCTTGTCCTCATCAGGGCATCGCATAGCGGCAAAAATCTTTTCGAGGTGCTCAATCCATAATTGTGCTCCTTCTGGATTGAAGCCTCCCTTGAATTGTGTAGGATTGTTTCTCTGAAAGTCAGCTTGTCCTTGGTTCTACCTAGTAGAGGCATGAGGTATTTCTTGTCGTTCTATTACCTCTACGATTCGAGTAAGAAGTTCCTCCATGACATGATCATTGTTTCGGCGAGCCATTAGGAAATTGCTGAAAGAGTATCAACAAAAGGATCCAGGGTATATGTTATGTATAGAATTCCACATAGGAAATTTAGTCTTAGGTGTTTTATGGATTATTCAATATTTCTATCAGAGTATGTGGAAACCTAGTGGTCCACTTCCCAAGCTTAATGAATCGACTATGCTCTAATACCACCAATGTAACACCCTAGGTTAAATAAGATAGGCCATTATATAGGATCATCCTATTTAACTAAGAGGTTAACAGTTTTTAGAAAAAGTGAATATTTTTTTTAAATAAAATAATGGCAGATCATTGGAAGTAAATAGTGTAACACCCGGATTTTTCAAATAAATTTTTCACAAATAAATGAAAATTTTAACAGAATTTTCAAATAAAAATAACAAAGCAGTCAGCATTACATCATTCGGCTCATTTAATGTTTACAAATGTTTCACAATCGGTATACACAGGAGCCGGCCAAGGCTACTATAAACATCTATGTGCATTATGTACAATACACAAATACATGATGCTCCAATCGGCTGAGTGATCTCACACATCATTGCTGGGTCCTATGTCCACTGTAAAAATGACAACAGTAGAGGTTGAGCATAAATATATCAAATGATAGTTATTGAATCGAATTAAAAGTCCAATTCATAACTATATAGAAAACATAAACACATCATATAATCTCATAACATTAACCAATCAAATCATCATATTACTCTCAATATCATATTAGTGTAAATATATGCTCAATCAAATGGATCCATTATTAAGTCTTTTAATTTGTGTTGCAACACTGGCTCCCCGAGCCATGACTCAGCTCTCAGCTGATCCGGCTGTTTTACTAGTACCAAACCATTTGCCCTCTCATGTGACATAATCACTCCCAGCGACAACGGTAGTGTCACGGGCTAAACCCCGAGCCCCGCTCAAGAGGTTTGCCTTGAGTCCCACCCAAGGTCTTTTGTGGAATCCTCGAAACCACATAATATATTTCATATTTGTTCATCATATAAGCATCCCATGCTTTATCAATATGCATCCCATGCATTCATATATCATGAAAAATTCATAAATAACATTCATATCATCATCATTAATCACATATCAACATCAATATCATATGAATGGAAATATCACAGATATATCACACATATTACATTCATATTCAGGATTTAATATTATCCCAATCTGTTCATAAACCATACATTTAAGATGTAACGCTCCCCCTACCTGGAAGTAAGGAGTTCGTCAAGCTATATTCAACCACAGTACACAATTTCCGACTAAAACTTCAGTTCTGGGAGTAAGGAGTACATAAATTCCGACTGGAACTTCAGTTCTGCACAGTCCACAGCTTTCTTTCTCAAAGTTCTTACCAAGTTTCACATTAAAGAGAAGAATGAAGATTGGTCTCCTCTTTTTATCGATAATTTCCAATGATGATTAGAAAAGAAAAGATTAAAGGTGATGTTGACACTCACATAATTCCAAGCTAGTCTAATAATAGGATTTGACATAATTCATTCATGAAAAAGACATAAACGAATTGAATAAGTGAATGGATTAAGCACTGATACGCACTTATAATATAAGGACAAAACAAAATAATAAAATAAAAGAAGATAGGATTATGGAAAGGGTCCGCCACTTAGCAAAATCAGGAAAAAGAATCTGCGCATCAATAATTGAAGTGATTATTAATTCCGACTCGGTTTTAGTATGTTCCGACTCGGTTTCAGTATTCTGGGCACATCTTTCCGAGAGGATTCAACATAGCCTCTGTCCGTTCAGAATTCCTTCATTTGGAGGAAATTCACTTGGAATGGTTTCATCCCATGAAACACTCAGCTTTTCTTCCTCGGAAATGTCCCACACAAAAAAATATTACTCAGAAATACCTTTAGAAATAACTTATTGGGTTATATGTATTTCTGTCTGAGTCAAAGCCTTCACTTACGTCACTCGGAAGTCTTTCATTCGAAACTATTACTCGGAATCGAGGTTCAGTCCTCTCTCGGAATCTTTCCACTTGAAAAGATCACTCGGGGTCAAAGTCAATCCCGAGTACAAGCTCTCAGCAACTCTTTAAAACACCCGTGCACGGATTAAATGAAGGGTTCACCATTCGGGAACTCACCACTCGAATATTATCCACTCAGTAACTATTCACTTGGAATATACTCATTCGAATTTAAAGTGTTTCCTGGAAAAGACTCACTCGGTATGTCTCAATCGGTGCCATACCACTCGGAAATCAGAAATGTCTCTTGACGTTGTCCCACTTGGAAACGTCTCACTCGGTGTTGTCCCACTCAGAAGTGTCGTACTCAGAGACACCTCACTCGGAAAGTCACACAACTCGGAGATGCTCCACTCAGAAACAGCTTAACTTCCCTACACACGGAAGTATCTCAATTTTTATACACTCGGAAGTATCTTAACTTCTTACTCTCGAAAGTATTTTAACTTTCTACACTCGGAAGTAGCTCTCTCGGTCATGTTTCACTCGGAAACATAAAATTTAAGAGCGTCTTTGCCCAAAATGTGTTCATTCGAAGTCAGAGCCCCCTTTCACTCGGAATTACTTCTATTTTTACTCGGTATCGTACCATTTCACTCGGAATAGCTTATTTCCAACAATATTCACTCAGAATTTCACTCAGAAATTCCTCACTGATCCTTAATAAATTATTTTCAAAAATTCAGGATGTTATATTTCTCCCCTCCTTAAAGAATTTCATCCTCGAAATTCAATGTAAGTCTACTTCAATAAAACAGCTCAAATATTGCTGTCACAACAAATTGCATGTATTTTGCTTCTCAAGCGATTCACCGACTAATTCACAATTCCAATCGGCATGGCTTCGCTTCTCAAGCGTTTTACCGACCGCTTCACAACACTTCATAGGATCCATTATGTTTGGGGTTCAATTTCCCACGTATAAATTACCCTATTCAATTCTGCCACTTCATCATAACCAATGGCACTTCCTAGTTCCTTTACCGCTCGGCCTTATATTTCTCAATGTCGATCGGTGCACTTCCACTGTCAGCTCCTCCAATTCAAGGGAGTCACTCGGCCCAACCATGGACTCACACAGAGTATAGGCTCAAAGTTGTGTCACATGAGACACATTATGGGTGTTAATTAACCAGCTGGGAGGATCCAGTCGATAAGCAACATTACCGATTCTCCCTAATACTCACCACTATCCGATTTATCTCAGATTAAGCCCTCGGCTCCTCAACATCCGACCACTAAAATTTCTTCTTCAAGCCATGATATATCTTGGCAATACCGAGACAAATACTCAAAAGAGTTCCCATATGCTTCAATTAGCACAGTTTGCCTGGATTCACCTCTTACAGGCAACACCACCAGGTCTCGAAATCTCTAAATTCCACCAATGTCTTCGGTTAACCCATGTCTACCTTTTGAGAATATCACTCGGAAGCTTTTCATTCGAGAAGATTATTCAAAGTTTGAAGGCAATTTACTTCCTTGACACCTTTCCACTTGGAACCGTCTCACCCGGTACCATTCCACTCGGAAGTGTCACACTCCGAGACACTTCACCCGAAAGGTCACACGACTCGAAAAATTCTTCAGCCTGAGAAGCACATTCAAATTCAAGCTTTTCTTATTCGGCAGTACCACTCTCGGAATAACCCATTCAGAAACGTCTCACCCGGATACTTTCACTCAGATTTTACCTTACGCACAAGTGTCACATTCGGACACAGTTTTCTTAACTTATTAATGACTCTCTTAGTGATGTTTCACTCAGAACATCATCACTTCACTCAGTGGTTCTTTCTCCCAGAAAGATTTTACTCAGAATTATATTCCTTTTCCTTCACTCGGAATCATCTCCACTTCCTCACACTTGGAAACATACTATTCTTACCTGGGCGAATTCTCACTTCATCGTTTATTTCAGCTCAGAGTCCTGATCCTTCACTAATTCTTCCACAATAATCGGCTGACCCATAAAGCTCCTAATTTCAGTGACAGATTTGGGTCTCATTTATGCCATTACTACTCCCACCTTAGATGGACCGACAGCAACGCCATCTTTGGACATAACATGTCCTAGAAACTGGATCCCATCCGATCCAAAGTCATGCGTTGGCACTCAACAATTAATTGCTCCTCTTTCAGTACCACGGTACTATGTGGAGATGTTCTCCATGCTCCAGGTATAACTCGGAACAAATCGGATTACCATCGATGAACACTATCATTAACCGACCTAAGTAAGGCTATAAGACATTGTTCATCTAATTCATGAACACCGCCTGAACACTCGTCATTACACGTAATCTAGTGCAAATCACATGATGATAATCATCGAATATCATTCACCATCACCATAAAATGGTATAACAACAATTGGCTTCCAGCCATCACCAAGTAAATATCTCCTCTCTAGATCCTATTCATTACAAAACCATGGCCCAACAGTCTAACAATCCCTCATTTCATTGCTCATCACCGACCATCAATCAACTTAAGCCTAGATGGTTCACTAAACTCACCTAGGTATACAACTCAAGGTTATAATATGATTTTCAATCACATAATAGGTTTCTGCATCGGTAAACCTTTTCACCAATCACAAGCACAATCCAGCAGTTGGACGTACAATTGTCATCATTATATTGTTTCTATCATTACCATACTCGATACCAAGCGTACCCGGAATTCGACATTACCACTCACTATCTATCCGATATCACATTTATTATTTGTATTTCATCTTATGACGATTCAAGCCTCTACGATTTATTACACACTTATCTTACTGGCTCAACAATCCATAAGGTTTAACAGATCATCCAACTCAAGAAATCCCAGGGGTCACCTAGTACCCATCGTGGGGCACTCCCACAACAACCAAATATCACCGAGCCTAGACCACCACAGGGTCTAAATTCACAAGGTCTGACAGTATAAGGCTATACTAAATCCAGTCGGGGTTACCACACCTAGTGGCCTAACATCTAATTAGTCATTCATTCGGTTTTTACACACCAAAGACCGAGACACGACCCCAATCCATCATGTATCCGATTTTACATTTATTCACTTATCACATACTCAAATTCCCAATCTAGGAAACTGCACAAATCACTTATATCATATGTCATATAGGGTTCTCGTGCCAAAGGATATAAAATTCATCTCTTACAAATGGCACAACGGATCACTTAAAATTAAGATCACCACACTAGGAGATTCCTTCAATATTATTCATTTAATCAACTCAATATGTGAGTTCCATTTTCATTTAACAAGCATGCCTCGGCTACATGCCACTAATATGGCTTATACAAGAAATCGAACCAAATAATTCAGTCTCAATATACAAGAAGGTCTCAACATCCCCCACTTTATTTCCTTCTAATCAACCCAGGCTTAGAGTAACCTCTAAGCATTTCATGAACAATTAGACCAGGGTAGTAACAACTCTTCTACCCCAAAACAACGTACCAATGACAATACTTGTTCTCCATCCTCAAACAAAACTCACAGGCATATAACTACACAAATCATGGTTAAACATGTATCAAATCTAATAGAATATCACAAGCAATGATGACAACCAGTCATATTGCACATAACCGCCTACTCTCAGTAGGCATACCTTGGCCTTGGACCTTTTAAGTCCGCTCTGATACCAAAATGTAACACCCGGATTTTTCAAATAAATTTTTTGCAAATAAATGAAAATTTTAACAGAATTTTCAAATTAAAATAACAAAGCAGTCGACATTACATCATCCGGCTCATTTAATGTTTACAAATGTTTCACAATCGGTATACACAGGAGCCGGCCAAGTCTACTATAAACATCTATGTGTATTATGTACAATACACAAATACATAATGCTCCAATCGGCTGAGTGATCTCACACATCATTGCTGGGTCCACTAGTGGAAAAAATGGATATAATCACGGTTAAAAAAGGCCTTTATTCACGGTTAAAGAACCGTGGTTGTTGCAGCCGTGGTAGTAGATGATGGCCTTTAACCACGGTTAACAACCATGGTAATAAATCACATCTGACCACGGTTAAGAACAACCGTGAATATAACTTACTATTTATATTCACGGTTATCAAGCATAACCGTGAATATAAGAACTAAAAGGTTTCAGTTACAAACTACTTATATTTACGGTTGTCCAGTATAACCGTGAATATAGATTCTATGTATCCACGGTTATCCATCATAATCGTGAATATAAGTACTAAGGTTTCAGTTACAAACTGCTTATATTCATGGTTATGCTGCTAACCGTGGATAAAATGTATCTATATCCACGGTTGTCCATCATAACCGTGAATATTAGTTTGTAACTGAAACCTTTTAGTTCTTATATTCACGGTTATGATGGACAACCGTGGATAAATAGAATCTATATTCACGGTTATGATAGTAACCGTGGATAAACCCTAAACTACATTCACGGTTGTTGCCATAACCGTGAATAAATACTGAGGTTTTTTTTTAATATGGATCCTGCTTTATCGTTTCCCAACCCTGCATTCAAACAACCAGTACAGTATACAGTATGCCACAGCAACACTATATCAAAAGAATGGTATGTATATAATAATTTATTTTCTATATCAATTCATAACAACCTAAAAAATGAAAGTATATACAATTAAGTTGAATGTAATCTAATAAAAGTAAACCCTAAATCCTACTAGATACATATATAAAAGAATAAAGATCCTATATCTATCTTTGCCTAACTTCAATGAAGTGTGAGGCCCATTGCCTTCTAACATCATCTACAAGTTCCTTTGGGAAATATGACCGGTCATTAAAGTACTGCAAACAATGCATAAAACAATTAGAACAAAAGCTTTATTTGTTACATGAAATTGATGAAATTGGTAGAAAAGTAGTCCAAATGATGAGACTTACATATGTCTATCCATCTACTATTTGTTGTTGGACAATGGTCAGCATAGTGTGCATGATGAAATAGCCACACTCGTAGGTACCCTGCTGCCTGTAAGACTACAATGGACATATAGTATAGAATAAGTGAATTAACAACTTAAAAAATATGTAATGAAGATTTGAATGAATACGATTGACTTACTTTTGGGTGCACCCATGCAACTTTTCTTCCGTTGGACTTGTTTCCAATCAGTAGATTGTATCCAACCACCACCCTACGTCAAACAAAACACAAGATAAGTTAGAATCGTATAGTTCTAAAAATGATGTAATCGAATTTGTACTTATTTTTTTGGGATGAACTTACCGGTCTACTATATCTTTCAGGTCTTGTGGAGCTGTCCGATGCAAACTATCAAAGTACAGAGCAAGATAGTCCTTCAGACAGATCACCAGAAGCGTCCAGTGAGCCCTGCAGTTACCAGTGATAAGTGAGACTTCAAAATGCAAAAATTCAAGACAATAATTATGGAATAGAATATTACCCTTTATGATAGGGGCCCATGTATACAGGCTTCCCAGACTCAAACATCCAATTCTGGATGTATGCCTGGGTGCCCTGCAGGGTGTTTCCCTGCGGGGTGTTTCCCTGCCTCTGTATGAGAAAGGGCTCTAAGAAACCATAAGTTCCTTGGAAACCAAGTCCACACAGAGTTTTGCCAGAAACCTAAACAAGTTAAGACATGGTTAGCGACAAATAACTTGTATAATGAAAAAATTGGACAAAAAATGATATACTTACAGCTCCCACAACTGAATGATGGAGGCGTTCAGAATCGACGTCCCCGACATAATGTCACACATGTTAGAATGTGTAACGTAAAGTGGAAGATCACTTGGACGGCCGAACACTAGTGGCTGCCATGGGACCTGAACAGTGTCGTCTCCTTGCTCATACCCGATGCGCCATAGCATCCAGATGGGATCCTTGGCCGGGTCTGGCTTCTTCAATGTCTGTTCCTGTTGAACAATTGACAACCATCACATTTTGTACCATAATTGACAATATAATAAAATTAGTTAGTGTTTAGGTTTTTTACCTGTCCAGGGGCAATCACCAGAAGTCTGTTGGGCCATATCAGAAAGTGGCCCACCGCCTGACCGACGGTCTTCACCTCCTGAGTTGCCACTGGCACAGCAGCATCCTCCTCGAGGACGAGCACAACCGAGACCCTGGACATACCATCAGGTAATGTCTGATGGTGAACCACAGGGCCTAAGTTGTACACCATACCAGTGGCAACTGGCTCCTCCGACCCGTCAATGAATAGGTCACATTGACGGGTGTCTGGTGGCTCGACCCCGTCATCGTCAGGGTCAGCCGCAGCGCACGACCCCTTAGTGCTAACCTTCCGTATCTACATATTTACACATCAAGCAGAAGTTATTCAACAATGAACTAAAGTGATTACAAACAATAAAACCGAGGAAATTAAATAAAGAATCTAACCTGTGGGTCGCTAGCTGGTGCAGTAGTCTCCTGGTGGTGGCTGAGTGAGGCCTTCATCTCCTCCCTGAATCGGGCCATCTCCTGGTGGAGCCTAGAGATCTCTTCCTGGTACTCAGCCTTCACAACAGCCACCTTCTGCTCCACCATTTTCTTAAGGGAGGGGGCAGGGTCGGGAGCACCGTAATAGGCGCAGAGGCCTATGAAATGTGAATGATTAGCCCATAATTGTTTAACAGATATCAAAATGAAAGCATAGAGTTATTTACCACTTACCTACACCTCGACCAACAGCACGCACTCTTCCTGGGTGCTCTGGCCTGCCGATGGCGGTAGTCAAAATATCCTCCCGTCCATGGGCTACGAAAGACCCTTGGGTTGATTGCTCAACCAAGGAATCCTGAAACCAAACAAGTTAGTGTTCACTTTCTTCACGTAAACTAAAAAACAGACACTGATATAAAGGGGAATACTTACTATCCGTGAGGCAACCTCCTGAGCTTGTGAGGAAGTGTATTCCCCACTCTTCTTGATCCTAGCCCGCTTCCATTTGTCGTGGCGTGTAGGTAGGGAAGGGGGATCCACAATACCAGTGTCAGTCTGACACTGACTCAGCCTCTCCTGTGCCAGCCGCTCCTCCAACCTACGGTAACCCCCACGTGACAGTGTGTGTGGGCAGTTATTTAGCTTCCTAGTCTCCTTGGCTTTCTTTCTGGTCTCCTACAACAAGGAAAAAAATATTCATAGTTAGCCGTATAAATTATACATAATTTAATCATCTAAAAACCAATGTACCTGAAACTCGGCAGAATGTCTAGATGCAACAAAAGCATCCCAGGTCTCCTGATCGATGAATGGATATTTCTCTCCAGGGAACTTTCCTTGGTCATCCCCGAATACATACCTACAATGATTAAGTAGACCTCTCTCACCAAATGGATGATTAAGTGGACCATTATGTCAAAAAAAGAGGGCGGGAAATACATTTTAAGCTGACATAATATAAGTGATGCTTCCTGTTCCAACACATCCAATTCGCCGGGCACCATTACCTTGCAAAATATGGCATTGAAAAACATACACAACCTTGTTATGACATTTCTCACATTTTTAGGAAGAATGTCACGAATGGCGATAGGCAGAAACTGCTGCATCAACATGTGACAATCGTGAGACTTCAACCCAACTAACTTCAAATCTTTCATTGAAACACAAGAGTTGATGTTGGAGCCATAACCAGACGGAACTTTCACACTTCGTAATGATTCACACAGACTTTGCTTTTCTTTTCTGGATAACGTATGACATGCTGGAGGCAAATATGTTCTTTTGCCCTTTGATTATGGATGCAAATCCTGACGTATACCCATCAACTCTAAGTCCATACGTGAGTTTAGGCCATCCTTAGTCTTACTGGGTATGTTTAAGAGTGTACCAACTAAACTGTCGCACACATTCTTCTACACATGCATTACATCAATACAGTGTCTTACATCAAGCTCCCTCTAATATGGCAGGTCAAAAAACACTGACCTTTTCTTCCAGTTGTTTTGTGTCGGGTGCTGTTTTTCACACTTACCAAATTGCACGTTGACATCTTTCACTTTTCATATGCCTGGCGACCAGATAGTGGTGGAGGAGCCATTTCAAAATCTTGAGCACCGTTAAACGACTTCTTCAACCTTCGAAACGGATAATTCGCTTTAAGAAACCTTTGATGTCGAAGATAAACATTTTTCCTCCCATGATGCAACCGCACAGAACTAGTCCCCTCCTCACATACTGGACAAGCTTTATGACCCTTCACGCTGTACCCGGATAAGTTACCATACCCTGGAAAGTCATTGATTGTGCAAAATAGCATGGCACGCAATTTGAATGATTGCCCGGTAAACCCATCAAACACTTCAACCCCGTCTTCCCATAACCTTTTGAGGTCTTCAACCAATGGAGTTAAATATACATCAATGTCGTTCCCCGGTTGTCGTGGACCAGAAATCATCATTGATAACATCACATATTTTTACTTCATGCACAACCATGGCAGCAAGTTGTAAACAAACAACAAAACAGGCCACAAACTATGGTTTGTACTCAGGTTCCCAAACGGGTTCATGCCGTCTATGGCTAGTGCAAGCCTAACATTTCTTGGTTCATGGGCAAATTCCGAAAAAATCCTATCCATTTTCTTCCATTACGATCCATCGGCCGGATGCCTAAGTAGTCCATCAACAACCCTCTCATCAGCATGCCATCTCATAAGTTTTGCATCATCTGCATTGGCAAACAAACGCTTTAGTCTTGGTAGAATAGGTAGATACCACAACACCTTTACAGGAGATCCTTTAGTGCATACCTCATCAGAATCCGCCTCTTTCTTCTTATACCGTGACACCCCACACCTAGGACATCGATGCAGCATTTCTAACTCACCCCGGAATAATACACAATCATTTGGGCATGCATGTATTTTCTCATACTCCAAACCCATAGGACACAACACCTTTTTGGCCTCATAGTTACGATTCGGCAAGGTGTTTCCAGCTGGGAGCATTTCTTTCAACAACTTCAGTAAGTCAGTGAAACTTTTATCCGTCCACCCGTTTATGGCCTTCAAATTAAACAACCGCAAAACTGCTGATAACCTCGTGAAATTGACACAGTTTGGATACAACGGCTCCTCAGAGTCCTCACATAGAGTCGTATATACATGAGCTTTCTTAAAACCTTCTACCCCTACATCACGGATCATATCCTCGAGTCGGTCATCCATGTCGACATCGGTATCATGCATCGAGCTTCGATTTTCAGTTTGAGAGCTGTTACTTGGCACCACCACATCTTCACCATGCCATATCCAACGCGTATAACTACGCAGAAAACCGTCACACAGTAGATGCTCTCGCACCTCTTCCAAGTCCACCCGATGCAGGTTCAAGCATTTCACACAAGGGCAAAAATACTTTCCATTCACCTCCACTGCATTCCTCGCTACGAATTCTATAAATGATTCAACTCCCCCCTCGTACTCTAGACTTAGGCGTGATGTAGTTATCCAACTCCGATCCATACCAACTGTTTATAAGGTGCTATAATCAACCTCACTTTTTCTTCAAAGGTGGTGGTCCTATACCCATTCAGGATGACAATTGTTTTTATACGTCATTCATATATACAGGTTATGAGTTATTCTAAAATTTGATGAAATTTCGGCAGCATTTCGCATTGGTCTCTAAGTACACAAAATGAGAGTGGTCAAATCAAATTCAACCACAACCAAATATGCACCCAGATAACAACACAAAATGCAAGTTACCAAAAGTTTATCAAATTTTAAAATAACTCCTAACTTGTGCATACTAACAATGACGTATAAAAAATAATTGTTCATCCCAAACTGTCCAAACGGACAATTCAAGATTCAACACAAATGATGACATCAATTAATTTAATGACCATTTATGTCGAATCTCAAACGGGAAACTACGGTTCACTCATGCACAGCAACTTTCATACAAATTAACTAGTATATGAGCCTCCGAGTTTGCAAG
Organism: Clitoria ternatea; assembly: GCA_037962975.1. Taxonomy (NCBI): domain Eukaryota; kingdom Viridiplantae; phylum Streptophyta; class Magnoliopsida; order Fabales; family Fabaceae; genus Clitoria; species Clitoria ternatea. Next base: position 247,153,138 of record CM075672.1, on the reverse strand, counting down.
ATTAACAACCACACACATACAACATCAATAGAAATAACATATAAGAGCAACCAACAACAATAGAAATAAAATGGATAAAAATTTAATTAACTTTTTTCCTAAATTAGTATGATGTTTTTAATTTGTGTTATTTTGAAGTAGAAGTATGGTGTTGGAGTATGAATTATGGATTATGGATTATGATGTTGGTTTATAAGACTTTTAAACTTTACACTTTTATTTAGTAATTAGTATGATGTTTTTAAATTCTATTATTTTCAAGTAGAACTATGGTGTTGGATGATGGATTATGGATTATGGATTATGTATGGTGTTGGATGTTGGATTATGGATTATGGATTATGGATTATGTATTATGTATTATGGATTATTGTGGACACCATTCCTTTCTTTTATTATTCATGCTTTTTAGAAAGATAAAATAAAAAATTAAGAGTCGAGACCCCATTCAATTATGGATTATGTATTATGGATTATGTTAACCCGATCCGCTTAAGGGAAATTTTCTAAAAAGAGTTAAAACTTCATTCAATATAATTATAATTTTTATTAATAAATTCACATTAAGTATCCTATTAGTAAAGTAGATAATTTTTGGTTCTGTGAATGTAAGTCTTACTTTCAAACAGAGTCATGGTATACTCACCAAAAAGAAACAGCCATGGGATATAAATTAATTAGCAGATTCCAAGTTTTATTATACAGTATATGTTAAATCAAATGCACAAGATACATATACACAAGATACATAACAATCAATTAGTTTCAGATGACATTTTATGAACTACCATCTATAATAACTAAAAACAAAATGCTAATATATACATAGAACTAACAAAACAGAACAGGCACATTATACACAGAACAAGTAAAACAGAGACAGAAACCCCTTTCAACACAAAACAAAACCCATATAATGCATCAACATAACCTAAAATAGATTTAACTCAAACAGGGACCAACATAAACAGTGACGAGTAAAATAGGGACGACTTACAGGACAATGCAACGAGCAACAAGCACAATGGGATAAGGAACGAGCAAGAAGAATGCCACAACAGCGACGAGCAAACTGGGATAAATGGAGAAGATAAGAAACAGCATGAGTAAAGAAGGAGAAAGTGGAAAACCAAAAAACAGGGAACACTTACCAGACAGCGACGACTTAACAGCTCGAGTGAAGAAGGAAGTGAACGGAGAAGCCTAGGACAACCAAAGAGGAGGACGAGGAAGGAAGAAGACGACAACCAGCATGAAAGAAGAAGACAAAGTGAAAAAAGGCTGAAAGGCGCGGCTTTTGAAGTTTCAGAAAGGATGTATATTCACGGTTCCCCTTGAAACCGTGAATATATTACATATATATTCACAGTTGAACAAACAACCGTGGATAAATGTTAACTATTTATCCACGGTTACGAGCACAACCGTGGATAAATATTAAATCTATAATCGCAGTTATAAAAACAACTGTGGACATACAGTACCCAATGTTTAAACCCTAAAACCTGAACTATATATCCACGGTTGGAAATACAACTGTGAATATAGACGTCAATATATATCCACGGTTAACATCATAACCGTGATCATACCCATGAATATATATGCACGGTTGTGCACACAACCGTGGATATATATTTCAGGTACTATATATCCACGGTTGACTCCTCAACCGTGAATATATATTGATAGGTACGATCACGGTTATGATGTGAACCGTGGATATATAGTTTTTGCTGATAATAGCGTTCACCTTATAATTTCAAAAATGCCACCGCCCATGTTTTTATCACTGATCCACTTATACCCGTGAATATATCCCGTTCTTATATCCAATTTTTGCACTAGTGGTCCTATGTCCACTATAAAAATGACAACAGTAAAGGTGAGCATAAACATATCAAATGATAGTTATTGAATTGGATTAAAAGTCCAATTCATAACTATATATAAAACATAAACACATCATATAATCTCATAACATTGACCAATCAAATCATCATATTACTCTCAATATCATATCAGTGCAAATATATGCTCAATCAAATGGATCCATTATTAAGTCTTTTAATTTATGTTGCAACACTGGCTCCCCGAGCCATAACTCAGCTCTCAGCTGATCTGATGATTTTACTGGTACCAAACCATTTGCCATCTCATGTGATACAATCACTCCCAACAACAACGGTAGTGTCACGGGCTAAACCCCGAGCCCCGCTCAAGAGGTTTGCCTTGAGTCCCACCCAAGGTCTTTTGTGGAATCCTCGAAACCACATAATATATTTCATATTTGTTCATCATATAAGCATCCCATGCTTTATCAATATGCATCCCATGCATTCATATATCATGAAAAATTCATAAATAACATTCATATCATCATCATTAATCACATATCAACATCAATATCATATGAATGGAAATATCACAGATATATCACACATATTACATTCATATTCAGGATTTAATATTATCCTAATCCGTTCATAAACCATGCATTTAAGATGTAACGCTCCCCCTACCTGGAAGTAAGGAGTTCCTCAAGCTATATTCAACCATAGTACACAATTTTCGACTGAAACTTCAGTTCTGGAAGTAAGGAGTACACAAATTCTGACTGGAACTTCAGTTCTGCACAGTCCACAGATTTCTTTCTCAAAGTTCTTACCAAGTTTCACATTAAAGAGAAGAATGAAGATTGGTATTCTCTTTTTATCGATAATTTCCAATGATGATTGGAAAAGAAAAGATTAAAGGTGATGTTGACACTCACATAATTCCAAGCTAGTCTAATAATAGGATTTGACATAATTCGTTCATGAAAAAGACATAAACAAATTGAATAAGTGAATGGATTAAGCACTGATACGCACTTATAATATAAGGACAAAATGAAATAGTAAAATAAAAGAAGATAGGATTATGGAAAGGGTCCACCACTTAGCAAAATCAGGAAAAAGAATCTACGCATCAATAATTGAAGTGATTATTAATTCCGACTCGGTTTCAGTATGTTTCGACTCGGTTTTAGTATTCTGGGCACATCTTTCCGAGAGGATTCAACATAGCCTCTGTCCGTTCAGAATTCCTTCATTCGGAGGAAATTCACTCAGAATGGTTTCATCCCATGAAACACTCAGCTTTCTTTCCTCGGAAATGTCCCACACGAAAATATATCACTCAGAAATACCTTTAGAAATAACTTATTTGGTTATATGTATTTCTGTCTGAGTCAAAGCCTTCACTTACGTCACTCGGAAGTCTTTCATTCAAAATTATTACTCGGAATCGAGGTTCAGTCCTCTCTCGGAATCTTTCCACTTGAAAGGATCACTCGGGGTCAAAGTTAATCTCGAGTACAAGCTCTCAGCAACTCTTTAAAACACCCGTGCATGGATTAAATGATGGGTTCACCACTCGGGAACTCACCACTCAAATATTATCTACTCAGTAACTATTCACTTGGAATATACTCATTCCAATTTGAAGTCTTTCCTGGAAAAGACTCACTCGGTATGTCTTAATCGGTGCCATACCACTCGGAAACCAGAAATGTCTCTTGACGTTGTCCCACTTGGAAACGTCTCACTCGGTGTCGTCCCACTCGGAAGTGTCGTACTCGGAGACACCTTACTCAGAAAGTCACACAACTCGGAGATGCTCCACTCGGAAACAGCTTAACTTCCCTACACTCGGAAGTATCTCAATTTTTTATACACTCGGAAGTATCTTAACTTCTTACTCTCGAAAGTAGTTTAACTTCCTACACTCGGAAGTAGCTCTCTCGGTCATGTTTCACTCAAAAACATAAAATTTAAGAGCGTCTTTGCCCGAAATATGTTTATTCGAAGTCAGAGCCCCCTTTCACTTGGAATTACTTCTATTTTCACTCAGTATCGTACCATTTCACTCGGAATAGCTTATTTCCAACAATGTTCACTCAGAATTTCACTCGAAAATTCCTCACTGATCCTTAATAAATTATTTTCAAAAATTCAGGATGTTACAAATAGTAGATAATTCATATAGTCATTCACAAACTATAAGTAATTATACTCTTAACAAAATGGGGCACACAGGCACCCTTAAATAATTACACAGTCATCCATTGTCTTATTATTCATAAATATTTAACTACATATTCCTTCTTTTAATGAGGGCTCCCAGTTGGTTCTACGTATTGCTGTTCTTCGTACTCCGGTTCTTGGTTTCCTATTATTCATCAGAAAGGGTGAGTATATACCCTAGACCCTGAAGGTTCCCGGTGCGGGCATATCCAGACAACAGATAATATAACATAAATCATACAATTAACATATTTACAACTATAACAATCAATAATGTTGTCATGGAATGCATGAGTTAGGTTTATTATAATTTATCTTAAGTTTAAGTCTCATGATGCATGTGGGCCCAATAAATTAATCCACTATCACCATTATCTCATTCTTTGGAAGTTATCTTGCTCAAGTTGCCTCTTGGGCACAATATTTCCATTCTAGAGCGATCAGAGCTCACCAAGTCCCCCATTCATTATTTAATCATCATAAGGTACGAATGAACTCACAGGTTCTAATCATTATATTATCTTGGGACTTGGCTCTACACGATCATAGTTACATTCCATCATTTAGTCAAAGTACACCAGAATTGCATTGTCTGACCCGGCTTCAGGCGCGACTCTGATGCCATTGGGTTTCTGTCCCGGTTGTACTCCCAAGATTCTCTTCAGAGATCGAACGTGAATGTCCTCCAGCGTACCAGGTGTATGCTCTAGTTTTACTCCTTCAAAAATATTTTCATGATGCAAAATGCATTATTTTTATCACTTAATCCTTGGGTATCTATGTGTTTCCAGTTGATAAGTGCTTTTTAATACAATAAATTAGGTCTAACTTGCTTAGGATTTTAATCATTATACACTGTATTTCCTTTATTTATTGCGATTTTTACTTTCTTTCCACTCTATTCTACTTGGGTATATTATTTTGCAGGAATTAAGGTAATAAAGGGTCAAAAACAAGAGAAAAACGACCATAAAATGATAAAGAAACAAGAAGAACAAGCCCAAATGCTGAATTCCGACTCAGAATGCTGAATTCCGACCCAAAATATTGAAATTCGACTCAGATATGACCAAATCCAAGTGGAAGGACTCAGAATGGAGCAATTCCGAGTGGAATACTGCACTGTTGAAGGTAAATCTGAGTGGAACGACTCAAAATGACCAAAACCGAATGGAATGACTCAGCATGGAGCAAATCTGAGTGAATACTGCACTATTGAAGCCAAATCTGAGTGGAAAGTTCCCTGTGAAAGCCATTCTGAGTGATAAATGGCTGAGGTTCAATGCTGAAATGGAATGAGTCTCGGTTGGAGGAGATTCCGAGTGGAAACTTCCCCGACTATGTCCATTCCGAGTGAAAAAAGGGGACTGACGTTGAATAGATGTTGTCCAAAGCTATTCTCCGAGTGAAAGGCCTGCTGATTGAAGTGAATCCGAGTGGGAGCTTTCTGATTGCAACTAATCCGAGTGAAAAGCTATTTTGAGTGAATGGATTCCGAGTAGAAGAGGCCACTGAAATGAATAAATTCTTACTAAGGAGGAATCTGAGTGGTTTCACTCAGAGAAGATGGCATTCTCAAGAGGAACAAGGCATTTCCGAGTAATGCCTTAAGCAAGCAAGGAAAATCCGACTAGAAGTGAATCACACTCAGACAGATTCTCACAGTTTCACACTAAGTCTGAGTGAGATCTCTACAATGAAGAATACCGAGTGAGTTGGGTCAGAAACCTATGTTTCCAAGCTAAGAGAGATACGGACCCAGAAAGAAATTCAATCAGTCAGATTCCAACCCTTCAAGTGCAAGTTTCTGAGTAAAAGTGGAGGCCATTCCGAGTGAGAAGTAAGAAGACATTTCTGAGTGTATCATTTTAAGGAATGAAGGCCGACTAAATGAATTCATAAGCAAAATCTGAGCAAAGTTCTAACCGACTGGTTCAGATTCAGAGAGAGCTGAGTGAAAATGTTTGGGAACCGATTAAATAAATTCTGATCCCGAGTGAGTCTTCAATCTGTTCCGAATGAACTCCATGAACCTGAGCCAAGTGAATGGTTTTAGTCGGTTCTGAGTCCTTCTGTAGTCAATTCCGACTGAATGGCTCAATCAGAAGTTGCTCTTCAGTCAATCTTCACTCGTCCTTTCATCCAGCAAACACCGGCCACAATCAACAACACTCCTCTCCACATCGTCCCCTCTCCTTTCAAAACCGACCTACACTCCACAACTCCAAACAACGGATCACTCTACACCATCCTCAAGCCACAACATCGTCCTCTCCTTTCCAATACTCTCCACACCGCCCAGCAACCCACTCAACACAACACCGCCCAGACTCTCCTCTCCAACTAACACCGCCCAGACTCCTCTCCAACCAACACTGTCCAGCAATACTCTCCACACCGTACAGATATCCATCCAACAGCAACTCCTCTCCACGCTGTCCAGTTTGCACCCACACCGTCCAGCACTCAGCAAACCACCCTCTAGCAAGCTTTTACTCGGATTTGTAGGAAAATAACATTTTTCCACTCTGAATTTCATCATTCTGCACCAATCTTCACTAAAATCCAAGCACCAAATTATTGGAAATATTAAAATATGCAAATTGGAAACAAGTTGGCACAACTGGAACTCACATGCACCGAAAGTTTCTTCCACTTGCAAATTGAACGCGTTTTCATAGCTGGAATCCTCCATCCATTTGCCTATAAAAGTAGCAGCAACCCATCAGCAAAATCACAACTTCTTCCCATCGAATTCCATCAGCTTCATTCTATTTTCTTTTCTTCGTTACTTTCTTTCTTTTTCTCTTTAGTTTTCTTCTTTTCCATTTTTCTTTCTCTGTTCGTTTTTCTTCTCTTCTTTTTTATTTTCTTTTCTTTCTTTTATTTTGTAAGAGTGTGAGGGCTGTACAAGTGAGAATTTAAATTTATAATTGATGGAGAATATTGCAACAAGGAATTATAGTGGTAAATTATTCTGAGCTCTTGGAGAAACCCGTAAGTCTTTATTTTTACCATGTCTTGTATATTTTATTTTTCCATTATTTATATGAATTTGAATTATTTCATGAGTAGCTAAATTAATTATCTTGGGATAAAGGGGGTATAATAATATTTTATTTTAATGTTATTTTGACTTGGAATTAAATAAATTTCTGTTTTCCATTTAGTTCAATTATGCTCAATGCTTTTAGTAATTCCTAACAAGAACCTAAATGATAAAACTGTATACTTGCGGGTATATTAGTAAGTTTAGGTAATAAATAGAATCGAGAGATTTATTTTTACCGGAAAGCTTTGAACTAAACCTAAGATTTTTGAAATACTTTTTGTGACCTCGGTAAAACCGTGAAAGTAATCAAAATTCTTTTGAGGAAATAAAAGGGATTTTCATAAAACGATAATGGGCCTTTCTGAGGATTAAGCAGCGCTTTCCATAGGTCAGGTACATTAATAGGATTCCGAGAGGAACATATTAATTAGCTTTTGGAAAATTCGCCTTGGAAAACTTAAATCGATTCTTATTTATGAAAAGTTAAAATTCATTAACATAAAATAGAGTCTTAATCCCCCGAAATCCCAAGATACTCTCAACTCTGATTTTTAAGTGTCAAGTAAATTTTATTTTTGTATTTATTCGTATTCTGTGCAACTTTAATTTGTGCTTTATTTTGTAAAAATCAAAAAAATCAATTATGTGGATAATTAAATTTCAATATACTGGTACTTTGAACACAGTCCCTGTGGAGAACGATAATCTTTTATATTACGCGACATAACCCGTGCGTTTGCGGGCCCTGTCAAGTTTTTGACGCCGTTGCCGGGGACTGTTGTCCCTCAAATATCGGCAATATTGAAATTCGATTAGATCATACTTGTTAATATTTTTATTGTTATTTTTATTTTTTATTTTGTTCGTAATTTTGTATTTTGTTCTTTATTTTGTGTATCTGTTGTTGTTTTATTTCTGTAATTGTTTATTTTATTTGTCATTTATTTTCTATTTATGCGACGAAGCCATAGTGTCGATCTAAACTTAGGATTTGAATGTACCCTTAGAGCTTTAAGAAAACAACAAAAACAACAAAAAGAACAAAAAGAAAAACAAATGGCAGACCAACACAGACCCTTAAGAGATTTTGCCGCTCCAAGCACTAATGGAAGAGAATCCAGCATCCTCAGACCCACAGTGGAGGCTAACAATTTTGAATTGAAGCCTTCACTACTCTCAATGGTTCAACAGAACCAATTCGGAGGATTACCCTCCGAAGATCCAAATCTTCATCTTCAAATCTTTCTTGAATACTGTGACACCCTGAAGATGAACGGAGCCACCAATGATGCCATTCGCTTAAGACTTTTCCCTTTCTCCTTAAGAGATAAAGCAAGAGCGTGGTTATACTCTCTTCCTGAAGGATTCATCACGACTTGGGAACAATTGTCCAGTGCTTTTATCAATAAATGGTACCCAAGGAGCAAGACTGATGTGCTGAGAAAACAAATCATCAATTTTTCACAAAAAGATGATGAATCCTTGTATGAAGCCTGGGAAAGATATAGGGAGTTGCTAAGAGAATGTCCTCACCATGGGATAGAAAGGTGGTTAACAATCCATATTTTCTATAATGGACTAACTTCCACATAAAAGATCTCTTTAGATGCTGCAACAGGAGGAGCCTTCATGAGTAAAAATGTTGATGAAGCTGAGAACCTGATTGAGGAAATAGCTCAAAACACTCACCAGTGGAACTCTGAGAGAGGATTACCTTCTAAAACACCAGGTAAGTACTCTGTTGATGCTCTTTCCTTACTTTCTGCCAAAGTTGAAGCATTAACATTAAAACTTGATAAAATAGGGTCAACAGGTACTACTAACATTGTTTGTGAAGTTTGTGGTGTTTCAGGACATGGAGCTACAAACTGCCATTTAGCAATGACTCCTAATCAAGAACAAGAAATGCATCAGGTGGATGCTATTGGAAACTATGGTGGAAATTATCAAGGTAACTACAGACCTCCACAAGGTCCACCTGGCTTCCAAAATAGACCACCTCAATTCCAAAGTAACTACAAACCTCAACAAGGAACCTATATTCCATAAAAATCAAAGCTAGAATCCTTGATGGAGACATTTGTAGCTACTCAACTTAAACAAAATGATGAATTCTCTGATGCAATAAAAAACTTGGCTTCAAAAGTGGACTCTCTTGCCACTCACAACAAAATACTAGAAAATCAAATTGCCCAACAAGCCTCCTATTCTCAAAGAGCACCAGAAACATTTCCTGGAAAATCAGAGGCTGGACCATCCAACCAAACCATGGCTGTCACTCTTAGGAGTGGTACTCAATACGATGGCCCAGTTAACAGGACAGCAAAGGAGGAAAAGAAAGCAGATGAATCTTCATCTCATCCAGTGATTGAAGAAGAGAAACCATAAGAAAAGAAGGAGGAGGTTAAGCCATATCAATCTCCCATTCCATTTCCTTAGCGCTTAGCTAAAGCAAAGTTGGATAAACAATTTGGTAAGTTCCTTGATATTTTAAAGAAATTATATATTAATATTCCTTTTACAGATGCTTTGCAGCAAATGCCCACATATGCAAAGTTCTTGAAGGACATTCTGTCCAACAAAAGAAGACTAGAGGAAGATGGTACAATTGCACTTACTGAAGAGTGCAGTGCTCTAATTCAAAAGAAACTTCCACCCAAGCTCTAAGATCCAGGTAGTTTCTCTATTCCTTGCATGATTGGTGACATGAATATAGATAAAGCATTGTGTGATTTAGGAGCGAGTGTGAGTTTAATGCCATTATCTGTTGCTGAAAAGTTAGGATTGGGTGAACTAAAACCTACTAGGATGTCTTTACAATTGGCTGATAGATCTGTAAAATATCCTGTAGGAATTTTAGAGGATGTTCCTATTAAGATAGGAAAATTTTTTATACCTGCTGACTTTGCTGTGCTTGAAATGGACGAAGATTCTTTGATTCCTATTATTTTAGGTAGACCATTTTTAGCAACTGCAGGTACTGTGATCGATGTCAAGAATGGTAAGTTGTCTCTAACTGTTGGAGACCAAAAGGTTGATTTCAACTTGAAAAATGTTTTAGAAAAACCTTATAATGATGTTTGCTGTACTGTGGATTTTGTCGAACAAGTGGTAAAGGAAGCAACCCTTCCTAATGACCCACTTGAAACTATTTTCATGATTGAGCTGACAGAAACATCTGATTGCTCTGAGGCCCCACATGATACTGAGGTCATGTGTGACAAAGTGGTAAGCCCCAATGTGGAATTAAAACCTTTACCAGCTTCATTAAGGTATGAATTTCTTGGTCCTAATTCCACATATCCTGTGATTATTAATGCTAAATTGAATCCATCTGAAACTGAAAAACTTTTGAAACAACTTAGGTTGTATAGAAAGGTAATAGGTTATACAATGGATCATATCAAATGGATTAGCCCTTCTCTTTGTATGCACAGGATTACTGTAGAAGATGAAAGTAGGCCCACAGTAGAACCACTTAGGAGATTAAATCCTAAAATGCAAGAAGTGGTTAAAAAGGAAATTTTGAAATTGCTTGATGCTGGAGTCATATATCCTGTTGATAGTAGTAAATGGGTAAGTCCTGTCCATGTGGTGCCTAAAAAGGGGGGAATAACTGTGATTGAAAATGATAAACATAACTTGATTCCTACTAGGATTGTCTCTGGTTGGCGCATGTGCATTGATTATAAGAAGTTAAATAGCGCCACGAAAAAAGATCATTTTCCCCTCCCTTTTATTGATCAGATGCTTGAAAAACTTGTGAAACACTCTTATTTCTGTTATTTGGATGGGTATTCAGGTTTTCATCAAATTCCCATTCATCCATTTGATCAAGAAAAGACTACCTTCACTTGCCCTTATGGGACTTATGCTTACAGACGTATGCCTTTTGGTTTATGTAATGCACCTGCGACTTTTCAAAGGTGTATGCAAGCAATTTTTTCTGACCTTATTGAAAATGTGATGGAAGTCTTTATGGATGATTTTTCAGTGCATGGTTTGGATTTTGATAATTATTTAACAAATTTGTGCCAAGTCTTGCAGCGTTGTGAAGAAACCAATTTGGTTCTAAATTGGGGAAAATGCCATTTTATGGTAAGAGAAGGCATAGTTCTTGGACACCTGGTGTCTGAGAGAGGTATAGAAGTTGATAAGGCTAAAGTGGAAGTGATTGAAAAATTGCCTCCACCCACAAATGTAAAAGGTATTCGGAGTTTTCTTGGACATGCAGGGTTTTATCGCAGGTTCATTAAAGATTTCTCCAAGATCACAAAGCCTCTTACAACTCTTCTGGGTAAGGATGTGCCTTTCAATTTTGATTCATCTTGTATGGAAGCTTTTTGCAGGATTAAGCAAGCTCTAATCTCTGCCCCCATCGTACAACCACCTGATTAGAAACTCCCATTTGAGCTGATGTGCGATGCGAGTGATTACGCAGTGGGGGCTGTGTTGGGGGAAAGAAAGGATAAAAAGCTCCATGTAATTCATTATGCCAGCCGGACGCTAGATGATGCTCAGGTAAATTATGCCACAACTGAAAAAGAACTGTTAGCTATTGTCTTTGCTTTTGATAAATTTAGGTCTTATTTGGTAGGTTCACATGTTACTGTTTACACTGACCACTCTGCCATTAAGTATCTATTGAATAAAAAGGAAGCAAAGCCTAGATTAATTAGGTGGATTCTAATATTGCAAGAATTTGACTTGGAAATTAAGGACAAGAAGGGTACTGAGAACTTGGTCGCTGACCACCTATCCAGGTTGACATCTGAAAAAAAACAAACAGATAATATTCCTATCAATGAATCTTTTCCGGATGAACAACTTTTGAATCTTAGTATCCAACGTGTCCCTTGGTATGCTGATTTTGTAAATTTTCTTGCATGTGGTATCTTACCTCCTGATCTTAGCTTTCAGCAAAGGAAAAAGTTTTATGCAGATGTCAAGCATTATTATTGGGATAAACCACTCCTTTTCAAGCAATGTGCAGATGGTATGATTCAGAGATGTGTTTCACAAGATGATGTCCATGATATCTTGGATCATTGTCATTCTCTTTCCTGTGGAGGGCACATGAGCACCTCCAAGACAACTGCTAAAATATTGCAAGCTAGGTTTTATTGGCCTAATATTTTTAAGGATGTACGTAAGTATGTTCTAACTTGTGATGCTTGCCAAAGAATAGGTAACATTGGTAAGAGACAAGAGATGCCATTGAATACCATTTTAGAAGTTGAATTGTTTGATGTATGGGGTGTTGATTTTATGGGTCCCTTTCCCTCTTCTTTTGGAAATCAGTTCATATTAGTGGCAGTTGACTATGTGTCAAAATGGGTGGAAGCCATTGCTTCACCCCATTCTGATGCTAAGACTGTTATTAAACTTTTCAAGAAAATAATATTTCCAAGGTTTGGGGTCCCAAAATGTGTTATAAGTGATGGAGGGTCTCATTTTATTGAGAAAATTTTTCAGACCCTTCTAAAGAAATATGGAGTTAGGCATAAGGTTGCTACACCTTATCACCCACAAACTAGTGGACAAGTTGAGGTATCCAATCGGGAAATTAAAAATATTCTTCAAAAAGTGGTGAATACATCACGAAAGGATTGGTCTATTAAGTTAGATGATTCCTTATAGGCGTATCGAACCGCATACAAAACCCCCATTGGAACCACACCTTTTAAGCTAGTATATGGGAAGCCCTGTCATTTACCTGTTGAGCTAGAATATAAATCTTTTTGGGCTGTTAAAACTCTTAACTTTGATCATAAGGCTGCAGGTGAACAAAGATTGTTGGAATTAAATGAGCTTCAAGAACTCCGTCTAGATGCATACGAAAATGCCAGAATTTATAAAGAAAAAACCAAACAATGGCATGATCGTCACATCCAACGGAGAACATTTAATCCAGGTGATATGGTTTTACTGTTTAATTCCAGATTAAAGCTTTTTCCAGGTAAACTGAGATCCCGATGGTCGGGACCATTCAAGGTGACAAAAGTCTTTCCCTTCGGAGCTGTCGAACTATGGAGCAAGAAATCTGGTACATTTAGAGTAAATGGACAGAGAGTAAAGCACTATCTGACAGGTCAACCAATACAACAAGCAAGTGACTTGGACTTGTTTGATGCTCCTTGTCGCAACCTGGATCGCGACGGCGCGGCAAACAAGAGAGAAAAAATGAAACAGGGAGTCGCCACCAACGTTTTTATCCATAGGAAAGACATTGGGAAAAAACTAAGTTCAGTAAAGCACTGGTTAAAAAAAATTGAAATCCAAGTTCGGGAGTCGGTTACGAGTAGGGAAGGTATTAGCACCCTACATCGCCTGTCAAAGACAGTACCAAGATTGAAAGCACAATATAAATAGCCTTAAATAAAACATGGTTTCTTCCCTTTTACTTGTTGTATTTTGAAAATGACAGAATGGAGTAGAGAACTGTACAGACATAGAATGTCGAAGCGAGGTCAATGGAACGTTTCATCCAAATTAAACTCGACTTCGATATGAGACAGAGAGGGGAAGAGAATGCTAATAAGGCGTCACGCCTAAATTAGACATTCTCGGATAAAAAAAAACAGGGATAGGAAAGAGATAAGCGGGACGTCTCGTCCTAAGTATCCCTTCCCTATGAATTATGGCGAGGCTTGAGCAAAAACTAGGGGGAAATCAACAAGACGTCACGTCTAAATTAATTTTCACGGAAGCGACCAAGAAAAGAACATTTATGAAAGAAACATGTAAATGAGGAAATAAATAAAAAGAAATAAAAGAAAGATGAGCCCGACAGGAGTTAAAGTCCTGCTCCTACGTATTCTTGAATTATCAAGAAATCAGGGTTACGTAGTTCTGAGTGTTGCTATTTTTAGGAAGGAATCTGAAAGATATTGATGGATATCATTAAAGAGGAGGATTCATGCAAAGCAAAGTTCTTCACACGTGCACGAATCCTAAGAGGGTTGTGTAGACAGGAGTACTCCCGTACGACACTATTTTTACAAAATCGCCCTTTTTATTACGTCTGCTTGTTATGGAAAAGGATAAAAATATTAACAGCATAAACTAATGGTATGCAGGCAACTACAATTAACAAACAGCAAACTCACAGAAAAGTAAAACAAAAGGGGAACTGAAAGCAAAAGAAATAAGGAAAGGAGTGGAATCGGTGTGACGAGCTAAGAACCGATGTGGGAGGTTGAGCACAGTGACGGTGTCAGACTGATTTCGAACTCGCACGCTGGCAGGGACAATAGACCGGAGTTAGACCCGATCTGGAAATCTGAAGGTCACGACCGGTGTTGTGGGGATTTAATCCAAGGAGAAACGCTGTTGAGCAGTAACGGAGATGGACGAGGTAATGATGCGGGAATTGGGACAGGGTTGGTTGAGATGACGAGGTGCGTTCGAGATACGGACGGTGTGAGAGCAGTGGCTTTGTGTTAGTGAAAAAGGAAAAAAAAACTTCAAACCCTTTTCGAACTAAGGGGTCCTTTGTGGTGACTAAGGCAAGTCACTGGTTTCAGGTGGGGAGGTCAGTTAAGGCTCTTGAAGAATCGGAGAGAATTTCCAGAGTTTGCTCGCGTAGAGGGAGAATCTGAAGACCAACCTCTTGAGCTTCCTTGGTTGGGGCATTTATAGGGCCTTCAAATCATGGGCTGAGGGTTTTGGGACAACTAGAACTCCCACTCACCCATCCGCGTAGTGGTGTGCAGCTCTGGCCATTATCATTGGTGGGGAGCAGGGTTTTCAGTGGGGTTCTTTTAATTGCCCACTTCCGCCTCCCTGTCTGCCATTTTCCAGGGAGTGCGATTCCAGGTCACCGCGCATAAGCTTCCAACCTCGTCCCTCCGTTGTCAAATTTGTGACACCGGTTAGCAAAGCCATTGGTTGGATGGAGTCTCCACTGATCCGATGTGGGGCCTTAAGAACCATTACCTGTGTCTTCACACCGGCTGAATCTTTCAATGTAATCACAGGGGCCGGTGTGCCTATCTTAATTTGTCCACTTTCCTTGGGGCCGGACTGGCCTGTCATTCTGCTCCGGCGCATGTCATCGGTCCGGTGTTAACTTAGGCCTTGTCCGGTGCTGCCAACTTCAAGGCTGGGTCCGGTTTTGCCAATTTCAAGGCTGGGTCCGGTGTTATAACAATTTGGGCCGGACCGAAAGAGGTGTTCACAGATGCCCCTCTTTACTCTCTTTCACAAGAGAAATGTAAATTTCCGAGGTGAAAGGGGAGTAAAGATATGAACACCGATGTAGGGGCTAAGTAGGACCAAAATCCGGTATGGGGCTTAATGATGTGGCATTTTAAACAGCCGACGTGTCTCAAATGTGGTCCATGTCACTGGGTGACTGAGCATTCCACGTGTCATCAGCTAACTGGCTCTTTTTCAAAATTTAAAATTCACGCCATTGGGCCGAAATGCCAAAAGTTGGCCCTTTTTAATGGGCCATGGGCCGTAATACGGAAGGTTCTGGATCTCCGCTCCTCCCTCTATAAAAGCAACTTCGGGGATCCATCATTTTCACTCCTTTCTTGATATTGAAGTGCTGTCTCTCCGACGTTCAACCTCTCCGGTGTTTAAAGTTCTCCTCCAGCGTTAAAGCTTTTTTCTCCGGTGTTACGTCCTGGCTCGTACTAAAAGAACTGCACGCATCGCCTCAGCAGGTAGCCATCCCACCCTTCACTTTAATTTCGTAGATAGGTCATGGGGGACACCGGTTTGAGTAATGACTCCATTGTGGTCCTGTCTGGTCCTCCTTCAATTACATCCCGGCGTCAGCCGGGTGGAGTTTCGAGCCGAGGTCCGAGTCACCAAAGTGGGGCAACTTCGGGAGCTTCACATCGGTTCGTCTCATCAGGGCACCGTTTCTCCGCATTGCCTTTGTGGGAAACAGAGGGGTTTGACACATCGTCAGGCTCCTCGTTTAACTTTGGCACTGCTAGTGAAGGGGGAAGCAGTGCCGATTTATATCTTACTGACGATGTGGCCTTTTATAGTTGTATTCCCTTTCTTCGCCATACCGTCCGAATGGCTTCTAAAAATTCCTCCACCGGTGTTGCTGTGATTACTGACCCTATTGAGACAAATGTCTTGGCACACCAGATCAACTAGCTAGCTGAGAAGGCCAGGGATCCTTACTTCTGGGTTCATGAAGACCCAAAGACAATTGTCTCCCGGTATGCTGAAGATGCTGCCGATGTCACCATCGAAGATGTCGTTGTTCATGCCGATGTTAAGCATGAAAACGACTTTACTGTATTCTGCCCCCAAACCTCGGACAGGATCTGCCATCAACCGGGGTCAAGGAACCTCTTTATGTATGAGATGGTCTTTTCTAAGATCGGCGTCCGCTTCCCATTGACGGAGTTTGAGATGGGGGTACTCCGGTTTCTTGACTGCGCTCCTAGCCAACTTCATCCCAATGGCTGGGGCTTGGTAAGGTCCTTGGAGGTGCTTGGGGAGTACTTCCACTTCGTCCCTACAGTGGCCCTCTTTTTCACTTATTGCAGGGTGATGTGCCGGGGTAACTCTGGAGGGGGTCTAGGCTTCATCAACCTCCACTGCGACTCAAAGGTGGTTAACTTCGAAAGTTACACCAAATCGGCCAAGACGGACGGGGTCAGTTTCAAATACTCCTATGTCAAAGTCGAGGTCAATGCTGGTAGGCCGGTGTTCTGGGAGAATTCTGATTTTTCCAGAAAGTTTTACACCGGTTGGACTCATGAACACTTTCTCCTGACAAGCAATGCCTACATCGTCAGCGAGAGTACTTTGTCAACTGAGTCCAAGAAGGTCCTGGACGCTCTGAAGGGTTATTCAGCCATTGCCAAATTTTCCTGCAAGAGGCTTTTGGGGACGGAGTCGGGCCGGGATGCTTACCTTGGTAGATATCGTTTAACTTCACCCCCCTTCTATTATATATTCACACCGATACTAACATCGTTTCTCTTTTTTCTTTCCAGGCGAGATGGCTCGGATAGACATCCTCAGAAAACTGAGGGAGGCTGCCGAAGCCCGGAACGCTGCTGCTGCTGCACAGGAGAATAGGGTGACTCCTCGTCGCACCCCGGCCAAGATGGTGAGCATTCCGGCCGAAAATGTTGGGGCGATGAATCTGGGGCCAGCTGAGAGAGTCCCAATAAAAAGGAAGTCCCACCCCGGCACAACCTCCAGGTCGAAAAAGCACAAGGCTCCAAAGGATGTGGCCGAGGTAGAGGTACCAAGGGAAGAGGAGGCCGGTCCTGTAAATATTTCTCCAGTCCGGTCTCAACCTGAGGACATCGTTGTCAACTCCCACCTCTCGGACTTTCTAGAGTATGTGGGAGGGACACCGGCTCGGGTCCATATCCCCTTCAAGCTCAAAGCCGATCTTCCTGCTTCTGAAGCTCAGTCTGCTGCCGAAGCAGCTATTTTTAATTTGGTTGAGGCAGCCAGGGTCCTCAGCTCTTTAGGCCGCTCTTACTACTCCGGAGTCGAGGCTAAGGAATGCCTAGACCGGATGACGAAAGCTGAAGCGTCGAGGCTCAGACTGCTTTGACCCAGAAGGAGCAGGAGCTGGCCAAGAGCAAGGAGGACCTGTCCGAACTCGCTGCTGCTTACACATCGGCTGCCAAGAGGGCAGATGCTGCTGAGGCTAAGGCTAAGGCTTCAGAGGACGCTCTCCAAGCTCTCCGGACCAAACTGGATGAAGCCAAGGCTGCGAAAGCCGAGGTGGACGAGAAAAACAAAGAACTATCTGGGAAGCTTGCCGATGTGCAGGAAGAGCAAGCGAAGGAGCGGATGGAAGCCGAGGAGCAGATGGCTGAATTTTTGGTACTGGCCGATGTCGCCTTCAGTTCTGCCGTTCGCCAGGTTGTACACCGGAATTCCGCTGTTCAACTTAACCTGAACGGTATAGGTGTCTACTACGAATTTCATGGTGGCCACCTATATGCCATGGACCGGGGTCAGGCTTCGGAACCTGAGGATATTCCTTATGAACTGATGCCCCTCCCCGAAGGCCAAAGCATGGAACTGAGGACGGTGTCGGAGGAATCCGAGAGGACAGCCTCCGCTAGACCGGACTCTCCAGCACCCAACTCTTAGGTTTTTTCTTTTTTCTCTTAGCCTTGTTCCGGGATGGGCTCCGGAGTTTTAATTTTTGTAATGGCCTCAGTGCCCTTTATTAATACAATGCAATTTTCATCCATTTGCTTGTCTTCTCTTTTCTTTCAAAATGTTTCCAAGTGACTGGTATGAGGTAACGACTTGAAGTAACTCCGTCTAATCATCAATTTAGAATTACGACTTCATCATTTTAATTCGAACATTGTCTTTTGCGAAGCATGGAACCTCGGATTAGCGTATCATGGCCACCCCGTCCACAACTTCGATTAACCTTTGAACCTCCGGTGTAATTGGCCTGACATCGGTCTTGGCAACAACCCTTAACCCAATTCTATCCGAGGTAGGTTTCATGACACCGTTTGTGACGCCCCGAAGTAGTAAGCGGTGTAACCATTGGGACACCGTCCCTCGTAACTTGACAGGGTCTACTTCATTTGACCTTGAGGGTCATGACACCGTCCTTTGGATCACCACTTGTCTTGGAATAGAGTGGACCTCCTCTACCTAGTGTTCATATCGGATCAACACCGTTTTTTTTTTTTTTGAAGAATTAAGAGAGCTGCTTTTTTTTAACATACGGTGGGTGATAGGAAGGTAAGAGTGGGGAATTGCCCCTTGACTGAAGATAAAATATGGGGTGTGGCCCTTGATTTATGGAAGAGTAAAAAAAACTGGGGTTGTCTTTCGACTGACAGGAAAATAAATGTGGGGTGTGGCCCTTGGTTTGCAGAAAGGTAAAGGTGGGGGATTGCCCCTTGGCTGACAGGAAAATAAATATGGGGTGTGGCCCTTGGTTTGCAGAATGGTAAAGGTGGGGGATTGCCCCTTGGCTGACAGGAACAATGACTGTGGGGTGTGGCCCTTGGTTTGCAGAAAGGTAAAGGTGGGGGATTGCCCCTTGACTGACAGGAAGATAAATGTGGGGTGTGGCCCTTGGTTTGCAAAGTGGTAAAGGTGGGGGATTGCCCCTTGACTGACAGGTAAATAAATGTGGGGTGTGGCCCTTGGTTTACAGAAAGGTAAAGGTGGGGGATTGCCCCTTGACTAACAGGAAAATAAATGTGGGGTGTGGCCCTTGGTTTGCAGAAAGGTAAAGGTGGGGGATTGCCCCTTGGCTGACAGGAACAATGACTGTGGGGTGTGGCCCTTGGTTTGCAAAGAGGTAAAGGTGGGGGATTGCCCCTTGACTGACAGGTAAATAAATGTGGGGTGTGGCCCTTGGTTTGCAAAGAGGTAAAGGTGGGGGGATTGCCCCTTGACTGACAGGAAGATAAATGTGGGGTGTGGCCCTTGGTTTGCAGAAAGGTAAAGGTGGGGGATTGCCCCTTGACTGACAGGAAGATAAATGTGGGGTGTGGCCCTTAGTTTGCAAAGAGGTAAAGGTGGGGGATTGCCCCTTGACTGACAGGTAAATGAATGTGGGGTGTGGCCCTTGGTTTGCAGAAAGGTAAAGGTGGGGGGATTGCCCCTTGACTGACAGGAAGATAAATGTGGGGTGTGGCCCTTGGTTTGCAAAGAGGTAAAGGTGGGGGATTGCCCCTTGACTGACAGGTAAATGAATGTGGGGTGTGGCCCTTAGTTTGCAGAAAGGTAAAGGTGGGGGGATTGCCCCTTGACTGACAGGTAAATAAATGTAGGGTGTGGCCCTTGGTTTGCAGAATGGTAAAGGTGGGGGATTGCCCCTTGGCTGACAGGAACAATGACTGTAGGGTGTGGCCCTTGGTTTGCAGAAAGGTAAAGGTGGAGGATTGCCCCTTGACTGACAGGAAGATAAATGTGGGGTGTGGCCCTTGGTTTGCAAAGAGGTAAAGGTGGGGGATTGCCCCTTGACTGACAGGTAAATAAATGTGGGGTGTGGCCCTTGGTTTGCAGAAAGGTAAAGGTGGGGGATTGCCCCTTGACTAACAGGAAAATAAATGTGGGGTGTGGCCCTTGGTTTGCAAAGAGGTAAAGGTGGGGGATTGCCCCTTGACTTACAGGTAAATGAATGTGGGGTGTGGCCCTTGGTTTGCAGAAAGGTAAAGGTGGGGGGATTGCCCCTTGACTGACAGGTAAATAAATGTGGGGTGTGGCCCTTGGTTTACAGAAAGGAAAAGGTGGGGGAGTGCCCCTTGACTGATAGGAACAACCCGGGGGGATGCCCGAGTTTGACATGATTGGATGAAATCTTGGGGAACTGCCCCTTGAATGAAAGAACAAACCCAGGGAGATGCCCCAGTTTGGGTTGACCGGGAAGTGTAGTCCCACTGGGGAAGGATTTGGGAAGTGTAGTTTTTTGGTGATTATGGTTCCGCTGGGGAATGAGAACTTGGGAAGTGCCGGCTTTGGCGATTGTGATTTCACTGGGGATGCCAATCTACTGATTTCTCTTGGGGAAAACTTCTGGTCCGGATCTTTGGTGTCAGGTTCTTCATTTCTGTGTGACGTAGTTCCATCACCCTTTAAAACAGATGGTTAGAAGCACGAGTAATCAAAAGAATTGACATTTCGAGCGACCTTTCCTAAGAGATAGGCTTTCAAGATAACTCATGGACGAGATAGAGACAAATTCTGTCTTCCAGGAACATAATTAACAGAATTGGTTATGCTTTCTCACGGGCCGGGTCTGACGCCAGGATACATTTCGTTTCACCACGACTTTTCATTTTATCACTTTTCATTTCAAATATTTCCTCTTAAGAAAAAAAACTTGTTCGTTTATAAGATTCAGCCGTAGACTCAGGGGAAGGAAAGGGAAAGCTTATTTTATTATTGAATATAAGTATGTACATTGGTTATGAAGGTAAAGGTAACAAAAACATGTGTATAAACAATTAAAAGGTGGGAGAGAAAGAAGGCCTTTTGAACCCTCCAGCGACTCCCCGCGAGTGATAAGAATCCGGATCTTTCCTCACGACTTCGAGACCATCCTCTGATTTTACTTCTGGGAAATGATTTTGACAAAGATGCGCGTGCCTGACCAGTTTTCCTTCTCTGAAGAGTTCACGTCCTTACGCCTGAACTTATG
This sequence comes from Clitoria ternatea, assembly GCA_037962975.1. Taxonomy (NCBI): domain Eukaryota; kingdom Viridiplantae; phylum Streptophyta; class Magnoliopsida; order Fabales; family Fabaceae; genus Clitoria; species Clitoria ternatea. The sequence goes on along the minus strand of CM075672.1, from coordinate 247,131,897 downwards.
GCTTTTATTCTACCTGAGCCGCCCTTTCGGGTTTTCGACTCATCAAGCAGCTCTAATTTTTGCCTAGGCTGCCCCATGGGTTTTTAGCCTAGCGAGCACCCTCTTTTTTTTTTTTTTTTAGGCAAAATATTTCTTCACCGCGTCGGCGTTCACAGGCATTGGTAGATCCTCTCCATCCATGTTGGTGAGGATTAGAGCTCCTCCAGAGAAAGCCTTCTTCACGACGTATGGTCCTTCGTAATTAGGTGTCCATTTTCCTCAGATGTCCTTTTGGATTGGCAAGATTTTCTTGAGGACTAGGTCTCCTTCTTGGAATTGTCGAGGTCGTACCTTCTTTTCAAACGCTCGTTTCATACGCTTTTGATATAGCTGACCATGACAAAGGGCCGCTAATCTCTTCCCATCAATCAGATTTAACTGGTCATGTCGAGTTTGGGTCCATTCAGCTTCCTTTAATTCCGCCTCCATTATCACTCGAAGAGAAGGGATCTCTACTTCGAAAGGCAGGACCGCCTCCATACCATAAACCAGGGAGAATAGAGTTGCCCCAGTTGAGGTTCAGACCGAGGTACGATACCCATGTAAAGCAAAGGGGAGCATTTCGCTCTAATCTCTGTAGGTCACAACCATTTTCTGTACAATCTTCTTGATGTTTTTATTGGCTGCCTCGACTTCCCCATTCATTTTAGGGCGATACGGGGAGGAATTATGATGGTGGATTTTGAAGTCTTCACAAAGTTCCTTCATCATTTTGTTATTCAAATTCATGCCATTATCAGTGATGATCTGACTCGGCAGACCATACCGGCATATCAGTTCCCGCTTGACAAATTTAACCACAACACTCCTTGTCACATTGGCGTACGAAGCAGCTTCTACCCATTTTATGAAATAGTCGATAGAGACTAAAATGAAACGATGACCGTTAGAGGCTTTTGGCTCGATGGGTCCAATGACGTCCATACCCCACATTGAAAAGGGCCATGGTGCTGACAAGACATTCAGAGAAGACGGGGAAGCATGAATATGGTCTGCGTATATCTGACATTTGTGACACTTACGAACATAGGCAAAACAGTCTGACTCCATGGTCATCCAGTAGTAACCAGCCCTCAAAATCTTTCTTGACATGGCGTGTCCGTTAGTGTGAGTTCCAAAACATCCCTCGTGGACATCCCTCATGACTTTACTTGCTTCGTTGGTGTCGATGCAACGAAGAAGGACAGAGTCGTAATTTCTCTTATAAAGCACATCACCGTTTAAAAAGAAACCTATGGCGAGCCATCGCAGGGTTCTCTTATCATTCTCTGTAGCGCCTTCGGGATATTCTTGATTTCGGACATACCTCTTGATATCGTGGTACCAAGGCTTCCCATCTGACTCCTTCTCAATCATCTGGCAATATGCGGGTTCGTGGTGCCGCACTATTTCAATGAGAGGCATGTCGTAATCATTGCTCACCTTGAACATTGATGCTAGGGTAGCCAAAGCATCAGCCATTTGGTTGTCCTCCCGGGGAACATGGTGAAAAGAAACATCATCAAATTCCTTAATCAACTCTTTGATGCGAGTTTGATAGGGAATTAATTTGCTGTCTCTAGTCTCCCACTCTCCTTTTAGTTAATGAATGACCAGGGCAGAATCCCCGTATACTTCCAATTTCTTCACTTTGGCATCCAATGCTGCTTGGATTCCCAGAGAACACGCCTCGTACTCAGCGATGTTATTGGTACAATCAAAACATAATCGAGCACAAACGGGGATAAGTTCTCTGTCAGGTGAAATGAGGATTGCTCCGATTCCGTGTTCTAATGCGTTAGAAGCACCATCAAACCTTAGGGTCCATTTATCCTTTTGGGCTCCTTCTTCATCAATCAGGGCCATGATATCTTCGTCCGGGAAGTCAAACTGCATGGGCTGATAATCTCTTATGGGTTGATGAGCTAGGTAGTCAGCCAGAACACTTCTCAAGATTTGAAACCATTCGGCCAACTTATTATTGATCTGTCTTCACAAATATCCCATATTAATTTCTATGATTACCATACCTAGTACTTTTGAATGATAAGTTCTAAGGAATGGTCAAAGGATACTCGCCAAAGTCTGTGATTGTTTCCCACAACATTTTCCTTCTTTTTATTTCTGCCTAACATTTATTTCTTCTTTAAAAAAAAAAAAAAGACACCAACGTCACGGGTAGGCATCCTTACCAGACCCGGCTCCAAAAGAAACTCATGGCTGAGGCAGAAGCTGTTGAAGGAAACTTTAGAACCGAGTTCGATCAGCTGAAAGAGCGAGTCACAGAGTTAACTAAACTCTTAGAAAAGAAACTTACCGAAGGAGGCTCCTCTGCAGGTGTTGAGGATGCCCAACAGCAGCCTGCCACCGCGCCACCTCCCCTTGATTCTGACCTAGCAAGAACCCAACTCCCTAACACAACGACACCCCCTCTCACCATTCATGTCGGGAGACCTAACCCTGCCATTGAGACCCAGCCACCTTACGGCCAGTCTTACGCACAACATACATTTGTCGGTCTAGACGGCAACCCAGTACCTTTTCCACTTTATGGCCTACCCCCGGGGTACTATCCCCCGCTCGCTAACCAACAAGACGCCCACAACCAGCAAACGGTAAATCCTCATGCTTCATACCCCACACAACCAAATATGCCACCACTCCACCAAACCCAAAACACGCAGGCCCATGACCCACAAACCTACCAAACCCAAAAGACGCAAGCCCATGACTAAACCCAAAACACACAAGCCCCGATGGCCCAGCCAACCTACAACGCCCAAGCCCAAAATACACAAGCCCAGATAACCCAGCCGACTTATGCTATGGCCCATCCTCAAGGTCTCTCACCAAATACAGGCCTAGTAAACCAGTCCCATGTGTTGCCTCCGTACAACCAGTCATTCGGCTATCCGTATGGATACGGAACCCCCTATGGGACCAACCTCCAAGATACAACCCGCGCGGTCGCGGCTCCTCAGAGGGAAAGGATAGAGATCTTAGAAGAGCGTTTAAGAATGATGGAAGGCGCCGGAGGTTTTGGACTAATAGATGCTTTGGAGCTATGTTTAGTCACAGATGTTATCCTCCCGCCTAAATTCAAGATGCCAGACTTTGACAAGTATCGGGGAATGACTTGTCCTAAGAATCATCTCACAATGTATTGTCGAAAGATGGCATCTTACTCTTCTAATGACCAACTGTTGATCCACTGCTTCCAAGATAGTCTAGCAGGAGCTGCTCTTACATGGTATGCTCACCTTGATCGGAACCGTATCTGTTGTTGGAAAGACCTGGCAGATGCCTTCCTTAGACAATACAAGTATAACATGGATATGGCACCCAACAGGGTTCATTTACAAAATATGGTGAAGAGGGACAGTGAAACGTTCAAGGAGTATGCCCAACGATGGAGAGAAACAGCGGCGCAAGTGGATCCCCCATTGTTGGAAAAAGAAATAGTCGCAATGTTTATCGACACACTCCCATCACCTTTCTACGGCAAGATGATTGGTAGTGTTTTAGCCAACTTCTCCGACATCGTGACTATTGGGGAAAGAGTGGAGAGTGGAATACGAATGGGTAAGATCACTCAGGGCTCATCTGGGGCAAACATGACGAGGAAGCCGGCACCTGGGAGAAGGGACGGAGAAACTAATTCCATCTCTTCTAATCAAAAGACGGCTCCGCGGAGACCATTCACTCCTACCATGATTCCAACTCCCAATCCTTATATGGCCGCAGCCACTTATGGCCCGACAGCTCATACTCCTCACTTCCGCCCACCCATGGTAAGAGCTCCAATGCCACAACCCATGCCATACCATCACCCGCAGCAAGTAGCTCAACCACCCAACCATAATCAGAACCCAAGGAATCCCAACAATGAGCGCACCCCGGTGCAGTTCGATCCAATTCCCATAACATATTCTGAACTTTTTCCAATCCTCGTTCAGGAAGGTCTGTTGGTTTCATGCCCCATGAAGCCATTGCAACCTCCTTATCCAAGGGGATATGACCCAGACGCTCATTGTGATTACCACGCTGGGGCACCGGGGCATTCCACAGAAAATTGCATGGCTCTGAAATATAAAGTGAGAGATTTGATCAAAGCCGAATGGATCGATTTTAAAGAAGGAAGCCCTAACGTGGTCAAGAATCCCCTGCCTAATCATGGAAGCTCAGAAGTTAATGCCGTGGTGGTTGATAGTTTTGATAACAATGTTGATTTGGTGACCGCTTGCCTGCCGGGCCGAGAGCCCAGTAACTGGGAAGCTGTCGAACTCCCTACGATTTTAAATGATTCACCAAACTAATTTGTCATTGCCTTAAAAGTCTTGTTTATCCCTCTGCTATGCCTAAGGCTTTGGGACTTTCCATGTAATAAAGGCGAAAAAACTTGTTTTACCAGTCAATCAATAAATTCGTATCGAAATTCTAAAAAAAAATTTTCATCCCTTTATCCTTGCATTGATTCATTTTCTTTACTTGCTTATTCCTCTTTTTCTTTCCTTTTTATTTTTTGCCATAACGCACTAAATTGCAGACCCAAAAATGATCCTCTTGAGACTAATGAAATCACAATCCTATTTTACGACCTCAACTACCCGGTCGATTGTGCTGACAAAGAAGGTAGGAAATCTTGTGAGTCACCACACAAGTTAACCAGATTGTTAGAACAAGAGGTTAAGGAATACCCCTGAGTCAAGAATGACTGAAGGAATCACGGGGCAATATATCAGAAGACATTAGTAATATTGTTTCAGGGCGTGGAAATAATCTATGTGAATGATAACATTGCCAAGTCCCAAATTGGACAAGTGGTAGGCCAGTCAACTAAGAAAACCACAACAGTTACCAGCATAAATAGGGGAAAATTGCTAATGCCTTAAATGTAGATACAGTCAAGGGAGACTTGGCCAAAAATTCAAAAAAAAATGAAAAATGAAAAAATGAAAAGTAGAAGTCAAGCTTGAAGTCCAATGCACATACCAAGCAGGGAAAGCTGGTTACGTCCAGATCCGCGAGCAAGCTGTCATTTTCTGTATAAGGGGAACAAATGTCGTCAGGCCAAGAACTCGTATTCTTGTCATCATCAACACCTCAACCCTAAGGAGTGCGCCATTCCTCATACCTATGTAGCCAAGGAAATAGTTTGTCAGATTAAGTCCTTGCGTCATTAAGGGGATTAAAAAAAACAAAGAAAAAAAAAACACAAAAGCAAAAAAAAAGAGGGCAAACAAAAGAAATGGAAAATGAAAAAAAATAAAAAAAAAAGAAAAAACAAAAGGCCAGAATGATGATTCAAGAGTAATTCCCTCTCATTGGTGCCAAAAGACTCACCAATATTTCCTTGGGTACATGGCATAGGAGTGGAGTCTCCTATTTGAAGTGACATCAGTTTCCCAAAGGATCAAACTAAATTTGGAAAAGAATAGGCAGACTCAACTGGAGTGTGATCAGTTTTAACTTTTTACTGTAAAGGATGCAGCCTAAAAATGAACAAGAACACATTATAAAGAAAGAAAAGAGCTCGCTAGGCTGAAAACCTGAAAGGGCAGCCTAGGCAAAAGTTAGAGCAACCCGGTGAGTTGAAAACCTGAAAAGGCAGCTCAGGTAAAAATTAGGGTCAAGATTTCGGCAGAGTAACTAAGGTTTCCAATGCAAAACGTGCAAACTGAGGCATGTGGACCATGGTTAAACTACCCTCTCAAAGGCAGAGTTGAACGATGTACTTGAGGTCGTGACGTGAGATTAAGGTTCTCACTAGTCTCAGGAACTCACTGGAGGATCCTCGAACCTTCCCTGTTTCTCCTGGCCTTGACCTATCCTATGTAACTTCATTCCATCCCATCTATTTTCCCCATTGTCCATTCTCTGTATTCTGTTTGTCATACATGAATAAAATTTATCCTTTTTCGATACGTGTTATGAATTGCATTAATCTGATAAAACATTGTGTTTTTATAAAAAATAAAATAAAAGAATGGTGAACATTTAAAGTCGTAAGGGACAAGACGCTCCCACTACTTGACCTCGACAATCATCACAAAGACTCAGCCAGGCATGCGCTTCAAAGCTATGATCGCCTCTTGCATTCTCCTCTGTCCATGAGTTGTCCTAAGGGTCGCGGTTTCACAGGACCTACCCAGTTTTTGAACTTATCTTTGCACTACTTACCATTTTTTATGCAGGTTATCTCACAGACAGTCATGCCAGGCATTAACACCTCAATCAAGTCCTTCAAGTCCCCTCCTCGAATCGCCTCAGAACTCCTTCCCTAAATCGCCAAAGTTGGCACCTTTTAGTGTTTTCTTCTTCCATCGCCTAAGCAGACATCTTTAAAATCTCTCGCTCAACTCCAAAGTCAGCATCTCTCAAATTCTCATCCCCCTAGTGGAACCTTCCTCGCCAAAGTTGGCACTTCTCGGAACTCCATCCTTAGGTCGCCAAAGTTGGCACTTCTCAAAGTCTCCTCTTCAATCTCCAAAGCAAACACCGTTCTAAGCCTCTTTCGCCAAAGTTGGCAATCTTCAAAGTCTCCCACTCAACTCCAAAATCAGCACCTCTCAAATTCTCATCCCCAGTGAAATCAATCGCCAAAGCTGGCACTTATCAAGATCTCTTCCCCAATGAATCCCAAACTTTCCATTCTCAATCAAGAGGCAGTACCCGAATCACTAAATTCTTCCCCAGTAGAACTACACTTCCCAGACAAAGTAAATTGGGGCATCACCCTAGATTCCCCCAAAGCCCTTTAGATCATGTCAAACTGGGGCATCTCCCCCAGGATGTTATTTTTTGTCAACCCAAGAGCAATACCCCACGCTCCCGGGAAGTTTAAGCCGGGACATCACTCGGGTCTCTCTCTGTCAAAAGGGAACGTACCCCAAGCTTCTTCAACCGCCCTAACTGGGGCATCACCCCATATCCTTCTCCCAGCCTTGAGGTGGTACCCCTAAATCTTCTAATCTTTCCAAAATGGAGGTATCACCCCAAATCTTTCCTCCGTTCGAGGGGCAGTATCCCTAGCTCTTTCAGCTAGATTTTCCCCTATTTCTCTTCCTACCAATCAAGGAGCAGTTCCCTGAATCATCCAAGACAGCTTGAACTAGATCATCCCCAGATTTCTTTCCTTTAGTAAGCCCACCATACATCCCCAGTGGACCCCAGATTTTTCCTTCCAGTCAAGAAGCAGTTCCCTGAGATCCTTTCAATCTTCCTAACTGGGGCATCTTCCCCAGATTTCTTCTATTTTAGTCAAGGGGCAATTCCCCAAGATTCCTTCAAATCATCTCCAACTGGGGCACCCCAGGTTCACCCTCTTTCAGTCAAAGAGTAATTCCCCAAGAACCTTCAGTCATGTCAAACTGGGGCATCACCCCGAGCCTTTAAGTCCAGTAAGTTAATTTGGACGAGACGTCCTGTTAACTCCCCCAACCTTCACATTTCCTACCAACAGTGAGTTAATTTGGACGAGACGTCCTGTTAGCTCCCCCAATCTCTGTATTTTCTGTCGACCGAGGGTCAACCCCACCCTTTACCTTCTTGTCGCCGATCAAATGGCACCTTTTACCTTTCCAGCTGCCTATCAAAGCATCCTTTACTTTCCAGCCGCCTATCAAGGCATCCTTTATTTTCCAGCCGCCTATCAAGGCATCCTTTACTTTCCAGCCGCCGATCAAATGGTACCTTTTACCTTTCCAGCTGCCTATCAAGGCATCCTTTACTTTCCAGCCGCCTATCAAGGCATCCTTTATTTTCCAGCCGCCTATCAAGGCATCCTTTACTTTCCAGCCGGCTATCAAGGCATCCTTTACTTTCCAACTGCCTATCAAGGCATCCTTTACTTTTCAGCCGCCTATCAAGGCATCCTTTATTTTCCAGCCGCCTATCAAGGCATCCTTTACTTTCCAGCCGCCTATCAAGGCATCTTTTATTTTCCAGCCGCCTATCAAGGCATCCTTTACTTTCCAGCCGCCTATCAAGGCATCCTTTACTTTCCAGCCGCCTATCAAGGCATCCTTTATTTTCCAGCCGCCTATCAAGGCATCCTTTACTTTCCAGCCGCCTATCAAGGCATCCTTTACTTTCCAGCTGCCTATCAAGGCATCCTTTACTTTCCAGCCGCCTATCAAGGCATCCTTTATTTTCCAGCCGCCTATCGCCCCAATATTTTCGGCCGGAATGCTCACCATCTTGGCCGGGGTGCGACGAGGAGTCACCCTATTCTCCTGTGCAGCAGCAGCAGCGTTCCGGGCTTCGACAGCCTCCCTCAGTTTTCTGAGGATGTCTATCCGAGCCATCTCGCCTGGAAAGAAAAAAGAGAAACGATGTTAGTATCGGTGTGAATATATAATAGAAGGGGGGTGAAGTTAAATGATATCTACCAAGGTAAGCATCCCGGCCCGACTCCGTCCCCAAAAGCCTCTTGCAGGAAAATTTGGCAATGGCTGAATAACCCTTCAGAGCGTCCAGGACCTTCTTGGACTCAGTTGACAAAGTACTCTCGCTGACGATGTAGGCATTGCTTGTCAGGAGAAAGTGTTCATGAGTCCAACCGGTGTAAAACTTTCTGGAAAAATCAGAATTCTCCCAGAACACCGGCCTACCAGCATTGACCTCGACTTTGACATAGGAGTGTTTGAAACTGACCCCGTCCGTCTTGGCCGATTCGGTGTAACTTTCGAAGTTAACCACCTTTGAGTCGCAGCGGAGGTTGATGAAGCCTAGACCCCCTCCAGAGTTACCCCGACGCATCACCCTGCAATAAGTGAAAAAAAGGGCCACTGTGGGGACGAAGTGGAAGTACTCCCCAAGCACCTCCAAGGACCTTACCTAGCCCCAGCCATTGGGATGAAGTTGGCTAGGAGCGCAGTCAAGAAACCGGAGTACCCCCATCTCAAACTCCGTCAATGGGAAGCGGACGCCGATCTTAGAAAAGACCATCTCATACATAAAGAGGTTCCTTGACCCCGGTTGATGGCAGATCCTGTCTGAGGTTTAGGGGCAGAATACAGTAAAGTCGTTTTCATGCTTAACATCGGCATGAACAACGACATCTTCAATGGTGACATCGGCAGCATCTTCAGCATACCGGGAGACAATTGTCTTTGGGTCTTCATGAACCCAGAAGTAAGGATCCCTGGCCTTCTCAGCTAGCCAGTTGATCCGGTGTGCCAAGACATTTGTCTCAATAGGGTCAGTAATCACAGCAACACCGGTGGAGGAATTTTCAGAAGCCATTCGGACGGTATGGCGAAGAAAGGGAATACAACTGTAAAAGGCCACATCGTCAGTAAGATATAAATCGGCACTGCTTCCCCCTTCACTAGCAGTGCCAAAGTTAAACGAGGAGCCTGACGATGTGTCAAACCCCTCTGTTTCCCACAAAGGCAATGCGGAGAAACGGTGCCCTGATGAGACGAACCGATGTGAAGCTCCCGAAGTTGCCCCACTTTGGTGACTCGGACCTCGGCTCGAAACTCCACCCGGCTGACGCCGGGATGTAATTGAAGGAGGACCAGACAGGACCTCAATGGAGTCATTACTCGAACCGGTGTCCCCCATGACCTATCTACGAAATTAAAGTGAAGGGTGGGATGGCTACCTAGTGAGGCGATGCGTGCAGTTCTTTTAGTACAAGCCAGGACATAACACCGGAGAAAAAAGCTTTAACGCCGGAGGAGAACTTTAAACACCGGAGAGGTTGAACGTCGGAGAGACAGCACTTCAATATCAAGAAAGGAGTGAAAATGATGGATCCCCGAAGTTGCTTTTATAGAGGGAGGAGCGGAGATCCAGAACCTTCCGCATTACGGCCCATGGCCCATTAAAAAGGGCCGACTTTTGGCATTCCGGCCCAATGGCGCGAATTTTAAATTTTGAAAAAGAGCCAGTTAGCTGATGACACATGGAATGCTCAGTCACCCAGTGACGTGGACCACATTTGAGATACGTCGGCTGTTTAAAATGCCACATCATTAAGCCCCACACCGGATTTTGGTCCTACTTAGCCCCTACATCGGTGTTCATATCTTTACTCCCCTTTCACCTCGGAAATTTACATTTCTCTTGTGAAAGAGAGTAAAGAGGGGCATCTGTGAACACCTCTTTCGGTCCGGCCCAAATTGTTATAACACCGGACCCAGCCTTGAAATTGGCAAAACCGGACCCAGCCTTGAAGTTGGCAGCACCGGACAAGGCCTAAGTTAACACCGGACCGATGACATGCGCCGGAGCAGAATGACAGGCCAGTCCGGCCCCAAGGAAAGTGGACAGATTAAGATAGGCACACCGGCCCCTGTGATTACATTGAAAGATTCAGCCGGTGTGAAGACACAGGTAATGGTTCTTAAGGCCCCACATCGGATCAGTGGAGACTCCGTCCAACCAATGGCTTTGCTAACCGGTGTCACAAATTTGACAACGGAGGGATGAGGTCGGAAGCTTATGCGCGGTGACCTGGAATCGCACTCCCTGGCAAATGGCAGACAGGGAGGCGGAAGTGGGCAATTAAAAAAGCCCCACTAAAAACCCTGCTCCCCACCAATGATAATGGCCAGAGCTGCACACCATTACGCGGATGGGTGAGTGGGAGTTCTAGTTGTCCCAAAACCCTCAGCCCATGATTTGAAGGCCCTATAAATGCCCCAACCAAGGAAGCTCAAGAGGTTGGTCTTCAGATTCTCCCTCTACGCGAGAAAACTCTGGAAATTCTCTCCGATTCTTCAAGAGCCTTAACTGACCTCCCCACCTAAAACCAGTGACTTGCCTTAGTCACCACAAAGGACCCCTTAGTTCGAAAAGGGTTTGAAGTTTTTTTTTCCTTTTTCACTAACACAAAGCCACTGCTCTCACACTGTCCGTATCTCGAACGCACCTCGTCATCTCAACCAACCCTGTCCCAATTCCCGCATCATTACCTCGTCCATCTCCGTTACTGCTCAACAGCGTTTCGCCTCGGATTAAATCCCCACAACACCGGTCGTGACCTTCAGATTTCCAGATCGGGTCTAACTCCAGTCTATTGTCCCTGCCAGCGTGCGAGTTCGAAATCAGTCTGACACCGTCACTGTGCTCAACCTCCCACATCGGTTCTTAGCTCGTCACACCGGTTCCACTCCTTTCCTTATTTCTTTTACTTTCAGTTCCCCTTTTGTTTTACTTTTCTGTGAGTTTGCAGTTTGTTGATTGTAGTTGCCTGCGTACCATTAGTTTATGCTGTTAATATTTTTATCCTTTTCCATAACAAGCAGACGTAATAAAAAGGGCGATTTTGTAAAAATAGTGTCGTACGGGAGTACTCCTGTCTACACAACCCTCTTAGGATTCGTGCACGTGCGAAGAACTTCGCTTTGCATGAATCCTCCTCTTTAATGATATCCATCAATATCTTTCAGATTCCTTCCTAAAAATAGCAACACTCAGAACTACGTAACCCTGATTTCTTGATAATTCAAGAATACGTAGGAGCAGGACTTTAACTCCTGTCGGGCTCATCTTTCTTTTATTTCTTTTTATTTATTTCCTCATTTACATGTTTCTTTCATAAATGTTCTTTTCTTGGTCGCTTCCGTGAAAATCAATTTAGACGTGACGTCTTGTTGATTTCCCCCTAGTTTTTGCTCAAGCCTCGCCATAATTCATAGGGAAGGGATACTTAGGACGAGACGTCCCGCTTATCTCTTTCCTATCCCTGTTTTTTTTTATCCGAGAATGTCTAATTTAGGCGTGACGCCTTATTAGCATTCTCTTCCCCTCTCTGTCTCATATCGAAGTCGAGTTTAATTCGGATGAAACGTTCCATTGACCTCGCTTCGACATTCTATGTCTGTACAGTTCTCTACTCCATTCTGTCATTTTCAAAATACAACAAGTAAAAGGGAAGAAACCATGTTTTATTTAAGGCTATTTATATTGTGCTTTCAATCTTGGTACTGTCTTTGACAGGCGATGTAGGGTGCTAATACCTTCCCTACTCGTAACCGACTCCCGAACTTGGATTTCAATTTTTTTTAACCAGTGCTTTACTGAACTTAGTTTTTTCCCAATGTCTTTCCTATGGATAAAAACGTTGGTGGCGACTCCCTGTTTCATTTTTTCTCTCTTGTTCGCCGCGCCGTCGCGATCCAGGTTACGACAGATGGCGACTCCGCTGGGGAATGAGAACTTGGGAAGTGCCGGCTTTGGCGATTGTGATTTCACTGGGGATGCCAATCTACTGATTTCTCTTGGGGAAAACTTCTGGTCCGGATCTTTGGTGTCAGGTTCTTCATTTCTGTGTGACGTAGTTCCATCACCCTTCAAAGCAGATGGTTAGAAGCACGAGTAATCAAAAGAATTGACATTTTGAGCGACCTTTCCTAAGAGATAGGCTTTCAAGATAACTCATGGACGAGATAGAGACAAATTCTATCTTCCAGGAACATAATTAACAGAATTGGTTATGCTTTCTCACGGGTCGGGTCTGACGCCAGGATACATTTCGTTTCACCACGACTTTTCATTTCATCACTTTTCATTTCAAAAATTTCCTCTTAAGAAAAAAAACTTGTTCGTTTATAAGATTCAGCCGTAGACTCAGGGGAAGGAAAGGGAAAGCTTATTTTATTATTGAATATAAGTATGTACATTGGTTATGAAGGTAAAGGTAACAAAAACATGTGTATAAACAATTAAAAGGTGGGAGAGAAAGAAGGCCTTTTGAACCCTCCAGCGACTCCCCGCGAGTGATAAGAATCCGGATCTTTCCTCACGACTTCGAGACCATCCTCTGATTTTACTTCTGGGAAATGATTTTGACAAAGATGCGCGTGCCTGACCAGTTTTCCTTCTCTGAAGAGTTCACATCCTTACGCCTGAACTTATGGCTTTTATTCTACCTGAGCCGCCCTTCCGGGTTTTCGACTCATCAAGCAGCTCTAATTTTTGCCTAGGCTGCCCCATGGGTTTTCAGCCTAGCGAGCACCCTCTTTTTTTTTTTTTTTTTAGGCAAAATATTTCTTCACCGCGTCGGCGTTCACAGGCATTGGTAGATCCTCTCCATCCATGTTGGTGAGGATTAGAGCTCCTCCAGAGAAAGCCTTCTTCACGACGTATGGTCCTTCGTAATTAGGTGTCCATTTCCCTCGGATGTCCTTTTGGATTGGCAAGATTTTCTTGAGGACTAGGTCTCCTTCTTGGAATTGTCGAGGTCGTACCTTCTTTTCAAACGCTCGTTTCATACGCTTTTGATACAGCTGACCATGACAAAGGGCCGCTAATCTCTTCCCATCAATCAGATTTAACTGGTCATGTCGAGTTTGGGTCCATTCAGCTTCCTTTAATTCCGCCTCCATTATCACTCGAAGAGAAGGGATCTCTACTTCGAAAGGCAGGACCGCCTCCATACCATAAACCAGGGAGAATGGAGTTGCCCCAGTTGAGGTTCGGACCGAGGTACGATACCCATGTAAAGCAAAGGGGAGCATTTCGCTCCAATCTCTGTAGGTCACAACCACTTTCTGTACAATCTTCTTGATGTTTTTATTGGCTGCCTCGACTGCCCCATTCATTTTAGGGCGATACGGGGAGGAATTATGATGGTGGATTTTGAAGTCTTCACAAAGTTCCTTCATCATTTTGTTATTCAAATTCATGCCATTATCAGTGATGATCTGACTCGGCAGACCGTACCGGCATATCAGTTCCCGCTTGACAAATTTAACCACAACACTCCTTGTCACATTGGCGTACGAAGCAGCTTCTACCCATTTTGTGAAATAGTCGATAGCGACTAAAATGAAACGATGACCGTTAGAGGCTTTTGGCTCGATGGGTCCAATGACGTCCATACCCCACATTGAAAAGGGCCATGGTGCTGACAAGACATTCAGAGAAGACGGGGAAGCATGAATATGGTCTGCGTATATCTGACATTTATGACACTTACGAACATAGGCAAAACAGTCTGACTCCATGGTCATCCAGTAGTAACCAGCCCTCAAAATCTTTCTTGACATGGCGTGTCCGTTAGTGTGAGTTCCAAAACATCCCTCGTGGACATCCCTCATGACTTTACTTGCTTCGTCGGTGTCGATGCAACGAAGAAGGACAGAGTCGTAATTTCTCTTATAAAGCACATCACCGTTTAAAAAGAAACCCATGGCGAGCCGTCGCAGGGTTCTCTTATCATTCTCTGTAGCGCCTTCGGGATATTCTTGATTTCGGACATACCTCTTGATATCGTGGTACCAAGGCTTCCCATCTGACTCCTTTTCAATCATCTGGCAATATGCGGGTTTGTGGTGCCGCACTATTTAAATGAGAGGCATGTCGTAATCATTGCTCACCTTGAACATTGATGCTAGGGTAGCCAAAGCATCAGCCATTTGGTTGTCCTCCCAGGGAACATGGTGAAAAGAAACATCATCAAATTCCTTAATCAACTCTTTGATGCGAGTTTGATAGGGAATTAATTTGCTGTCTCTAGTCTCCCACTCTCCTTTTAGTTGGTGAATGACCAGGGCAGAATCCCCGTATACTTCCAATTTCTTCACTTTGGCATCCAATGCTGCTTGGATTCCCAGAGAACACGCCTCGTACTCAGCAATGTTATTGGTACAATCAAAACATAATCGAGCACAAACGGGGATAAGTTCTCTGTCAGGTGAAATGAGGATTGCTCCGATTCTGTGTCCTAATGCGTTAGAAGCACCATCAAACCTTAGGGTCCATTTATCCTTTTGGGCTCCTTCTTCATCAATCAGGGCCATGATATCTTCGTCCGGGAAGTCAAACTGCATGGGCTGATAATCTCTTATGGGTTGATGAGCTAGGTAGTCAGCCAGAACACTTCCTTTTATAGCCTTCTGAGTGACATAGACTATATCTTACTCAGTTAGCAGGACCTGCCATCGAGCAATCCTTCCGGTCAAGGCAGGTTTTTCAAAGATATATTTGACAGGGTCCATTTTGGAAACTAGCCAAGTAGTGTGGCTTATCATGTATTGTCTCAAACGTCGGGCTGCCCATGCTAACGCATAACAGGTCCTTTCCAGAGCAGAATACCTCATTTCACAGTTAGTGAACTTCTTGCTTAGATAATAAGTGGCATGTTTTTTCTTCCCAGTCTCATCATGTTGCCCCAACACACAACCCATGGATTCATCTAACATTGTAAGGTATAAAATGAGTGGTCTTCCCGGGGTAGGTGGGATCAAAACTGGCGGGTTCTGCAAGTACTGCTTTATCTTTTCAAAAGCCTTTTGACAATCCTCGTTCCATTGAACTGGTTGGTTCTTACGAAGCAATTTAAAAATTGGCTCGCATGTTGCCGTCAACTGTGAGATGAAGCGAGCGATGTAATTTAATCTCCCCAAGAAACCTCTAACTTCCTTTTCTGTACGGGGAGGAGGCATTTCAAGAATGGCTTTAACTTTGTCAGGGTCGACCTCTATGCCTCTCTTGCTTACTATGAATCCCAGTAATTTCCCGGATCTTGCGCCGAAGGTGCACTTGGCTGGGTTCAGCCTAAGCTTGAATTTCCTCAACCTTTCGAAGAGTTTCCTTAGGTCTTCCATATGCCCTTCATCCGTTTTAGACTTGGCAATAATATCATCGATGTAAACCTCTACCTCCTTGTGCATCATGTCATGGAAAAGGGTTACCATGGCCCTTTGGTAAGTTGCTCCGGCATTCTTTAGACCAAAAGACATCACCTTATAACAGAAGGTTCCCCACAAGGTGACAAATGTGGTTTTTTCCATATCCTCGGGCGCCATCTTAATTTGATTGTATCCAGAGAAACCGTCCATGAATGAAAAGATCGTATGTTGCGCGGTATTGTCGACCAGAACATCAATCTGAGGCAGGGGAAAATCATCCTTGGGGCTAGCCCTGTTCAAATCGCGATAGTCCACGCACATTCGTACTTTGCCATCCTTTTTCAGGACCGGGACGATATTTGCCACCCACTGTGGGTATTTTGCCACGGCTAAGAACCCGGCATCAAATTGCTTCTTGACTTCTTCCTTGATTTTCAAAAGCATCTCAGGTTTCATACGTCGCAGCTTCTGCTTTACTGGCGGACATTCGGGTTTTAATGGTAACCTATGTTCGACAATGCTATTGTCCAGTCCCGGCATATCTTGGTAAGACCAGGCGAAAACATCGCTGAACTCTCTCAACAACCCAATCAGTTCCTGCCTCTGTTCTTTACTTAACGAGGTACCAATTTTGACTTCCTTTTTAACTCCTCCAATTCCCAAATCGATAACCTCGGCTATCTCTAAGTAGGGCAGAATTTCCCTATCCTCTTGTTCCAATAACCGAGTTAACTCAGGCGAGGGATCACAGTCTTCATCATATTCCTCATTGGCGTAATCAGTTAGACAGTCAGAATCGTGAAATAAGACCGAATTCTCACTATTCTCAGATGAATCGCTTTCGGATCTGCATTTTCAGTGTATCATAGCAAATGAAAAGGAAAACAAGCAAGAGAAAGGTTTAAATAATAGGTTACTAAACAGATCAAGCTATTTGGAAACTGACGGCATTTATTATTCAAACAAACGAACAAGTTTTTATTGTTACAAAATGAGATCCCGAAGCATAGCTAAAGGATCGAACAGAAAACATGATTACTTTGATGAAATGGTACAAATCGTGGGGAACTCTATGACCTCCCAGTTGTTCAGTTCCTGACCAGGTGAGCCAGCATACACAAATCCGGGGCCTTCATCAAGATCACTTTGGATCACGGCCACTTGATCTGGAAACATTACTCCGGCGCTCCTGAAGCTCTGGTAGAGGTCACAGATGGGGATTTTCGCAGTGTTGAATGCATGCCCGGTATGACGAGTAATCCTCTTCCCTCTCCTCTCTTCTTCTACCCCTTTTTGGCCTTCAGTGGTAGGTTGGTATCCCAGTCCGTACCTATTTTTGTTCTCAGGGAGACAGACAGGTTGAATTCTTCCTTCCAGTTCTCTTCCGAGTGTGCGAGTGGACCTTAGGAAGAAACTAAGTCCATTTTTTGAAACCTTAGGAAGAAAAAATTCATATCTCCCTCATATGATACTGAAATGACCCCATTCTTTTTCCTATGGCTCCACATCAGAGATATCTACAAACTTCATGAAGGCCACAAAAGCTAATTCTCCACCCATTTTTCCCAGTGAATTTATTTTGCTTTCAAATGTATTTCTGTCACACTCTGGAGCAGTTTTCGTAGATGGGTCATATCTCCCTCATTTATTGATGAAACATTTTGTGCCATATATCAAATTAAAGCTAAGAGAAAGATCTACAACTTTTATGTTGGACTCTTTTTCAAATTTGGCACGCATCAGCCCTCAAATATGCGAGCAAGTTTGTGATGCGTAAAAAGGAGAATGAAAAAGCACCAAACAGCATCATGAATCGATTCAACACATGCATGAATCGATTCATGCGTGAAACAGCCCCAAAAATTCAATTTCAAGTGGTTTGAATCGATTCATAGCCCACTTGAATCGATTCACACGTGAATTATGGCCCAGGATATGATTTTTGAATCGATTCATGTGACTGGGCACATGGAAAATCAATGATTAATCACCATGAATCTATTCATTTCTTCCATGAATCAATTCATTTCAATTTTGATGAACAAATACACTAAATGAATCTATTCATTTGGAAAATGAATCTATTCATTTAGTTCAAATTTGAGTTCCAGATTGAATGGGACAGCCTTGCATCGCACCATGTTAATCATTCACCACTAAGCAGACATGATAATGCTCCACTACACCAATTATGCAAGGATCATGGCTCCATTAAGATTATTAAATGGAAAAGCAAAGTCTTTCCTTGGCTATAAATAGAGATGAATCAAGCAGAAGCAAGGCACTGGTTCTTTTCTCCTTCTCTGTTGCTCCCTGTTTCCATTTTCTCCTCTTCTCTGTTGCACCTTCCAGCAAGTTTTTTTCATTTCCAGGTTATTATGTTCTTTTCTTTTCTTCTCTTTTCTTTGTAGTTGTTATTATGTAGTTTCATTTCTTCTTCCAGCAAGTTTCATTTCATTTCCAAGTTTTTCATTTCCATGTTATTTTAAATATAGTATGCTTTTTAATAAAATAAAAATAAAAATAAAAAAAATAAAAAATAATAAAATAATGATAAAAAATGAGTAATAAGTTTTGCACATGTTTTGTTTTCTAGCCTAAAAATTTCCATTTTTTAACAGTGTCGTACGGGAGCACTCCCGTCTACACAACCTCTTTAGGATTCGTACACGTGCGAAGAACTTCGCCTTGTACGAGTTCCCCACCTCAGTAACATCCATCATCATCTCCCAAGTCTTTTCCTAAAAGAACAACATTCAGAACTACGTAACCCTGATTTCTTGATAATTCAAGAACACGTAGGAGCAGGACTTTAACTCCTGTCGGGCCCATCTTTATTATTTCCTTTTACTGATTTATTTCCTTGCTTTTTGTGTTTCTTTCGTGATGTTACTTTTTGTCGTTTCCGTGAAAATCAATTTAGACGTGACGTCTTGTTGATTTCCCCCCTAGTTTTTGTTCAAACCTTGCTACAATTCATAGGGAAGGGATACTTAGGACAAGACGTCCCACTTATCTCTTTCCTATCCCTATCCTTTTTACCCGAGGATGTTTAATTTAGACGTGACGTCTTATTGGCATTCTCTCACCCTCTCTGTCTCATATCGAAGTCAAGCTTAGTTCGGACGAAACGTCCTATTGACCTCGCTTCAACATTCTATGTCTGTACAGTTCTCTACTCCATTCTATCATTTTCAAAATACAAGTAAAAGGGAAGAAACCATGTTTTATTTAAGGCTATCTATATTGTGCTTTCAATCTTGGTACTGTCTTTGACAGGCGATGTAGGGTGCTAATACCTTCCCTACTCGTAACCGACTCCCGAACTTGGATTTCAATTTTTTAACCAGTGCTTTACTGAACTTAGTTTTTTCCCAATGTTTTTCCTATGGATAAAAACGTTGGTGGCGACTCCCTGTTTCATTCAACCCCTTTTTTCTCTTCCTCGCCGCGCTGTCGCGATCCAGGTTGCGACAGATGGCGACTCCACTGGGGACACTTAAGAGAGTCAGGCCAGTTTGGTTGAAAGCGCATGTTCTTTTTATATAGCCTTTGTTATCTCGGATTTCTTCCCCTTGTCTTATTTTCTGTTAATTGTTGTGAAAGTTTGTTCTTGTTTTAATTGTATCTTGTTATTTGTTTCATTATCTATGTTTGCATGCTTATTGAACCCTAGGGTAGAGGACCATGTTACTTTCCTGTAATTATTGAACCCTAGGGTAGACGACTTTGTATATTTATTCTGTGTTTGTTCTTTATGCAGAATGAAGTAAGGTAAAAAAGTATTGAATGCCCTTTCACACACTACACTCATAAATTACTCGCACACACTTATGAGTGGCGCCCTATACCCGGGCCCCAAATGAAGCTTAAGTTAGGAGAGGTTGGTAACGGAATCGTATGGGATGTACTTCCTATCCGGTGTTCGTGAGAACCTCGACCAGAGTTCGACCTCTCATGATATACGCACCTAGTGAATTCCTCACTGTTTGCGTCCCTGTCATGATTAGGATCTTGGCTCTGGTGACCTTCTAGAAGTCTAGAATAAGCCACCTGGTGTGAAGAGCCACTTTTAGACAAACCATAGGGCCTAGAAAAGACTTCCAACAAAACCCAACCTAGGCCACGAAAGGGCACTCCACAGAAAATTGCGTAGATTTGAAATATAAAGTGAGAGATTTGATCAAGGCCGAATGGATCAATTTTCCGGGAAAGGACTCCTAATGTGACCATAAATCCCCTGCCCAATCATGGAAGTTCGGAAGTTAATGCCGTGGTGGCCGATATTGAAGATGGTTTTGATGATAATGCTGATTCGGTGGCCGCTTGCCCGCCGGGCTAAGAGTTCAGTGATTGGGAGGCTATCGAACTCCCTACGATTCTTAAATGATTCACTAAAAATTTGTCATTACCTTAATGTCTTGATTATCCCTCTGCTATGCCTAAGGCTCTGGGACTTTTCATGTAATATGGGCAAAAAAAAAACTTGTTTTACCAGTCAATCAATAAATATGTATCAAAAAAATTCTCATCCCATTATCCTTGCTTTTGACTCATTCTCTTTAACTTGCTTTTCCTTTCTCTTCTTTATTTTGCCATAACACACTAAATTGCAGATCCAAAAATGATCCTCTTTAGACTAGTGAAATCACAATCCTGCTTCACGATTTCGATCACTCAGTCGACTATGCCGACGAAGGAGGTAGGGAAACCTACGAGCCACTATCCAAGTTTACAAGATTGTTAGAACAAGAGGATCAAGATGGGTATACCCCTAAGTCAAGAACAATTGAAGGAATCACGGGGGCAACCTATCAGAAGGCATGGAATGACAATATGGGCAAGTCCCGAATTGGACAAGTGGTAGGCCAGTCATTTAAGGAAACCTCAACAGTTGCCAGCAAAATAGGGAGGAAATCGCTTATGTCTATAAATGTAGACACAACTGAGGAAGACTTTGCCAAAAAAAAAAGAAAAAAAAGAAAAAAAAACAAATAATACAAAAAAATGAAAAAAATAAAAAAATAGAGCCAAGCTCGAAGTCCAATGCACATACCAAACAGGGAAAGCTGGTTACGTCCAGATCATCAAGCAAGCTGTCATTTTCTGTATTGGGGGAATAAATGTCACCAGACCAAGAACTTGTATTCTTATCATCATCAACACCTCAAAAGGTAAGCTATTCCTCATGCTCATGTAACCAAGGAAATAGTCTATCAGATTGAGTTATTGCATCATCAAGGGGATAAAAAACAAAAAAAGGGTGGCAAACAAAAAAAATGAAAAAATGAAAAATCCAAAAAAATGAAATCAAAAAGAAAAAGAAAAAGAAAAAGAAAAAAAAGGGCAAAAATGATGACTCAGAGTAATTCTCTCATTGATGCCAAAAGACTCACCAATATTTCCTTGGGTACATGGCATAGGAGTAGAGTCTCCTATTTGAGATAACATCAGTTCCCCAAAGGATCCAAACTAAATTTGGAAAAAGGTTAGGCAGACTCAGCTGGAGTGTGATCAGTTTCAACCTTTTACTGTAAAGGATGCAGCCAAAAATAAAAAAGAAGAGAAAAACACAAGAAAAAAGCTCGCTAGGTTGAAAACCTGAAAGGGCGGCCCAGGCAAAAGTTAGAGCAACCCAGTGAGTCGAAAACCTGAAAAGGCGGCTCAGGTAAAATTAGGGTCAAGATTTCGGTAGAGTAAGTAAAATTTCCAATGCAAAACGCACAAACTGGGGGCATGTGGACCATGGTCAAACTACCCTCTCAAAGGCAGAGTTGAACGATGTACTTGAGGTCTTGACGCAGGATTAAGGTTCTCACTAGTCTCAGGAATTCATTGGAGGATCCTTGAACTTTCCTGGCCTTGACCTCTCCTATGTAACTTCATTTCATCCCATCTATTTTCCCTATTGTCCATTCTCTGTATATTGTTTGACATACATGAATAAAGTTCATCCTTTTTCGATACGTGTTATGAATTGCATTGATCTGATAAAACATTGTGTTTTTATAAAAGTAAAATGAAAGAATGGTGAACATTTAAAGTCGTGAGGAACGAGACACTCCCACTACTCGACCTCGTCTTAGACAATCATTATGAAGACTCAGCCAGGCATGCGCTTCAAAGCTATGATCGCCTCTTGCATTCTCCTCTGTCCATGAGTTATCCTAAGGGTCGCAGTTTCACAGGACCTACCCAGTTTTTTTTGAACTTATCTTTGCACTACTTACCATTTTATGCAGGTTATCTCACAGACAGTTATGCCAGGCATTAACACCTCAATCAAGTCCTTCAAGTCCCCTCCTCGAATTGCCTCAGAACTCCTCCCCTAAATCGCCAAAGTTGGCACCTTTTAGTGTTTTCTTCTTCCATCGCCTAAGCAGGCATCTTTAAAGTCTCTCGCTCAACTCCAAAGTCAGTATCTCTCAAATTCTCATCCCCCTAGTGGAACCTTCCTCCCCAAAGTTGGCACTTCTCGGAACTCCATCCTTAGATCGCCAAAGTCTCCTCTCAATCTCCAAAGCAGGCACCGTTCTAAGCCTCTTTCACCAAAGTTGGCAATCTTCAAAGTCTCCCACTCAACTCCAAAATCAGCACCTCTCAAATTCTCATCCCCAATGAAATCAATCGCCAAAGTTGGTGCTCTTCAAGATCTCTTCCCCAATGAATCCCAAACTTTACATTCTCAATCAAAGAGCAGTATCTCGAATCACCCAAATTCTTCCCAATAGACCACCAGTTCTCTTCTTCAAACCATCTCAAACTGGGGCATCTCCCTAGATTTCTTCTATTCCAGTCAAGAGGCAGTTCCCCAAGGTTCCTTCAAATTATGTCAAACTGGGGCATCACCCCAGGATCATTCTCTTTCAGTCGAAGAGCAATTCTTTCAATCATGTCAAACTGGAGCATCTCCCCAGATTTCTTTTGTTCTGGCCAATCTCCAAGCCTCTTTCTGATCATGTCAAACTGGGGCATCTCCCCAGATTTCTTTTGTCCTAGCCAATCTCTAAGAATTCTTCTGATCATGTCAAACTAGGGCATCACCCTGAGCCTTTAGGTCCAGTGAGTTAATTTGGATGAGACATCCTGTTAGCTCCCCCCAACCTTTACATTTCCTGCCAACAGTGAGTTAATTTGGACGAGACGTCCTGTTAGCTCCCCCAATCTCTGTATTTGCTGTCGACCGAGGGTCAACCCCACACTTTATTTTCCAGCCGCCTATCAAGGCATCCTTTATCTTCTAGCCGCCTATCAAGGCATCCTTTACTTTCCAGCCGCCTATCAAGGCATCCTTTATCTTCCAGCCGCCTATCAAGGCATCCTTTATCTTCCAGCCACCTATCAAGACATCCTTTACTTTCCAGCTGCCTATCAAGGCATCCTTTACTTTCCAGCCGCCTATCAAGGCATCCTTTATTTTCCAGCCGCCTATCAAGGCATCCTTTATCTTCCAGCCGCCTATCAAGGCATCCTTTATTTTCCAGCCGCCTATCAAGGCATCCTTTATCTTCCAGCCGCCTATCAAGGTATCCTTTATTTTCCAGCCGCCTATCAAGGCATCCTTTATTTTCCAGCCGCCTATCAAGGCATCCTTTATTTTCCAGCCGCCTATCAAGGCATCCTTTATTTTCCAGCCGCCTATCAAGGCATCCTTTATCTTGCAGCCGCCTATCAAGGCATCCTTTATCTTTTAGCCGCCTATCAAGGCATCCTTTACTTTCCAGCCGCCTATCAAGGCATCCTTTATCTTCCAGCCGCCTATCAAGGCATCCTTTATCTTCCAGCCGCCTATCAAGGCATCCTTTATTTTCCAGCCGCCTATCAAGGCATCCTTTATCTTCCAGCCGCCTATCAAGGCATCCTTTACTTTCCAGCCGCCTATCAAGGCATCCTTTATCTTTTAGCCGCCTATCAAGGCATCCTTTATTTTCCAGCCGCCTATCAAGGCATCCTTTATTTTCCAGTCGCCTCTCAAGGCATCCTTTATTTTCCAGTCGCCTATCAAGGCATCCTTTACTTTCCAGTCGCCTATCAAGGCATCCTTTACTTTTCAGTCGCCTATCAAGGCATCCTTTACTTTCCAGTCGCCTATCAAGGCATCCTTTATTTCCATCCGCCTATCAAGGCATCCTTTACTTTCCAGTCGCCTATCAAGGCATCCTTTATTTTCCAGTCGCCTCTCAAGGCATCCTTTATTTTCCAGGCATCCTTTACTTTCCAGTCGCCTATCAAGGCATCCTTTATTTCCATCCGCCTATCAAGGCATCCTTTACTTTCCAGCCGCCTATCAAGGCATCCTTTATTTTCCAGTAGCCTATCAAGGCATCCTTTATTTTCCAGTCGCCTATCAAGGCATCCTTTACTTTCCGTTCGCCTATCAAGGCATTTCTAGTCGCCTATCAAGGCATCCTTTACTTTCCGTCCGCCTATTCAGGCACCCTTTACTTTCCTGTCCTCCTATTCAGGCACCTTTCACTTTCTTGTCCGCCTATTCAGGCACCCATTTACTTTCCGTTCACCTATGCAGGCACCATTTACCTTCTAGTCTACCGGGGATCAATCCTGATCTTCTCACTGAAAGAATTTTTCCCGATCAATTCAGAGTTCAAAAAAAAAAGAAAACAAAAAAACAAAAAAAGAGAGGAGAAAAGAAGAGAAACAGAAGTGGAGAATGCTCGTTTTTAAGAAAAAGAGGTCACACTGACTCGTGATTGCCCACACCATCAGTTGCCATACCGATCAAGAGGTCCCACTTGGCCCCCTACATCGGTGTTCATATCTTTACTTCATTTTCACTTCAAAACACGGAAAGCTTCGTGTTTCTTTTGTGAAAAAGAAGTAAAGAGGGACATCTGTGAACACCTCTTTTTGTCCGGCCAATTGGTACAGTTCCATCCTTTGAGCACTCTTTTATGCGCATGGTTCATTTGAAAATTCATAACTCCTTCATACGATCTTTGATTTGCGCAAACCCGGTCTCTAAATTTTCGTAACAAAATTGTCTACGACTTTTGTGAAGACCTTGAAGGCTAAATCCTTACCAATTGGTACAGGTTTAATAATCTTCCTAGACTTGCTCCAGTTTCATGACTGCTCTGCACATCTTTAAGAAAAAATTCATATCTCCCTCATATGATACTGAAATGACCCCATTCGTTTTCCTATGGCTCCACATCAGAGATATCTACAAACTTCATGAAGGCCACAAAAGCTAATTCTCCACCCATTTTGCCCAGTGAATTTATTTTGCTTGCAAATGTATTTCCGTCACACTCTGGAGCAGTTTTCGTAGATGGGCCATATCTCCCTCGTTTCTTGATGAAAATTTTTGTGCCATATATCAAATTAAAGCTAAGAGAAAGATCTACAACTTTCATGTTGGACTCTTTTTCAAATTTGGCACGCATCAGCCCTCAAATACGCGAGCAAGTTTGTGATGCGTAAAAAGGAGAATGAAAAAGCACCAAACAGCATCATGAATCGATTCAACACATGCATGAATCGATTCATGCGTGAAACAGCCCCAAAAATTCAACTTCAAGTGGTTTGAATCGATTCACAGCCCACTTGAATCGATTCACACGTGAATTATGGCCCAGGATATGATTTTTGAATCGATTCATGCGACTGGGCACATGGAAAATCAATGATTAATCACCATGAATCTATTCATTTCTTCCATGAATCAATTCATTTCAATTTTGATGAACAAATACACTAAATGAATCTATTCATTTGGAAAATGAATCTATTCATTTAGTTCAAATTTGAGTTCCAGATTGAATGGGACAGCCTTGCATCGCACCATGTTAATCATTCACCACTAAGCAGACATGATAATGCTCCACTACACCAATTATGCAAGGATCATGGCTCCATTAAGATTATTAAATGGAAAAGCAAAGTCTTTCCTTGGCTATAAATAGAGATGAATCAAGCAGAAGCAAGGCACTGGTTCTTTTCTCCTTCTCTGTTGCTCCCTGTTTCCATTTTCTCCTCTTCTCTGTTGCACCTTCCAGCAAGTTTTTTTCATTTCCAGGTTATTATGTTCTTTTCTTTTCTTCTCTTTTCTTTGTAGTTGTTATTATGTAGTTTCATTTCTTCTTCCAGCAAGTTTCATTTCATTTCCAAGTTTTTCATTTCCATGTTATTTTAAATATAGTATGCTTTTTAATAAAATAAAAATAAAAATAAAAAAAATAAAAAATAATAAAATAATGATAAAAAATGAGTAATAAGTTTTGCACATGTTTTGTTTTCTAGCCTAAAAATTTCCATTTTTTAACAGTGTCGTACGGGAGCACTCCCGTCTACACAACCTCTTTAGGATTCGTACACGTGCGAAGAACTTCGCCTTGTACGAGTTCCCCACCTCAGTAACATCCATCATCATCTCCCAAGTCTTTTCCTAAAAGAACAACATTCAGAACTACGTAACCCTGATTTCTTGATAATTCAAGAATACGTAGGAGCAGGACTTTAACTCCTGTCGGGCCCATCTTTATTATTTCCTTTTACTGATTTATTTCCTTGCTTTTTGTGTTTCTTTCGTGATGTTACTTTTTGTCGTTTCCGTGAAAATCAATTTAGACGTGACGTCTTGTTGATTTCCCCCCTAGTTTTTGTTCAAACCTTGCTACAATTCATAGGGAAGGGATACTTAGGACAAGACGTCCCACTTATCTCTTTCCTATCCCTATCCTTTTTACCCGAGGATGTTTAATTTAGACGTGACGTCTTATTGGCATTCTCTCACCCTCTCTGTCTCATATCGAAGTCGAGCTTAGTTCGGACGAAACGTCCCATTGACCTCGCTTCAACATTCTATGTCTGTACAGTTCTCTACTCCATTCTATCATTTTCAAAATACAAGTAAAAGGGAAGAAACCATGTTTTATTTAAGGCTATCTATATTGTGCTTTCAATCTTGGTACTGTCTTTGACAGGCGATGTAGGGTGCTAATACCTTCCCTACTCGTAACCGACTCCTGAACTTGGATTTCAATTTTTTAACCAGTGCTTTACTGAACTTAGTTTTTTCCCAATGTTTTTCCTATGGATAAAAACGTTGGTGGCGACTCCCTGTTTCATTCAACCCCTTTTTTCTCTTCCTCGCCGCGCCGTCGTGATCCAGGTTGCGACAGATGGCGACTCCGCTGGGGACACTTAAGAGAGTCAGGCCAGTTTGATTAAAAGCGCATGTTCTTTTATATAGCCTTTGTTAGCTTGGATTTCTTCCCCCTTATTTTATTTTCTGTTAATTGTTGTGGAAGTTTGTTCTTGTTTTAATTGTATCTTGTTATTTGTTACATTATCTATGTTTGCATGCTTGTTGAACCCTAGGGTAGAGGACCATGTTACTTTCCTGTAATTATTGAACCCTAGGGTAGACGACTTTGTATATTTGTTCTGTGTTTGTTCTTTGTGCAGAATGAAGTAAGGTAAAATGTATTGAATGCCCTTTCACACACTACACTCACAAATTACTCGCACACACTTATGAGTGGCGCCCTATACCCGGGCCCCAAATGAAGCTTAAGTTAGGAGAGGTTGGTAACGGAATCGTATGGGATGTACTTCCTATCCGGTGTTTGTGAGAACCTCAACCAGAGTTCGACCTCTCATGATATACGCACCTAGTGGTTCCCCACTGTTGCGTCCCTGTCATGGGTAGGATCTTGGCTCTGGTGACCTTCTAGAAGTCTAGAATGAGCCACCTGGTGTGAAGAGCCACTTTTAGACAAACCATAGGGCCTAGAGAAAACTTTCAACAAAACCCAACCTAGGCCACAAAAGGGCAAACTTTACTTTACCTTATGTCATTTTTGCTTTCCCCTTTTATCCAAGAAAATGAATTATCTACCACCCGCAGATTTACTGAGTTATTGAAATAATGACTCGTTTTGAAACACACAGTATTCTTCGGGTGAATAGATAGTCCTCCTTTGGTCATGTACCCTTTGAGTATCTATGGAAATTGACATGGGATTGAACTTAAGAAATAAGGGCTGTAATTGCCCGAAGAAGATGTCTAAGCTAGAGGCTCCCGTCGCAGGATAAAAGATTTCTTCTGTCTTCACAAATATCCCATATTAATTTCTATGATTACCATACCTAGTACTTTTGAATGATAAGTTCTAAGGAATGGTCAAAGGATACTCGCCAAAGTCTGTGATTGTTTCCCACAACATTTTCCTTCTTTTTATTTCTGCCTAACATTTATTTCTTCTTTTTTTAAAAAAAAAACAGACACCAACGTCACGGGTAGGCATCCTTACCAGACCCGGCTCCAAAAGAAACTCATGGCTGAGGCAGAAGCTGTTGAAGGAAACTTTAGAACCGAGTTCGATCAGCTGAAAGAGCGAGTCGCGGAGTTAACTAAACTCTTAGAAAAGAAACTTACCGAAGGAGGCTCCTCTGCAGGTGTTGAGGATGCCCAACAGCAGCCTGCCACCGCGCCACCTCCCCTTGATTCTGACCCAGCAAGAACCCAACTCCCTAACACAACGACACCCCCTCTCACCATTCATGTCGGGAGACCTAACCCTGCCATTAAGACCCAGCCACCTTACGGCCAGTCTTACGCACAACATACATTTGTCGGTCTAGACGGCAACCCAGTACCTTTTCCACTTTATGGCCTACCCCCGGGGTACTATCCCCCGCTCGCTAACCAACAAGACGCCCACAACCAGCAAGCGGTAAATCCTCATGCTTCATACCCCACACAACCAAATATGCCACCACTCCACCAAACCCAAAACACGTAAGCCCATAACCCAAAAACCTACCAAACCCAAAACACGCAAGCCCATGACCCATAAACTTACCAAACCCAAAACACACAAGCCCCGATGGCCCAGCCAACCTACAACGCCCAAGCCCAAAATACACAAGCCCAGATAACCCAGCCGACTTATGCTATGGCCCATCCTCAAGGTCCCTCACCAAATACAGGCCTAGTAAACCAGTCCCATGTGTTGCCTCTGTTCAACCAGTCATTCGGCTATCTGTATGGATACGGAACCCCCTATGGGACCAACCTCCAAGATACAACCCGTGCGGTCGCGGCTCCTCGGAGGGAAAGGATAGAGATCTTAGAAGAGCGTTTAAGAATGATGGAAGGCGCCGGAGGTTTTGGACTAATAGATGCTTCGGAGCTATGTTTAGTCACAGATGTTATCCTCCCGCCTAAATTCAAGATGCCAGACTTTGACAAGTATCGGGGAATGACTTGTCCTAAGAATCATCTTACAATGTATTGTCGAAAGATGGCATCTTACTCTTCTAATGACCAACTGTTGATCCACTGCTTCCAAGATAGTCTAGCAGGAGCTGCTCTTACATGGTATGCTCACCTTGATCGGAACCGTATCCGTTGTTGGAAAGACCTGGCAGATGCCTTCCTTAGACAATACAAGTATAACATGGATATGGCACCCAACAGGGTTCATTTACAAAATATGGTGAAGAGGGACAGTGAAACGTTCAAGGAGTATGCCCAACGATGGAGAGAAACAGCGGCGCAAGTGGATCCCCCATTGTTGGAAAAAGAAATAGTCGCAATGTTTATCGACACACTCCCATCACCTTTCTACGGCAAGATGATTGGTAGTGTTTCAGCCAACTTCTCCGACATTGTGACTATTGGGGAAAGAGTGGAGAGTGGAATACGAACGGGTAAGATCACTCAAGGCTCATCTGGGGCAAACATGACGAGGAAGCCGACACCTGGGAGAAGGGACGGAGAAACTAATTCCATCTCTTCTAATCAAAAGACGGCTCCGCCGAGACCATTCACTCCTACCATGATTCAAGCTCCCAATCCTTATGTGGCCGCAGCCACTTATGGCTCGACAGCTCATACTCCTCACTTCCGCCCACCCATGGTAAGAGCTCCAATGCCACAACCCATGCCATACCATCACCCGCAGCAAGTAGCTCAACCACCCAACCATAATCAGAACCCAAGGAATCCCAACAATGAGCGCACCCCGGTGCAGTTCGATCCAATTCCCATAACATATTCTGAACTTTTTCCAATCCTCGTTCAGGAAGGTCTGTTGGTTTCATGCCCCATGAAGCCATTGCAACCTCCTTATCCAAGGGGATATGACCCAGACGCTCATTGTGATTACCACGCTGGGGCACCGGGGCATTCCACAGAAAATTGCATGGCTTTGAAATATAAAGTGAGAGATTTGATCAAAGCCGAATGGATTGATTTTAAAGAAGGAAGCCCTAACGTGGTCAAGAATCCCCTGCCTAATCATGGAAGCTCAGAAGTTAATGCCGTGGTGGTTGATAGTTTTGATAACAATGTTGATTTGGTGACCGCTTACCTGCCGGGCCGAGAGCTCAGTAACTGGGAAGCTGTCGAACTCCCTACGATTTTAAATGATTCACCAAAGTAATTTGTCATTGCCTTAAAAGTCTTGTTTATCCCTCTGCTATGCCTAAGGCTTTGGGACTTTCCATGTAATAAAGGCGAAAAAAACTTGTTTTACCAATCAATCAATAAATGCGTATCGATATTCTAAAAAAAAATTTTCATCCCTTTATCCTTGCATTGATTCATTTTCTTTACTTGCTTGTTCCTCTTTTTCTTTCCTTTTTATTTTTTGCCATAACGCACTAAATTGCAGACCCAAAAATGATCCTCTTGAGACTAATGAAATCACAATCCTATTTTACGACCTTAACTACCCGGTCGATTGTGCTGACAAAGAAGGTAGGAAAGCTTGTGAGTCACCACACAAGTTAACCAGATTGTTAGAACAAGAGGTTAAGGAATACCCCTGAGTCAAGAATGACTGAAGGAATCACGGGGCAATATATCAGAAGACATTAGTAATATTGTTTCAGGGCGTGGAAATAATCTATGTGAATGATAACATTGCCAAGTCCCAAATTGGACAAGTGGTAGGCCAGTCAACTAAGAAAACCACAACAGTTACCAGCATAAATAGGGGAAAATTGCTAATGCCTTAAATGCAGATACAGTCAAGGGAGACTTGGCCAAAAATTCAAAAAAAAATGAAAAATGAAAAAATGAAAAGTAGAAGTCAAGCTTGAAGTCCAATGCACATACCAAGCAGGGAAAGCTGGTTACGTCCAGATCCGCGAGCAAGCTGTCATTTTCTGTATAAGGGGAACAAATGTCGTCAGGCCAAGAACTCGTATTCTTGTCATCATCAACACCTCAACCCTAAGGAGTGCGCCATTCCTCATACCTATGTAGCCAAGGAAATAGTCTGTCAGATTGAGTCGTTGCGTCATTAAGGGGATTAAAAAAAACAAAGAAAGAAAAACACAAAAGCAAAAAAAAAAGAGGGCAAACAAAAGAAATGGAAAATGAAAAAAATAAAAAAAAAAGAAAAAACAAAAGGCCAGAATGATGATTCAAGAGTAATTCCCTCTCATTGGTGCCAAAAGACTCACCAATATTTCCTTGGGTACATGGCATAGGAGTGGAGTCTCCTATTTGAAGTGACATCAGTTTCCCAAAGGATCAAACTAAATTTGGAAAAGAATAGGCAGACTCAACTGGAGTGTGATCAGTTTCAACTTTTTACTGTAAAGGATGCAGCCCAAAAATGAACAAGAACACATTATAAAGAAAGAAAAGAGCTCGCTAGGCTGAAAACCTGAAAGGGCAGCCTAGGCAAAAGTTAGAGCAACCCGGTGAGTTGAAAACCTGAAAAGGCAGCTCAGGTAAAAATTAGGGTCAAGATTTCGGCAGAGTAACTAAGGTTTCCAATGCAAAACGTGCAAACTGAGGCATGTGGACCATGGTTAAACTACCCTCTCAAAGGCAGAGTTGAACGATGTACTTGAGGTCGTGACGTGAGATTAAGTTCTCACTAGTCTCAGGAACTCACTGGAGGATCCTCGAACCTTCCCTGTTTCTCCTGGCCTTGACCTGTCCTATGTAACTTCATTCCATCCCATCTATTTTCCCCATTGTCCATTCTCTGTATTCTGTTTGTCATACATGAATAAAATTTATCCTTTTTCGATACGTGTTATGAATTGCATTAATCTGATAAAACATTGTGTTTTTATAAAAAATAAAATAAAAGAATGGTGAACATTTAAAGTCGTAAGGGGCAAGACGCTCCCACTACTTGACCTCGACAATCATCACAAAGACTCAGCCAGGCATGCGCTTCAAAGCTATGATCGCCTCTTGCATTCTCCTCTGTCCATGAGTTGTCCTAAGGGTCGCGGTGGATCGCGACGGCGCGGCGAGAAAGAAAGAAGGGGTGGAATGAAACAGGGAGTCGCCACCAACGTTTTTATTCATAGGAAAAACATTGGGAAAAAACTAAGTTCAGTAACGCACTGGTTAAAAAATTGAAATCCAAGTTCGGGAGTCGATTACGAGTAGGGAAGGTATTAGCATCCTACATCGCCTGTCAAAGACAGTACCAAGATTGAAAGCACAATATAAATAGCCTTAAATAAAACATGGTTTCTTCCCTTTTATTTTAAAAATGATAGAATGGAGTAGAGAACTGTACAGACATAGAATGTTGAAGCGAGGTCAATGGGACGTTTCGTCCGAATTAAGCTCGACTTCGATATAAGACAGAGAGGGTGAGAGAATGCCAATAAGACGTCACGTCTAAATTAAACATCCTTGGGTAAAAAGGATAGGGATAGGAAAGAGATAAGCGGGACGTCTTGTCCTAAGTATCCCTTCCCTATGAATTGTAGCAAGGTTTGAACAAAAACTAGGGGGAAATCAACAAGACGTCACGTCTAAATTGATTTTCACAGAAACGACAAAAAGTAACATCACGAAAGAAACACAAAAAGCAAGGAAATAAATCAGTAAAAGGAAATAAGAAAGATGGGCCCGACAGGAGTTAAAGTCCTGCTCCTACGTATTCTTGAATTATCAAGAAATCAGGGTTACGTAGTTCTGAGGAAAAATTTTGACTCGGAACATGATGATGGAAGTCATTGAGATGGGGAACTCATACAAGACGAAGTTCTTCCCACGTGTACGGATCCTAAGGAGATTGTGTAGACGGAAGTGTTCCCGTACGACACGGTTAAAAAATGGAAATTTTTAGGCTAGAAAATAAAACATATG
This sequence comes from Clitoria ternatea, assembly GCA_037962975.1. NCBI lineage: Eukaryota > Viridiplantae > Streptophyta > Magnoliopsida > Fabales > Fabaceae > Clitoria > Clitoria ternatea. Next base: position 247,099,191 of record CM075672.1, on the reverse strand, counting down.
CAAAACTTATTACTTATTATTTCTTTTATTATTATTTTATTTTTTTTATTTTTTTATTATTTTATTAATAATAGCATACTTTATTAAAAATAACCTGGAAATAAAAAAAACTTGGGAATGAAAAGAAACTTGCTGGAAGAAGAAATGAAACTACATAATAACAACTACAAAGAAAAGTAAAGAAAAGAAAAGAACATAATAATCTGGAAAAGAAACTAACCCGGAAATGGAAAAACTTGGAAATGAAAAGAAACTTGCCGGAAAAGAAAAAAAGCTTGTTGGAAGAACAAATGCAACAGAGAAGAAGAAGAGGAGAAACGAATGGCTTCCCAAGACTTGATTGCCTTCAATGAAGAATCCCCCCCTTGAATGAATGCTCATGGTGCCTATTTATAGGAATGCAAAAGCAGCCATTGCCATAAAAAATTTGTAATGGAAGGTGCACTCTCCAATTAACAAGTCCATGGTGCTCCATTATCAACTTAAGTGCTCCATTATGATCTTTAGTGCCCCATTATGATGCTTTAGTGCTCCATTATGATCCTTAGTGCTCCATTATGATCTTTAGTGCCTTGCCCACCATCACAAACTTGCTCGTGCATTTGAGGGCTGATGCGTGCCAAATTTGAAAAAGAGTCCAACATGAAAGTTGTAGATCTTTCTCTTAGCTTTAATTTGATATATGGCACAAAAATATTCATCAAGAAATGAGGGAGATATGACTCATCTACGAAAACTGCTCCAGACTCTGACGAAAATACCTTTGCATGTAAAATAAATTCACTGGGCAAAATGGGTAGAGAATTAGCTTTTGTTCCCTTCATGAAGTTTGTAGATCTTTCTCTTAGCTTTAATTTGATATATGGCACAAAAATTTTCATCAAGAAACGAGGGAGATATGGCCCATCTATGAAAACTGCTCCAGAGTGTGACGGAAATACATTTGCAAGCAAAATAAATTCACTGGGCAAAATGGGTGGAGAATTAGCTTTTGTGGCCTTCATGAAGTTTGTAGATCTCTTTGATATGGAGCCATAGAAAAAAGAATGGGGTCATTTCAGTATCATATGAGGGAGATATGAATTTTTTCTTAAAGATGTGCAGAGCAGTCATGAAACTGGAGCAAGTCCAGGAAGATTATTAAAACTGTACCAATTGGTAAGGATTCAGCCTTCAAGGTCTTCACAAAAGTCGTAGACAATTTTGTTACGAAAATTTAGAGACCGGGTTTGCGCAAATCAAAGATCGTATGAAGGAGTTATGAATTTTCAAATGAACCATGCGCATAAAAGAGTGCTCAAAGGATGGAACTGTACCAATTGGCCGGACAAAAAGAGGTGTTCACAGATGCCCCTCTTTACTTCTTTTTCACAAAAGAGACACGAAGCTTCTGTGTTTTTGAAGTGAAAAGGAAGTAAAGATATGAACACCGATGTAGGGGGCCAAGTGGGACCTCTTGATCGGTATGGCAACTGATCGCGAGTTAGTGTGACCTTTTTCTTAAAAAAAAACGAGCATTCTCTACTTCTGTTTCTCTTCTTTTCTCCTCTCTTTTTTCTTTGTTTTTTTTTTGTTTTTTTTTTGTTTTTGTTTTTGTTTTTTTTTTTGAACTCTGGATTGACCGGGAAAAATTCTTTCAGTGGGAAGATCGGGATTGACCCCTGGTAGACTAGAAGGTAAAGGGTGCCTGCATAGGTGAACGGAAAGTAAAGGACGCCTTGATAGGCGACTGGAAAATAAAGGATGCCTTGATAGGCGGCTGGAAAGTAAAGGATGCCTTGATAGGCGGCTGGAAAGTAAAGGATGCCTTGATAGGCGGTTGGAAAAGGACGCCTTGATAGGCGACTGGAAAATAAAGGAAGCCTTGATAGGCGGCTGGAAAATAAAGGATGCCTTGATAGGCGGCTGGAAAAGGATGCCTTGATAGGCGGCTGGAAAATAAAGGATGCCTTGATAGGCGGCTGGAAAATAAAGGATGCCTTGATAGGCGGCTGGAAAATAAAGGATGCCTTGATAGGCGGCTGGAAAATAAAGGATGCCTTGATAGGCGGCTGGAAAATAAAGGATGCCTTGATAGGCGGCTGGAAAGTAAAGGATGCCTTGATAGGCGGCTGGAAAAGGACGCCTTGATAGGCGGCTGGAAAATAAAGGATGCCTTGATAGGCGGCTGGAAAGTAAAGGATGCCTTGATAGGCAGCTGGAAAGTAAAGGATGCCTTGATAGGCGGCTGGAAAGTAAAGGATGCCTTGATAGGCGGCTGGAAAATAAAGGATGCCTTGATAGGCGGCTGGCAAGTAAAGGATGCCTTGATAGGCGGCTGGAAAATAAAGGATGCCTTGATAGGCGGCTGGAAAGTAAAGGATGCCTTGATAGGCGGCTGGAAAATAAAGGATGCCTTGATAGGCGGCTGAAAAGTAAAGGATGCCTTGATAGGCAGCTGGAAAATAAAGGATGCCTTGATAGGCGGCTGAAAAGTAAAGGATGCCTTGATAGGCAGCTGGAAAGTAAAGGATTCCTTGATAGGCGGCTGGAAAGTAAAGGATGCCTTGATAGGCGGCTGGAAAATAAAGGATGCCTTGATAGGCGGCTGGAAAGTAAAGGATGCCTTGATAGGCGGCTGGAAAGTAAAGGATGCCTTGATAGGCGGCTGGAAAATAAAGGATGCCTTGATAGGCGGCTGGAAAGTAAAGGATGCCTTGATAGGCAGCTGGAAAGGTAAAAGGTGCCATTTGATCGGCGGCTGGAAAGTAAAGGATGCCTTGATAGGCGGCTGGAAAATAAAGGATGCCTTGATAGGCGGCTGGAAAGTAAAGGATGCCTTGATAGGCAGCTGGAAAGGTAAAAGGTGCCATTTGATCGGCGACAAGAAGGTAAAGGGTGGGGTTGACCCTCGGTCGACAGAAAATACAGAGATTGGGGGAGCTAACAGGATGTCTCGTCCAAATTAACTCACTGTTGGTAGGAAATGTGAAGGTTGGGGGAGTTAACAGGACGTCTCGTCCAAATTTACTTACTGGACTTAAAGGCTCGGGGTGATGCCCCAGTTTGACATGACTGAAGGTTCTTGGGGAATTACTCTTTGACTGAAAGAGGGTGAACCTGGGGTGCCCCAGTTGGAGATGATTTGAAGGAATCTTGGGGAATTGCCCCTTGACTAAAATAGAAGAAATCTGGGGGAGATGCCCCAGTTAGGAACATTGAAAGGATCTCAGGGAACTGCTTCTTGACTGGAAGGAAAAATCTGGGGTCCACTGGGGCATTTTTTAGATAAGTTGGCCGGAAGAGAACTGGATTAAGGCCAGTCTTACGCATAACATACATTTGTCGGTCTAGACGGCAACCCAGTACCTTTTCCACTTTATGGCCTACCCCCGGGGTACTATCCCCCGCTCGCTAACCAACAAGACGCCCACAACCAGCAAGCGGTAAATCCTCATGCTTCATACCCCACACAACCAAATATGCCACCACTCCACCAAACCCAAAACACGCAGGGCCATGACCCACAAACCTACCAAACCCAAAAGATGCAAGCCCATGACCAAACCCAAAACACACAAGCCCCGATGGCCCAGCCAACCTACAACGCCCAAGCCCAAAATACACAAGCCCAGATAACTCAGCCGACTTATGCTATGGCCCATCCTCAAGGTATCTCACCAAATACAGGCCTAGTAAACCAGTCCCATGTGTTGCCTCCGTACAACCAGTCATTCGGCTATCCGTATGGATACGGAACCCCCTATGGGACCAACCTCCAAGATACAACCTGCGCGGTCGCGGCTCCTCAGAGGGAAAGGATAGAGATCTTAGAATGATGGAAGGCGCCGGAGGTTTTGGACTAATAGATGCTTCGGAGCTATGTTTACTCACAGATGTTATCCTCCCGCCTAAATTCAAGATGCCAGACTTTGACAAGTATCGAGGAATGACTTGTCCTAAGAATCATCTCACAATGTATTGTCGAAAGATGGCATCTTACTCTTCTAATGACCAACTGTTGATCCACTGCTTCCAAGATAGTCTAGCAGGAGCTGCTCTTACATGGTATGCTCACCTTGATCGGAACCGTATCCGTTGTTGGAAAGACCTGGCAGATGCCTTCCTTAGACAATACAAGTATAACATGGATATGGCACCCAACAGGGTTCATTTACAAAATATGGTGAAAAGGGACAGTGAAACGTTCAAGGAGTATGCCCAACGATGGAGAGAAACAACGGCGCAAGTGGATCCCCCATTGTTGGAAAAAGAAATAGTCGCAATGTTTATCGACACACTCCCATCACCTTTCTACGGCAAGATGATTCGTAGTGTTTCAGCCAACTTCTCCGACATCGTGACTATTGGGGAAAGAGTGGAGAGTGGAATACGAACGGGTAAGATCACTCAGGGCTCATCTGGGGCAAACATGACGAGGAAGCCAGCACCTGGGAGAAGGGACGGAGAAACTAATTCCATCTCTTCTAATCAAAAGACGGCTCCGCCGAGACCATTCACTCCTACCATGATTCCAGCTCCCAATCCTTATGTGGCCGCAGCCACTTATGGCCCGACAGCTCATACTCCTCACTTCCGCCCACCCATGGTAAGAGCTCCAATGCCACAACCCATGCCATACCATCACCCGCAGCAAGTAGCTCAACCACCCAACCATAATCAGAACCCAAGGAATCCCAACAATGAGCGCACCCCGGTGCAGTTCGATCCAATTCCCATAACATATTCCGAACTTTTTCCAATCCTCGTTCAGGAAGGTCTGTTGGTTTCATGCCCCATGAAGCCATTGCGACCTCCTTATCCAAGGGGATATGACCCAGACGCTCATTGTGATTACCACGCTGGGGCACCGGGGCATTCCACAGAAAATTGCATGGCTCTGAAATATAAAGTGAGAGATTTGATCAAAGCTGAATGGATCGATTTTAAAGAAGGAAGCCCTAACGTGGTCAAGAATTTCCTGCCTAATCATGGAAGCTCAGAAGTTAATGCTGTGGTGGTTGATAGTTTTGATAACAATGTTGATTTGGTGACCGCTTGCCTGCCGGGCCGAGAGCTCAGTAACTGGGAAGCTGTCGAACTCCCTACGATTTTAAATGATTCACCAAAGTAATTTGTCATTGCCTTAAAAGTCTTGTTTATCCCTCTGCTATGCCTAAGGCTTTGGGACTTTCCATGTAATAAAGGCGAAAAAACTTGTTTTACCAATCAATCAATAAATGCGTATCGAAATTCTAAAAAAATTTTCATCCCTTTATCCTTGCATTGATTCATTTTCTTTACTTGCTTGTTCCTCTTTTTCTTTTCTTTTTATTTTTTGCCATAACGCACTAAATTACAGACCCAAAAATGATCCTCTTGAGACTAATGAAATCACAATCCTATTTTACGACCTCAACTACCCGGTCGATTGTGCTGACAAAGAAGGTAGGAAAGCTTGTGAGTCACCACACAAGTTAACCAGATTGTTAGAACAAGAGGTTAAGGAATACCCCTGAGTCAAGAATGACTGAAGGAATCACGGGGCAATATATCAGAAGACATTAGTAAAATTGTTTCAGGGCGTGGAAATAATCTATGTGAATGATAACATTGCCAAGTCCCAAATTGGACAAGTGGTAGGCCAGTCAACTAAGAAAACCACAACAGTTACCAGCGTAAATAGGGGAAAATTGCTAATGCCTTAAATGCAGATACAGTCAAGGGAGACTTGGCCAAAAATTCAAAAAAAAATGAAAAATGAAAAAATGAAAAGTAGAAGTCAAGCTTGAAGTCCAATGCACATACCAAGCAGGGAAAGCTGGTTACGTCCAGATCCGCGAGCAAGCTGTCATTTTCTGTATAAGGGGAATAAATGTCGTCAGGCCAAGAACTCGTATTCTTGTCATCATCAACACCTCAACCCTAAGGAGTGCGCCATTCCTCATACCTATGTAGCCAAGGAAATAGTCTGTCAGATTGAGTCGTTGCGTCATTAAGGGGATTAAAAAAAAACAAAGAAAAAAAACACAAAAGCAAAAAAAAGAGGGCAAACAAAAGAAATGGAAAATGAAAAAAAATAAAAAAAAGAAAAAACAAAAGGCCAGAATGATGATTCAAGAGTAATTCCCTCTCATTGGTGCCAAAAGACTCACCAATATTTCCTTGGGTACATGGCATAGGAGTGGAGTCTCCTATTTGAAGTGACATCAGTTTCCCAAAGGATCAAACTAAATTTGGAAAAGAATAGGCAGACTCAACTGGAGTGTGATCAGTTTCAACTTTTTACTGTAAAGGATGCAGCCTAAAAATGAACAAGAACACATTATAAAGAAAGAAAAGAGCTCGCTAGGCTGAAAACCTGAAAAGGCAGCCTAGGCAAAAGTTAGAGCAACCCGGTGAGTTGAAAACCTGAAAAGGCAGCTCAGGTAAAAATTAGGGTCAAGATTTCGGCAGAGTAACTAAGGTTTCCAATGCAAAACGTGTAAACTGAGGCATGTGGACCATGGTTAAACTACCCTCTCAAAGGCAGAGTTGAACGATGTACTTGAGGTCGTGACGTGAGATTAAGGTTCTCACTAGTCTCAGGAACTCACTGGAGGATCCTCGAACCTTCCCTGTTTCTCCTGGCCTTGACCTGTCCTATGTAACTTCATTCCATCCCATCTATTTTCCCCATTGTCCATTCTCTGTATTCTGTTTGTCATACATGAATAAAATTTATCCTTTTTCGATACGTGTTATGAATTGCATTAATCTGATAAAACATTGTGTTTTTATAAAAAATAAAATAAAAGAATGGTGAACATTTAAAGTCGTAAGGGGCAAAACGCTCCCACTACTTGACCTCGACAATCATCACAAAGACTCAGCCAGGCATGCGCTTCAAAGCTATGATCGCCTCTTGCATTCTCCTCTGTCCATGAGTTATCCTAAGGGTCGCGGTTTCACAGGACCTACCCAGTTTTTGAACTTATCTTTGCACTACTTACCATTTTTTATGCAGGTTATCTCACAGACAGTCATGCCAGGCATTAATACCTCAATCAAGTCCTTCAAGTCCCCTCCTCGAATCGCCTCAAAACTCCTTCCCTAAATCGCCAAAGTAGGCACCTTTTAGTGTTTTCTTCTTCCATCGCCTAAGCAGACATCTTTAAAATCTCTCGCTCAACTCCAAAGTCAACATCTCTCAAATTCTCATCCCCCTAGTGGAACCTTCCTCGCCAAAGTTGGCACTTCTCGGAACTCCATCCTTAGGTCGCCAAAGTTGGCACTTCTCAAAGTCTCCTCTTCAATCTCCAAAGCAAACACCGTTCTAAGCCTCTTCCGCCAAAGTTGGTAATCTTCAAAGTCTCCCACTCAACTCCAAAATCAGCACCTCTCAAATTCTCATCCCCAGTGAAATCAATCGCCAAAGCTGGCACTTATCAAGATCTCTTCCCCAATGAATCCCAAACTTTCCATTCTCAATCAAGGAGCAGTTCCCTGAATCATCCAAGACAGCTTGAACTGGATCATCCCAGATTTCTTTCCTTTAGTAAGCCCACCATACATCCCCAGTGGACCCCAGATTTTTCCTTCCAGTCAAGAAGCAGTTCCCTGAGATCCTTTCAATGTTCCTAACTGGGGCATCTCCCCCAGATTTCTTCTATTTTAGTCAAGGGGCAATTCCCCAAGATTCCTTCAAATCATCTCCAACTGGGGCACCCCAGGTTCACCCTCTTTCAGTCAAAGAGTAATTCCCCAAGAACCTTCAGTCATGTCAAACTGGGGCATCGCCCCGAGCCTTTAGGTCCAGTGAGTTAATTTGGACGAGACGTCCTGTTAGCTCCCCCCAACCTTTACATTTCTTGCCAACAGTGAGTTAATTTGGACGAGACGTCCTGTTAACTCCCCCAACCTTCACATTTCCTACCAACAGTGAGTTAATTTGGACGAGACGTCCTGTTAGCTCCCCCAATCTCTATATTTTCTGTCGACCGAGGGTCAACCCCACCCTTTACCTTCTTGTCGCCGATCAAATGGCACCTTTTACCTTTCCAGCTGCCTATCAAGGCATCCTTTACTTTCCAGCCGCCTATCAAGGCATCCTTTATTTTCCAGCCGCCTATCAAGGCATCCTTTACTTTCCAGCCGCCTATCAAGGCATCCTTTATTTTCCAGCCGCCTATCAAGGCATCTTTTACTTTCCAGCCGCCTATCAAGGCATCCTTTACTTTCCAGCTGCCTATCAAGGCATCCTTTACTTTCCAGCCGCCTATCAAGGCATCCTTTATTTTCCAGCCGCCTATCAAGGCATCCTTTATTTTCCAGCCGCCTATCAAGGCATCCTTTATTTTCCAGCCGCCTATCAAGGCATTCTTTATTTTCCAGCCGCCTATCAAGGCATCCTTTATTTTCCAGCCGCCTATCAAGGCATCCTTTATTTTCCAGCCGCCTATCAAGGCATCCTTTATTTTCCAGCCACCTATCAAGGCATCCTTTATTTTCCAGCCGCCTATCAAGGCATCTTTTTCCAGCCGCCTATCAAGGCATCCTTTACTTTCCAGCCGCCTATCAAGGCATCCTTTACTTTCCAGCCGCCTATCAAGGCATCCTTTATTTTCCAGTCGCCTATCAAGGCATCCTTTATTTTCCAGCCGCCTATCAAGGCATCCTTTATTTTCCAGCCGCCTATCAAGGCATCCTTTTCCAGCCGCCTATCAAGGCATCCTTTATTTTCCAGCCGCCTATCAAGGCATCCTTTATTTTCCAGCCGCCTATCAAGGCGTCCTTTTCCAACCGCCTATCAAGGCATCCTTTACTTTCCAGCCGCCTATCAAGGCATCCTTTACTTTCCAGCCGCCTATCAAGGCATCCTTTATTTTCCAGTCGCCTATCAAGGCGTCCTTTACTTTCCGTTCACCTATGCAGGCACCCTTTACCTTCTAGTCTACCAGGGGTCAATCCCGATCTTCCCACTGAAAGAATTTTTCCCGGTCAATCCAGAGTTCAAAAAAAAAAAACTAAAACAAAAACAAAAAAAAAACAAAAAAAAACCAAAGAAAAAAGAGAGGAGAAAAGAAGAGAAACAGAAGTAGAGAATGCTCGTTTTTTTTAAGAAAAAGGTCACACTAACTCGCGATCAGTTGCCATACCGATCAAGAGGTCCCACTTGGCCCCCTACATCGGTGTTCATATCTTTACTTCCTTTTCACTTCAAAAACACAGAAGCTTCGTGTCTCTTTTGTGAAAAAGAAGTAAAGAGGGGCATCTGTGAACACCTCTTTTTGTCCGGCCAATTGGTACAGTTCCATCCTTTGAGCACTCTTTTATGCGCATGGTTCATTTGAAAATTCATAACTCCTTCATACGATCTTTGATTTGTGCAAACCCGGTCTCTAAATTTTTGTAACAAAATTGTCTACGACTTTTGTGAAGACCTTGAAGGCTGAATCCTTACCAATTGGTACAGTTTTAATAATCTTCCTGGACTTGCTCCAGTTTCATGACTGCTCTGCACATCTTTAAGAAAAAATTCATATCTCCCTCATATGATACTGAAATGACCCCATTCTTTTTTCTATGGCTCCATATCAAAGGGATCTACAAAATTCATGAAGGCCACAAAAGCTAATTCTCCACCCATTTTGCCCAGTGAATTTATTTTGCTTGCAAATGTATTTCCGTCATACTCTGGAGCAGTTTTCATAGATGGGCCATATCTCCCTCGTTTCTTGATGAATATTTTTGTGCCATATATCAAATTAAAGCTAAGAGAAAGATCTACAACTTTCATGTTGGACTTTTTTCAAATTCGGCACGCATCAGCCCTCAAATGCATGAGCAAGTTTGTGATGGTGGGTAAGGCACTAAAGATCATAATGGAGCACTAAGGATCATAATGGAGCACTAAAGCATCATAATGGGGCACTAAAGATCATAATGGAGCACTTAAGTTGATAATGGAGCACCATGGACTTGTTAATTGGAGAGTGCACCTTCCATTACAAATTTTTTATGGCAATGGCTGCTTTTGCATTCCTATAAATAGGCACCATGAGCATTCATTCAAGGGGGATTCTTCATTGAAGGCAATCAAGTCTTGGGAAGCCATTCGTTTCTCCTCTTTTTCTTCTCTGTTGCATTTGTTCTTCCAGCAAGCTTTTTTTCATTTCCGGCAAGTTTCTTTTCATTTCCAAGTTTTTCCATTTCCGGGTTAGTTTCTTTTCCAGATTATTATGTTCTTTTCTTTTCTTTACTTTTCTTTGTAGTTGTTATTATGTAGTTTCATTTCTTCTTCCAGCAAGTTTCTTTTCATTCCCAAGTTTTTTTTATTTCCAGGTTATTTTTAATAAAGTATGCTATTATTAATAAAATAATAAAAAAAATAAAAAAAATAAAATAATAAAAAAATAATAATAAGTAATAAGTTTTGCATATGTTTTATTTTCTAGCCTAAAAATTTCCATTTTTTAACCGTGTCGTACGGGAACACTTCCGTCTACACAATCTCCTTAGGATCCGTACACGTGCGAAGAACTTCGTCTTGTATGAGTTCCCCATCTCAATGACTTCCATCATCATGTTCCGAGTCAAAATTTTTCCTCAGAACTACGTAACCCTGATTTCTTGATAATTCAAGAATACGTAGGAGCAGGACTTTAACTCCTGTCGGGCCCATCTTTCTTATTTCCTTTTACTGATTTATTTCCTTGCTTTTTGCATTTCTTTCGTGATGTTACTTTTTGTCGTTTCCGTGAAAATCAATTTAGACGTGACGTCTTGTTGATTTCCCCCTAGTTTTTGTTCAAACCTTGCTACAATTCATAGGGAAGGGATACTTAGGACAAGACGTCCCGCTTATCTCTTTCCTATCCCTATCCTTTTTACCCAAGGATGTTTAATTTAGACGTGACGTCTTATTGGCATTCTCTCACCCTCTCTGTCTCATATCGAACTCGAGCTTAATTCGGACGAAACGTCCCATTGACCTCGCTTCAACATTCTATGTCTGTACAGTTCTCTACTCCATTCTATCATTTTTAAAATAAAAGGGAAGAAACCATGTTTTATTTAAGGCTATTTATATTGTGCTTTCAATCTTGGTACTGTCTTTGACAGGCGATGTAGGATGCTAATACCTTCCCTACTCGTAATCAACTCCCGAACTTGGATTTCAATTTTTTAACCAGTGCTTTACTGAACTTAGTTTTTTCCTAATGTTTTTCCTATGGATAAAAACGTTGGTGGCGACTCCCTGTTTCATTCCACCCCTTCTTTCTTTCTCGCCGCACCGTCGCGATCCAGGTTGCGACAGATGGCGACTCCACTGGCGGCAGTCTTGTCTTGCTTTGGCTCTGAAGGCGCATATACTCTCCCACTTCGGGTCATTCCGCCTACACCGGCGATGTTGGTAACCAACAAAGCAGGCGCCAGATCAACTATTACGGGGTTGGAAACAACTATGTCCGTGTTATACTTCCAAGGCACGGCGTGGGAGTTGTCATACGGGAATGGAGCAGGTGGCCGTGCCGTAATAGTAGTTCTGGCAGGGGTCTGCGTTAGCGACGCATTTTTACTATAAAATATGACCAGGAGTTTTGGGGCCCGAAGTCCAGTCTGTCCCTGTATCATATTTACCTCATCGCCATGGCGCTTGCAGACTCGTATAGTGTGACTGTCCATAAACCTTTGGAGAGTTTTTTGAAACTCTTGCTGCTTTGTCGATTGGGCATCATCGAAGTCTTCATCCCATTTGTCCTTTACTAACCCTACCTCAAACATAAGGGAGTGAATTTCTTTTAGAGGCATCTGAATGTCCTCAACATTGGATGTATACTCCACATCTTCCCCGATAGCATTGACCCCGGGCCCTTCATGATTAGGCAGAGGGTTTGTTGTTACATTTGGACTTCCTTCTCGGAAGCTTATCCAATCTGCCTGAATCAGGTCCCTTACTTTATATTTCAAAGCCAGACAATTTTCGGTAGAATGGCCTGGTGCACCCGTATGATAATCGCACCGGGCATTAGGGTCATACCCCCTAGGATAAGGTGGCTGTAGTGGCCTCAAGGGACAGGGTACTACTAGAGTTTTTTCAATGAGGTGAGGCAAGAGTTCGGTATAGGACATTGGGATGGGATCGAACTGGGGTGGAGCACGGTCATTGTTCCTTCTTTGGATATTTGGCGGTGGGTTGGCTTGTGGTGCTTGGTGTGGTATCTGTGGTGGCGCAGGTGGCCGTACAATGGTTGGTCTGAATTGTGGTGGATTATGGTTTGGAATGGCTGCCACATACGGGTGCGACACGCCGGGATATACTGGTGAAAGGCTAACTGGGGTAGGTGGCCCTGCCAGGTTCCTTCTCTGGTTGTGAGAGACCAAGTTGGTCTCCCCTTCTCTTCTCTTATTTTCGCTAAGTGTAGGTCTCCTTGCAGCTCCCATCCCAGATGGACTTCGGACTATCCTGCCGGTCCTTAGTCCATTTTCTATTCTTTCTCTGATAGTGACAATATCAGAGAAATGGGACGAGACACTTCCAATCATCTTCTTATAGAAAGGAGTTTGAAGCGTATCTATGAACATAGTGATCACCTCCTTTTCAGATAGAGGTGGGTCAACCTGTGTCGCCACTTCGCGCCACCTCTGGGCGTACTCCTTGAACGTCTCGTTATCTTTCTTAATCATGTTCTACAACTGTCCCCTATCCGAGGCCATGTCTAGGTTATATTTGTATTGTTGCATGAACGAGTCTGCTAGGTCCTTCCAGCAGCGTATACGAGAGCGCTCTAGGTGATTGTACCATGTCAGGGGAGCCCTAACCAGGCTGTCCTGAAAACAATGAATCAGCAGAGGGTCATTTGACGCATGCGAAGCCATCTTACGGCAGTACATGGTTAGATGATTCTTTGGGCACGTCAACCCTCTGTATTTGTCAAAATCGGGCGTCTTGAATTTAGGAGGTATGACGACATCAGGGATTAGGCAAAGTTCAGCAGTAGTGCCTGTCCCAAATCTACTTGTTCCTTCCATCTCCCTTAAACGCCTTTCCAAGAATTCCAACCTCTCTTCCTGGGTGGTAGCCACAGCACTCGGACCGGCAGCAGTATGTTGACCAACCTTCCTATATTGCTGGTAGGAATGAAATAGGTCAGTGTTTGGTATGAAGGTATCTGGTCTGGCAGTGGTTCGGGGTATATGAATGGTATGAGCAGGCTGTGCTTGGGCGGCTTGTGTTTGGGCGGCTTGAGCATGAGTGGCACCTGGGAGGTTTGTGCTTGGGTAAGTGGGTTGTTTGGTTGATTAGTGTTAGGCGGGGCAGTGATGGGAACTTGGTCTTGGTGGCAAGGTTCTTCCTGGAGTGGTGGGAAATACCCGTGCGGCAAACCATACGGGGGAAAGGGAATAACATTGCCTTCCTCATCCACAAAGGTATGTTGTTGTGTGTTTGCAGGATTTGGTCTCCTTATGCGAACAACGAGGGGAGGTGCGGTGGTCCTGGGGTCGGATCCTGTAGTCGGATCTTGACCGTGATGAGAGGTGGGTGGTTGTTGCCGGGCGTCTTCAATCCCTGCAGAAGATCCCCCTTCTGTGACTCTCCTTTCCAAGAGCTTGGCCATCTCGGCCATCTGTTCCTTGACCTGGGCGAGCTCAGCCTTCAAATTCTCATTTTCTTGTTCTATATCAGCCATGAGTTTCTTCCTGAGCCTGGTCCCGTAAGAATGTTTACCCGTAATGTCTTTAGAAAGGAACACAAAAGAAAATTTAGAAAAGATAAGCGAATTAAAGAAAAAAATTAAGTGAAACGAGATTACGTGGGAAGCAATGTTGGAACTTGACGGATCCTTCGACTGTTCCTCAGAACGTCACGTTCAAGAGTACTAAGTAAAGCATTGAATGGAAATTAACATGAAATAGTTGTGAAGACAAAGGAATCCATTATCTCGAAAAGAGTACATTATTGCCATAAAGTGCCAAGTTACAAAGCGGGAAAATAAATCAGCCATCCCTAGCTCGGGCAATCATTTCCCTCATTTTACAAATTCGTCCTCTACAGTAATCTAAGAACGTTGCAATTTCCCTAGGAGTGTTGACAGGGTTAGCAATTCCTTCCGCTTGTTTGAGTAAAAACGGGAGATCTTCTAGAGCTCCGTTGGCCAGGTACGCCAGCTTAGCAAAGCGATCCATCCACAAGTGAATAGTTTTATTTTGTTCAGCTTCTAAGAGGCGTATGGTCTCTTGACAATCTTGCTCAATGTTTATGGCGCGTTGTCGTTCCCTACTTATCTCTTGCTCGCAAGCCTTTACCACTTCATTGAGCTGTTGTTTTAATTTGTGGATTTGTGTCTGTAGGAGCTCTTTTTGTACCATGCTATTCTGCTCATTTTCTTTCGATTGTGCCAGCATATCCTTCAGAAGACGTTTCTCAGCCAGGATGGTATCACTTTGCTTGTTCTTCATTTTTAGTTGAGAATTGGCCGCTTGAAAATGCAGATCCGAAAGCGATTCATCTGAGAATAGTGAGAATTCGGTCTTATTTCACGATTCTGACTGTCTAACTGATTGCGCCAATGAGGAATATGATGAAGACTGTGATCCCTCGCCCGAGTTAACCCGGTTATTGGAACAAGAGGATAGGGAAATTCTGCCCTACTTAGAGATAGCCGAGGTTATCGATTTGGGAATTGGAGGAGTTAAAAAGGAAGTCAAAATTGGTACCTCGTTAAGTAAAGAACAGAGGCAGGAACTGATTGGGTTGTTGAGAGAGTTCAGCGATGTTTTCGCCTGGTCTTACCAAGATATGCCGGGACTGAACAATAGCATTGTCGAACACAGGTTACCATTAAAACCCGAATGTCCGCCAGTAAAGCAGAAGCTGCGACGTATGAAACCTGAGATGCTTTTGAAAATCAAGGAAGAAGTCAAGAAGCAATTTGATGCCGGGTTCTTAGCCGTGGTAAAATACCCACAGTGGGTGGCAAATATCGTCCCGGTCCCGAAAAAGGATGGCAAAGTACGAATGTGCGTGGACTATCGCGATTTGAACAGGGCTAGCCTCAAGGATGATTTTCCCCTGCCTCAGATTGATGTTCTGGTCGACAATACCGCGCAACATGCGATCTTTTCATTCATGGACGGTTTCTCCGGATACAATCAAATTAAGATGGCGCCCGAGGATATGGAAAAAACCACATTTGTCACCTTGTGGGGAACCTTCTGTTATAAGGTGATGTCTTTTGGTCTAAAGAATGCCGGAGCAACTTACCAAAGGGCCATGGTAACCCTTTTCCATGACATGATGCACAAGGAGGTAGAGGTTTACGTCGATGATATTATTGCCAAGTCTAAAACGGATGAAGGGCATATGGAAGACCTAAGGAAACTCTTCGAAAGGTTGAGGAAATTCAACCTTAGGCTGAACCCAGCCAAGTGCACCTTCGGCGCAAAATCCGGGAAATTACTGGGATTAATAGTAAGCAAGAGAGGCATAGAGGTCGACCCTGACAAAGTTAAAGCCATTCTTGAAATGCCTCCTCCCCGTACAGAAAAGGAAGTTAGAGGTTTCTTGGGGAGATTAAATTACATCGCTCGCTTCATCTCACAGTTGACGGCAACATGCGAGCCAATTTTCAAATTGCTCCGTAAGAACCAACCAGTTCAATGGAACGAGGATTGTCAAAAGGCTTTTGAAAAGATAAAGCAGTACTTGCAGAACCCGCCAGTTTTGATCCCACCTACCCCGGGAAGACCACTCATTTTATACCTTACAGTGTTAGATGAATCCATGGGTTGTGTGTTGGGGCAACATGATGAGACTGGGAAGAAAGAACATGCCACTTATTATCTAAGCAAGAAGTTCACTGACTGTGAAATGAGGTATTCTGCTCTGGAAAGGACCTGTTGTGCGTTAGCATGGGCAGCCCGACGTTTGAGACAATACATGATAAGCCACACTACTTGGCTAGTTTCCAAAATGGACCCTGTCAAATATATCTTTGAAAAACCTGCCTTGACCGGAAGGATTGCTCGATGGCAGGTCCTGCTAACTGAGTACGATATAGTCTATGTCACTCAGAAGGCTATAAAAGGAAGTGTTCTGGCTGACTACCTAGCTCATCAACCCATAAGAGATTATCAGCCCATGCAGTTTGACTTCCCGGACGAAGATATCATGGCCCTGATTGATGAAGAAGGAGCCCAAAAGGATAAATGGACCCTAAGGTTTGATGGTGCTTCTAACGCATTAGGACACAGAATCGGAGCAATCCTCATTTCACCTGACAGAGAACTTATCCCCGTTTGTGCTCGATTATGTTTTGATTGTACCAATAACATCGCTGAGTATGAGGCGTGTTCTCTGGGAATCCAAGCAGCATTGGATGCCAAAGTGAAGAAATTGGAAGTATACGGGGATTCTGCCCTGGTCATTCACCAACTAAAAGGAGAGTGGGAGACTAGAGACAGCAAATTAATTCCCTATCAAACTCGCATCAAAGAGTTGATTAAGGAATTTGATGATGTTTCTTTTCACCATGTTCCCCGGGAGGACAACCAAATGGCTGATGCTTTGGCTACCCTAGCATCAATGTTCAAGGTGAGCAATGATTACGACATGCCTCTCATTGAAATAGTGCGGCACCACGAACCCGCATGATCTGTCCTGAACCGGGGTCTAGAGATCCGGACTCAGATCAGTCATAAATAGTATGTAAATACTATATAGAAGACCGGATGTATGTGTATCCGGTGTAGGTATCCGTTGTCCTTGAGTGAGGAGAGCGGATTGGGCGTTCTGGAGATCCTTCACACCGACCTAACGCGTTGAAGTGGGCGAATGGTGGTGTCACCTGCAAAGATTCTCTGACGCTCAAGTCAGTAATATTCCAAGTAAGGAATGTATTCAGAGAGGAATCAGTCGTAAAAGAGCTGAAGATCAAGATCCCCCACTTCAATCATGAAGTGAGTTCATATACCTGATTGGCTCAACTAACGAGGATTCGTTGGTGGGGAACCACCAACTCCCATTAGCATTATTATATTGCGCACTTACCTGCATGATTGGGTCAAGTGGCTATTTTATATTGAGCATAGAGAATGTAGACTAGGATTAGGGAACAAGTTGACCATTCCCGTGAGCAGAATTTGGCTCGTAGTGCAGGGAATTATTGATCAATCCCTGTAGCAACAATCCTTGTCTTTTGCACAATGACGTGTGTATTATCCGATGTCATGGTGTTATCCTGAACAACCGGTATAGGGAGAACGCCTGATACGGAATTACAGTCTGGATGTATACCGATGACACCGGTTACACGTAGATGTCTCATCAAAGACGTTGAAATATGTATAGCAGATCGGATACCGGTATTGAGACCGGATCATATGTCCCCTAGCTTGTGTGAGGGACCGAATGGTTGTTCACATAAGCTACTCAACCCGTGAGAGGTCTTAATATCGGTAAGCTTACGTGTTCCGACCTGTCGATGCGGCCATAACGGATTCAGATAAAGATTCGTTGTACGAGAATTTCAAGAGTTTATTGGAATTGAAAGCTCTTGAAGTTCGTGTAACGGCTGTAAAGCGTGAATTGCGTTGCATGATTAGACATTAATGCTTTTAATCACGTGGGCAAGCAATTATTGTGTCTGAGATGAAAATCCCATTAACCGTCGTTTTGGGCTTAATGGGCCCGAAGTTTTCAAAACTTTTGGGCCTAGAGGATAGCCCTTCGCTGAGTCGCTATCGTTTTGGCGCCTAAGAATTTGGAACGGTTGTGTCGTTTCGCTTGTGAACTAATGCGTTTTATCGAGAACGACACAACCTCAAGAGGGGGTAACCGAACCTCTTCGTTTCCTATAAAAGGAATACTTAGTGGATTCTGGGTTCCACTTGCTTTTGATTTCTCAACGAAACTCTGCAGAAATTTTGCAAGGAAGTTTGCTGCCTACATTGCGAGGGTTTTTTCGTTCCTCAAATTCATCACTGTCATCTGAGGTAACTATCTCTTCCTTGTCGCTCTAGTTTCGCTTTGGTTTGCTACTCTTAGTTATAGAAAGTAGGCTTCATCTAGGGGGGGAATCAGTTTCCCGCAACCCTCATAGTCGTGGGGAAGAATCCTTATAATTCTTCCTAAGACTGAATCGCGTCGCTCAGAAAGAGGATCTTACTCGCTGTGGGAAGTGACCTTTCCCTTCTCAGAGTCGCCCTCTGATTGTAATTGCTTTTAAAATGCAGTGAGTAATGATTGCAACTTTCTGACGATATTTTATTTCTTATCGTAGATTAAGGAGTTCGATTCAGAAAATCCAAATGGCCACTGGAGAAGGAACCTCTAGAAATAGTGCTATTTCGAGGACAACTGAAGGTCTCTATAGCGTTGTTGCTTCGAGGCTAAATTGGGAGGAGGTTCAGGCTAAATGGCCTTTCTGTTGGGTATCCAGAGAGTTTAAGGACTTGGCCTCTTGTCATGCGGATGAGGAGGGATCCCGGATTCAACCGAGGTTCACTCTGAGTACGGATGAAGAGACGAAAAAGTGGTATAGGGTTTACGCACCACTTCCGACAGAGCGGATATGCCATGTCGTCCCTAATGACCGCTCTGTATATATGTATGACTTTATTTTTCATTATCTGGGAGTTCGTTTTCCTCTAACCGAACTCCAGATGGGCGTCTTGAAGTTTCTGAACTGTGCACCCTCCCAACTTCATCCCAACGGTTGGGGCCTCATCCGAGCTTTGGAGGTCTTGGGTGAACATTTTAATTTCACGCCAACTGTAGCGATGCTGTTCTACTACACTCAGGTAGTTCGAAGGGCAAACAAGCAGGGTGGAGTTGGTCTGGTGACTCTCCGGACTCTCTGTTCCTTTGTGAACTTTGAGTCTTATACGGATTCTGCCAAGGTTGACGGGAAGTCCTTCAAGACTTATTTCACTCGCATCTCCATTAAGAAGGGCAAACTAATATTTTGGAAGGATGAAGAGGGCGTCGACAAATTTCCCCTGAGTTGGACACACAAACATTTTCTCTTGAGCTCACACGCGTACTACACTGACCAATATGATCTGTCTCGTGAGACGTCGAGAGTGTTGTTCACACTTGAATCACACACTACACGTCGTCACGTCTTTTCGTGTAGGCGTTTGCTAAGTAGCTCAAGCGGAGTCCGGGAGGAATATTTGCGTACTTCTCGTTTTGTTTCACCTTTTCTCCTTTACCAAATATATATAGAATATTTGTATTTGCTAACATCTTGTGTTTGTTCATGTAGGTGAAATAGAACAAGAAACTCCAGAGATGGACAAGTTAAAGAAATTCAAGGCGGCGGGTAAGTCTGTTGCCCATGAAAATGAAGTGAAGCCCAGGCCCTCAACTAAGGATCGTCCTGAGTTAATCATCCTGACCTCGGATGCTGAAGGGGACATCCCACTGGTTGAGGGCGGTTCATCCGATGTTGGCGCAGCCTTGGGTCAGCCTCCAGTTACTGAGAGGAGAAGAAAGATCCAGAATGATCCTGCAAGGCGTCAGTCCAAGAAGCAAAGGACTTCGGAGGATAAAGCTGTTGAAGCCTCGGAAGCGATTGGTGCTTCCTCCGATCTCAATAAAGGCACTGCTGCTGGGGTTTCTGGATCAGAGCTGACCTTCTTCCCAACTACCTCATTTCTCACCCCCTTCCTCTCCTATGAGGGTTCTACTCCAGCCACTCTTCCTCCACCGATGTACAAACTCCGGCCTACACTCAGTCCTAAAGAAATTAAGGAAGCGTGTGAGGCCGGAAGATGGCAGTTAGCCGAACTTGCTGGAATGCTTTCTTCAGTCAGCGAGTTGGCTAACAACGTCGATAAGGTTGAAGAATTGAGTGACAAATTGAAAGAACTCAAGCTTTCCTCGGAAAAAGACAAAGCCGCCGTGAAGTTAATGGAAGATCGTCTTAGCAAGTCTAAGGAGTTTGGAGATATCATGACTAAAGAGAATCTCAAGCTCAAAGGCGATCTTAAAAACTTGGAAGGCAAAGTGGCAGAGAAGGAGGAAGAACTCCGTAGCAGCCAGGATAAAAATAAAGCTGATGCTGAGGAGTGGTCTCAAAGGGAGAAGAAGCTCCTTCTTGAGATAGAGGGACTGAAGGCTAGGAAAGCGGAGTCCGAAGTATCCAGTGAGGAGCTGTCCAAGTTGCAGGGAGAATTGGCTACAGCGAAAGCTGAGAGAGAAGAAGCTGTTGACATATGCAGCCGGGCTGTTGAAGAGTCCTTCGGCCTAGCCATACGCCAAGTCTTCTACCGCAACCCCACTGCGAAACTTAACCTTTATGGAATGGATCCGTACTATGAATTCCATGGGGGGAAGTTAGTCGCAGTGGTGGATGGTCGTCACGAAGATCCACCGACGTCCTTGTATGGTTTGGCTCCTCTTCCTGAGGGTCAAACCATGGCACCTGATTACGTCTTTCCTGTGTCCGAGGTTCCCTCTTCTGAAGAAAGGGCTGAAGCTCCTGGAGGGGAGATTCCTGTGGAGGTTCCCAAGGAAGGGGCACAAGAGCCTGGTGCTGAGGAGGCACAGAAAACTGAAGAACAGATTCCTCCTCCGTAGTTTTGTTTTCCTTTATATGTATAGTTGTGTACCGGGATCAACTCTGGATTTTGAACTATTGTATACATCCTTGTTTTTAATGAATGAATTCCATTTAAGGCATTTGTCTTCATCGTTTCATGTATATATAATTCAATGCTAATCCGTTCTGTATAACTAATCTTAAGGCCGGATTGAAATAACTGCCTCAGAAGATTAAACAATAGATAAATTTAGAACGGCGAAATATATACATGTCCCCAAGTATGTGTTAAGAAAAAGGTGCCTGTCTTTGGGGCATGATCCTTAATTTCCTTAATTCTCTTGGGGAAAGATAGGTCGATCCGCTGTTCAGTAGAGTAATGTAACAGGACGGATGACTGCTTTTAATTCGTAATACTCTCACAGGAGATGACAATATTGTTCCAAGTTTAGGGAACTGCAAGGAAGTGGTGTTTGAGTCCTTCATCATAAGGATGATGATGGGAGTTTTTTCTACGCCAGGAGTTACGTCGTTGTATCACAGAATAGGTGATAAAGAGTATCCGTCCTGGGAGAATACCACTTGAAAGCGAAAGTGCGGACTGACTTTCGGAATTTTCCATCATAAGAATGATTATATGAATTGATCATGCCAGGTGTTTTGTCATCAAATCACTTCATAAGTGATTGAGATCATCCGTCTTGGGGATGTGTACAGCACCAGAAGTTATATCATCGGATCACATAACAGGTGATTGAGATCATCCGTCCTTGAGGTGTGTATGGCACCAGGAGTTACATCGTCATATCACAGAATAGGTGATTGAGATCATCCGTCCTGGGCAGGTACACCATGTCAAGGAGTTACATCGTCAGATCACATAATGGGTGATTGAGATTGTCCGTTCTAGAAAAGTACACAACACCAAGAGTTACATCGTCAGATCACAGATTAGGTGATTTAGATAATCCGTCCTGGAATGATTATTGGAGTTCTTCGTACCAGGAGTTACATCATCGAATCACAGAATAGGTGATTGAGATCATCCGTCCTGGTGAAGTTTTTTAATCATGGAGTATGGATTGAACAAGTTTTCGAATCCAAAATCTGAGTAATACCTCTACTAGCCCCCTAGCTAATGTGAGGAATGAGTAGACTTGCTCATATGAGCTATATTAATCGTAGTACGTCTGGATTTCGGGACTACATCGAAGTGTATATGTCCGCTCTGGGAACAAGGTTCCGTAGTGATGAATCTCCTAAGGGCAGATTCGACAATGAGAATATCAGGAGTTTATCGAATTTCGCAACCCTTGGTATTCGAGTAATGGTGGCCACGTTTCTAATGATTGGATATTTTATGCCTTAATTCACGTGGGCGAGCCATTATTGCGTTAAATGCGCATGTCTTAGTGACTGTCACGCATAGTCTTGTTGGGCCTAGTATTTGGTTTTAATAGGCCCATTTCGATGGCTCTGTGACAAAGCGATGGCATTTTCGCGCCTTGAGGTACTAAACGACAATTTTGGTCCACTAAACGGGGAGTCGTTTGGGGGTAAACGACAGGTTGTGTTTAGTGGGTATTTGAAAAATTTTCGTGCCCCGATAAAGGCATATTTGGCAATCTCAGTTACCATTTCGTCTTGCTTCCTTGACGAACGTCTGCAAAAGTTCCAAGAAGTTCTTCGTGTCCGCCTCTGTGAATTTCAATTCACTATCCTTAGGTAACCACTTTCCCTTCGTTTTATGTATCTCTTTTCAATATTTGAGAATGCCTAGGAAGGGTGTTAGCTTCAGTGGCGTTAGCCCTAGAGGAAGAGGAGGAAGGGCTTTGACTCAAAACCCTAGCGTTCGTGGTGGGAGGATCCCAGTGATCTTCCAGTCGAAGCCACAGTATACAGAGAGGGAGGAGTCGCAATATCAAAGGCGAAGGGTGATTATACCCTCTTCAGAGTCTTCCTCCTCCAGTGAGAGTGTCGAGAGTGGGGATTTGTATCTCTCTGATGATGTGAAATTTTATCGCAGCATCAAAGCTTTCACTATGGTGACAAAGAAAGTTACTGGGAGGAAATCGTCTGAAGGGGAATCTCCCTCTGAGAAGTATATTTTGAAGACCCAATCCTGCCTATGCAATGTGGTTGCACACCGGATAGACTGGGTGAAATTCCAACAGAAGCGCCCATTCAGCTGGGTCGCTGAGGAATTTCGTGAAACTGCATCCGTGCGTGCTCGTGAGGACGGAGCAGAGTTGGAACCGCGCTTCACAGTCTGGAAGAAGAATAAATACCGATGGTGTTTTAAGGTATTCGCTCCCCTTCCATCAGAACGGATATGTCATACACCGGACGAGAGGTCCTTGTTCATGTATGATTTTTTATTTCTGAACTTAGGCATGCGTTTCCCCTTTACGAAGTTTCAGATGGGAGTCCTGAGATTCCTGGATTGCGCTTCCTCGCAACTTCACCCTAATGGATGGGGATTGGTCTGCTCTCTTGAAGTGCTTGGGGAGCACTTCAACTTTCAACCGACGGTGGCCATGCTTTTCTACTTCACTCAAGTGGTCCGTCGTGCGAATAAGGAGAAAGAAGGAGTGAGCTTGATATCCCTCCGGACTATCTCCAAGATCATCAACTTCGAGGCGTACACTGACTCCGCCAAAGTTGATGGGCGTTCATTCAAATCTTATTATACAAAGATCAGCGTCGATCCGAATGAACCAGTTTTTTGGTTAACTGAAGATGGGATTCCAAAGATCCCAGTGGCTTGGACGCATGAGCATTTCTTGCTAACCTCCCAGGCGTACTACACTGAGGAGGACGAACTGAGCCCATCTTCCATCTCCGTTCTTTCGGCTCTTCAATCCTACACAGCCTCGCACCAATTTTTCTCCTGCAGGCGTTTGTTAGGACCAAAGTCTACTTGCGAGGAATATTTACGTAATTTCCCTGCCATTCTTCATGCGTTATTATGTCATTTGCCTTGAAAATTTTTCGTCTCTGATTGTGCCTTTTGATTTTGCAGGTGAAATTCAGAGCGAGTCACCAGAGATGAATAGGCTAAAAGGACTCAAGGCCAGAGAGACTTCCGTTACGGCTGAAAATGACATTCAGGCAAAGCGGAACTCGAAGAAGGCTACTGCTGAGACGATAATATTAACTTCGTCTGCTGGTGACGATATTCCTCTGATCGAGGGCGGATCTGAGAAGGTTGTGGAGAAAAAGAAGAGGACAAAGCGTAGCCCCTCGAAGATCTCAGACCGTCAATCCTCGCCCAAAAAACCAAAAACTTCAAGAGGGGTTGCTGAGCCAGGGCCTTCTAAGGAAAAGAGAGCGGAAGAGCCCACTCCTGATGCCCCAGGCAGTGTAATCACTTATGGGGTGAAGCCAATAACGACTTATTTCGCGCCCAAAGCCCCTTGCCCTCTTGAAGGTAGTTCCGGTCTTGTTCAACATCCGGTGTATGAGGGCTCTGTTCCTGAGGGCGTTCCTGAACCTTCACCCAAGGTGAAGCCCTCGTTGAAGAGTGATGAAATGATCAGAGCTTGTGACGACGGACAGAAGCACTTGGCTGAGTTATCCGGGCTCCTCAAGTCGGTTCGTGAGCTCACAGAAGAGAACGAGAGGCTCACCTCAATGGTTGGCAAGGACAAGGCAATCATCCTCCAATTAGAAGGAAAATTAGAAGCTTCCAGAGAAGAAATTCAGAAGAAGGATGAAGAAATTGCCAAGCTGAAGAACCTTGCCAAGGAGCTGGAGGGTCAAGTTCTTGATCAGAAGAAAATCAATGCTGACCTCCATGCCAACCTTTGTGTTGAGAAGGAACGCTCTTCGAAGCTAGAAGAGGGGTTGAAGGAGGCTAAGGTAGTCCATTCTCGAGGAGTGGATGATTGGTCACGTAAGGAAAAGGAGTTGTTCTTAAAGTTGGCGGATTCGACCGACGAAGTCAAGACCCTGAAAGCAGACTTAGACGATGCTGTAAACATGTGTGATCAAGCAGTCAAGGAGGCTTTCGGGTTGGCAGTTCGTCAAGTGCTATACCGGAATCCCAAGGTGTCAATTAATCTGAACGGCATTGATCCGTTTTATGAGTTTCACCAAGGGAAACTAGTGGCCATCGTTGATAACCGTCATGAAAGTCCGCCTAACACTCCTTATAAGTTTGCTCCTTTACCTAAAGGTCAATCAATGGGACCTTCACTCCTGAAGCCCATAAGCACAGGAACAAGCTCTCGCTCTGAAGAAGGCAAGATCGGAGACAAAGGCAAAGGGGAGGAAGGAGACTCAAGCCAGAGAAAGTAGCGCCTTCCTTGTTTCCTTTTTCATTTTATTGATTCAAATTCGCTGTGTTCCGGGATCAGCTCCGGATTATTACAAGAATTGTAATTCTCGTTTAATCAATAAAAGAGTTTTTTTTTTTACCTCCATTCTTGTTTAGTGAAAAACAACTTTAATAGAGGGATTGCATGTGTATTGTATCATTCCGGATTTAAGTAGTGAAGATCGGATTGTAAAACAAAATCTCCATACCGGACTTAAACATGCGAGATGAATTTCATAATAAGATCACCGCTTGTGGGGGAACACATCATCGTCACTAGAACGGCTTAAGGGGAATGATTGTGAGATCGTTTAGACGAGAGTTCATTCCTCAGGATATTCGTTAAATCGTTGATGTTGTCCCCCAGTTTCATTGGGTGATTATCACTTTGAATAAACTCTGAGTGAGATTTTCTCGTGAGAGCTTTTAAGAGTGAGGATTTAAAATAGAAATTCCTCTTCAAATATTTCCGACTGAGAGATTTCGGGTGAATATGCCTTAGATTGTGGCGTACCCGAGTGAATTGTTTGTGTCGGAGTTTATGAGTCAGGTCTCAATTGAAGAATTGATGACTCAGAATTATAAGCTATAAAACTTCCAAATAAAGAACTTCATAAGAGAGTATTAATCTGGAGTTCAGTATAACTTACTTGTTGTGTTTGGAGTTTGGTTTGATCCTACTGTCCATGTCATATTTGGCGTTCGGTTTAATCCTACTAGCCGTTCTTCAATTGGTCCTTGGTTTTATCCAATGACAATTCTTCACCGACGTTCGGTTAATCCTACTAGTCGTACCCAGAGTTTGGTTTAATCCTACAATCCGAGCCTTCGATACGGGGTTCAGATCAGGGCTAATCCTGACCCTACTGCGCCCGTTACTTGAGGTTCAGCGTGGTCTTCAAGAAGAACCAGCTTACTGCGCCCAAGCCTTCGCATGGGGTTCAGTTTGTGGCCTTGAAAAAGGACCAGCCCTACAACCCATGTAATCTTCGAATGGGGTTCGGTTTGTGGCCTTGAAAAAGGACCAGCCCTACAACCCATGTCCTGAGGTTCAGTTTAATCTTACAACTCAGGTCTTCACCGACGTTCGGCCAAACCTACTAGTCGTACTCAGAGTTCGGTTTAATCCTACAATCCGAGCCTTCGATACGGGGTTCAGATCAGGGCTAATCCTGACCCTACTGCGCCCGTTACTTGAGGTTCAGCGTGGTCTTGAAGAAGAACCAGCTTACTGCGCCCAAGCCTTCGCATGGGGTTCGGTTTGTGGCCTTGAAAAAGGACCAGCCCTACAACCCATGTAATCTTCGAATGGGGTTCGGTTTGTGGCCTTGAAAAAGGACCAGCCCTACAACCCATGTCCTGAGGTTCAGTTTAATCTTACAACTCAGGTCTTCACCGACGTTCGGCCAAACCTACTAGTCGTACTCAGAGTTCGGTTTAATCCTATAATCCGAGCCTTCACCGGTGTTCAGCCAAACTTACTAGCCGTACCCAGAGTTCGGTTTAATCCTACAATCTGGGCCTTCGGATGGGGTTCGGTGCAATCCTACAACCCATTTCCTGAGGTTCGGTTTAATCCTACAACCCAGGTCTTCACCGACGTTCGGCCAAACCTACTAGTCGTACTCGGAGTTTGGTTCAATCCTACAATCCGAGCCTTCAATCAATTAAACACACTCGAGGAGTTACATCGTCAATTACAGAATGGGTAATTGAGATCATCCCTCCTGAGTATGCTCTTGTGTGTTGTGCATATTCGAGGAGTTACATCGTCAACTACAGAACAAGTAGCTGAGATCATCCGTCCTGAATATGTTTCTATACACCGGATAAACTAAAAATCACAGCATGAGAAAAACTCGAAAGAGTTAAATTGTTGTGAGAGATTCTTATTAAATCAAAAATAAGAATTACAATGAGAGCGTAGCTGTGAAAATAAATTCTCCAGTATTCAATCCATGATAAGGATAGGAGAGTGTGGATGGTTTCAACAGCTAGCTATAGTAGATGCGCAAGTTTTGGGTGTTCTACTTATTTCGGATTGGAGTGCCATCAAGGTTTTCAAGGCGGTAAGAGCCTTTGCCAGTGACCTCGGATACCCTGTATGGTCCTTCCCAGTTTGGGGCTAATTTGCCTTGATGAGCGAATTTGTTCCCTATACTTGCTTTCCTCAAAACCAAATCTCCAACGTTGAAAGTCCTTGATTGGACTCGTTTGTTGTACCGGAGAGCAACTTTGGCTTTGATGGCTTGATCTCTGATGAAAGCGTCTTCTCTGAGTTCTTGTACGACATCCATTTCGGATGCCAAGTTAGCATTGTTGGTTTCTTCAGAGAAGTACTTAACCCTTGTGGAAGCAATTTGCAGTTCCACAGGTATCATTACCTCGACCTCGTATGTTAGGCGATATGGGGATTCATTGGTGGATGAATGAGGCGTTGTCCGATATGCCTATAGGACATGACACAGCTGGTCTGTCCATCCACCCTTGGCTTCACCAAGGCGTTTCTTTAGTCCCTTCAGCACCTCCCTGTTGGCCACCTCAGCTTGACCATTAGTTTGGGGATGTTCAACGGATGAGAACATTTGGGTTATTCCTAACCCTTCAAGCAAATCTATGAATTTTCTATCCGTGAACTGGGTGCCATTGTCTGTGACAATCTGTGCTGGGACCCTGAACCGTGTTATGATGTTTTCATACATGAAACGACGAGTTCGGGCTGAAGTAATATGCACCACCGGCTCTGCTTCTATCCACTTAGTGAAATAATCGACCCCTACAATGAGATATTTGATACCCCCAGGAGCAGTTGGAAAGGGGCCCAGAATATCCAGTCCCCATTGGTAGAAGGGCCATGGAACAGCGGATGTGAAGAGTTCTTCCGCCGGTGTGTGGTGAAGGTTAGAGAATTTTTGGCAAGCATCACATTTTTTGACGAAGTCAATGGAGTCTTGCTTCATCGTGGGCCACCAGTATCCAGCTCTGAGGATTTTTCGCATTAAGCTTCTTCCTCCGGCGTGGTGTCCACATTGTCCTCCATGCACTTCTTCCATTACATCTTGCACCTCATCCTCTTTGAGACAAATCAAATAGGGCACAGAGAGTGCCCTTCTGTAAAGATTACCATCAATCATAGTGAAATACGGTAATTCTCTCCTTAACCTCGTCTTTTCCTTCTCATCTGTGGGTAGTTGTCCATCAGCCAAATAACGGATGTAAGGAGCCATCCATGTATCTCCGTAAAGGGAGTTAGTCATTATGGCGTTTAGAGAAGGGAAAAGAGGAATAATGGGCGACGTTAGCGTGCTTTGAACCAGCGTAGTGGTGCTACCTGGTCGTTTAGTGCTTGCTAACCTGGAGAGTATATCCGCTCTCGTATTCTCTTCTCGTGGAACATGCTTGAATTCCACCTTTGAGAATTTCTCAGTCAACTCCTTAACACAGTTCAAGTATAATTGGAGTTGAGGTTCGCGAGCTTGATAATCTCCTAAGATCTACGAAATCACCAGCTGTGAATCGCTGCAAAGTGTCACCTCAGAAGCTCCGATGTCAATTGTCATATCAATGACAAGCTAGATACTGAAATAGAGCAGCGACTGCTGGCTCTCTTGCAAGAGTTTAAAGACCTCTTTGCATGGACTGCAGCCGATATGCCAGGCATAGACCCTGAATTCTGCTGTCATAAACTTTCCGTCTATCCAGAGACGAAACCTGTGGCCCAAAAGAAAAGACGATTGGGCCCAGAAAAACAGAAGGCAGCTTGCCAGCAAACTGAGGAGTTGCTAAAGGCCGGATTTATCAGGGAAATCCGATATTCCTCTTGGCTTTCGAATGTGGTGATGGTCCCTAAATCCAATGGTAAATGGAGAATGTGCATCGACTACGTGGACCTCAACCGCTGCTGTCCAAAAGATCCTTATCCTCTTCCTAATATAGATCGGATGGTGGATGATTCCTCTGGTTATCAATACCTGAGCTTCATGGACGCTTATTCTGGTTACAACCAAATTCCGATGTGCGAAGAAGATCAAGAGAAGACAGCTTTCATAAATGATCGTGGTGTCTTTTGCTATACAGTCATGCCCTTTGGCCTGAAAAACGTTGGGGCGACATATCAGCGTATGATCAACAAGGTTTTCGAAGGTATGCACACCAAACTTGTTGAAGTATACATTGACGACATAATAGCAAAGACACCGGTTGGTGGCGATCATATTGAGGACCTACGCCAAGTATTCACCCATTTGAGACAATTTAACATGAGGCTGAACCCAATGAAGTGCACATTTGCTGTCCCTGCTGGGAAGTTTTTAGGTTTCATGTTAACTCAACGTGGTATTGAAGCCAATCCAGGGAAGTGCCAAACGATTCTAGACATGCAGAGTCCTAAGAATCTCAAAGAAGTCCAATCCCTGAATGGCAAGGTAGCAGCTTTGGCACGATTCATGCCAAAGATGGCTCACAGGTCGCTCCCCCTGTATAGGATACTGAAAAAGTCCAAGAAATTCGAGTGGGGACAGGAACAAGAAAAAGCTTTCCAAGAGCTTAAGGAGGTGTTGTCCAAACCTCCCATTCTCACAAAGCCTGACCCCGAAGACACACTCATTCTGTACTTGGCTATTTCAGATGAAGCTTTGGGCGTTGCCTTGATAAAAGAAACTCCTGATGGACAAAGACCGGTCTATTTCACTAGCAAGACCTTGCAAGGAGCTGAGATCCGGTATCAGAAAATTGAAAAGGCCGCCCTCGCTGTTGTTTGGGCCTCACGACGGTTGCGTCCGTACTTTCACGCCCATCCGATCATAGTAAGAACGGATTTACCACTCCGTTCTGTCTTAATCAAGCCCGATCTCGCTGGGAGGATGATCAAATGGTCTATTGAACTCTCTGAGTTTGATATATCCTCAGAAGCTCCGATGTCAATTGCAACTCTTAGCCCGGCCAAGCAAGCTTCGTACTCAGCTTGGTTGTTGGATGTTTTGAAATTGAAACGAAGGGAGATCTCCAGGTGTACTCCGTCGTCACTTTCTAGAACTACACCCGCTCCAGAGCCTCTTTGGTTTGATGAACCATCAACGTAAATGGTCCAATGGACTCGAGGGTAATCTGGATCAGTCCCTGTCATTTCCACAATAAAGTCAGTCAGGACTTGAGCTTTAATAGCGCTGCGGGGTTCATAGGATATATCAAACTCAGAGAGTTCAATAGACCATTTGATCATCCTCCCAGCGAGATCGGGCTTGATTAAGACAGAACGGAGTGGTAAATCTGTTCTTACTGTGATCGGATGGGCGTGAAAGTACGGACGCAACCGTCGTGAGGCCCAAACAACAGCGAGGGCGGCCTTTTCAATTTTCTGATACCGGATCTCAGCTCCTTGCAAGGTCTTGCTAGTGAAATAGACCGGTCTTTGTCCATCAGGAGTTTCTTTTATCAAGGCAACGCCCAAAGCTTCATCTGAAATAGCCAAGTACAGAATGAGTGTGTCTTCAGGGTCAGGCTTTGTGAGAATGGGAGGTTTGGACAACACCTCCTTAAGCTCTTGGAAAGCTTTTTCTTGTTCCTGTCCCCACTCGAATTTCTTGGACTTTTTCAGTATCCTATACAGGGGGAGCGACCTGTGAGCCATCTTTGGCATGAATCATGCCAAAGCTGCTACCTTGCCATTCAGGGATTGGACTTCTTTGAGATTCTTAGGACTCTGCATGTCTAGAATCGTTTGGCACTTCCCTGGATTGGCTTCAATACCACGTTGAGTTAACATGAAACCCAAAAACTTCCCAGCAGGGACAGCAAATGTGCACTTCATTGGGTTCAGCCTCATGTTAAATTGTCTCAAACGGGTGAATACTTGGCGTAGGTCCTCAATATGATCGCCACCAACCGGTGTCTTTGCTATTATGTCGTCAATGTATACTTCAACAAGTTTGGTGTGCATACCTTCGAAAACCTTGTTGATCATGCGCTGATATGTCGCCCCAGCGTTTTTCAGGCCAAAGGGCATGACTGTATAGCAAAAGACACCACGATCATTTATGAAAGCTGTCTTCTCTTGATCCTCTTCGCACATCGGAATTTGGTTGTAACCAGAATAAGCGTCCATGAAGCTCAGGTATTGATAACCAGAGGAATCATCCACCATCCGATCTATATTAGGACGAGGATAAGGATCTTTTGGACAGCAGCGGTTGAGGTCCACGTAGTCGATGCACATTCTCCATTTACCATTGGATTTAGGGACCATCACCACATTCGAAAGCCAAGAGGAATATCGGATTTCCCTGATAAATCCGGCCTTTAGCAACTCCTCAGTTTGCTGGCAAGCTGCCTTCTGTTTTTCTGGGCCCAATCGTCTTTTCTTTTGGGCCACAGGTTTCGTCTCTGGATAGACGGAAAGTTTATGACAGCAGAATTCAGGGTCTATGCCTGGCATATCGGCTGCAGTCCATGCAAAGAGGTCTTTAAACTCTTGCAAGAGAGCCAGCAGGCGCTGCTCTATTTCAGTATCTAGCTTGTCATTGATATGGGTGATCTTTTCTGGAGAATCTCCCAAGACGATGTCCCGGGAACTTCCATCCGGTGTGGGCTTTGATGGATTGAACGGATCAATGTTCAAATCCGCTCTAGGGTCCAGGTCGACAAGGCTTACAGATCCAGCCGATGTTCCAGCATCACTAAGTTTCCTCTTTTTATTGGAGGCGTCCAGATTTGTCATGTTGAGGCTAAGGTTGTAGCAGTACCTAGTCATCTCTTGATCACCCCGGATAGATGACACAACATTATCCTTGTCAATGAACTTGATAAGGAGATGTGGGGTTGATACAACTACCTCCATTGCATTCAGAGTGGGACGGCCTATGATGCCATTAAATGGTGATTTGACATCAATCACTAGCACCCGAGACCTAACCGTCCTGGCTCCTGGCTCGCCTTCAAACGAGATAAGGGTGTCAAGATACCCTTTAGTTGGTTGCTTTGCGCCATTGAAAGCTGTTAGTTCCTGCGTGTAAGGCTGTAAGTCTGAGTCTTTAAAACCCATTCTTTCAAAGCAATTATAGAAAATAACATCGCAGGAACTTCCCTGGTCAACAAGGATTCTTCGGACGTCCTTGTTGGCGATCACAACAGTGATGACTACAGCATCGTCACCACCAGGAATGGTTGGGCCAAAATCCTCATCGGAGAAAGAGATTATGGGAGCCTCAATCGCTCCTCTGTAAGGGCGATTGTCTTTAACCTTCCCTTGCACAGATAGAATCATTCTGTGATGATTTTTACGAGCTGTAATTGAAGCTCCTCCTCCAGCAAATCCTCCAGCAATCATGTCAATAACTTCACGTCGGCCCTGACGTTGTTGCTGGGGCATCCCGTCTCTCTGCGTTGCATTATCAGTCATCACACCTTTTTGCTTTTCTGCAGCAGAGAACTTTCAGACTGGATTGCCGTTGTTGTCATCCCCGTCGTCTGGATCTCTTTCTCTCTTCTCATTCCGTTCTACCCTGTCAAAAGATTTTTCTTTGAACAGGTACTGCTTCAATTTGCCTTCTCTAATTAGCGTCTCAACCGCGTTCTTTAGAGCTTGGCATTCATCAGTGGAATGACCATTTTGTTCATGAAAATCGCAGTACTTAGGGGAATTTCCTGGTCTTTTCATAGGGGCTGGTCTCCTGATGCCATATGTGCTGAAAACTGGCCATCCGACCTCTCTCAAAATCTGAGATGGTCTGGCAGACAACTGTGCATAATGGCTGAAGGAATTGACGTGCTTTTCTCGAGGTCGAGGAGGGTGGTTATTGACCTTAGGATTGGTGAATGGCCTCTCCATGCGTTCTGACCTCGTCTTCTCCTTACCCTTCTGGGTTTGGGGAGATGGTGTTGGTGGCTTTTTCTTTGCAGCCATTGCCTCCAAGTGCATCTCTATGCTCACGTACTTTGAGGCTTTTTTCCTGAACTCCTCAAAAGTTGCTGGGGGGCTCTTTGCTAATGAAAGAGCGAAAGCTGATCCTGGCTGCAATGCCTCAATAACGATATGCAGCTTGATAGATTCTGTAAGGTTAGGAACCAGGGCTGCTTCCTTATAAAACCTCTTCAAAAAATCTTTTAAGCCCTCTGTTTCACCTTGCTTAATCTGAGCCAAGGTATGAGACGTCTTGGGTACGTCTCTGGAGATGACAAAGTGGGTTTCAAAGGCAGCTGCCATTTCCGTCCAAGAATCTATGGATCCAGAAGGCAGGCTTTTAAACCACCCGAGGGCCTCCTCAGACAATGTTCGAGGGAACATTCGGCACATCACGTCTTCATCAGCCCCCAAGTACATGGCTTTAAACACATAAGCATCAAGGTGCTTAGTTGGATCAGTTTCACCATTATACTTTCCGATGGAAAGTGGTTGAGTAGTTTGAAGGTGCTTGGGGATGCTGATGCCCATAAGTCTCCTTGAAAAAGGAACCTTCAGATTGTAAGACAATGGGGGTGCTGTTGTTGAATCTCTCTTCCTTTGGGAAGCTGCATCCTCAGAATCGCAAGTCTGTTCTCCCCCCTCAAATGTAGGGATATTTGAGTACTGAAGAGTGGTGGACTTTTCACCATCAGTTGCGTGGGGAGTGTTTCTCGTGCGAGATGATTCTTTATCCTCACTTTGCCTTTTTTCTCTTCGCAATTCAGCGAGTTCCCTCTGAAGTTGTTTGATTAACTCATCGTGAGGATCAGGATCAGACACAGTTACTATCTTCTTTGAGCTGCCCCCATGAGAATCAAAGTTGAGTTTTCTGAAGGCGTTAGGATTGGTTCTGCCCTCAGCTTGATTCTCCATGAAGTCTTGTGCTTCGCCTTCCATTGTGGATTACCTGCTCTGTCAAAGGATATGGGAATAACTTTATCGGGTCCCACTGGGCGTGCCAATGATCTGTCCTGAACCGGGGTCTAGAGATCCGGACTCAGATCAGTCACAAATAGTATGTAAATACTGTATAGAAGACCAGATGTATGTGTATCCGGTGTAGGTATCTGTTGTCCTTGAGTGAGGAGAGCGGATTGGGCGTTCTGGAGATCCTTCACACCGACCTAACGCGTTGAAGTGGGCGAATGGTGGTGTCACCTGCAAAGATTCTCCGACGCTCAAGTCAGTAAAATTCCAAGTAAGGAATGTATTCAGAGAGGAATCAGTCGTAAAAGAGCTGAAGATCAAGATCCCCCGCTTCAATCATGAAGTGAGTTCATATACCTGATTGGCTCGACTAACGAGGATTCGTTGGTGGGGAACCACCAACTCCCATTAGCATTATTATATTGTGCACTTACCTGCATGATTGGGTCAAGTGGCTATTTTATATTGAGCATAGAGAATGTAGACTAGGATTAGGGAACAAGTTGACCATCCCCGTGAGCAGAATTTGGCTCGTAGTGCAGGGAATTATTGATCGATCCCTGTAGCAACAATCCTTGTCTTTTGCATAGTGACGTGTGTATTATCCGATGTCATGGTGTTATCCTGAACAACCGGTATAGGGAGAACGCCTGATACGGAATTACAGTCCGAATGTATACCGATGACACCGGTTACACGTAGATGTCTCATCAAAGACGTTGAAATATGTATAGCAGATCGGATACCGGTATTGAGACTGGATCACCGTATATTGCCAGATGATTGAAAAGGAGTCAGATGGGAAGCCTTGGTACCACGATATCAAGAGGTATGTCCGAAATCAAGAATATCCCGAAGGTGCTACAGAGAATGATAAGAGAACCCTGCGACGGCTCGCCATGGGTTTCTTTTTAAACGGAGATGTGCTTTATAAGAGAAATTACGACTCTGTCCTTCTTCGTTGCATCGACACCGACGAAGCAAGTAAAGTCATGAGGGATATCCACGAGGGATGTTTTGGAACTCACACTAACAGACACGCCATGTCAAGAAAGATTTTGAGGGCTGGTTACTACTGGATGACCATGGAGTCAAACTGTTTTGCCTATGTTCGTAAGTGTCACAAATGTCAGATATACGCAGACCATATTCATGCTTCCCCGTCTTCTCTGAATGTCTTGTCAGCACCATGGCCCTTTTCAATGTGGGGTATGGACGTCATTGGACCCATCGAGCCAAAAGCCTCTAACGGTCATCGTTTCATTTTAGTCGCTATCGACTATTTCACAAAATGGGTAGAAGCTGCTTCGTACGCCAATGTGACAAGGAGTGTTGTGGTTAAATTTGTCAAGCGTGAACTGATATGCCGGTACGGTCTGCCGAGTCAGATCATCACTGATAATGGCATGAATTTGAATAACAAAATGATGAAGGAACTTTGTGAAGACTTCAAAATCCACCATCATAATTCCTCCCCGTATCGCCCTAAAATGAATGGGGCTGTCGAGGCAGCCAATAAAAACATCAAGAAGATTGTACAGAAAATGGTTGTGACCTACAGAGATTGGAGCGAAATGCTCCCCTTTGCTTTACATGGGTATCGTACCTCGGTCCGAACCTCAACTGGGGCAACTCCATTCTCCCTGGTTTATGGTATGGAGGCGGTCCTGCCTTTCAAAGTAGAGATCCCTTCTCTTCGAGTGATAATGGAGGCGGAATTAAAGGAAGCTGAATGGACCCAAACTCGACATGACCAGTTAAATCTGATTGATGGGAAGAGATTAGCGGCCCTTTGTCATGGTCAGCTGTATCAAAAGCGTATGAAACGAGCGTTTGAAAAGAAGGTACGACCTCGACAATTCCAAGAAGGAGACCTAGTCCTCAAGAAAATCTTGCCAATCCAAAAGGACATCCGAGGGAAATGGACACCTAATTACGAAGGACCATACGTCGTGAAGAAGGCTTTCTCTGGAGGAGCTCTAATCCTCACCAACATGGATGGAGAGGATCTACCAATGCCTGTGAACGCCGACGCGGTGAAGAAATATTTTGCCTAAAAAAAAAAAAAAAGGGTGCTCGCTAGGCTGAAAACCCATGGGGCAGCCTAGGCAAAAATTAGAGTTGCTTGATGAGTTGAAAACCCGGAAGGGCGGCTCAGGTAGAATAAAAGCCACAAGTTCAGGCGTAAGGACGTGAACTCTTCAGAGAAGGAAAACTGGTCACGCACGCGCATCTTTGTCAAAATTATTTCCCAGAAGTAAAATCAGAGGATGGTCTCGAAGTCGTGAGGAAAGATCCGGATTCTTATCACTCGCGGGGAGTCGCTGGAGGGTTCAAAAGGCCTTCTTTCTCTCCCACCTTTTAATTGTTTATACATATGTTTTTGTTACCTTTACCTTCATTACCAATGTACATACTTACATTCAATAATAAAATAAGCTTTCCCTTTCCTTCCCCTGAGTCTACGGCTGAATCTTATAAACGAACAAGTTTTTCTTAAGAGGAAATTTTTGAAATGAAAAGTGATGAAATGAAAAGTCGTGGTGAAACGAAATGTATCCTTGCGTCAGACCCGGCCCGTGAGAAAGCATAACCAATTCTGTTAATTATGTTCCTGGAAGACAGAATTTGTCTCTATCTCATCCATGAGTTATCTTGAAAGCCTATCTCTTAGGAAAGGTCGCTCGAAATGTCAATTCTTTTGATTACTCGTGCTTCTAACCATCTGTTTTGAAGGGTGATGGAACTACGTCACACAGAAATGAAGAACCTGACACCAAAGATTCGGACCAGAAGTTTTCCCCAAGAGAAATCAGTAGATTGGCATCCCCAGTGGAGTCGCCATCTGTCGCAACCTGGATCGCGACGGCGCGGCGAGAAAGAGAGAAATGGTGGAATGAAACAGGGAGTCGCCACCAACGTTTTTATTCATAGGAAAAAACATTGGGAAAAAACTGAATTCAGTAAAGCACTGGTTAAAAATTGAGATTCAAGTTCGGGAGTCGATTACGAGTAGGGAAGGTATTAGCACCCTACATCGCCTGTCAAAGACAGTACCAAGATTGAAAGCACAATATAAATAGCCTTAAATAAAACATGGTTTCTTCCCTTTTATTTTTATTTTGAAAATCATAGAATGGAGTGGGAGAACTGTACAAACATAGAATGTCGAAGCGAGGTCAATGGAACGTTTCATCCGAATTAAACTCGACTTCGATATGAGACAGAGAGGGGAAGAGAATGCTAATAAGGCGTCACGCCTAAATTAGACATTCTCGGATAAAAAAAAGGGATAGGAAAGAGATAAGCGGGACGTCTCGTCCTAAGTATCCCTTCCTTATGAATTATGGCGAGGCTTGAGCAAAAACTAGGGGGAAATCAACAAGACGTCACGTCTAAATTGATTTTCACGGAAGCGACCAAAAAGAAGAACATTTATGAAATAAACATGAAAGTGAGGAAATAAATCAAAAAAAAAGAAATAAGAAAGATGGGCCCGACAGGAGTTTAAGTCCTGCTCCTACGTATTCTTGAATTATCAAGAAATCAGGGTTACGTAGTTCTAAGGAAAAATTTTGACTCGGAACATGATGATGGAAGTCATTGAGATGGGGAACTCATACAAGACGAAGTTCTTCGCACGTGTACGGATCCTAAGGAGATTGTGTAGACGGAAGTGTTCCCGTACGACACGGTTAAAAAATGGAAATTTTTAGGCTAGAAAATAAAACATATGCAAAACTTATTACTTATTATTTTTTTATTATTATTTTTAGTTTTTTATTATTTTATTAATAATAGCATACTTTATTAAAAATAACCTGGAAATAAAAAAACTTGGGAATGAAAAGAAACTTGCTGGAAGAAGAAATGAAACTACATAATAACAACTACAAAGAAAAGTAAAGAAAAGAAAAGAACATAATAATCTGGAAAAGAAACTAACCCGGAATGGAAAAACTTGGAAATGAAAAGAAACTTGTCGGAAATGAAAAAAAACTTGCTGGAAGAAGAAATGCAACAGAGAAGAAGAAGAGGAGAAACGAATGGCTTCCCAAGACTTGATTGCCTTCAATGAAGAATCCCCCTTGAATGAATGCTCATGGTGCCTATTTATAGGAATGCAAAGGCAGCCATTGCCATAAAAAATTTGTAATGGAAGGTGCACTCTCCAATTAACAAGTCCATGGTGCTCCATTATCAACTTAAGTGCTCCATTATGATCTTTAGTGCCCCATTATGATGCTTTAGTGCTCCATTATGATCCTTAGTGCTCCATTATGATCTTTAGTGCCTTGCCCACCATCACAAACTTGCTCGTGCATTTGAGGGCTGATGCGTGCCAAATTTGAAAAAGAGTCCAACATGAAAGTTGTAGATCTTTCTCTTAGCTTTAATTTGATATATGGCACAAAAATTTTCATCAAGAAATGAGGGAGATATGACTCATCTACGAAAACTGCTCCAGACTCTAACGAAAATACCTTTGCATGTAAAATAAATTCACTGGGCAAAATGGGTAGAGAATTATCTTTTGTTCCCTTCATGACGTTTGTAGATCTTTCTCTTAGCTTTAATTTGATATATGGCACAAAAATTTTCATCAAGAAACGAGGGAGATATGGCCCATCTATGAAAACTGCTCCAGAGTGTGACGGAAATACATTTGTAAGCAAAATAAATTCCCTGGGCAAAATGGGTGGAGAATTAGCTTTTGTGGCCTTCATGAAGTTTGTAGATCTCTTTGATATGGAGCCATAGAAAAAAGAATGGGGTCATTTCAGTATCATATGAGGGAGATATGAATTTTTTCTTAAAGATGTGCAGAGCAGTCATGAAACTGGAGCAAGTCCAGGAAGATTATTAAAACTGTACCAATTGGTAAGGATTCAGCCTTCAAGGTCTTCACAAAAGTCGTAGACAATTTTGTTAGGAAAATTTAGAGACTGGGTTTGCGCAAATCAAAGATCGTATGAAGGAGTTATGAATTTTCAAATGAACCATGCGCATAAAAGAGTGCTCAAAGGATGGAACTGTACCAATTGGCCGGACAAAAAGAGGTGTTCACAGATGAAGGCCGAATGGACCTGTTGAAAGCGCATGTTCTTTTATATAAAGTAGTCAGCCAGTTTTTTCCTAAGGTCCACTCGCACACTCATATGTAGTCAGCCAAGCCACTTATTATCTAAGCAAGAAGTTCACTGACTGTGAGATGAGGTATTCTGCTCTGGAAAGGACCTGTTGTGCGTTAGCATGGGCAGCCCGACGTTTGAGACAATACATGATAAGCCACACTACTTGGCTAGTTTCCAAAATGGACCCTGTCAAATATATCTTTGAAAAACCTGCCTTGACCGGAAGGATTGCTCGATGGCAGGTCCTGCTAACTGAGTACGATATAGTCTATGTCACTCAGAAGGCTATAAAAGGAAGTGTTCTGGCTGACTACCTAGCTCATCAACCCATAAGAGATTATCAGCCCATGCAGTTTGACTTCCCGAACGAAGATATCATGGCCCTGATTGATGAAGAAGGAGCCCAAAAGGATAAATGGACCCTAAGGTTTGATGGTGCTTCTAACGCATTAGGACACGGAATCGGAGCAATCCTCATTTCACCTGACAGAGAACTTATCCCCGTTTGTGCTCGATTATGTTTTGATTGTACCAATAACATCGCTGAGTATGAGGCGTGTTCTCTGGGAATCCAAGCAGCATTGGATGCCAAAGTGAAGAAATTGGAAGTATACGGGGATTCTGCCCTGGTCATTCACCAACTAAAAGGAGAGTGGGAGACTAGAGACAGCAAATTAATTCCCTATCAAACTCGCATCAAAGAGTTGATTAAGGAATTTGATGATGTTTCTTTTCACCATGTTCCCCGGGAGGACAACCAAATGGCTGATGCTTTGGCTACCCTAGCATCAATGTTCAAGGTGAGCAATGATTACGACATGCCTCTCATTGAAATAGTGCGGCACCACGAACCCGCATATTGCCAGATGATTGAAAAGGAGTCAGATGGGAAGCCTTGGTACCACGATATCAAGAGGTATGTCTGAAATCAAGAATATCCCGAAGGCGCTACAGAGAATGATAAGAGAACCCTGCGACGGCTCGCCATGGGTTTCTTTTTAAACGGAGATGTGCTTTATAAGAGAAATTACGACTCTGTCCTTCTTCGTTGCATCGACACCGACGAAGCAAGTAAAGTCATGAGGGATGTCCACGAGGGATGTTTTGGAACTCACACTAACGGACACGCCATGTCAAGAAAGATTTTGAGGGCTGGTTACTACTGGATGACCATGGAGTCAGACTGTTTTGCCTATGTTCGTAAGTGTCACAAATGTCAGATATACGCAGACCATATTCATGCTTCCCCGTCTTCTCTGAATGTCTTGTCAGCACCATGGCCCTTTTCAATGTGGGGTATGGACGTCATTGGACCCATCGAGCCAAAAGCCTCTAACGGTCATCGTTTCATTTTAGTCGCTATCGACTATTTCATAAAATGGGTAGAAGCTGCTTCGTACGCCAATGTGATAAGGAGTGTTGTGGTTAAATTTGTCAAGCGTGAACTGATATGCCGGTACGGTCTGCCGAGTCAGATCATCACTGATAATGGCATGAATTTGAATAACAAAATGATGAAGGAACTTTGTGAAGACTTCAAAATCCACCATCATAATTCCTCCCCGTATCGCCCTAAAATGAATGGGGCAGTCGAGGCAGCCAATAAAAACATCAAGAAGATTGTACAGAAAATGGTTGTGACCTACAGAGATTGGAGCGAAATGCTCCCCTTTGCTTTACATGGGTATCGTACCTCGGTCCGAACCTCAACTGGGGCAACTCCATTCTCCCTGGTTTATGGTATGGAGGCGGTCCTGCCTTTCGAAGTAGAGATCCCTTCTCTTTGAGTGATAATGGAGGCGGAATTAAAGGAAGCTGAATGGACCCAAACTCGACATGACCAGTTAAATCTGATTGATGGGAAGAGATTAGCGGCCCTTTGTCATGGTCAGCTGTATCAAAAGCGTATGAAACGAGCGTTTGAAAAGAAGGTACGACCTCGACAATTCCAAGAAGGAGACCTAGTCCTCAAGAAAATCTTGCCAATCCAAAAGGACATCCGAGGGAAATGGACACCTAATTACGAAGGACCATACGTCGTGAAGAAGGCTTTCTCTGGAGGAGCTCTAATCCTCACCAACATGGATGGAGAGGATCTACCAATGCCTGTGAACGCCGACGCGGTGAAGAAATATTTTGCCTAAAAAAAAAAAA
This sequence comes from Clitoria ternatea, assembly GCA_037962975.1. Classification (NCBI taxonomy): domain Eukaryota; kingdom Viridiplantae; phylum Streptophyta; class Magnoliopsida; order Fabales; family Fabaceae; genus Clitoria; species Clitoria ternatea. The sequence goes on along the minus strand of CM075672.1, from coordinate 247,058,211 downwards.
AAAAGGGTGCTCGCTAGGCTGAAAACCCATGGGGCAGCCTAGGCAAAAATTAGAGCTGCTTGATGAGTTGAAAACCCGGAAGGGCGGCTCAGGTAGAATAAAAGCCACAAGTTCAGGCGTAAGGATGTGAACTCTTCAGAGAAGGAAAACTGGTCAGGCACGCGCATCTTTGTCAAAATCATTTCCCAGAAGTAAAATCAGAGGATGGTCTCGAAGTCGTGAGGAAAGATCCAGATTCTTATCACTCGCGGGGAGTCGCTGGAGGGTTCAAAAGGCCTTCTTTCTCTCCCACCTTTTAATTGTTTATACATATGTTTTTGTTACCTTTACCTTCATTACCAATGTACATACTTACATTCAATAATAAAATAAGCTTTCCCTTTCCTTCCCCTGAGTCTACGGCTAAATCTTATAAACGAACAAGTTTTTCTTAAGAGGAAATTTTTGAAATGAAAAGTGATGAAATGAAAAGTCGTGGTGAAACGAAATGTATCCTTGCGTCAGACCCGGCCCGTGAGAAAGCATAACCAATTCTGTTAATTATGTTCCTGGAAGACAGAATTTGTCTCTATCTCATCCATGAGTTATCTTGAAAGCCTATCTCTTAGGAAAGGTCGCTCGAAATGTCAATTCTTTTGATTACTCGTGCTTCTAACCATCTGTTTTGAAGGGTGATGGAACTACGTCACACAGAAATGAAGAACCTGACACCAAAGATCCGGACCAGAAGTTTTCCCCAAGAGAAATCAGTAGATTGGCATCCCCAGTGAAATCACAATCGCCAAAGCTGGCACTTCCCAAGTTCTCATCCCCCAGCGGAACCATAATCACCAAAAACTACACTTCCCAAATCCTTCCCCAGTGGGACTGCACTTCCCGGTCAACCCAAACTGGGGCATCTCCCTGGGTTTGTTCTTTCATTCAAGGGGCAGTTCCCCAAGATTTCATCCAATCATGTCAAACTGGGGCATCCCCCCGGGTTTTTCTTATCAGTCAAGGGGCAATTCCCCACCTTTACCTTTCCGAAAACCAAGGGCCACACCCCACATTTATTTTCCTGTCAGTCAAGGGGCAATTCCCCACCTTTACCTTTTCGAAAACCAAGGGCCACACCCCACATTTATTTTCCTGTCAGTCAAGGGGCAATCCTTACCTTTACTTTTCTACAAACCAAGGGCCACACCCCACAGTCATTGTTCCTGTCAGCCAAGGGGCATCTCCCCCAGGATGTTATTTTTTGTCAACCCAAGAGCAATACCCCACGCTCCCGGGAAGTTTAAGCCGGGACATCACTCGGGTCTCTCTCTGTCAAAAGGGAACGTACCCCAAGCTTCTTCAACCGCCCTAACTGGGGCATCACCCCATATCCTTCTCCCAGCCTTGAGGTGGTGCCCCTAAATCTTCTAATCTTTCCAAAATTGAGGTATCACCCCAAATCTTTCCTCCGTTCGAGGGGCAGTATCCCTAGCTCTTTCAGCTAGATTTTCCCCCATTTCTCTTCCTACCAATCAAGGAGCAGTTCCCTGAATCATCCAAGACAGCTTGAACTAGATCATCCCCAGATTTCTTTCCTTTAGTAAGCCCACCATACATCCCCAGTGGAGTCGCCATCTGTCGCAACCTGGATCGCGACGGCGCGGCGAACAAGAGAGAAAAGGGGTGGTACAGGGAGTCGCCACCAACGTTTTTATCCATAGGAAAAACATTGGAAAAAACTAGGTTCAGTAAAGCACTGGTTAAAAATTGAAATCCAAGTTCGGGAGTCGGTTACGAGTAGGGAAGGTATTAGCACCCTACATCGCCTGTCAAAAACAGTACCAAGATTAAAAATGCACAACACAAATAGCCTTACAGAAGGTGGTTTATTTCTTCCCTTTATTGTTGTATCCTTTTATTTAAAAATGATGGAATGGAGTGAGAGAATTTGTACAAACATAGAATGTCGAAGCGAGGTTAACGGGACGTTTCATCCGAATTAAACTCGATTTCGACGTGAGACAGAGAGGGGAAAAGAATGCTAATAAGGCGTCACGCCTAAATTATACATCCTCGAGTAAAAGGAATAGGAAAGAGATAAATGGGACATCTTGTCCTAAGTATCTCTTCCCTATGAATCGTGGCGAGGCTTAAGCAAAAACTAGGGGGAAATCAACAAGACGTCACGTCTAAATTGATTTTCACGGAAGTGACCAAAAAAGAACATTTATGAAAGAAACATAAAAGTAAGGAAATAAATCAGCAAAAAAAAAAAGGAAATAAGAAAGATGGGCCCGACAGGAGTTAAAGTCCTGCTCCTACGTATTCTTGAATTATCAAGAAATCAGGGTTACGTAGTTCTGAGGAAAAATTTTGACTCGGAACATGATGATGGAAGTCATTGAGATGGGGAACTCATACAAGACGAAGTTCTTCGCACGTGTACGGATCCTAAGGAGATTGTGTAGACAGAAGTGTTCCCGTACGACACGGTTAAAAAATGGAAATTTTTAGGCTAGAAAATAAAACATATGCAAAACTTATTACTTATTATTTTTTTATTATTATTTTATTTTTTTATTTTTTTTATTATTTTATTAATAATAGCATACTTTATTAAAAATAACCTGGAAATAAAAAAACTTGGGAATGAAAAGAAACTTGCTGGAAGAAGAAATGAAACTACATAATAACAACTACAAAGAAAAGTAAAGAAAAGAAAAGAACATAATAATCTGGAAAAGAAACTAACCCGGAAATGGAAAAACTTGGAAATGAAAAGAAACTTGCCGGAAATGAAAAAAAACTTGCTGGAAGAAGAAATGCAACAGAGAAGAAGAAGAGGAGAAACGAATGGCTTCCCAAGACTTGATTGCCTTCAATGAAGAATCCCCCTTGAATGAATGCTCATGGTGCCTATTTATAGGAATGCAAAAGCAGCCATTGCCATAAAAAATTTGTAATGGAAGGTGCACTCTCCAATTAACAAGTCCATGGTGCTCCATTATCAACTTAAGTGCTCCATTATGATCTTTAGTGCCCCATTATGATGCTTTAGTGCTCCATTATGATCCTTAGTGCTCCATTATGATCTTTAGTGCCTTGCCCACCATCACAAACTTGCTCGTGCATTTGAGGGCTGATGCGTGCCAAATTTGAAAAAGAGTCCAACATGAAAGTTGTAGATCTTTCTCTTAGATTTAATTTGATATATGGCATAAAAATTTTTATCAAGAAATGAGGGAGATATGACTCATCTACGAAAACTGCTCCAGACTCTGACGAAAATACCTTTGCATGTAAAATAAATTCACTGGGCAAAATGGGTAGAGAATTAGCTTTTGTTCCCTTCATGAAGTTTGTAGATCTTTCTCTTAGCTTTAATTTGATATATGGCACAAAAATTTTCATCAAGAAACGAGGGAGATATGGCCCATCTATGAAAACTGCTCCAGAGTGTGACGGAAATACATTTGCAAGCAAAATAAATTCACTGGGCAAAATGGGTGGAGAATTAGCTTTTGTGGCCTTCATGAAGTTTGTAGATCTCTTTGATATGGAGCCATAGAAAAAAGAATGGGGTCATTTCAGTATCATATGAGGGAGATATGAATTTTTTCTTAAAGATGTGCAGAGCAGTCATGAAACTGGAGCAAGTCCAGGAAGATTATTAAAACTGTACCAATTGGTAAGGATTCAGCCTTCAAGGTCTTCACAAAAGTCGTAGACAATTTTGTTACGAAAATTTAGAGACTGGGTTTGCGCAAATCAAAGATCGTATGAAGGAGTTATGAATTTTCAAATGAACCATGCGCATAAAAGAGTGCTCAAAGGATGGAACTGTACCAATTGGCCGGACAAAAAGAGGTGTTCACAGATGCCCCTCTTTACTTCTTTTTCACAAAAGAGACACGAAGCTTCTGTGTTTTTGAAGTGAAAAGGAAGTAAAGATATGAACACCGATGTAGGGGGCCAAGTGCGACCTCTTGATCGGTATGGCAACTGATCGCGAGTTAGTGTGACCTTTTTCTTAAGAAAAACGAGCATTCTCTACTTCTGTTTCTCTTCTTTTCTCCTCTCTTTTTTCTTTGTTTTTTTTTGTTTTTTTTTTTGAACTCTGGATTGACCGGGAAAAATTCTTTCAGTGGGAAGATCGGGATTGACCCCTGGTAGACTAGAAGGTAAAGGGTGCCTGCATAGGTGAACGAAAAGTAAAGGATGCCTTGATAGGTGACTGGAAAATAAAGGATGCCTTGATAGGCGGCTGGAAAGTAAAGGATGCCTTGATAGGCAGCTGGAAAGTAAAGGATGCCTTGATAGGCGGCTGGAAAAGGACGCCTTGATAGGCGGCTGGAAAATAAAGGATGCCTTGATAGGCGGCTGGAAAATAAAGGATGCCTTGATAGGCGGCTGGAAAATAAAGGATGCCTTGATAGGCGGCTGGAAAATAAAGGATGCCTTGATAGGCGGCTGGAAAATAAAGGATGCCTTGATAGGCGGCTGGAAAGTAAAGGATGCCTTGATAGGCGGCTGGAAAAGGACGCCTTGATAGGCGGCTGGAAAATAAAGGATGCCTTGATAGGCGGCTGGAAAATAAAGGATGCCTTGATAGGCGGCTGGAAAATAAAGGATGCCTTGATAGGCGGCTGGAAAATAAAGGATGCCTTGATAGGCGGCTAGAAAATAAAGGATGCCTTGATAGGCGGCTGGAAAGTAAAGGATGCCTTGATAGGCGGCTGGAAAATAAAGGATGCCTTGATAGGCGGTTGGAAAATAAAGGATGCCTTGATAGGCGGCTGGAAAGTAAAGGATGCCTTGATAGGCGGCTGGAAAGTAAAGGATGCCTTGATAGGCGGCTGGAAAATAAAGGATGCCTTGATAGGCGGCTGGAAAGGAAAGGATGCATGAATAGGCGACTGGAAAGTAACTGGTGCCTGAATAGACAAATGAAAAGGAAAGGATGCCTGAATAGGCGGACTGAGAGTAAAAGATGCCTGAATAGGCGACTGGAAAGTAACTGGTGCCTGAATAGGCGAACTAGAAAGGTAAAGGATGCCTGAATAGGCGAATGGAAAGGAAAGGATGCCTGAATAGGCGACTGGAAAGTAACTGGTGTCTGAATAGACAAATGAAAAGGAAAGGATGCCTGAATAGGAGACTGGAAAGTAACTTGTGGGGTTGACCCTCAGTTGACAGGAAATGCAGAGATTGGGAGAGCTAACAGGACGTCTCGTCCGAATTAACTCACTGGACCTAAAGGCTTAGGGTGATGCCCCAGTTTGACATGACTGAAAGAATTGCTCTTTGACTGAAAGAGCGTGATCCTGGGGTGATGCCCCCCCGGTTTGAGATGGTTTGAAGGAATCTTGGGGAAAGGCTAGAATAAAAGAAATCTGGGGAGATGCCCCAGTTTGAAGGTTATTTGAAGGTTGTTGGGGAACTACCCCTTGAATGAACAAAAGGAATCTGGGGAGATGCCCCAGTTTAAGTTGTTTAAGAAATATATTTCTACTAGAGGAGGATTGATGGTTCAGGGTACTGCCTCTTTAGGCGTAAGAGAATGATCCTGGGGTGATGCCCCAGTTTGAACTATTTGCTTTGAAACCTCAGGGAGCTGCCCCTTGAGCGAGAAGGAAATGATTCTGGGGTGATGTCCCAGTTTGATTTGTCTGGGAAGTGTAATTCCACAGGAGAAGGATTGATGGCTCGAGCATCGCTCCTAGATTGGGAAGGTAAAATTTGGGGTCCGTCTAGTATATGTAGGTTTATCGAGAAGAACATGCTGGGGCTCTTTGGGGAGAGTTCTTCTTACTTGACTGCTGGAGTGTATCAAGTAGATTCCCCTGAAGCGAGTTTGAGAAGTGTCAGCTTTGGCAGTTGAGGAGAAGACTTCAAGAAGTGCCAACTTTGGTGTTTTGGGGAAGGGCTTTGAGGAGTGCCAACTTTGGCGATTAAGGAGGAGACTTTGAGAGGTGCCAGCTTTGGTGATTTGAGGAAGGAGTTTTGAGAAGTGCCAACTTTGGCGATCAAGGGGAAGACTTGAATGATTCTAGTTTTGGCAGCTGCGGTTCCGTCCGTTACAATAACCTGCAGAAAAAGGGTAAGTAGTGCAAAGATACATTCAAAAACTGGGTAGGTCCTGTGAAACCGCGGCCCTTAGGATAACTCATGGACAGAGGAGAATCAAAGAGGCGATCATAGCTTCGAAGCATGTGCCTGGCTGAGTCTTTGCGATGATTGTCTAAGACGAGGTCGAGTAGTGGGGGCGTCTTGTTCCTCACGACTTTAAACGTTCACCATTCTTTCATTTTATTTTTATAAAAACACAATGTTTTATCATATCAATGCAATTCATAACACGTATCGAAAAAGGGATAAATTTTATTCATGTAGGTCAAATAGAATACAGAGAATGGACAACAGGGAAAATACAGGGGATGAAGTGAAGCCTCGTAGGACAGGTCAAGGCCAAGGGAAATAGGAAAGGTTCAAAGATCCTCCAGTGAATTCCTGAGACTAGCGAGAATCTTAATCCCACGTCAAAACCTCAAGTACCTCGTTCAACTCTGCCTTTGAGAGGGTAGTTCGACCATGGTCCACATGCCCCCAGTTTACGCGTTTTGCATTGGAAATTTTACTTACTCTGCCAAAATCTTGACCCTAATTTTACCTGAGCCGCCTTTTCAGGTTTTTGACTCACTGGGTTGCTCTAACTTTTGCCTAGGCCGCCCTTTCAGGTTTTTAACCTAGCGAGCTTTTTTCTTGTGTTTTTCTCTTCTTTTTATTTTTGGCTGCATCCTTTACAGTAAAGGGTTGAAACTGATCACACTCCAGCTGAGTCTGCCTAACTTTTTCCAAATTTAGTTTGGATCCTTTGGGGAACTGATGTCATCTCAAATAGGAGACTCTACTCCTATGCCATGTACCCAAGGAAATATTGGTGAGTCTTTTGGCATCAATGAGAGAATTACTCTGAGTCATCATTTTGGCCCTTTTTTTTCTTTTTTTCTTTTCATTTTTTTTTTGATTTCATTTTTTTGGGTTTTTCATTTTTTTTTATTATTTTTTTTTGTTTGCCACCTTTTTGTTTTTTATGCCCTTGATGACGCAATAACTCAATCTGATAGACTATTTCCTTGGTTTCAATAGCATACCTTTTGAGGTGTTGATGATGATAAGAATACAAGTTCTTGGTCTAGTGACATTTATCCCCCCAATACAGAAAATGACAGCTTGCTTGATGATCTGGACGTAACCAGCTTTCCCTGCTTGGTAGGTGTATTGGACTTTGAGCTTGGCTCTATTTTTTTATTTTTTTCATTTTTTTTTTGTATTATTTGTTTTTTTTCTTTCTTTTTCTTTTTTTTTTTGGCAAAGTCTTCCTCAGTTGTGTCTATATTTATAGACATAAGCGATTTCCCTCTATTCAACCGTTGAGGTTTCCTTAAGTGACTGGCCTACCACTTGTCCAATTCGGGACTTGCCCATATTGTCATTTCATGCTTCCTGATAGGTTGCCCCCGTGATTCCTTCAATTGTTCTTGACTTAGGGGTATACCCATCTTGATCCTCTTGTTCTAACAATCTTGTAAACTTGGATAGTGGCTCGTAGGTTTCCCTACCTCATTCGTTGGCATAGTCGACTGAGTAATTGAAATCGTGAAGCGGGATTGTGATTTCTCTAGTCTCAAGATGATCATTTTTGGATCTGCAATTTAGTGTATTATGGCAAAATAAAGAAAATAAAGGAAAAGCAAGGCAAAGAGAATGAGTCAAAAGCAAGGATAAAGGGATGAGAATTTTTTGAACTTCGATACGTATTTATTGATTGACTGGTAAAACAATTTTTTTTCGCCCTTATTACAAGAAAAGTCCCAAAGCCTTAGGCATAGCAGAGGGACAAACAAGACACTAAGGCAATGATAAATTAATCTGGTGAACCATTTAAAATTGTGGGGAATTTGACAGCCTTTCAGTCACTGAGCTCTTGGCCCGACGGGCAAGCGATCACCAAATCAACATTGTTATCAAAACTATTTCCAACATCAACCACCACGGCATTAACTTCTGAGCCTCCATGATTAGGCAGGGGATTCTTGACCACGTTAGGGCTTCCTTCTTTAAAATCGATCCATTCGGCCTTGATCAAATCTCTCACTTTATATTTCAGAGCCATGCAATTTTCTGTGGAATGCCCCGGTGCCCCAGCGTGGTAATCACAATGAGCGTTTGGGTCATATCCCCTCGGATAAGGAGGTTGCAATGGCTTTATGGGGCATGAAACCAACAGACCTTCCTGAACAAGGATTGGAAAAAGTTCAGAATATGTCATGGGAATTGGATCGAACTGCACCAGGGTACGCTCATTGTTGGGATTCCTTGGGTTCTGATTATGGTTGGGTGGTCGAGCTACTTGGTATGGCATGGGTTGCGGTATTGGAGCTCTTACTATGGGTAGGCGGAAGTGAGGAGTATGAGCTGTCGGGCCATAAGTAGCTGCGGCCACGTAAGGATTGGGAGCTTGAATCATGGTAGGAGCGAATGGTCTCGGCGAAACCGTCTTTTGATTAGAAGAGATGGAATTAGTTTCTCCGTCCCTTCTCCCAGGTGCCGGCTTCCTCGTCATGTTTTCCCCAGATGAGCCCTGAGTGATCTTACCCGTTCGTATTCCACTTTCCACTCTTTCCCCAATAGTCACGATGTCAGAGAAATTGGCTGAAACACTACCAATCATCTTGCCGTAGAAAGGTGATGGGAGTGTGTCGATAAACATTGCGACTATTTCTTTTTCCAAAATGGGGGATCAACTTGCGCCGCTGTCTCTCTCCATCGTTGGGCATACTCCTTAAACGTTTCATTGTCCTTCTTCACCATATTTTGTAAATGAACCCTGTTGGGTGTCATATCCATGTTATACTTGTATTGTCTAAGGAAGGCATCTGCCAGGTCCTTCCAACAACGGATATGGTTCCGAACAAGGTGAGCATACCATGTAAGAGCAGCCCCTGCTAGACTATCTTGGAAGATCAACAGTTGATCGTTAGAAGAGTAAGATGCCATCTTTCGACAGTACATCGTGAGATGGTTTTTTGGACAAGTCATTCCCCGATACTTGTCAAAGTCTGGCATCTTGAATTTGGGTGGGAGAACAACATCTGTGACTAAACATAGCTCCGAAGCATCTATTAGTCCAAAACCTCCGGCGCCTTCCATCATTCTTAAACGCTCTTCTAAGATCTCTATTCTTTCCCTTCGAGGAGCCGTGACCGCGCGGGTTGTATCTTGGAGGTTGGTCCCATAAGGGGTTCCGTATCCATACGGATAGCCGAATGACTGGTTGTACGAAGGCAACACATGGGACTGGTTTACTAGGCCTGTATTTGGTGAGGGGCCTTGAGGATGGGCCACAGCATAAGTCGGCTGGGTTATCTGGGCTTGTGTATTTTGGGCTTGGGCATTGTAGGTTGGCTAGGCCATCGGGGCTTGTGTGTTTTGGATTTGGTGGGTTTGTGGGTCATGGACCTGTGTGTTTTGGGTTTGGTGAGCTTGTGGGTCATGGGTTTGCGTGTTTTGGGTTTGGTGGAGTGGTGGCATGTTTGGTTGTGTGGGGTATGAAGCATGAGGATTTACCGCCTGCTGGTTGTGGGCGTCTTGTTGGTTGGCGAGCGGGGGATAGTACCCCGGGGGTAGGCCATAAAGTGGAAAAGGTACTGGGTTGCCGTCTAGACCAACAAATGTATGCTGTGCGTAAGACTGGCCGTAAGGTGGCTGGGTCTCAATGACAGGGTTAGGTCTCCCGACATGAATGGTGAGAGGGGGTGTCATCGTGTTAGGGAGTTGGGTTCTTGTTGGGTCAGAACCAAGGGGAGGTGGCACAGTGGCAGGCTGCTGTTGGGCATCCTCAACACCTGCAGAGGAGCCTCCTTCGGTAAGTTTCTTTTCTAAGAGTTTAGTTAACTCCGCGACTCGCTCTTTCAGCTGATCGAACTCGGTTCTAAAGTTTCCTTCAACAGCTTCTGCCTCAGCCATGAGTTTCTTTTGGAGCCGGGTCTGGTAAGGATGCCTACCCGTGACGTTGGTGTCTTTTTTTTGTTTTTTTAAAAGAAGGAAGAAGAAGAAAAAAAATGTTAGGCGGAAATAGAAAGAAGGAAAATGTTGTAGGAAACAATCACAGACTTTGGTGAGTATCCTTTGACCATTCCTTAGAACTTATCATTCAAAAGTACTAGGTATGGTAATCATAGAAATTAATATGGGATAATTGTGAAGACAGAAGAAATCTTTCATCCTGAGGCGGGAGCCTTTAGCTCAGACATCTTCTTCGGGCAATTACAGCCCTTATTTCTTAAGTTTAATCCCATGTCAATTTCCATAGATACTCAAAGGGTACACAACCAAAAGAGGATTATCTATTCACCCGAAGAATACTGTGTGTTTCAAAACGAGTCATTATTTCAATAACTCAGTAAATCTGCGGGTGGTAGATAATTCATTTTCTTGGATAAAAGGGGAAAGCAAAAATGACGTAAGGTAAAGTAAAGTTTGCCCTTTTGTGGCCTAGGTCAGGTTTTGCTGAAAGTTTTCTCTAGGCCCTATGGTTTGTCTAAATGTGGCTCTTCACACCAGGTGGCTTATTCTAGACTTCTAGAAGGTCACCAGAGCCAAGATCCTACCCATGACAGGGACACAACAGTGGGGAACCACTAGGTGCGTATATCATGAGAGGTCGAACTCTGGTTGAGGTTCTCACGAACACCGGATAGGAAGTACATCCCATACGATTCCGTTACCAACCTCTCCTAACTTAAGCTTCATTTGGGGCCCGGGTATAGGGCGTTACTCATAAGTGTGTGCGAGTAATTTGTGAGTGTAGTGTGTGAAAGGGCATTCAATACTTTTTACCTTACCCCATCCTGCACAAGGAACAAACACAGAACAAATATACAAAGTTGTCTACCCTAGGGTTCAATGATTATAGAAAAGTAACATGGTCTCCTACCCTAGGGTTCAATAAACATGCAAAACATAGACAATGAAACAAATAACAAGATACGATTAAAACAAGAACAAACATTCACAACAATCGACAGAAAATAAGACAAGGGGAAGAAATCCGAGATAACAAAGGCTATATAAAAGGAACATGCGCTTTCAATCAAACTGGCCTGACCCTCTTAAGTGTCCCCAGTGGAGTCGCCATCTGTCGCAACCTGTACAGACATAGATTGAAAGCACAATATAAATAGCCTTAAATAAAACATGGTTTCTTCCCTTTTACTTTTATTTTGAAAATGATAGAATGGAGTAGAGAACTGTACAGACATAGAATGTTGAAGCGAGGTCAATGGGACATTTCGTCCGAATTAAGCTCGACTTCGATATGAGACAGAGAGGGTGAGAGAATGCCAATAAGACGTCACGTCTAAATTAAACATCCTTGGGTAAAAAGGATAGGGATAGGAAAGAGATAAGCGGGACGTCTTGTCCTAAGTATCCCTTCCCTATGAATTGTAGCAAGGTTTGAACAAAAACTAGGGGGAAATCAACAAGACGTCACGTCTAAATTGATTTTCACGGAAGCGACCAAAAAGAAGAACATTTATGAAAGAAACATGAAAGTGAGGAAATAAATCAAAAAAAAAATAAAATAAGAAAGATGGGCTCGACAGGAGTTAAAGTCCTGCTCCTACGTATTCTTGAATTATCAAGAAATCAGGGTTACGTAGTTCTAAGGAAAAATTTTGACTCGGAACATGATGATGGAAGTCATTGAGATGGGGAACTCATACAAGACGAAGTTCTTCGCACGTGTACGGATCCTAAGGAGATTGTGTAGACGGAAGTGTTCCCGTACGACACGGTTAAAAAATGAAAATTTTTAGGCTAGAAAATAAAACATATGCAAAACTTATTACTTATTATTTTTTTATTATTATTTTATTTTTTTTATTTTTTTTATTATTTTATTAATAATAGCATACTTTATTAAAAATAACCTGGAAATAAAAAAACTTGGGAATGAAAAGAAACTTGCTGGAAGAAGAAATGAAACTACATAATAACAACTACAAAGAAAAGTAAAGAAAAGAAAAGAACATAATAATCTGGAAAAGAAACTAACCCGGAAATGGAAAAACTTGGAAATAAAAAGAAACTCGCCGGAAATGAAAAAAAACTTGCTGGAAGAAGAAATGCAACAGAGAAGAAGAAGAGGAGAAACGAATGGCTTCCCAAGACTTGATTGCCTTCAATGAAGAATCCCCCCTTGAATGAATGCTCATGGTGCCTATTTATAGGAATGCAAAAGCAGCCATTGCCATAAAAAATTTGTAATGGAAGGTGCACTCTCCAATTAACAAGTCCATGGTGCTCCATTATCAACTTAAGTGCTCCATTATGATCTTTAGTGCCCCATTATGATGCTTTAGTGCTCCATTATGATCCTTAGTGCTCCATTATGATCTTTAGTGCCTTGCCCACCATCACAAACTTGCTCGTGCATTTGAGGGCTGATGCGTGCCAAATTTGAAAAAGAGTCCAACATGAAAGTTGTAGATCTTTCTCTTAGCTTTAATTTGATATATGGCACAAAAATTTTCATCAAGAAATGAGGGAGATATGACTCATCTATGAAAACTGCTCCAGACTCTGACGAAAATACCTTTGCATGTAAAATAAATTCACTGGGCAAAATGGGTAGAGAATTAGCTTTTGTACCCTTCATGAAGTTTGTAGATCTTTCTCTTAGCTTTAATTTGATATATGGCACAAAAATTGTCATCAAGAAACGAGGGAGATACGGCCCATCTATCAAAACTGCTCCAGAGTGTGACGGAAATACATTTGCAAGCAAAATAAATTCACTGGGCAAAATGGGTGGAGAATTAGCTTTTGTGGCCTTCATGAAGTTTGTAGATCTCTTTGATATGGAGCCATAGAAAAAAGAATGGGGTCATTTCAATATCATATGAGGGAGATATGAATTTTTTCTTAAAGATGTGCAGAGCAGTCATGAAACTGGAGCAAGTCCAGGAAGATTATTAAAACTGTACCAATTGGTAAGGATTCAGCCTTCAAGGTCTTCACAAAAGTCGTAGACAATTTTGTTACAAAAATTTAGAGACCGGGTTTGCGCAAATCAAAGATCGTATGAAGGAGTTATGAATTTTCAAATGAACCATGCGCATAAAAGAGTGCTCAAAGGATGGAACTGTACCAATTGGCCGGACAAAAAGAGGTGTTCACAGATGCCCCTCTTTACTTCTTTTTCACAAAAGAGACACGAAGCTTCTGTGTTTTTGAAGTGAAAAGGAAGTAAAGATATGAACACCGATGTAGGGGGCCAAGTGGGACCTCTTGATCGGTATGGCAACTGATCGCGAGTTAGTGTGACCTTTTTCTTAAAAAAAACGAGCATTCTCTACTTCTGTTTCTCTTTTTTTCTCCTCTCTTTTTTCTTTGTTTTTTTTTTGTTTTTTTTTTTGAACTCTGGATTGACCGGGAAAAATTCTTTCAGTGGGAAGATCGGGATTGACCCCTGGTAGACTAGAAGGTAAAGGGTGCCTGCATAGGTGAACGAAAAGTAAAGGATGCCTTGATAGGCGACTGGAAAATAAAGGATGCCTTGATAGGCGGCTGGAAAGTAAAGGATGCCTTGATAGGCGGCTGGAAAGTAAAGGATGCCTTGATAGGCGGCTGGAAAAGGACGCCTTGATAGGCGGCTGGAAAATAAAGGATGCCTTGATAGGCGGCTGGAAAATAAAGGATGCCTTGATAGGCGGCTGGAAAAGGATGCCTTGATAGGCGGCTGGAAAATAAAGGATGCCTTGATAGGCGGCTGGAAAATAAAGGATGCCTTGATAGGCGGCTGGAAAATAAAGGATGCCTTGATAGGCGGCTGGAAAGTAAAGGATGCCTTGATAGGCGGCTGGAAAAGGACGCCTTGATAGGCGGCTGGAAAATAAAGGATGCCTTGATAGGCGGCTGGAAAATAAAGGATGCCTTGATAGGCGGCTGGAAAGTAAAGGATGCCTTGATAGGCGGCTGGAAAGTAAAGGATGCCTTGATAGGCGGCTGGAAAATAAAGGATGCCTTGATAGACGGCTGGAAAGTAAAGGATGCCTTGATAGGCGGCTGGAAAGTAAAGGATGCCTTGATAGGCGGCTGGAAAATAAAGGATGCCATGATAGGCGGCTGGAAAGTAAAGGATGCCTTGATAGGCGGCTGGAAAATAAAGGATGCCTTGATAGGCGGCTGAAAAGTAAAGGATGCCTTGATAGGCAGCTGGAAAATAAAGGATGCCTTGATAGGCGGATGGAAAGTAAAGGATGCCTTGATAGGCAGCTGGAAAGGTAAAAGGTGCCATTTGATCGGCGGCTGGAAAGTAAAGGATGCCTTGATAGGCGGCTGGAAAATAAAGGATGCCTTGATAGGCGGCTGGAAAGTAAAGGATGCCTTGATAGGCGGCCGGAAAATAAAGGATGCCTTGATAGGCGGCTGGAAAATAAAGGATGCCTTGATAGGCGGCTGGAAAGTAAAGGATGCCTTGATAGGCGGCTAGAAAGTAAAGGATGCCTTGATAGGCGGCTGGAAAATAAAGGATGCCTTGATAGGCGGCTAGAAAATAAAGGATGCCTTGATAGGCGGCTGGAAAGTAAAGGATGCCTTGATAGGCGGCTGGAAAAGGACGCCTTGATAGGCGGCTGGAAAATAAAGGATGCCTTGATAGGCGGCTGGAAAGTAAAGGATGCCTTGATAGGTAGCTGGAAAGTAAAGGATGCCTTGATAGGCGGCTGGAAAGTAAAGGATGCCTCGATAGGCGGCTGGAAAATAAAGGATGCCTTGATAGGCGGCTGGAAAGTAAAGGATGCCTTGATAGGCGGCTGGAAAGTAAAGGATGCCTTGATAGGCGGCTGGAAAATAAAGGATGCCTTGATAGGCGGCTGGAAAGTAAAGGATGCCTTGATAGGCGGCTGGAAAATAAAGGATGCCTTGATAGGCGGCTGGAAAGTAAAGGATGCCTTGATAGGCAGCTGGAAAGTAAAGGATGCCTTGATAGGCGGCTGGAAAGTAAAGGATGCCTTGATAGGCGGCTGGAAAATAAAGATGCCTTGATAGGCGGCTGGAAAGTAAAGGATGCCTTGATAGGCGGCTGGAAAATAAAGGATGCCTTGATAGGCGGCTGGAAAGTAAAGGATGCCTTGATAGGCAGCTGGAAAGGTAAAAGGTGCCATTTGATCGGCGGCTGGAAAGTAAAGGATGCCTTGATAGGCGGCTGGAAAATAAAGGATGCCTTGATAGGCGGCTGGAAAGTAAAGGATGCCTTGATAGGAAGCTGGAAAGGTAAAAGGTGCCATTTGATCGGCGACAAGAAGGTAAAGGGTGGGGTTGACCCTCGGTTGACAGAAAATACAGAGATTGGGGGAGCTAACAGGACGTCTCGTCCAAATTAACTCACTGTTGGTAGGAAATGTGAAGGTTTGGGGAGTTAACAGGACGTCTCGTCCAAATTAACTTACTGGACTTAAAGGCTCGGGGTGATGCCCCAGTTTGACATGACTGAAGGTTCTTGGGGAATTACTCTTTGACTGAAAGAGGGTGAACCTGGGGTGCCCCAGTTGGAGATGATTTGAAGGAATCTTGGGGAATTGCCCCTTGACTAAAATAGAAGAAATCTGGGGGAGATGCCCCAGTTAGGAAGATTGAAAGGATCTCAGGGAACTGCTTCTTGACTGGAAGGAAAAATCTGGGGTCCACTGGGGATGTATGGTGGGCTTACTAAAGGAAAGAAATCTGGGGATGATCCAGTTCAAGCTGTCTTGGATGATTCAGCGAACTGCTCCTTGATTGGTAGGAAGAGAAATGGGGGAAAATATAGCTGAAAGAGCTAGGGATACTGCCCCTCGAACGGAGGAAAGATTTGGGATTCATTGGGGAAGAGATCTTGATAAGTGCCAGCTTTGGCGATTGATTTCACTGGGGATGAGAATTTGAGAGGTGCTGATTTTGGAGTTGAGTGGGAGACTTTGAAGATTGTCAACTTTGGCGAAAGAGGCTTAGAACGGAGTTTGCTTTGGAGATTGAAGAGGAGACTTTGAGAAGTGCCAACTTTGGCGACCTAAGGATGGAGTTCTGAGAAGTGCCAACTTTGGCGAGGAAGGTTCCACTAGGGGGATGAGAATTTGAGAGATGCTGACTTTGGAGTTGAGCGAGAGATTTTAAAGATGTCTGCTTAGGTGATGGAAGAAGAAAACACTAAAAGGTGCCAACTTTGGCGATTTAGGGAAGGAGTTCTGAGGCGATTCGAGGAGGGGACTTGAAGGACTTGATTGAGGTGTTAATGCCTGGCATGACTGTCTGTGAGATAACCTGCATAAAAAGTGGTAAGTAGTGCAAAGATAAGTTCAAAAACTGGGTAGGTCCTGTGAAACCGCGACCCTTAGGACAACTCATGGACAGAGGAGAATGCAAGAGGCGATCATAGCTTTGAAGCGCATGCCTGGCTGAGTCTTTGTGATGATTGTCGAGGTCAAGTAGTGGGAGCATCTTGTCCCTTACGACTTTAAATGTTCACCATTCTTTTATTTTATTTTTTATAAAAACACAATGTTTTATCAGATTAATGCAATTCATAACACGTATCGAAAAAGGATAAATTTTATTCATGTATGACAAACAGAATACAGAGAATGGACAATGGGGAAAATAGATGGGATGGAATAAAGTTACATAGGACAGGTCAAGGCCAGGAGAAACAGGGAAGGTTCGAGGATCCTCCAGTGAGTTCCTGAGACTAGTGAGAACCTTAATCTCACGTCACGACCTCAAGTACATCGTTCAACTCTGCCTTTGAGAGGGTAGTTTAACCATGGTCCACATGCCTCAGTTTGCACGTTTTGCATTGGAAACCTTAGTTACTCTGCCGAAATCTTGACCCTAATTTTTACCTGAGCTGCCTTTTCAGGTTTTCAACTCACCGGGTTGCTCTAACTTTTGCCTAGGCCGCCCTTTCAGGTTTTCAGCCTAGCGAGCTCTTTTCTTTCTTTATAATGTGTTCTTGTTCATTTTTGGGCTGCATCCTTTACAGTAAAAAGTTGAAACTGATCACACTCCAGTTGAGTCTGCCTATTCTTTTCCAAATTTAGTTTGATCCTTTGGGAAACTGATGTCAGTTCAAATAGGAGACTCCACTCCTATGCCATGTACCCAAGGAAATATTGGTGAGTCTTTTGGCACCAATGAGAGGGAATTACTCTTGAATCATCATTCTGGCCTTTTGTTTTTCTTTTTTTTTATTTTTTTTCATTTTCCATTTCTTTTGTTTGCCCTCTTTTTTTTTTGCTTTTGTGTTTTTTTTTCTTTGTTTTTTTTAATCCCCTTAATGACGCAACGACTCAATCTGACAGACTATTTCCTTGGCTACATAGGTATGAGGAATGGCACACTCCTTAGGGTTGAGGTGTTGATGATGACAAGAATACGAGTTCTTGGCCTGACGACATTTGGTCCCCTTATACAGAAAATGACAGCTTGCTCGCGGATCTGGACGTAACCAGCTTTCCCTGCTTGGTATGTGCATTGGACTTCAAGCTTGACTTCTACTTTTCATTTTTTCATTTTTCATTTTTTTTTTTGAATTTTTGGCCAAGTCTCCCTTGACTGTATCTGCATTTAAGGCATTAGCAATTTTCCCCTATTTATGCTGGTAACTGTTGTGGTTTTCTTAGTTGACTGGCCTACCACTTGTCCAATTTGGGACTTGGCAATGTTATCATTCACATAGATTATTTCCACGCCCTGAAACAATATTACTAATGTCTTTTGATATATTGCCCCGTGATTCCTTCAGTCATTCTTGACTCAGGGGTATTCCTTAACCTCTTGTTCTAACAATCTGGTTAACTTGTGTGGTGACTCACAAGCTTTCCTACCTTCTTTGTCAGCACAATCGACCGGGTAGTTGAGGTCGTAAAATAGGATTGTGATTTCATTAGTCTCAAGAGGATCATTTTTGGGTCTGCAATTTAGTGCGTTATGGCAAAAAATAAAAAGGAAAGAAAAAGAGGAACAAGCAAGTAAAGAAAATGAATCAATGCAAGGATAAAGGGATGAAAATTTTTTTTTAGAATATCGATACGCATTTATTGATTGATTGGTAAAACAAGTTTTTTTCGCCTTTATTACATGGAAAGTCCCAAAGCCTTAGGCATAGCAGAGGGATAAACAAGACTTTTAAGGCAATGACAAATTACTTTGGTGAATCATTTAAAATCGTAGGGAGTTCGACAGCTTCCCAGTTACTGAGCTCTCGTCCCGGCGGGCAAGCGGCCACCCAAATCAGCATTATCATCAAAAACCATTTCCAACATCTGTCACCACGGCATTAACTCCTGAACCTTCGTGATTAGGCAGGGGATTTACGGTCACATTAGGGCTTCTTTCTTGAAAGCTAATCCACTTGGCTTTGATCAAATCTCTCACTTTATATTTCAAAGCCATGCAATTTTCTGTGGAGTGCCCTGGTGCTCCTGCATGGTAATCACAATGAGCGTTCGGGTCATACCCCCTCGGGTAAGGAGGTTGCAACGGCCTCATGGGGCATGGAGCTATCATTCCCCTCTCAACGAGGACTGGAAGAAGTTCGGCATATGTTATGGGAATTGGATCGAACTGCATAGGGGTGCGCTCGTTGTTGGGATTCCTTGGGTTCTGATTATGATTGGGTGGTCGAGCCACTTGCTGCGGGTGATGATATGGCATGGGTTGCAGCATTGGCGCTCTTACCATGGGCGGGCGGAAGTGAGGAGTATGAGCTGTTGGGCCACCAGTGGCTGCGGCCACATAAGGATTGGGAGTTTGAATCACGGTAGGGGTGAATGGTCTCAGCGGAGTCATCTTTTGATTAGAAGAGACGAAATTAGTTTCTCCATCCCTTCTCCCAGGTGCCGGCTTTCTTGTCATGTTTGCCCCATATGAGCCCTGAGTGAGCTTACCCGTTCGTATTCCACTCTCCACTCTTTCCCCAATAGTCACAATGTCGGAGAAGTTGGCTGAAACACTACCAATCATCTTGCCGTAGAAAGGTGATGGGAGTGTGTCGATAAACATTGTGACTATTTCTTTTTCCAACAATGGGGGATCCACTTGCGCCGCTGTTTCTCTCCATCGTTGGGCATACTCCTTGAACGTTTCACTGTCCCTCTTCACCATATTTTGTAAATGAACCCTGTTGGGTGCCATATCCATGTTATACTTGTATTGTCTAAGGAAGGCATCTGCCAGGTCTTTCCAACAACGGATACGGTTCTGATCAAGGTGAGCATACCATGTAAGAGCAGCTCCTGCTAGACTATCTTGGAAGCAGTGGATCAACAGTTGGTCATTAGAAGAGTAAGATGCCATCTTTCGACAATACATTGTGAGATGATTCTTAGGACAAGTCATTCCCCGATACTTGTCAAAGTCTGGCATCTTGAATTTAGGCGGGAGGATAACATCTGTGACTAAACATAGCTCCGAAGCATCTATTAGTCCAAAACCTCCGACGCCTTCCATCATTCTTAAACGCTCTTCTAAGATCTCTATCCTTTCCCTCCGAGGAGCCGCGACCGCGCGGGTTGTATCTTGGAGGTTGGTCCCATAGGGGGTTCCGTATCCATACGGATAGCCGAATGACTGGTTGAACAGAGGCAACACATGGGACTGGTTTACTAGGCCTGTATTTGGTGAGGGACCTTGAGGATGGGCCATAGCATAAGTCGGCTGGGTTATCTGGGCTTGTGTATTTTGGGCTTGGGCGTTGTAGGTTGGCTGGGCCATCGGGGCTTGTGTGTTTTGGGTTTGGTAAGTTTGTGGGTCATGGGCTTGCGTGTTTTGGGTTTGGTAGGTTTTTGGGTCATGGGCTTACGTGTTTTGGGTTTGGTGGAGTGGTGGCATATTTGGTTGTGTGGGGTATGAAGCATGAGGATTTACCGCTTGCTGGTTGTGGGCGTCTTGTTGGTTAGCGAGCGGGGGATAGTACCCCGGGGGTAGGCCATAAAGTGGAAAAGGTACTGGGTTGCCGTCTAGACCGACAAATGTATGTTGTGCGTAAGACTGGCCGTAAGGTGGCTGGGTCTCAATGGCAGGGTTAGGTCTCCCGACATGAATGGTGAGAGGGGGTGTCGTTATGTTAGGGAGTTGGGTTCTTGCTGGGTCAGAATCAAGGGGAGGTGGCGCGGTGGCAGGCTGCTGTTGGGCATCCTCAACACCTGCAGAGGAGCCTCCTTCGGTAAGTTTCTTTTCTAAGAGTTTAGTTAACTCCGCGACTCGCTCTTTCAGCTGATCGAACTCGGTTCTAAAGTTTCCTTCAACAGCTTCTGCCTCAGCCATGAGTTTCTTTTGGAGCCGGGTCTGGTAAGGATGCCTACCCGTGACGTTGGTGTTTTTTTTTTTTAAAAAAGAAGAAATAAATGTTAGGCAGAAATAAAAAGAAGGAAAATGTTGTGGGAAACAATCACAGACTTTGGCGAGTATCCTTTGACCATTCCTTAGAACTTATCATTCAAAAGTACTAGGTATGGTAATCATAGAAATTAATATGGGATATTTGTGAAGACAGAAGAAATCTTTTATCCTGTGGCGGGAGCCTCTAGCTCAGACATCTTCTTCGGGCAATTACAGCCCTTATTTCTTAAGTTCAATCCCATGTCAATTTCCATAGATACTCAAAGGGTACATGACCAAAGGAGGACTATCTATTCACCCGAAGAATACTGTGTGTTTCAAAACGAGTCATTATTTCAATAACTCAGTAAATCTGCGGGTGGTAGATAATTCATTTTCTTGGATAAAAGGGGAAAGCAAAAATGACATAAGGTAAAGTAAAGTTTGCCCTTTTGTGGCCTAGGTTGGGTTTTGTTGAAAGTTTTCTCTAGGCCCTATGGTTTGTCTAAAAGTGTCTCTTCACACCAGGTGGCTCATTCTAGACTTCTAGAAGGTCACCAGAGCCAAGATCCTACCCATGACAGGGACGCAACAGTGGGGAACCACTAGGTGCGTATATCATGAGAGGTCGAACTCTGGTTGAGGTTCTCACGAACACCGGATAGGAAGTACATCCCATACGATTCCGTTACCAACCTCTCCTAACTTAAGCTTCATTTGGGGCCCGGGTATAGGACGCCACTCATAAGTGTGTGCGAGTAATTTGTGAGTGTAGTGTGTGAAAGGGCATTCAATACTTTTTACCTTACCCCATCCTGCACAAGGAACAAACACAGAACAAATATACAAAGTTGTCTACCCTAGGGTTCAATGATTATAGAAAAGTAACATGGTCTCCTACCCTAGGGTTCAATAAACATGCAAAACATAGACAACGAAACAAATAACAAGATACGATTAAAACAAGAACAAACATTCACAACAATCGACAAAAAATAAGACAAGGGGAAGAAATCCGAGATAACAAAGGCTATATAAAAGGAACATGCGCTTTCAATCAAACTGGCCTGACCCTCTTAAGTGTCCCCAGCGGAGTCGCCATCTGTCGCAACCTGGATCGCGACGGCGCGGCGAACAAGAGAGAAAAAATGAAACAGGGAGTCGCCACCAACGTTTTTATCCATAGGAAAGACATTGGGAAAAAACTAAGTTCAGTAAAGCACTGGTTAAAAAAAATTGAAATCCAAGTTCGGGAGTCAGTTACGAGTAGGGAAGGTATTAACACCCTACATCGCCTGTCAAAGACAGTACCAAGATTGAAAGCACAATATAAATAGCCTTAAATAAAACATGGTTTCTTCCCTTTTACTTGTTGTATTTTGAAAATGACAGAATGGAGTAGAGAACTGTACAGACATAGAATGTCGAAGCGAGGTCAATGGAACGTTTCATCCGAATTAAACTCGACTTCGATATGAGACAGAGAGGGGAAGAGAATGCTAATAAGGCGTCACGCCTAAATTAGACATTCTCTGATAAAAAAAAACAGGGATAGGAAAGAGATAAGCGGGACGTCTCGTCCTAAGTATCCCTTCCCTATGAATTATGGCGAGGCTTGAGCAAAAACTAGGGGGAAATCAACAAGACGTCACGTCTAAATTGATTTTCACGGAAGCGACCAAGAAAAGAACATTTATGAAAGAAACATGTAAATGAGGAAATAAATAAAAAGAAATAAAAGAAAGATGAGCCTGACAGGAGTTAAAGTCCTGCTCCTACGTATTCTTGAATTATCAAGAAATCAGGGTTACGTAGTTCTGAGTGTTGCTATTTTTAGGAAGGAATCTGAAAGATATTGATGGATATCATTAAAGAGGAGGATTCATGCAAAGCGAAGTTCTTCGCACGTGCACGAATCCTAAGAGGGTTGTGTAGACAGGAGTACTCCCGTACGACACTATTTTTACAAAATCGCCCTTTTTATTACGTCTGCTTGTTATGGAAAAGGATAAAAATATTAACAGCATAAACTAATGGTACGCAGGCAACTACAATCAACAAACAGCAAACTCACAGAAAAGTAAAACAAAAGGGGAACTGAAAGCAAAAGAAATAAGGAAAGGAGTGGAACCGGTGTGACGAGCTAAGAACCGATGTGGGAGGTTGAGCACAGTGACGGTGTCAGACTGATTTCGAACTCGCACGCTGGCAGGGACAATAGACCGGAGTTAGACCCGATCTAGAAATCTGAAGGTCACGACCGGTGTTGTGGGGATTTAATCCGAGGCGAAACGCTGTTGAGCAGTAACGGAGATGGACGAGGTAATGATGCGGGAATTGGGACAGGGTTGGTTGAGATGACGAGGTGCGTTCGAGATACGGACGGTGTGAGAGCAGTGGCTTTGTGTTAGTGAAAAAGGAAAAAAAACTTCAAACCCTTTTCGAACTAAGGGGTCCTTTGTGGTGACTAAGGCAAGTCACTGGTTTCAGGTAGGGAGGTCAGTTAAGGCTCTTGAAGAATCGGAGAGAATTTCCAGAGTTTTCTCACGTAGAGGGAGAATCTGAAGACCAACCTCTTGAGCTTCCTTGGTTGGGGCATTTATAGGGCCTTCAAATCATGGGCTGAGGGTTTTGGGACAACTAGAACTCCCACTCACCCATCCGCGTAGTGGTGTGCAGCTCTGGCCATTATCATTGGTGGGGAGCAGGGTTTTCAGTGGGGTTTTTTTAATTGCCCACTTCCGCCTCCCTGTCTGCCATTTTCCAGGGAGTGCGATTCCAGGTCACCGCGCATAAGCTTCCGACCTCGTCCCTCCGTTGTCAAATTTGTGACACCGGTTAGCAAAGCCATTGGTTGGACGGAGTCTCCACTGATCCGATGTGGGGCTTTAAGAACCATTACCTGTGTCTTCACACCGGCTGAATCTTTCAATGTAATCACAGGGGCCGGTGTGCCTATCTTAATCTGTCCACTTTCCTTGGGGCCGGACTGGCCTGTCATTCTGCTCCGGCACATGACATCGGTCCGGTGTTAACTTAGGCCTTGTCCGGTGCTGCAACTTCAAGGCCGGGTCCGGTGTTGCCAATTTCAAGGCTGGGTCCGGTGTTATAACAATTTGGGCCAGACCGAAAGAGGTGTTCACACTCCTGATGAGTAAATCCAAACGGTGAGAAGTCTGGCTGAAGACTTAAAACTTAGCACTGATAGAGAGGTAACCCTATAAAAAGTTGTTGTTTTATTTTAAGCTTTTATTCTATAAAAAAACAAAAAAAACAAAAACCAACTATGTCAGATGCTGGTTTGGGGTTACTACAGGTAAGTTTTCTTATCCTTTTATCATCCATTTTAACATTGAGGACAATGTCAAATTTTGGTTTGGGGTGGTAGATAAGAAAACTTAACTGTTTTGTTTATGTTGTGTGATTGTTATTTTATTATGCATGTGTGTTTTCTTTATTTTGTTTGTAATCTTGTAATTTACCATGATTGCATGATAAAGTTATTTTGAACACAAGGCTAAAGTATTTAAGGACCCCAAAATTTTGAGTAAAATTTTCAAAATTTGATTGTTTAAATGCCAAATCAATGTCTAAATGAACCTTATGTGATTAAAATTTTCTTTGAAAAGACTTTCCATGGTTAGACTTGAGCCAAAATGGGTTATCTATCAAACAAATTTTCAAAACCCATATCTTCTTGATTGAGTGAATCTCATAGTCATTAATATTCTAGAACTTGTTTTTCGACCGATTCAAAATGGTTTTTGATTATATGTCTTAGGATGATAAAGGCACAATTAGGTCTTATTCTTAAGCCTCAGAATTTTGTATAATTTGACCCCTAGTTGCCCCTTTTGAGCCTAAAAGCGAAAATTTTTCCTTGAAACCTTTCATTGACTAATCTTCTCATGATGGTGAAAAAGTTGGAAATTTAGTGGAGCAAAGAAATAAAAAAAAAGGGGGACTTAAGAAAAATATGTATTGGATGCAAAGAAAAGCAAGTAAAAGAAAAAGAAAATCAAAAGGATGATATTGAATGAATTCTAAAAAGTCCATAAAAGTTCAAAAATTTGCTCTGTTAAATTTATGATGGTGATTTGAATCATTCATGACTGTTAAAGCCCTTTTGTATTCCATTTTTCTTGAAATTCCTACCTTAACATTACAACCCAAGGCCACGATACAACCTTTGAAAGACCTTTAGACTTTGACATATTTTCTATCTAAACTATGGAGTTTCTGGTTTATTAACAAGCTTATGGTAATATTTTTTGACTATGATGATTTGAGAGATACACAAACCTTGAAACACTTGAGTGAAAATTGTGAGAAGAGTATCTCAAGTCTTGACATTGAAAATTGATTCACATAAGTAAAATAAAATTGGCATTTGAATAAATCTATTTCTCTATTTTGGATTCCTTAGTTTATTAAGCTTAGTGTTTTCTGTATTTTATGGTGATTCTTGAGGACAAGCAATGTTTTGGTTTGGGGTATTTTGATAAGTGCTTTTTAATACAATAAATTAGGTCTAAATTGCTTAGGATTTTAATCATTATGCACTGTATTTCCTTTATTTATTGCGATTTTTACTTTCTTTCCACTCTATTCTACTTGGGTATGTTATTTTGCAGGAATTAAGGTAATAAAGGGTCAAAAACAAGAGAAAAACGACCATAAAATGATAAAGAAACAAGAAGAATAAGCCCAAAGTAGAAAGAACTCTCTTTTTATGCTGAATTCTGACTCAGAATGCTGAATTCCGACCCAAAATATTGAAATCCGACTCAGATATGACCAAATCCGAGTGGAAGGACTCAGAATGGAGCAATTTCGAGTGGAATACTGCACTGTTGAAGGTAAATCCAAGTGGAATGACTCAAAATGACTAAAACCGAATGGAATGACTCAGCATGGAGCGAATTCGAGTGAATACTACACTATTGGAGCCAAATCTGAGTGGAAAGTTCCCTGTGAAAGCCATTCCGAGTGATAAATGGCTGAGGTTCAATGCTGAAATGGAATGAGTCTCGGTTGGAGGAGATTTCGAGTGGAAACTTCCCCGACTATGTCCATTCCGAGTGAAAAAAGGGGACTGACGTTGAATAGATGCTGTCCAAAGCTATTCTTCGAGTGAAAGGCCTGCTGATTGAAGTGAATCCGAGTGGGAGCTTTCTGATTGCAACTAATCCGAGTGAAAAGCTGTTCTGAGTGAATGGATTCCGAGTAGAAGAGGCCACTGAAATGAATAAATGCTGACTAAGGAGGAATCCGAGTGGTTTCACTCAGAGAAGATGGCATTCTCAAGAGGAACAAGGCATTTCCGAGTAATGCCTTAAGCAAGCAAGGAAAATCCAACCAGGAGTGAATCACACTCAGACAGATTCTCACAGTTTCACACTAAGTCCGAGTGAGATCTCTACAACGAAGAATACCGAGTGAGTTGGGTCAGAAACCTATGTTTCCGAGCTAAGAGTGATACGGACCCGGAAAGAAATTCAATCAGTCAGATTCCAACCCTTCAAGTGCAAGTTTCTGAGTAAAAGTGGAGGCCATTCCGAGTAAGAAGTAAGAAGACACTTCTGAGTGTATCATGTTAAGGAATGAAGGCCGACTGAATGAATTCATAAGCAAAATCCGAGCAAAGTTCTAACCGAGTGGTTCAGATTCAGAGAGAGCCGA
The DNA here is from genome assembly GCA_037962975.1 of Clitoria ternatea. NCBI lineage: Eukaryota > Viridiplantae > Streptophyta > Magnoliopsida > Fabales > Fabaceae > Clitoria > Clitoria ternatea. The sequence continues at coordinate 247,032,129 of CM075672.1, read as the reverse complement.
GTGAAAATGTTTGGGAACCGATTGAATAAATTCTGATCCCAAGTGAGTCTTCAATCTGTTCCGAATGAACTCCATGAACCTGAGCCGAGTGAATGGTTTCAGTCGGTTCCGAGTCCTTCTGCAGTCAATTCTGACTGAATGGCTCAATCAGAAGTTACTCTTCAGTCAATCATCACTCGTCCTTTCATCCAGCAAACACGGGCCATAATCAACAACACTCTTCTCAACACCGTCCCCTCTCCTTTCAAAACCAACCTACACTCCACAACTCCAAACAACAGATCACTCTACACCGTCCTCAAGCCACAACACCGTCCTCTCCTTTCCAATACTCTCCACACCGCCCAGCAACCCACTCAACACAACACCGCCCAGACTCTTCTCTCCACACAACACCGCCCAGACTCTCCTCTCCAACCAACACCGCCCAGACTCCTCTCCAACCAACACCGTCCAGCAATACTCTCCACACCGTACAGATCTCCATCCAACAGCAACTCCTCTCCACGCTGTCCAGTTTGCACCCACACCGTCCAGCACTCAGCAAACCACCCTCCAGCAAGCTTTCACTTGGATTTGTGGGAAAATAACATTTTTCCACTCTGAATTTCATCATTCTGCACCAATCTTCACTAAAATGCAAGCACCGAATTATTGGAAATATTAAAATATGCAAATTGGAAACAAGTTGGCACAGCTGGAACTCACATGCACCGAAAGTTTCTTCCACTTGCAAATTGAACGCGTTTTCATAGCTGGAATCCTCCATCCATTTGCCTATAAAAGCAGCAGCAACCCATCAGCAAAATCACAACTTCTTCCCATCGAATTCCATCAGCTTCATTCTATTTTCTTTTTTTCGTTACTTTCTTTCTTTTTCTCTTTAGTTTTCTTCTTTTCCATTTTTCTTTCTCTGTTCGTTTTTCTTCTCTTCTTTTTTATTTTCTTTTCTTTCTTTTATTTTGTAAGAGTGTGAGGGCTGTAAAAGTGAGAATTTAAATTTGTAATTGATGGAGAATATTGCAACAAGGAATTACAGTGGTAAATTATTCTGAGCTCTTGGAGAAACCCGTAAGTCTTTATTTTTACCATGTCTTGTATGTTTTATTTTTCCATTATTTATATGAATTTGAATTATTTCATGAGTAGCTAAATTAATTATCTTGGGATAAAGGGGTATGATAATATTTTATTTTAATGTTATTTTGACTTAGAATTAAATAAATTCCTGTTTTCCATTTAGTTCAATTATGCTCAATGCTTTTAGTAATTCCTAACAAGAACCTAAATGATAAAACTGTATACTTGCGGGTATATTAGTAAGTTTAGGTAATAAATAGAATCGAGAGATTTATTTTTACCGGAAAACTTTGAACTAAACCTAAGATTTTTGAAATGCTTTTTGTGACCTCGGTAAAACCGTGAAAGTAATCAAAATTCTTTTGAGGAAATAAAAGGGATTTTCATAAAACGATAATGGGCCTTTCTGAGGATTAAGCAGCGCTTTCCATAGGTCAGGTACATTAATAGGATTCCGAGAGGAACATATTAATTAGCTTTTGGAAAATTCGCCTTGGAAAACTTAAATCGATTCTTATTTATGAAAAGTTAAAATTCATTAACAAAAAATAGAGTCTTAATCCCCCGAAATCTCAAGATACTCTCAACTCTGATTTTTAAGTGTCAAGTAAATTTTATTTTTGTATTTATTCGTATTCTGTGCAACTTTAATTTGTGCTTTATTTTGTAAAAATCAAAAAAATCAATTGTGTGGATAATTAAATTTCAATATACTAGTACTTTGAACACAGTCCCTGTGGAGAACGATAATCTTTTATATTACGCGACATAACCCGTGCGCTTGCGGGCCCTGTCACCAGTCTCATAATATTTATTCTTAAGTTCTTGGGTCCCATCAGTTTTTTAGACGTTGTAGGTCATTTTTATTATTTTATTAATTTTTATTCTAGAAAATATATCGGTCATATCTTGGCTAAAATAATGCTTCGTTTAAAGAGTAAGTAGTATGTTCCTTCTTTCATTATTCATAATTAAAACAATAATAATATTAGTAACAATAACAAACAATAATAATAATAATCATAATAATCATAATAATGATAATAATAATAATATTAATCATATTCATAATTATAAGTTCCTTATTTCATTGTTCATAAATAATCAATAATAATATTAGTAACAATAATAATAATAATAATGATAATAATAATAATAATAATAATAATCATTTTCATAATTATAATTATAATCATAATCATAATAATAACAACAGTGATATAAATGGTGACCCTTCATCATTATTTCCTCGTTCATCTCATTTTTCAAGACTTCCTCACTAGAATCCACATAGACACCCATGGCTCTTAATATTTTCACAATTCAATACCGATCATATCCATTTAATCATCATGGTTAATAATAATCCACATAGCCAATTAATCATATACATATCAATAAAAATATATAAAACAAATATATAAGCATTTAAGCATTTAATTTAACAGTAATTCCCGAACCTGCCCTTGGAAAGGTAAGGACCAGAAGTACCTTAGCCTTCCCAAACACTCGGTTCCCCCCAGAATACCATAGAATATACCCCCCTGACCTTAATGGAAGATCTTAGATTGGTTGAAGACGTTCCCTTATTGTTCTTGCTTCAGACCAAGAGTGACTTATACGTAGAGAAGGAAAATGAGAGAGAGAGTTTTACTAATTTTCGTTGTTCTGAGAATTCAGACTTAGGAATGAGTTGTGGTATCGATTTAATAATGCAAAAGACAAGTGGGGGACAAGCTTTTTCATAATGGGATGTTAGGTGCGTTGATTGTGGTAATAATGGAGATTTTAGATAAGAAGTGAGCTATATTTTGACCATTTCCGCCGCCAGCTTGCATAATTGGAGTAGATATATTAAAATATGCAATAGATGATATGATTGGAGTAAAAGGTGCAAGTTTCCCTGTATGTGGCTCGTCCGTGATAGGCTTTTCAGATTTATGTGAACTAATAAACCGATCACTATGTGGGGGTGCTCCTTCCAACATGAGCGAACCTTTTGGTTAGGAATGGCGTCACGGTCCCAGTATTAATCCAGTCAGTTTCTATTGATCAAGTCCCCTTTCCATTCTAACGCTGTTTGGCCTATCTCTTTTCCGAGAAGTTTCAGAGCCTCTTTCGTTCAGAAATGCTCCACTCGGAAAGGAAATTCGCTCGGAAATGTTTCTGCTTGAAGCACTCAGTCAGCTTTTCCTTCCTCGGAAGTTACTCACTCGAAAATGTCTCACCCGGACTCATTCAGAAATATCACACTCGGGTATATATATATATATATATATATATATATATATGCCTGAAGTGTTCTTTCAAAGCCACTTTTCTTTCCGAATGGATCCACTCAGGAATTGTCCACTCGGATATATCTCTGACTAAATTTCTTCACTCAAAAATACTTCTCTCAGAAGTGCATAACTTGGAAATCATATAACCGAAAGGTCATTCGGAGTTGTGTCACTCGGAAATCATTCCACTTGGGAATATCATTTGGAGTTGAAGGAAATTTCGAAGAAGAACCGAGCACAAGCTCTCAGCAACTTTTAGTCACCCGAGTACGAATAGAATGAAGGGGTTTTTCACTCAGATATTTACTTTCCCCCGGAAACTTTTCACTCAGAAACATATTCATTCGAAGTCAAGTCTTTCTCTGTTCCAGAAGTACCTCACCTGAAATGACTCACTCGGTATATTTCAATCGGTGAGATACCACATGGAAATCGAAAATCTCACTCGGTGTTATCCCACTTGGTAATGTCTCACTCGGTGAAATCCCACACGGTAGTGTCACACTCGGAGACACCCCATTTGAGAAAGTTACACTCAACTCGGAGATAACCCATTCGGGAATTCACTTCTCAGAGAATATCTTGGTTTGAGAAGTACTCATTCAAATTCTTTGTTCGGAAGTACTTCTCTCAGAAACGTTTCACTCGGAGACGTTTCATTCGGGAATGAGTCATTTGAAGACGTTTGACTCGGAAACGAGTCACTCGAAGACGTTTGACTCAGAAACGAGTCACTCAGAGACGTTTGACTTGGAAACGAGTCACTCGGAGATGTTTGACTCAGAAACGAGTCACTCGGAGACGTTTGACTCGGAAACGAGTCACTCAGAGACGTTTGACTCGGAAACGAGTCACTCGGAGACATTTGACTCGGAAATGAGTCATTGGGAGACGTTTAACTCGGAAACAAGTTACTCGGAGATGTTTGACTCGAAAACGAGTCACTCGAAGACGTTTGACTCAGAAATGAGTCACTCGAAGACGTTTGACTTGAAAACGAGTCACTCGGAGACGTTTGACTCGGAAACGAGTCACTTGGAGACGTTTCATTCAAAGCCAGAGCCCCTTTCACTCAGAAATGGTTCTCTTGGACACACTTTACTCAGACAATTCTCAGAGGCCAGGACTCCACTCGGAATTGGTGCTCTCGGTCATGACTCACTCAGAAACCGATTCCTTCACTCAGAATTTCTCTCGGTCACTCGGAACAGATCCCTCTCTTCACTCAGACAGTTTTATCTAAGACATGTTTCACTCGAAAAATGGATAATATCATTAATGGTCTAGATAAATTCCATGATTTTATACGAGAATGAAATTTCTGGGATATTACAGACTACCCGCAGGGTATTTTATTTACTTATTACCATTTACAGAACTTCCATACTTCAAAATTTACAAGATTAAGACTGCTACTAAAAATACGGATGTTACATATTTCACGTTTCTCAATTAAGAAAGTACTTACCGGATCCTACTTATGAAATGCCACATGATGATGTTGAAATCCGAGAAAACCTGACCACTATAGCCGAGCCCACTAGTATAGTGGACCGATCGGTGAAATGATTAAGAAGCAAAAATGTTCAATTGGTCAAGGTTGCATGGCAGCAGGATCAGTGTATCATGCATACTTGGGAACGTGAAGACGCTATGAGGGAACAATATCCCGAATTGTTTCATTAATGTATGATTTTATATTTAAATTTTGAGGACGAAATTTTTGTAGGAGGGGAGAAATGTAACATCCCAATTTCTACGATTCTTAGAAAAATAATTTATTTAAGGATTAATGGAGGATTTCTGAATGAAATTCCGAGTGAATACTATTTGAAATAAGTCATTCCGAGTGAAATAAGACCGAGAAAACTATTTTTAAGTAAAGATAAGATGTTTTCGAGTGAAACATCATTAAGAGGATCATTTTAAGCTAAGAAAACGGTGTCCAAATGAGACACTTTAGAATGAGACAAATCTGAGTGAAACGTCTCCAAGTGGAACGTTTCCGAATGGGTTATTCCGAGAAAAGTACTTCCGAATAAGAGAAGCTTTGAATTTGAATAAGTACTTCAGGCTGAGAAATTCTGAATAGTGACCGAGTAGAGAACCTCCAAATTCTGTGACATTCCGAGTGAAGTATCTCTGAGTGTGATACTTCCAAGAGGGATGGCACCGATTGAAATAAACCAAATGAATCTTTCCAGGAAGAGTACTTCTGGACAGAGAAAGATCCAACTCCGAATGAGTATATTCTGGGTGAGTAATTCCAAGGGAAGTAAATGACCGAGTGGTAAATTCATTTAATTCGTGCTCGTGTCGATGTTCAGAGCTGCTGAGTTTGAACTCAGGTTCGTCTTTGAAATAGTCTTTAACTCGGAATGATCTTTTCAGATGGAAGACTTCCAAGTGATGCAAATGAAGGTTTGACTCGGGCAGAAATATAACTGAGTGAGCCGTCTGAATGAGATATTTCCGTGTGGGTCATTTTCGAGGAAGGAAAGTTCGGTGTTTCATAGATGGAACCTTTCTGAATAAATTTTCTCCGAATGAAGGAATTCTGAGCGGATAAAGGTTGTAATGAATCTTCTCGGAAAGATGTGCCAGAATACCAAAACCGAGTCGGAATTAATAATTATTTTAATTATTGAAGCTTTCCACGTCACTCTGTTCTTCTACCTTCCAGCAGATTCTTTTATGATATTTTCTAAGTATGGGACCCTCTCTGATGTGCTGTCCCCTTTTCATTAAATGCTTATTCCTTCCTTATCATTTGAAGATATGTGTAGCAGACAATTTCCTATCGTTCACGTCTCTTTTGCATGAACGATATATAAAAACTTCTACTGTTGGATTAATTTAAAACTTTTGAAAGTGAAAAACACCATCTATAATCCTTTTCTCTCCAATCTCTACTGAAAACCATCAACGAAGAAGAAATTAATCTTTCTTTCTTCTCTTTCACGTGAACATTTGGATTTCATAAGTAAGAAAGCTTTGGACTAATTCAAAACTGTAATTCCAGTCAGAATTCTTGAAGCTATGACTTGATATCGATTGAAGAACAGTTGAAACTCTTTATTTCTACGTAGGGGGAGCGTTACATTTCAAATGAATGGTTTATGAATAGATTTGGGGTGTTATTGTTATGATATATATATGATATGTGTATGAATTATTATTGAAACCCCGACTGAATGATATTTTATATTTACATATCTTTCATTCATGTTAATAATATTGAGTTCATATGAGATGTATGCGTTGTGATAAATTCTATGCATGAGATGCTATAGAATATATGTGACTGATGATGATTCATGAATTTTTCATGATATATATATATATATGTGAGATGCATGTGTGATGATTGAATATGAAATATGATGTGGTTTCATGGATTCCACAAAAGACCTTGGGTGGGACTCAAGGCAACCTCTTGAGTGGGGCTCGGGGTTTTAGCCCGTGGCACTAACCGTTGTCACTGAGAGTGATGGTGTCACATGAAGGTGCAAACGGTTTGGTACCAGTAAAACGGCCGGATCAGCTGAGAGCTAAGTTATGGCTCGGGGAGCCAGTGTTGTAACACAACTTAAAAGATTTAATAATGGTTCCATTTGATTGAGCATGTGTATGCACTGATATATATATATATATATATATATATATATATATATATAATTGAGAATAACATGCTGCTTTATGATGAGTTTGTATGACTCGGTTATGTTTTATATATAGTTATGAATTGGACTTTTAATCCGATTCAATAACTATTATTTGATATGTTTATGCTCATCCCTACTGTTGTTATTTTTACAGTGGATGTAGGACACAACAACGACATGTGAAGTTACTCAACTGCTCGGCTTATACATAGTGCTCATAGTTATTTTGTAGAAGCCTTGGTCGGCTCCTGTGCATACCGAGTGTTATATTTACTTGTATATTTTATGAGCCGGTCGGCTGATGTGAATATGACAATGATATTATTTAATCCAAATTCTGTTTTGAAATTTAAGTTTATTGTGAAAAATTTATTTGATTATTGAAATTTTATTTTAAAATAAGAACGTTATACCTAACCTCTATATCCATCATCCTCTGAATAATGTCACCATCCTCCCCATGTATTGTAACACCTAACTTTTTCCCAATCCCCTATAATGAAACCGACTTTGAATGGTTATTCTTTATCCAAACAGATTCATTCTTATCACAACTAATAACGCCCGGTTCAATTAATAGGGCTTGTGCCAACTTGACCTCACAATGCTTAGAATGATTAGGAGACACAACACTATTTTCATTTGACTCGTACCAAAATGCCCTACAATCACACATTTCCCCAACCTTAATATTCTTCTTAGTTTGTTTCTTTTTTTTTACCCATCCTTCTTCTCACATTATAAGATAATATGTGTTTCCTTGAGGAAATACAAGAAGAGGTAGGTAAGGGATTAGAATAAATAATAGAAGGTCCACCTCCTTGATCAAGCACACACACTTTTTCCATTGCATCCAATGACATGCATTTTTTATTCTCCCTCTCGCCCCCCATTCATTAGTGGCACAAACCAAATTACTCCGCTGTTCATTAAACTCCACTACACCCGAATCATGTAAATCATCCAACGAAGGTTTTTTTTCCTCTGATCGTGTCTAACAATCAGTCAGTCAACGCATTAAAACATTTTATATGCCAAAATTTGAATGTGACAAGGCTTGATCCCACAACACATTAGAGAGAAAAGAAAAGTCTCACCACTAAACTACTTAACACATTTAAAAAATATAACACAACTATATATACTTATTTTATATCTGTAAAATGTATATCCGTTAATAAAATCTATCTATGAAATAAACATTTTTATCTTTTTTCATTTAATATAAAAATTAAAATTAAAATTAATGAACAAAAAAATGATGGGAATATTTATTTTGCAAATAAATTATATTAATAGACATATATTCTACGAATATAATATAACAATATATGGTTATATTTCATCTCTTAAATGTAACCTAGTGGTAGGACTCGTCTTCCATTCCCTACTCAAATTGAATACTTCGGATACTATCTTAGAATTCAAACAAAAATGATGACTTGGAAAAATATGACATAGATTGAGTTGACACGTGGCTAAAGACTAATACATATAGCATGTTAATTTACTACGCTTAGTAATCGGTCAAACTAGTCATTCGTAAATAGTTAACATGTTAAAATATTTATATATCAAAATTTAAGTGTTACAAAGTTTGATCCCCTAACGTATAAGAGATGGAAGAGAAGCCTCAACAAATTAATGGCATGTATCATATGAGTTTTTCTAGGAATGGATGCCCTCAACCACATGTCAACTCAATCTATGCCACATATTTTTCCAAGTCATCATTTTTGTTTAGATTCTAAGATAGCATCTGAAGCGTTCGATTTGAGCAGAAGATGGAAGAGGAGCCTTATCACTAGGTTACATTTAAGAGATGTAATATAATCACATATTATTATATTATATTCATAGAATGTATATCCATTAATATAATTTATTTGAAAAATAAATATTCCTGCCATTTTATTTATTAATTTTAATTTTAATTTTTATGCTAAATGAAAAAAATGTTTATTTCATAGATAAATTTTATTAACAGATATACATTCTACAAATATATAGTTGCATCATATTTTTTAAATGTGTCAAGTGGTTTAATGGTGAGACTTTTCTTTTCTCTGTGTTGACTATTTACGAGTGACCGATTGCTAGACACGATCATGTCCATCCATTCTAGTTGCTTAAATCACACATGATTTTGACATCTGATATGATATGTGGCTAAGAGCATCAATTCTAGTTATTTAAATCACACATATTTTTGACACATGACTAAGGGTATTGAAACCCTCAATTTAGAGAGGACACTGAAGCAAAACCCTAAACTTTTTTGTTATTGGACAACAATGAGAAAGGAGAAAGAATGTGATGCATAATTGAGATTTCATACTAAGAACTTTTACCGAAAATATAGCAACAGATTCTATTCTTCCATTTCTTTCTTTCAATCATTATTTAATAGTGTATATTTAAGATGAGTTTAACTAATATAAAAAGTTGTGTTGGTGAAGTGGAAAAACTTCAACTCAAAAACAGGTATCAAAAGCTTTGTGCCACTGCTGGGAAAAAGTTTCAGTAACTGCGTACCAAAACTAGAAATATTGTTACTTCTTTTTTCTACTTGAAAGCTTTATTTTTCACACTGCAAGATGAATAATGGCGTGTATGTCTGAAGATACGGCAATATACAAAAGAACAAAAAAAGGGATTTACCAACCGCAATTATTAAGAAAAGCATTTGACATAGATCCAAAAACTCATGTGGTCCAGTCTAGGATTTTATTTTTCAAAGTTGCCGTCCTAAACTATAAACATTTTTCTGTTGTATCCAATTCCACCATTAGTAACAACTCTTCTCCTTGCCTTCTTCTTGTTGGTGCACGGTACCTTTCAAAAAGGTTAGTAAAAATAAATTTTAACAATATAATAAATATTTTTAATTATTTTTATAGCGACTTATGAAAAATAACATTAATTTTTAATTTTATTTTAAAGACTTATAAAATTAATGAAAATAGTGTAATTTATTTAAGGTAAAATTTAAGATTAATTTAGCAACTGTTTTTAGTATTGTTTTAAACTAAAACTAAAATTTATCTTGTGAATCTTTAATGACACGGGCTGTTAAAGTAAAACTCTTACTACAATTATAGAATAATATAAGAAATATCTAATTTATAATAAAATATTCAAAATATATTAGAATAGCTTAAATTCATTTTTTCACCTCTTGTTATATTGATAGCCTTTGGAAGTTTGGTTTAAAAGATTAAATTTAAATTTGCAGCAAAAAAAGATTAAATTCAAAGACAATTTGCTAAATACGTCACATGTTATTTTTAATTACAAATAAATAGTAAACATTTGAAAACGTTTCCAAACTTAAAGATTAAATTAACAAATAAATAAACTTAAAATATATGAATTACTGGGGCGTTAACCATCCCCTGTGTATATAAATAAATATGAACGGTTAAAGTTTATTTTTGGAAACAAAAAAAAACTCCAGGGGAATTTTGTTGAATAAATAATCATCACTTGTTACTTCACTTAACATTATCCCATTCCATCACATCACGTAACTAAAGTCAACGTTCGTTGATTCTCTTCGCTTTGATGGCCACGTCATCACTTGGTGGCTCCACCATCCTTCTCCGCCGCGACGAGGGTGGTGCCATTCGCTTCTTCCCCTCACCTTCCAACACTTGCAAACTCTCCTTCAGGTTGAAGCACACGCTGATCACGTGCCATGCCACTCGTCGTCTCGCGGCTTCCGTAGCACGTGCTTCCTCACGTGAGGTGGCTGTTGTTGGCGGCGAAGTGGTTGAGAAGGGTAAGGAACAAGGAAGGGCGTTGAAGGTTGGTCTCATATGCGGTGGCCCTTCCGCTGAGCGTGGGATTTCCCTCAATTCTGCTAGATCACTTCTTGATCACTTGCAGGTACATGCTTTTTCCTCACAAGTAATTATTTTTATTGATGCTTAATTAATACGATCACGTACTTTCTTAAAACAAACTTAATTTCATTTTGTGCAACCTCAGCTTTAAGAATGGATTAATCACCGTGTGTCTGGCAATCGATGGATACCCTGGATTGGAAATACATGGATAATGTTTTGAGAGATAAAAAAACACTTAAATTTCATTTTACGTAATTATTCCATTGAATATAAGATTTTTTTACCCAGTTTATATAAATGCTGATTAATTTAATTAAAATTATTAACTTTATTTAAAATTAGAGATAATTTCATAAAATTACTTTAAGATGGTTGGAAATACTATTTTTTCTTTTCACTAATTTCCTCTTCATTAATCTAATTCTCTCTCTATAATAGTTAATGACTTATATTCCACCTATAAAGATAAGAGATAAATATTGTAAGCAATTTAATTCATTTATTGTCTTTTTAAATTCCAATAATAGTTACTCATTTAATAGAAGTATTTTAATCTAAAAATAATTAATGACATGAAAATTTAAAAGATGATTTATTTCAAGAGATAAAAAAAATTCTCATAAATCTTATATTTGAAAATGAAAGTGATATAAAAGTAGTTGTCTTGAAAATTGAAAATACCTTTAAGAAAACATATAGTAGTATATAAGACATGCTTTTTTGAGTTTGGATTTTTTTATTATGAGTTGGTAAAAAGAAAATTTTTAACCCTCTAAAATTTGAAGGTGTTTTGAATGATGTACCAAATTAATATTAATCATAAGATGATTTAATTGATTAAACTCAATTTTTATAACTAGATATAAAACAAGAATTTAATAAACAAATATTTAAATATATAAAAAATATTTTATTTATATTTGAAACTAAGAATCTATAAAAAAAAGGGTTATATTTATACGTGATATTGGAGTGCGTAGTGTTGCTAGTTGCTACTCTTGTTTTTAAGTTAATGATGCTCTTTAATTAATTGGTTTCTAAGTTCTAGGTATACTCTTGGACTCAGTATTTTGTGTTTCTAAATCGTTTCAACAGAAAATTTGGAAATTTAAGTATATTTACTTAACCATGTGCAATTCAGAGAGGGATTGCCATTTGGGCTCTTGTTATTTCTTAACCTCTTTTTTTTTTGTCAGATAAACGTATGTGCTAGTTTAGGAAACAGCTGAGGGGTATTTTCTGTTTTCTTTATTTGTTTCTTATTTATAAGTCTCATTTTTTCCACTGTGATCTGACAGGAAGATGATTTGCATGTGAGTTGCTATTATATTGACTGCAATCTCAATTCATTTGCGATTTCTTCTGCTCAGGTTAGTATGCTATATGTTTCCCAAATGCATGAGCTCCGTTTATGTTGAACTATAGTTTTTCCCTAAGATGATGGCTATATTTAGCTTTGAGAAATTCTGACCTGAACATTGCCAAACCATTGATCACTAAGATAGTAGAAAATTAGAACCAAAACGAGGCTAGACAAGTTTCAACATTATTTGAACTAGGTTCTTCTTTGGTCTACTTAATACTTTCTTATTCGTCATAACTCATAAACATCACTATAAACAAGCATTTCTAACTTAATAATATTTTGGTCTTCTTTCTTATCGCCATATCTTTCTTACAGGTATATTCCAACACCCCTGCTGATTTTGATTTTAAACTTGAAAGGTTAGTGTACCCTTTCAAATTAGGGAAAATTACAATAAAGGAAGTCCTGATAAAAGCATTTCCTATTTAGGAATAAATATAGGAATAAATAGCCACACAATTGGTTAGCATTGTTCAAAGAGTGGTTGATGATAAACCACTCATTGATTTAATAAATCACTTGTGTAGTTAAATGTTCCTCAATTAGTAATATTTTACCAATAATTGCTTGTTTGTAATTTTCCCTTCAACGTATGGATTGAATACGCGTAAAGAAATAGTATTGATTAATTCACATTTGAAATTTTAAGAGTAAAGACAGTCACTTGTTGAATTTGCAGCCTTGCCCAAAGTTTCCAGAGTTTGGCTGACTTGGCAAAGCATCTAGCAACGGCTGTGGACATAGTATTTCCTGTTATACATGGTCAATTTGGAGAAGATGGTGGAATTCAGGTGAGGTATATATACAAGGAATTCTTTTAGGTTATAGTGAACTTGTGTATTTATGAATGGTATTTCTCTGTGATAAATTCAATAGGAATTGCTGGAAAAGTATAATGTTCCATTTGTTGGCACAGGATCAAATGAGTGCCGCCAAGCATTTGACAAGGTACAAGACATGCATATTTTGTTAACATGTGTTTTTTATTTATCATAACCGAAATGTAGCCATGCATTTGTGCTCTGAGACTGATTTACATTTTCATACACAACACAGTTATTGGTTCTGTAGTTTTAATGACCCCCACATACTAAGAGTTAAATGATTTGAAATCTTAAACTAAATCCTGAAACATATTTGAAAGCCTTAATTAGGATTTAGATTATGCAAACTTATTAAGTTTTAGGATGCAAAACCTTGTTGCTTATACCACATGAGAAAGACGGCAAAAATCTATGTGGAGAATTGAAAAATTAAGACATCCTCAATTTACTCTATATACAGCAAGATGATCACCTTTTCTCTCCCTGTAAACACTTTGTGACTAGCTGGTTTGACTTCAACTATATTTCTGGCACTAATTCTTTTCCAAATAATTATTGTCAGTATAAAGCATCAGTGGAGCTCAGGAAGCATGGATTCGTAACAGTACCCAATTTCTTAGTTCAGGTATTATAAGCTGTGTTAGATGAAGATATTGTTTTGCCTTGTAATGTTAACTAATTATGCATGAGTGACATCTGTATGTTCTTAAGCTTTTAGATATTAGATGTTAAGATGTTGAAATAAGTTTTACATCGGTTAAAAATATGGCCAGTATCTTTGAGACAACCCTTAAGCTAGCTTTTGGGTTGAGTTAGGCCCGTCATTTTTTAATATAGTATCAAAGACCAATCCGAATGTTGAACCTCCGGCAGATGTTCAGTCCTGCAAAACTTCAGGCTCCAGATGTCCAGTCTTGGATGTGAGGGAATGTGTTAAGATGTTGAGATAAGGCTTGAGGCAACCCTTAACTCATGAGGTAGCTTTTGGGTTGAGTTAGGTCTGTCATTTTCTAATATTATATAATTGGATGCTGCAAGTTTAGTGTTCATCTATATTTTAATTGTATTATATTAATTGTTTATTGAAGTGTTTTCTGTATTAAACCATTAATTCATTCATACTTTCCCATTTACGTACTATTTTATAACATTATAATGTCAATTAGGGATATGAAACAAACAAATCGGAACTATCAGAATGGTTTAAAAGGCACCAGCTGGACCCTGACTTGGGGAAAGTTGTGGTGAGGCATTTGATTATTCAGTCATTAGAGGTTCATTTTTAATTCATTGTGAAGCATTTTGTTATGCTTATTGATATAAAATTTAATGCTTTAGGTAAAACCAACAAGAGGAGGATCGAGCATTGGTGTTAGAGTTGCATATGGCGTGAATGATTCTCTTGTGAAAGCCAATGAAATTATATCTGAGGTATTTTCAGTATATGTACCAAAAAATAAAGGAAAATGATTATAGACAAAAGTATATTAAGCAAAAGCCAGTGTATCTCAGTACATGCTCACTTTATTGATAATTGATTTTGAAGGGAATTGACAATAAAGTGCTAGTAGAAATATTTCTTGATGGAGGGAGTGAGTTTACAGCCATTGTCCTTGATGTAGGATCTGGTTCAAATCGTTGTCCTGTTGCACTACTTCCAACTGAGGTATCTTTTGTCTTTTCTTCCTTGAGATTTCTTGTTTATTTATTGCAATTCTAAAATCATCACACTTGCTTACATCACTCGGGACCAAGTAGCTGAAATGAGACAGCTGAAAGTATGATTAGAATGAGAATGATCTAATAAATGGAAAAAAGGCAATAGGAATGAGCTAAAACTCTGAAATTTTTAAAATGAGAAGGATCCTTTCTTAGGAAATGTGAATTTCACTATTCCCTCCAATATTGAATGAATAGCCCTTCCATTAGGACTAGATTTATTGAAATACCTTTTACATTGTCTTGTCCAAAAATGACAATATCCTCTCCCACCACCCGGCTTACACTCCTACCACAACCGTCATTCCTACCAAACTGTACTTTTATTGTTTCAAAGTATTTTCCTAATGTAATTTAATATGGTGTACGTACCAATTACCCGAGGTTAATATTGTTATGAAATGGATAGTCATTCTTTTCTAGACTAAACGAGACATGCTAAAGAGAGTGAATAAATGATTATTTCCCTCCTTTCTTGTCATTCTCACTAAATCATCAGTTATGTATCTGGCCCTTACTGAATTCCCTTTTCAAAAAACAAACAAGAAAAAGAAAAAGAGAGGGATCTTCAAGTTGAGCAAGTATAATGTATTTTAGGAGGTAGTTCAAGGTCGTAAATTAGACATGATTCTTGACAGAAAATTCAATAGTTGGGATTGGTTGTATTAACAAATGAATTTCAGGTCTGTGGTTGTCATTGGCAATGTGAAATTACTCAATCAATTTGTACACTGAAATTGCAATTGGCTGTCACCTGATAAATATTTCATACCCAGGTGGAGCTTCTATTCCGTGGTGCCAATGACGTGAAAGAGAAGGATGCAATATTTAATTACCGTAGGAAGTACCTTCCAACCCAACAGGTCAGTTGTGGAATGAATGTGTTATGTATGTATACAAATTACACTTTTTGTGCTTACTGATCTCAAAATTAGAGCATCCATTGACCAATCTTCCC
Organism: Clitoria ternatea; assembly: GCA_037962975.1. Classification (NCBI taxonomy): domain Eukaryota; kingdom Viridiplantae; phylum Streptophyta; class Magnoliopsida; order Fabales; family Fabaceae; genus Clitoria; species Clitoria ternatea. The sequence goes on along the minus strand of CM075672.1, from coordinate 247,016,387 downwards.
CACCCTAAGTGTATTGGTAATTTTTTTCAGCCAATGCTTGCTCATGGCTTTCTAACCAGATGAAGCGTATATTATCTGCAGGTTGCTTATCACACTCCACCACGATTTCCTTTGGATGTTATCGAGAATATCCGCAGAGGAGCATCTCTGCTATTTCAACAGCTTTCCCTGCAAGATTTTGCACGAATTGATGGGTGGTTTTTACCAAATCCAGGTTCCAAATTATCATCTTCAGAAAGAGAGTTTGGAAGAACAGAATCTGGTACTATAATCTTCACTGACATTAACCTGGTGAGACAATTTTCTTCCTTGGGAGGAATACAGACAGATAATAGTTTTATTACTCATTTTGGTTGTTCACTAGTGTGATGACAGCTGAATATTAAAATCATTGCATGTTTCAGATCAGTGGTATGGAACAAACCAGCTTTCTATTTCAGCAAGCTTCTAAGGTACTTCTGACAAGTCTGCATTACATTTTTTGCATTGAATATCCATACTTCCTATATTTTCTAGAAATATTCATCTGTCATAATTATGTTGAGTGTGACTGTAATCGGTCTGTATCTGCATTCAATTTCTTGTCTTTTAAATTGATCTTTTTTCCTAGTATGTTTCAAAGACACATCAAATTGCTTATTTCATTTTATGGTGATTATATTGGAGCTACCTAGTGTTACATAAATCATAAATGTATCTCCAAATCTGAAAACCTTGGGTCAGTAGTGGACTGCTGCCTTCTCTGTTACTTCATACTAAAGGTTCTGTTCTATGAAGCTTTCTTGTGTATTGCAACCAGGATGTTCTGCAAACATGACACTTACCAGTTAAAGCACTTCTAGATAATAATATTAATTACTTTTGGTCTTGTTTATGTGTGGATAATTATTGTCATTCACTACCTAAACCATAAGTCAATTTATGTTATTCAGGTTGGTTTTTCTCATACAAACATCCTTAGGAGTATTATTCACCATGCTTGCTTGCGATTTCCAAATCTAGCATCAGTTAGGGGCATATCAGGTCAGGTTCCAAGCAGATCAAAATCCATACAACTTAACAAATCATTTCCTCGCCATGAAGGAGCTCGAAAAGTGTTTGTCATTTTTGGAGGTGACACATCAGAACGTCAAGTATCTCTTATGAGTGGTACAAATGTATGGCTCAATTTGCTAGCTTTCCATGATGTAAGTGTCACAATCAAGAAGATTTACAGTTCAGTTTACATAATGCTTGCTTGTTAAGTGTAATTGTGTCCTACAACTTTTAATTGTAATGTTCTTACTTTTACAAATTTATAAGAAAATTGGTGTATATGCATTTTGACTTATTTTTGCACTTATTTTGTTTGAGCTGTTGCATATTTTCCTGCCTTCAGAATCAGCATGTGATGCGATGTAACAAATTCAACACACTTATCCACGATCTCTTATTTTTTGGGAGTGAGTGGAGCAAGGGCCGGTGTAGAGTAGAAATGGTTTCATAAATGTTATATTTTCGCCTTATATTTTAGTATTTCATACAAGAGTCTCAAGATAATATGCAGGTCTTTGCCTGTGACTAAGAATTAAGAACTGTTGCATTCTGTAAACTTATGGCATTTGCTATCTGAAAAGATTAACGTCAGTATGTATGGTTTGCCTGAGACTGATATTTTTGTTCTTACAGCTTGAGGTAACTCCTTTTTTGCTTTCCCCTGTAAGCGAGTATGCATCGAGTGTCGATATGGAAAAGGAGGCTGATGATGCAAGGAATAGAACACTGTGGTCGTTACCGTAAGTATTGGCCCTTTAGTCTAAGGATTTTTGTTTTTCTGAATATGTATATGGGAACACAGATTATTTGAGTTATTAGTCAGACATAAAACTATTCCTCGACGTGTACCTAATAATAGCTTATGCTTTTTGGAAAATCGCTCATTGGCTATAAAGCCTCAATGACCAAGTGGCAGGTGGATCTTTTCCAACTCAACTCTTCTTAATTAAACTTAAGCACCAAAAATAGTGAGATTCTACACTTCAAGCCCAAAGGAATATTGAATGAGGAAGTGTGCAAAACATAAAAAAATTCGTAGACCTCCATCTAATAGCTTAAACTTTCAAGAGAGTTGGTCCTTGAGAATGATGTTATATTCTGCTGTGCAATTTTCTATACTGAACTAATTAAAAGCATTGGGTTTTCCTTTTGAATTTTTATTTGCATGAATGGTTTCTCTTACACTACGTTTGTTTACAGTTATTCTCTTGTGCTGCGCCATACTACTGAGGAGGTACTTGCTGCATGCATAGAAGCAATTGAGCCAGATCGTGCTGCAATAACATCTGACCTAAGGAAGAAAGTAATGAATGATCTCATGGAGGGTTTGATGGATCACAATTGGTTTACAGGGTTTGATATTGCTGATGAACTCCCTGAGAAATTTTCATTAAGACAGTGGATCAAGCTGGCCAAGGAAGTCAAGGCAACAGTTTTTATTGCTGGTATTTAAAACAAAGTGTTTTACGATTATTAAATTTTTTACTTCGACTTCTTTGTTGATACACAAAAAAGAGTTTTCATATTCATTATTTATAGATTATATTGGAGATGCTTTGTTCTTTGTCAGTGTCAGCATGGAGTGAGCTTTATGCATCATCTTGACAAATTTCAATTTGATGTGTGTTCCTAATCCTATGTTACTTTTCTTAAGGTAGATCCAGAAAAAGGTTATAAGGAATAATGTTGTTAGGTATGACCATGCAGTAAAGCCAATTTTAGTCATATGGTAATCTGTTTTGAAATGGTTTAAAATGCTCTCATTATTTGTCAAAGAGTAAATGTTTTAAATGATTTAAATGTTTAGATCAGTTTTTATGGGATCTAGATTTATGAATTGATTGTGTATGACTCTACAATTTTTGCTCATTGTTACTTACAGTGCACGGAGGTATTGGAGAAGATGGTACACTCCAATTCTTGCTGGATGCTGAAGGAGTGCCCTACACAGGTTTGCTTATAATGCACACATAATATGAGACTATTAACTATATGATATACCCTCCTCAGTTTTTTGTTTTCTAATTTGTATGGTGCTGTCTTTTTAGTCTCTCTTTTATTTTCTGTTTAAGGCCCTGGGACAATGGCATCAAAGATTTGTATGGATAAAGTGGCAACTTCTGCTGCATTAAAACATGTATGTTTCCCTAATTCACTAGTTGTAAGGACACTTCTCGTACATTACTTTTCTCAATTTGACATGCTATTCTGACTCTGCATTTTAATATTCTGTTATCGAAAGCTTGTAAAATCAGGAGTTCTTACAATACATAAAGATGTCTGGCGAAAAGACAATCTCTCCAATAAGCCCATAAATGATATATGGCATGAACTAAACCAGAAACTACAATGCAAAACATTATGCGTCAAACCAGCGAAAGACGGATGCTCAACTGGGGTTGCAAGGCTATGGTAAGTTTATCACTTTGTTAGCATTTCTATTTCATAATATCAATGATTAAATATTATTAAATATTGCATTATGTTGTACTTATAAAGAATTAAAGGAATTGTATTTTACTACTTTGCTGGCTCATTCTGTTTACATTCAGCTGTTCCAAGGACCTTGCAGTATATGTCAAAGCTCTGGAGGACTGTCTACTAAGGATTCCTCCAAACAGCTTATCAAAGGTATAGGACAAGGAATAACATCATATAATCATCTGGATCTCATTTGTTGAGGGATTAGAATTAGAGTTTAAAGGTGAAGTGAATACTTTAACTCTGTACTGTATGCGAGAGAGAGTGTGGCAGAAAAAAAAACATTTGCTGAAAAAGGGTAATGATGAATGGTGTGCCCCTAAGATTGTAATATATTTGTTCACATATGAAGTATAATATTCCTTTTAAAATTAGTCAATACCTTCTTGTTCTCCACATTACCTTGAAGGTTATCTCTACAAATGTTAACATTGGAACTCTGATAATCTGTATTTATTTGTTCTAACCATTACTGAATTCCAATTGTACATGAACTCTTCAATCATCATTCCATGACGTTTTGTCTCTTTACAGGCACATGGTATGATTGAGATGCCTAGCCCTCCTCCAGAACACTTGATCTTTGAACCTTTCATTGAGACAGATGAAATAGTTGTGGCATCCAATTCCAGGAATGAGACTGCTCAAGGCCTAATGTGGAAAGGGAATAGTAGATGGGTTGAAATAACAGTTGGAGTCATTGGAAAATGTGGATCAATGCACTCGCTAAGTCCTAGTGTAACTGTCAAGGAAACTGGTGATATTTTGTCACTAGAGGAGAAGTTCCAAGGTTTGTCTTCATAAAGTTACCTGTAATTTAACAAAAGTCTTTATATAAAAGCTATTTGAAATTAACATAATTCTTAGTTTTTATAGTCAAAAACATAAAAACTAATCAACTTTGAGGATTTCCTTTGGAAATAGAAGCAAGCGAAACCTAGACACTACAGGATGATGCAAGAAATTAGAGTCCATGCTCCTGTAGATTATTCAGGTTGTGAAGTTTTAAGTTTCTATCAAGAAAACCCTAAACTCAAAAGTTGCCAGAATCAAAGGGTTTTAGTTAAGATGCAGTTGGTAAGTATACAAGTTCAATGAAGATTGAAGAACAAATATCTGCACCAGCAATTTATAGGTGGAAATTCAGGATTACATTATACTACAATTAGCATGGTTTAGGTTTCTTGAGTCCTTCTTTCATTTATGATTCTCAAACTGCCTACAGGAAATGGAGAAATGCTTCATGCATAATCTGTCATTACAGAATGTCTGTCAAACTCAAATGAACCTGGTTTTGACTGTAATTGGATGAAAAGCTTTTATAGTTCAAAGTGCAAAAAAAAGGGCTGATTGGTTTACGTTTCTGTTTCCTGTTTTCAGTTTTAATTACAAAACTGTTATCATGTTTTTTAGATTTCAAAAATTTATATAGGAAATAGCGAGTACAAATTTTTGAAAATAGTACAAAATTTTAAAAACAGGAAATAGGATGACAATTTTGTAATTAAAACTGAAATCAGAAAACATAGACGTAAACCAAACAGGCCCTAAATAGTTCAAGCCTGATATAGAGGTGGCTAATGAGCACCTTAGATCAAGGGAACTTTCCTAAGATGGTTTGGTTGTGAGGGAAAAAGACTAGTGGAGGCTTCAATGAGAATAGTGGTATAGGTGGATGTTAATAAGTAGAAGGAAAGTGGTGGAGGGAAAACCTAATACAAGTTTAAGATTACCTTTTAGAAAGATTGTTACTGAATGGTTTACCTAGAAACTCAGTTTTTAATAGAGCCCAATTGTTTTGATTGATCCATCCAGTCAACTCGTTTAGTGTATAGGATGTTGTTGAATTTATCACTAGTATAGAGGAGCCCCCTCGGCTGGGGTGTATGTGTGGATGCCTCTTACTTATCTTCATTTCTAGTTTATAATTTTCCTTCCTTTATCTTGACTTGAGCTGTTCACAATGGCTCATTTTTATTCTCTACTTGTGTATTTCAGGTGGGACTGGCATCAATTTGACTCCACCTCCATTGTCAATTATGGGGTATGTTGAAGAGGTCCCACATCCCAGTGGCAAAACCTTTTTCTGTGGCAGTATTTTGAATGATATATGATATTTTTCTTTTCTTAATAGTGAGACAGCTTTGTCAAGATGTAAACAGCGTATTGAACTGATAGCAAACACTCTACAATTAGAAGGATTTTCACGTATTGATGCATTTGTCAATGTTGACAGCGGAGAGGTTTGTCAAATTCCTTGTTGGAACAATTTCCTCCCAATTGTTTTTTGACTCGTCTCTTTGAAATTAGTTTGATAAATTTGCTATTAATCCAACCTGAAACTTATGTTATTATTTTTTCAATAGCTGGAAAATGGGAGGGTAGAAATTTACAATGAAAATTGCATTGCTTGGGAAAAGAAAAAATGTGTGTGTGAAGGTTGAAAGTTCAGTGCAACATTTTCATACTCCACCTCACAAATTTTGATCACTTATTGTTAAGGTTCCATTTCAAAACCAATTGGTAATGAGAATAGTAACCTAATAAATATTTAAACCATACCACATATAATGAAGCAAAAGATGTGAGACTTCCAACACTTATATAGCATGCAATGAGAGTATGAGATGAAAACAATTTTTCCTCGCAAAACAACATTGATTGGTATGATCTATCCCACCCCATTTTCACTCTTCTTATTTTTCATCTGTCTATTTACTATCTACTCAAACAAGAGAAAACATGCATCATGTGACTAAATGATTTCAAGCTTCTTAGAATGCTTAAAAACAGTGCTTATATATATATATATATATATATATATATATTCTGAACTATCACGTACATAAGTTATAGGTGGTATGGCCTCCTATAAAAGATTTCAGTTTGTTAAGTGTTAACCAGTCCTTTTCTCTTTGCTGGTATGTCATATGCTGATAACACATCCTAGTTTAAGTGTGTTGCAGTTTGCTAAGTTGTGAAACGAGAACGTCATCATCATCTCATTGAAATAAAACAATATAACCATTTTGTCTTCTCATAGATGAACTGTGCTTCAATGACTTACCAATATCTTATTCCTTTATAACTTTCAATATTTGTAGGTTTTGATTATAGAGGTAAATACTGTGCCTGGAATGACACCTTCCACTGTTCTGATTCATCAGGTAAATTCTTGCTATGATATGTTTACTCTTCTTAATCTTTCCGATTGTGAGTTTTTTCTCTTACTAGGCACTGACAAAGTACATGCCTTTGTCGGGTAAAGACTGAACTAAGTTATTACTCTCTCTATTCTTATTCATAAGACTTTGTTAAAAAGCTTTTAATGTTTATTCTATAATATCCTTTGCAAAGTTTTTGGAACATTTATTATTAATTTTCATATTTTCCCTTAAGAATTATTGAACTTTCTAACTTCTTTACAATTAACATAACACAGTTAATTTTAAATAAGGATAAATTTGGAATGTCAATAATAATTTTTTCAAAAGTCAATACATGAGTTACTCTTGGGTTAGGTTGTGTTTGGATAGAGAATTTTAGAATTCTAGAAAATTTTATATGATATAGTTAAAAGGGTTTTATAAATAGAAATGAAAGGAGTATTCTACATTATGTTTAAAAGCAATTAGCATATAGCAAAGCAAAGGCTAAAGAACTAGAAGGCATGGAAATGAAATCTTACTTTTGATTCCTCTTAAGTGTAGGGAAAGAGGAAACTTTCAAACAGACAGAAATGGAAGTTAAAATAAGATGCAAATAAAGATATAAAGCATCTTTATTCTAGTAATAAGACCCAACACCTTTAGAACATCCACCTATATGTCAGTTTTCTGGCTCTGACTACACCATTCTATGCATATCTCAGGCACTTGCAGAACAACCACCAATATATCCTCATCAGTTCTTCCGTAAGCTTCTTGATTTGGCATCTGAAAGGTCCATGTGAATATGTTTAAACAATGTCAACATACTGTTATTCATCGAATGCTGTTACCACCGGAAGCATTGTGTAGCAGCAGATAATATTCCCATTTCCCTATGTGGAACTTACTTCCTTTAAAATGTGAAACTTCAGATTCATTATTTTCCTTTTTCCTTTTGAAGTCTGTTCTCAAGTGCAATAAGAGATTGTACAGTCTGTGCTATCTTAAACTGACTTTGAAGTAATATCGTAAAATGTGCTTGCAACAAGTTGAGATCGGTGAACCTGTAAAAGATTGAGGATGCATGGCAAAAGGTTCATGTGCACGGGTCATCAACAAATAATGAGATGAGAATACCCTTACTTTAGCTTGTGATTTTGCAAAAGAGATTACCCTTTAGTTTAGTCATATAAAGTTATATGTGTTGTCGTATTAATCCTTCAGATATTTAAATTGTCACCAGATTAATTGTTCAAAGATTACTGTCAGCTAAAATAGAGTATGTTTGGTTCCTACGGTAAAACAGAGTTTTTACTGTCTCTAAAGACATGAAGGATCAATATTAACCTTTAGATTTTTCCATTTTCATAATTTTATTTCCTCAACTACGAACCAAACGGGATCTTAGTCCATTAGAAATCTAAAATGATACCATATTTGTCTCACCTGAAGGATTAAAATGGGCAAGATGAATCTAAGGACTACTTTGATGATAAAGTAAACTTTTAAGGACTAATTTAGTGACAAAATAGAAAAACCTATTTGTTTACACCTTTATTTTTGAGAGACTAGTTTGATAATTTTCTTCTTTGTAAAAGGTTATTTTGTTTTGTTTTACTATATTCATCGACATTAAAGAATGAATGACATTTTATTCCATGTTAAATTAAGTTTTCTAAAATTATGGATTAAGGTGATAAACACATGCATTTAGGAACCAATGTAAGAATTTACTCAATAATTGTTTACATCTCTTCACACTTGAAATACTTTAAGAGCCTTATCCTAACAAAATAGATTTTAGGGGGTGATCTTGTTAGAAAAAAGTTATGGCTGAGACGTAGAAGTCACACTATCTTTAGAGTTTATATGTCTAGGATGTGTCTTTACCCCTTCAGGATTCAACAGCCCTTTACAAGAGTAGTAATAGAACTAGTAATTTGGTAAAGTACGTGTACCTAGTCATGATTTTAAGAGAGAGAAAACAAATTATGACTGAAAAGGAGATGACATGTTTAAAAAGGAAATGATCTAAAAATGGGAATAAAATTCATTACAGAAATAAATCGGCTTCATTTAAAATGAAAAATAATCTGAAATTAAACTATAATAATATGATAATTCATACGTAATCAAACGGAAAGGGAAAGTTAATTATAATATTATTACAAGAATATTCTCATTACGAAAATCAAACGCAATAAAACAATAATCAATGCTATTCAAAAATTAAAGAGCCTAAAAATGGTTTCTTAAATAGGCTTAAACTATTTCCACCCAAACTTATTTGTGTGCAAGTCCATTTACTTTCTAGTTAATCACAATATTATTAGGAGAATATTCTTGTTGCAAAGATCAAACACAATTAAAACGATAGTCCATGATGTTCAGAAATTAAAGAGCCTAAATATTGCTTTCTCATATAAGCTTAAACTGGTTTGGTCTAAACTAATTTACATGTAAGCCCAGTTACTTTCTGGTTGTTATACCACCACAAAATATGTAAGAATATATAAAGCCTTTTAAAAGTTAAAGACTAAATAATATGGGCTAAAACTTTTGAAATATCTATCACATTTTACAACACATCCTAATTTAGACTTCTTACATTATACATTTTTTTTAAGACATAAGCCTAAAAATTTATATAAAAAGATTAAAAAAATACAGAGTTCGATACTAGAATTAAAATTTGTGATAATTGATGCAATTCTTAAGATTGATGAAGATGTAAAGACAGTAATAATGGAGATAGGTAAAGATCAAAGAAATGATTATGAATAGTAGTTGCTATGGGAAAGTTATGATGTGTAAGAATTGATTGTATTGCTATATTCCAAAGTTCAGAATTCATATATTATAAATACATCATAAACCATACCATAATAATTGAGACATGTGACGTAAATTTTCCAAAATGGAAAGGTGTGCTCAAGGGAATGGAGTGGCTGGTCTTACTTAGAGATTCACCTAAATAAGACATTAAATAATTTATCAAAGTTCGGTAATTTCAGATTGATTTCCTAATCATAATCATAATCATAAGGATAACTTCAATTAAATGTACCTAACTGGCTAACTCCCCATATACCTGCCAGAGTTCAGGCTAATTAATTCCTTTACCAAGATTCATTTGGAACTCTCATTCTCTGGGATTATGACCATTCCACCTAATGATGTGAGGGGAATCTAAGGTACATAGGCCAAAGTCCAAAGATATAATCTTTTCCAAAACCATGACAAAACTCCCTCTCATTCTAAGCCATGCTACCTTTGATCAAATCACATTAATTGTTCACAAATATTTCAGAACTCTTGGTTTCTATTTTGTTTCCATATTGAGGGGTTGTCCAAGGTCAATATTCAATATGAAGGAAGAGGCAATAAATTGAAAGAAATAAAGAAACCATCAAGGACTAACTTACAGTATAATTAGTAACATAAAATACTACACTTTTTTCTTTACTTTATTTTTCAAGTTTCTTTCTCGGCCCTCTTATTTTCTCTTTCAATTTGACAATAATTTTTATTTAACAATCAACCACGTCCACAAGCCAAAGATGTACTAGTTGTTGTTGAGTTGAACAACAACATTTTTATGGGGCCAGTATAAGGTACAATATACATGATGTGTGTGCCTAACTACACTCCATATTAACCACAATAACCATGAAGTGTTGTGGCTAATTAAATTGCTAACACAAGTCCTGGCAATGAGCGGCGATAGAGATCACGAGGTTGGCTCTGCCACAATGTAATGCTATCTTGCTTATCTTCCCACCCTATTGGCCTCAAATCCCTCACCACAAGCCATGTGTTGAAGTACTCTCTAAACTGAGTTATGAGCCCATTTTTGAGTGTCCAAACATGCACCCAATAGGCCTGCCCTTCCCACCCCTCCGCGATCACGCAATCGCCGATGGCGGTCACGTCTCTCGGCTCGAATCGGAATGCCTTGGTATGTTCTGTTTCCCCTGTGAGCACCCTCATCATGTGTTGGCACTTAGGGGGGCCGTGGAACCACCACTCAAGGTCACTTGCTAGCAATTTCACAACGTTGTCCATTGTTCCTTGTCCCAATAGTGCCTTGTAGAGAATTTCCACTGTTGCCTTGTTTTGCATTTCCACCTTTTGATGAGTCTTTTGCACTGCATCATGCCCCTTTATGCCTACTGCCATTTTTCTTATGATCTTTTTTTGGAGGTCAGGCTCACTACTTTTGCATGATATGGTGGAGGGTTTGGTGTTGGTGGTGTCACATTTTATAGGCATGGGCAAAGAGAAATTATTAGATTATTCAAAATAATCACATCATTAATACAATCTCTAATTTAAAAATAATGTTAAATTTGTAATTAAAATTTCGTTAAAAAAGTTAACACATTAATTAATTTTTTTTATCAAAATATTCTTATTAGAAATTAAATGAAATTAGTTAAGTGGACAAAGAATAAGATGTATGAGTTTCAATAAACATATAAAAATACTTTTAGAAAACTATATTTTGTAGATAAATTAAATAATTTTAACTATATTAACTAGTTTTTCTTTAAAATTGAAGCTAGTGGAGAAATTCTTATATTAACGGAAAAATAATAATATATATTCAAACAAATTCAAGAAAAACAAAATAGTATAAGAATATTAATGGAATATATCCTAGTAAAAACGAAAATATAAACTCAAGAAAAAGTAATTCTAGTTTTCATATTCGTTTAAACAAGAGATACAACAGTACAAATTCAAAACTAGGAAGTATTACAGAAAACACTTTGAATAAGACCCATGATTCCGAACCATCCAATAGTTTTTCACGGTGGATGTTGGTTCAAGAAATTGCATAGATGGTTGAGATTGATTTAAAATGTGGGGGAATTGAAGGGTGTAGATTACCTCCTATAACTTGTGACGAATGTGGCCCGTTTAGATGATGACAAAATGTGTCACACCAAAGTATACATATAATAATTGAAATTGTAAGAATTGGAATGCTTTTGTGAGGAGATAACGATGTGAAGTTATACTTATGTGCATGATCGAGCCAAAAATTAATTTACATAATGACTAATATGCCCCTGGGACTTTTGGCTCATTTTCGAAGATGGAGTCATTCTTTTCTTTAAATCTTTAGAAATAATCTAAAAGTGCTATGAACTTGAATTGATGTTTTTGGAATGATCGACCCTCTTCTTTTTAACCACACACACAACTTGCACCCAAAATCATATGTTAGATAGAAGTAATTGTGGTTTGCTAATCAATTATGAAAATAAAGGTATAAAAATAAAAAAATGTAAACTTTTACTGATTCAACGTATATTTAATTTGGTTGATAAAACGACTAATAAAACAAACACAAAATAAATAATGAAAATTGATTTTTAGCTTCCTCAAACACACTTAATTGTTTTTAAAGTTTAATTTTAATATAGTGCTTGTATGACTCCAATAGAATCCACCTAATGATAAAATAAAAATTGTGTAGTTTAACTTGAGGTTTGACATTCATACCTCAACTTTTTGGATAAATCAAACAAAATTGTACCCTTTAAGATTTATATATTTCTGATTAATTAAAATACTTTGAATAATTTTGAAGCGGGGTGATTATATATATAAAAAATTGATATTTTATATGATAGTTTAGAATTAAATAAGAGTTTAGTTAATTGAATTTTAAAAAATTTATAATTAATATAGGGAGGGGAAAGAATCTGAAAAGGAGCAATAGTTTTCATTTTGTTAAATTTATGATCATAATAGTCCAAAAAATTAGATTACATGATATATATTTAAATTTTTTAATAAGTGTCTTGAATTCGAATACTGTGAATAGAAAAAAATCATCATGATGATATAAATGTATGGGTTAACCTTTTAAAATCATCATAATTAGATGGAAGGGTGAAACATATTGGATTTTGGTTGAACAAAAAACAGAATATTGGGTTTGACAAGGTTTGATTAAGTGCAGCATGTTGGGACCCAAAAAAGTGTGTTTGTGATTGTGGTGATCGGAGAGTTGCATGTTTACATTGAGCCACGACATAGTCCTTATCCCTTTTGGGGTCTCTTCTCCTATATATACCCCTCTACTGTATCACATATCCCTTAAATGTTGATGTACCTCCAACCAAGTTTCACAATGATCCACATCGTTTAATTAATTATTAACATTCTGAAACTTGCTTTTCAACTCATTTAAGATAGTTGACTCATTAGGGTCTGAGAACAATCACTCAAAGAAGATGCATGCTTGCATTAATTAATAGTTCACCATTCAACTCGTTTTAGACCTTAAATAATACATCATCTCATAATTTTTTTTCATAGAAGAAAATATTATATGATAGAGAATCATTAGTTTCAATTTAATAAATATAATATTATTTCTTTCCTTAAAAATTTTTAGGACACATTTAACTTAGAGTTTTATTAATTAACCAATTTTTAATAACTCTTTGTCGCGACCAGGATCGTGACGGGACGGCCGACCCTTAAGAATGAAACGAGTTTCGAAATTCTTTCGAAAAAACAAGGAGTCGCTACCAATATTTTTAAGGGTAAAATACTGGAAAAACCTTTGTTAAAACATTGGTCATAAAAATAAAATTCCAAGTTCGGGAGTCTAATTACAGGTGAGGAAGGTATTAGCACCTCACAACTGTCCGTTATAAAACGGTTACCTCAAGATGATAGCGCGCATTATAATTAGCCCAAAAATTATTTTAACTTCTTCAGAAAAGAAACATACGAAATGACAAAGCATACAAAAATAAACAAAAAATAGACATTGAATTTTTTTAACAGGAGATTAACAGGACGTCTCACTAGTGGAAAAAGGGCCTTTTACACCTAGGTTTTTACACTGGTTGTAGTGTGACCGGTATGAAAAATAAGGCGGTGGCAGTTTTGTAAATAATAAAGAACTTTACACCGGTTTAACCGTTGGACCGGTGAGAAAAAACTATATTTGTACCGGTCTAGAATGTGGACCGGTGAGAAATATAAAGTGTGTAACGGTTTTCGAATTGGACCGGTGAGAAATGAAAAAATTGATATCGGTCTTATACTTAGGACCGGTGAGAAATATTTTAAATTTTCTCTCATAATCGACCGAAGGTTTCTTTATCTCGAAATCCCTAAGCCTCTCTGAAGCCTTCTTCTCTCGAAATCCCTAGCTTCTCAAAGCCCTCTTCTCTCGAAATCCCCAGCCTCTCAAAGTCGTGTCCCACTCGAAATCCCTAAGCCTCTTTGAAGCCTTCTTCTCTTGAAATCCCTAGCCTCTCAAAGCCCCCTTTCTCTCGAAATCCCTAGCATCTGCGTTCGTTTGTTTTACTGAGAAGAGAGGGGAAATAAGGAAAGCAGTTTTCTTCCCGCATTGCCACAACGTCAACTCATTTGGCACTCATACTCAAAACAAAGCACGACCCATCAAAGCTTCGGTTAATGCACCCCCTTTTCCTTTGTTTAAACCTCCCCAAGTTGACGAGTCACCATCTAAGGTATTTACATTCTTTTTTCACCCCTCGCTTGTTGTCTTGATACTTTGGAAGTAACTAACACCTTGCACTAGATAGAGTGATGCCGTTTTTGTAATTTGATTAGCGTTTTTGGTCACAACACTTAATGTGTTATAATGAGTGCTGTTTCCACAATTTGATGTATTTTTATGTCCATAACAATTGGTATGTTAGAGTGAGTGAGTGTTGTTCCCTTAATTTGATGTGCTTTTTATGTTTCTATCACTTAATTTGTTAGAGTGGATACTTTTTCTATTATTAGATGTTAAAATGTTCATAATAGAAGAAGAAACAAAACTCGAGAAAGTAATTTTAATTCTACTTGTTTTCATTTCATTGAATTATCTTATTCTATTATACATATCACAGTACTGATTTTACTCATGAAAAAGATTTGTCATCCTCCTTAAAGAAAACTTTGTTTTAAATTGCACTAGGCAAGTGCCCTCTTCAATAAACTACCCTACACAAGTAAATAGTTTTCAAAGAACTTCACACTAATACTTTGTTTTAAAAATTACATTATTTTGGTAAATAGGCTTTAAAAGTAATATATTGCTAATATCTTTAGAAGGATTGAATGACATTTACTAAATTTCATGTCTCTATGTTATAAAAGTGTGGCATAATAGATTGGTCTAGTCGAATCCGACCCATCACAGTCTATTTTAATCTTAGTAGGATCAAACTAAATTAATGGAATATGTTATAAAAGTGTGGCATAATAGATCAATTTTGATATAAAAGGTTGTAACTTGTATTACACTCTCATATTAGAAACACATATATTCAGACTTTAAATTCAATATTCATGAAAGATGATTTCAGTTTTTTCTTTGTTTGCTCATTGATATGAAAATCATAATTGGCTGTCATGTTTCATTGATATACTAATAATAATTGTTTTTGTATGAGCTCAGTTTGCATAAGTGTGTAATTAAAACTTTTGGTGTGGTATATAAGATAATCTCATTGTATTGTAGAATAACAGATTTACTTCGAGGCAGGGAGAGAAAATAATGTTGAATCTGTATGGCTTTTCAATTGGATTTGCACATGTTCCCAATATATGATATATATGCAATGAAGATCAGAATTGTGGTCAGGGGTATTTTGCCAAAACGATGAATTAATAGTTTTAGATTTCTTAAAATTGGCTTAGTAAAAAGGATTTAGGTCATAAATTAAAATTGGTTTTTCGAGTAGTATGTTTGGCATTTCTCAATTCTCATGATTTCATTCTATTGTCCTCAGTCTAGCCATCTATAGGCATTGGTGCACTTTCTACACGGGAGGCTGAAGGCAGAACAAATATTCTGCAGGTGAAAAGGTAATCATCTCAATTCTATTGGATTAACATTTCCTAGGTAAACAGATCTGAGTTCATATAATGTAATAATTAGCATTATGTCATTTGTCTTTAGCCTTTTGTTTTTGGTACATTCTCCTCTTCTTAAAGTACACAGCACTACTCATAGCTTGACAACCTGATAGCCTTTACAACTCTTTCACTCCAAAATTTTCATATAGTTATAGAATTTTGATATAAGTCAAAGATATAACTTTTATTTATAGATGTTATAAAACAAAATTAATTTGCAAAACTCTTCTAATTAAACAAAGTTTAATATAATTACATTCTTCCTATAATTCAAATTCAAGCCTAGAACTAAAATAATATGACAATTGATTCTTGCATTCAATGGTACATTATATTTATGATGTTATTTCCTTGACTTCAATGTTTGTGAGTTCACTTCAATGCTTTGGTATGAATATCAAATGCTGTATCATTTTTCATTTTGTTTGATAGTTTAAATTTTATATTTTGTTGGTGATGAGTGTACAAGTGTATGATACAGGATTTGTGTTTCAAAGCCATCATGGGTATTCTTTAATAAATTGAATTATTTGTTTGCTGTGTCAGTTCATTTAAGTTTTGTTTTGTTTGCTTGCTTTATGTTGTCATCTGTGTTTTAATAAAGGTTTTATAATTTCAATGTTTATTGTAGGATTAACTAATTGGTTCCATTCTCGAGGCAAAATTTAGCCAATAAGTTATTATATTTTCTATTTTTCATTTAAGTTATAAGTGTATTTTATTGAGTTCATTTTAATGTCTTAGGGGTTATTTCTTTGATCTTAATGTTTGGGTTTGAAAAAGGTTTTCGCGTCTTAATTGAAAGTTTTTGATACCTGTGGTTAACTTTCATTTTCAGTTCATTAGTTGCATGTGTGGTATTGATAAATCAATTTTAATACACTTTTTATAATTTTACACTTGGGGTTTATTATATAATTACTATGTTTAATAATAGTATTTTAATTAAGTTTTATGTTGTTTAGTTAAATTGAAGTATTATGTATATATGTTTCAATTTTCTTTTTTGTATTATCTTGAGTATCTTGCCTTATTTTGGCCATAACTTGGGCTTTTGTGATCCAAATGGGCTAATCTTGGAGCCCATGGAAAGCTAAGACAGAGGGCTACATCATGATGATCAGATTTGGTTATTTTTCATCTGAAAAAATAAAGAAATGGAGCTTGAATTAATCATCCCTCATGTATCCCACCAGCATTGACATAGTTCACCAAAATACATATATCTGGAGCTCTAAGTGTCCAAATGACCTCATTCTTGCACTAAATTCTCAATAAGACAGATATCTACAACTTTCATGTTGAAGGTTTTTCAAAATTCGGCAATCTAGAAGGTCATATTGGACTCGCAAGGTGGAGAAAATAAAGAGGAGAATGAATTTCAACACCTACCATTATCTTCTTTTGAATTATTGTAATTTCAAGCCCACCAATATTGAAAAAATGCATTAATAATCAGAAAATGAATGTATAGTATTATCATATCTTGCCTATAAATAGATGCTTAAAGTTGTAAGGAAGATACACAAGAAATACATAAGAAATACATGCTTTAGTTTTCATTACAATTCTATATCTTTGCTTTAGCTTCTTAAGTTTTAGTTCTTTCTCTTGCTTTATCTCCTTGTTCTATATTCCATCCTTCAAGTTATGGTTTTCATTTCCCTTCCTCAATATCAAGTAAGTTAATTTTATTATTTGTTATTTACTTTTATAATCAAGGTTTTAGTAAGTTTAATATTAGCTTTCATTGTTAAAAATTATCATGGAAGCTTAATCTTTTAAAATCAACTCAAGGAATTTAATTTTTCTTTATGTTAACTTTGAGTTCTTGCTCTTAATATTTTGATTAAAGATAATTACTTTTCTTTGTTTCTCAAGCACTTATGATGATAGATTATTTAAGTGTATAACCGATTGGTATATAATTAAACAATCTATAATCTAAACTGATGTTGGTTGGTTAATCAATAATCACTTTGAGAACAAAGATTAAGTTACTAAATAAGAGATTTCTATTTAGTTTCTTAACTCAATCAAATTATGGTTTTAAAGTTATTTTAGTAATTAATAAGAATATATCGATTGATTATTCTTATTAGTTCATTAATTCAATTGTAGAAGATTTTCTAGAATATAATCATTTAGGGATTCCAAATGATTCAAGATTGAGAAATTAATTATATTTAATCATATTTATGATCAATGATTAGTTAACTAAAGATTTATTAATTCCTTGGGTTGGTTGTTTCTAAATTTGATTATTCTTACTCATAAATTTACTTTTTGCACTATCATATAATCACTTAATTTTCCTTTCAAGCTCAATACAAACCCCCACTTTATTATAACTAAATTGAGTGTAACTAATTGAACTAAGGTCCTCGAGAGACGACTAAGGTTGTTCACCTTATACTATATTAATTTAACTTTTTATTTGACCTGACAACGACAGCGTGTCAAATTTGGCGCCGTTGCCGGGGACCTTTGGTCCTAATTATTTACATTCAATTATTTAATATATTTTACATTCTTTTGTAGGTGTATTGAAGATATTCAAGTTTGGTTGAATGTGAGCATATAAAAAATAAATTTTTTTTCCACTTTATTATATTCTTATTCATTTTCTAGTAATCTCATTTTCAACCATTGAAAAAAAAATATAAATATAAAAAATCTTTAAATTTTTAAATATATGTTCTAAGCATTTCATAATTAAAATGATAATTTTTTCCTTTTATTACATAGTTGTAGTATTTTGTTACAATATATGTAGATGTATTGTGCATGACTAGATCTAATCCCGAACCACTATATTCTTTTGATCCTGAAATAGATAGAACATTTCATCAATTAGTTAGATCATCTAAGAAACTATTAGACAACAACAATAATAATAATAATAATAATAATAATAATAATAATAATAATAATAATATTCTAGCTAATAGCATAAATAGTGAAACTAAACCTTCAACTTCTGAGTATTTGCATAACATGGCTGAAAAGACATTAAAAGAACTAGCTATACCAGATGTCACTAATTAAACATCATGCATCTTATATCCTGAGGAAGATGTTCCTTTTGTGCTTAAAACTGGTTTAGTTCATTTGTTACCAAAGTTTCATGGTCGTGCAGGTGAAGATCCTCATAAACACTTAAAAGCATTTCATATCCTTTGCTCTACCATGAAACCTGAAGGGGTTTCAGAAGAACATGTAAAACTTAAAGCTTTTCCTTTCTCCCTAGCAGATATCGCTGAGGATTGGTTATTTTACCTTCCTCCTGGCTCTATTACAAGTTGGGATGACCTAAAGAAAATGTTTCTTGAAAAATTTTTCCCCGCTTCAAGAACTTCCTCAATTAGAAAAGAAATATGTGGCATCCGGCAACATGACCGGGAAAATCTTTATGAATACTGGGAAAGATTTAAAAGATTGTGTTCTAGTTGTCCCATCACCAAATTACGGATCAACTTCTCATACAATATTTCTATGAAGGTCTTAATCCAATGGATAGAACTTTGGTTGATGCAGCTAGTGGTGGTGCTTTGCAAAATAAAACTACAAATACAGCAAAAACTTTAATTGAGAACATGGCTACTAATGCTCAACAACATGCCACTAGAAATAATTCTGTAGTAATTAGAGGAGTCCATGAAATTGAAACTACTAATGATGGAGATAAAAAATGGGAAAGTAAATTTGCTGAACTAGCAACACTTATGAAAAATATTATTGTGTCTCAAAAACAACAACCTGTAACCCCTGCTAAGGTATGTTCTATCTGTACTTCATCAGATCATTATACCGATTGTTGTCCTTCACTGCAGGAAGCTAAAATTCCTGATGAAAATCCTCAAGTATGTGCTGCCAACTTATACAATAACAGACCGCCACAACAACAACATAATAATTATGATCTTTCTTCTAACAGATATAATCCTGGTTGGAGGAATCACCCTAATTTAAGATGGGGTAATTCTTCACAACAACCTCATGCACCTTTTCAGGCAAATACTGGACCAAGCAGACCATATCAACCTCCTCATGTACAACAACAAGCTACACAAATAGCTGCACCTTCCAGTGAGAAATCAAATTTGGAGGAATTGATAAAGCAAATGTCAGTAGATAATCTGAACTTCCAAAAAAGAACTGAGGCTACAATTCAGACTCTTGAAAATCAGATTGGTCAATTGGCTATATCTTTAAACTATTTGCAGTCTCAAGGTTCAGATAAGTTGCCCGCTCAGACAATTGTCAATCCTAAAAATATAAGTGCAATTACTTTAAGATCTGGTAAAGCTATCCATGGACCAGAAAAACAACAACAAACTAAAAATACTATTGTCACAGAAAAACATGCAGAAGAAGTTTTAGATAGTTCAAGTAATAATATTAATGATATATCTCTTTCAAATCCTCCTTCTGCAGCTGGTCCTGATAAGCAACATATCCCTCTTCCATTTCCACAAAGACAAAAATCTATACAAAATAAAAAAATGGATGAGGAGATCTTGCAAACATTTAGAAAAGTAGAGGTAAATATACCTTTATTAGAAGCCATCAAGCAAATCCCAAGATATGCCAAATTCCTTAAAGAACTATGCACTAATAAAAGAAGACTAAAAGGCAATAAAAGGATTAATATAAGTAGAAATATGTCTGCATTAATTGAAAAACCTTTGTCACATATACCAGAAAAATGTAAAGACCCTGGGACGTTTACCATTCCATGCATAATAGGCAATAACAAATTTGAAAATGCCATGCTAGACTTAGGTGCATCTATTAATGTTATGCCTATGACTGTATTTACTTCACTTTCCCTTGGACCTTTGCAAACTACAGGTGTGGTTATACAATTAGCAAATCGAAGCTCTGCACATCCTGCAAGAATTATTGAAGATGTCCTTGTTAAAGTTAATGATTTAATTTTTCCTACAGATTTTTATGTTCTAGATATGGAAAGTGAGAATTCCACCAATAAAGCTCCAATAATTTTAGGTAGACCATTCTTAAAAACAGCTAGAACAAAGATAGATGTGCATGCAAGAACACTTTCTATGGAATTTGGAGACAGTGTGGTTAGATTCAACATTTTAGATGCTATGAAGCATCCTACTGAGGATCATTCTGTTTTTCAAATTGACTTAATAACTGATTTAGTTGAGGATAATATTATTAAGTTGTCTGATGATGTTGATTTTCCTGTATTGTCTGATTTTTATGATTCATTTGTTTGTGATTCATGCATGGATTCTCATCAATGCAATGTGTGTGCTGAAATTGAGAAATATTTGCTTAATGATAATAATGATCCAAACTCCCTTAAAACATAAAATATAGTTCTAGATGTTGTTTCAAAAGAATCAAAGTGTGATAATTTGATTAAAGTAGTTACAAATACATCTGATTATGTTGAAGTACAAGTTACTGAGAGAAATTCAACCAAATTGATTCCTTCAATAATGCAGCCTCTTATGTTAGAGTTAAAACATCTTCCTGAACATTTAAAGTATGCATATTTAGAGGAAGATAAGAATCTTCCAGTGATTATTTCTAACAAATTAAATGTTGATCAAGAAACAAGGTTGTTGTAGATTATTAAGAAGCATAAGAAAGCAATTGGTTGGACTTTGGGAGATATCCCAGGTATTAGCCCTTCCATGTGTATGCATAGAATTCTATTAGAGGAAGAAGTTAAACCAGTAAGGCAACCACAAAGAAGACTTAATCCTCAAATCCTTGATGTAGTTAAAAAAGAGGTAACAAAATTATTACAAGCTGGCATTATTTACACTATATCAGATAGCACTTGGGTCAGCCCTGTACAAGTGGTTCCCAAAAAGTCTGGAATCACAGTGGTTAAAAATGAAAATGATGAACTAATCCCTACCAGAATCCAAAATAGTTGGCGAGTATGCATTGATTACAGGAAACTTAACAAAGCAACTCGAAAGGATCACTTTCCTTTACCTTTCATTGATCAAATGTTGGAACGACTGGCAGGTAAGTCACATTACTGCTTTCTAGATGGATTTTCAGGTTACTTCCAAATTTATATTGCACCAGAAGATCAAGAAAAAACAACATTTACATGTCCTTTTGGCACTTTTTCTTATAGTAGGATGCCTTTTGGCTTATGCAATGCCCCTGGTACCTTTCAACGATGCATGATTAGTATCTTTGCTGATTTTCTTGAAAATTGCATGGAAGTATTTATGGATGATTTCACAGTATATGGTTCATCATTTGATGCTTGCTTAAATAGTCTAGATAAAGTATTGCATAGATGCATTGAAACTAACCTTATTCTTAATTATGAGAAATGTCACTTCATGGTAGAAGAAGGAATAGTTTTAGGCCATGTGATATCTAAAAAAGGCATAGAAGTAGATCTTGCAAAAATTACTGTAATTTCTCAATTACCTTATCCTTCTTGTGTGCGAGATATTCATTCTTTTCTTGGTCATGCAGGTTTCTATAGAAGGTTTATAAAAAACTTCAGTAAGATAGCCCTTTCATTGTCTAACTTACTACAAAAAAATATAACATTTAACTTTAATGACAAATGTAAAGAGGCTTTTGATTGCTTAAAGAAAGCTTTAACTACCACTCCTATCATCCAGGCACCAGATTGGTCACTTCCATTTGAACTTATATGTGATGCATCAAATTATGCATTAGGAGCTGTTCTTGCTCAAAGAGTAGGTAAAGTACAACATGTTATTTACTATACCTCACGAACTTTGGATACTGCACAAATAAACTATACTACCACAGAAAAAGAACTACTTGCTATTGTGTTTGCACTTGATAAATTTAGATCTTATTTGCTCGGTTCAAAAGTAGTTGTATTTTCAGATCATGCAGCATTAAAGTTCCTTTTAAAGAAACCAGATGCAAAACCAAGATTGATCAGGTGGATGTTGCTACTCCAAGAATTTGACATTGAAATTAGGGATAAAATTGGAGCAAAAAATTTCGTGGCTGATCATTTAAGCAGAATTGAAAAAGAACTTGAACCAATTTCCATTAGAGATGATTTCCCTGATGAACAACTTATGGGAATACATGATTCTACTCCATGGTTTGCTGATTTGGTAAACTACTTAGTTGCTTCTGTTACTCCCATACATGCATCTAAACAACAAATAATAAAACTAAAAAGTGATTCTAAATACTATGTTTGAGATGATCCTTACTTATGGAAACTTTGTAGTGATCAAGTCATTAGAAGGTGTGTACCTAAAAATGAAATTTATTCCATTCTTACATTTTGTCATATATATGCATGTGGTGGACATTTTGGACCTCAACGTACAGCAAGGAAAGTATTAGAATCTGGTTTATATTGGCCAACAATTTTTTATGACGTATATACGTTTTGTAAATCTTGCGAACGATGTCAAAGAATGGGAAACATATCTCGTAGAAATGAGATGCCTCAACAACCCATGTTATTTTGTGAAATTTTTGATGTTTGGGGCATAGATTTCATGGGACCTTTTCCTGTATCTTTTGGTTTTGTTTATATACTACTTGCGGTCGATTATGTGTCTAAATGGGTTAAAGCTAAAGCTACTCGAACTGATGATTCTAAAGTTGTTGCAGATTTTGTAAAATCACACATATTTTGCAGGTTTGGTGTTCCTAAAGCCATTATTAGTGATCAAGGATCATATTTTTACAACCGTAAAATGGAGTCCCTTCTTAAAAAATATGGAGTTATGCATAAGGTTTCAACACCTTATCACCTCCAAACAAATGGGCAAGCTGAAGTGTCCAATCGGGAATTAAAAATGATCCTTCAAAAAATAGTACAACCAAATAGGAAAGATTGGAGCAAAAGGTTAGAAGATGCTCTTTGGGCTTATAGAACAGCTTATAAAACACCTATTGGAATGTCACCCTATAGGATTGTTTATGGAAAATCATGCCACTTACCGGTAGAAATTGAGCACAAAGCTTATTGGGCAGTAAAACAATGTAACTTGGACTTAAATAAAGCCGGTAAAGAAAGGAAACTCCAACTACAGGAACTTGAAGAAATTCGTTTGGAAGCTTATGAAAGTTCTAAAACCTATAAAGAAAAAGCCAAATCCTTTCATGACAAACAGATCTTGAGAAAAACTTTTTCATTGGACAAAAAGTTTTATTGTACAACTCACGTCTAAAGCTCATATCTGGTAAGCTTCGTTCTAAATGGGCAGGCCCATTTGAAATAACTAATATCTTTCCTTATGGTGTGATTGAAATTTCAAATAAAGCAACAAACAAGGTTTTCAAGGTAAATGGGCACCGACTTAAACCTTTCTTTCAAGGGTTCCAAGAGCACATAGATACGGAGGTGTATTTGTGTGATGCCAAATATTTTGACTAATTTTTCCTAATAACAATATTTATAAAAAAAAATAAAATAGATATCAATTAATTACATCATTATTCTTTTCGGTGCTAACACTTGTCTTAATCATTATTACTATTATTGTTTTGGCATTATTATCATTTTCTTGCAGTAGTTAAAAGGTCATCGTCAGGCTCGTGACGTTAAACAAGCGCTTGATAGAAGGCAACCTATCACCTTTTCACCTTCTTCATCTATACTATTCTCTATAACTTCGTTTTCTATTCTCTCTTTTCTAAACAGCCACAACTTCAAAGTAATCTGACAATGGAACAAACCCTTGCAAAACTTAAGGAAAGATTCCCTACACTTCCACGCGATGTGATTGTAAAAATTTACAAAGCTCGAGTTCAAAGGTTAAAACTACTCACATATTTTGGCATTCCAGAGGATGTTCGTTGGCTTATTGAAGCAAAGGTACGTCTCTCTGGTGAATTACATAAGTCCTATATAAAACATTTGCCAGGTATGGGACGTAGTTCTTATTCTAAAAAACGAAGAGCTAAAAGGATGGGAGTTTGCCATAAGTGTGCAAGATGGAATTGTGATACACGTTGTAGGAACCCTGGAATGGTATCTATAAATCGGGAGGACAAAATTAAATTTATAAAGGATGGACTGAGTAAAGAGAACTTGGATAACTTAATCCAAACTCTTGAGATGCATCCATGTGGAACGGTTCAAGGAGTCCTTCTGAAATTATATGATCTATTCATTCAACAAAAAGAAAACTATAGCCTTGGGAATCTGGCGTTAAACGACCCTGTTTGCCAGTTTATAAGAAAACTGGATGGGTAGCAAAAACCTCGACTCATAGAAGGCGTTTAAGCCGTTACTAGACGTAAAACTAGAGGAAGATGTGAGCCATAATCATAACTACTGTACATATTTACTGTTGTTTTCAATGTTTTACTTTTCTGAATTCACTTTGACTTTTAAAATTACCTATTTTTATTTTCTTCAATCATGTCTTTTCAAATTTCTTCATTACCGTCATTTATTTTTATATAATAATAATTATGTAAACTTTTTATCTTTCATCAATTATTTCATCTCAGTTTTTATCTATATAAGGGCGCATAACTCTATATGGAAAACACAAAAAAAAGATGAAAAAAATAAAATCCATTTGTGTGTTTGGTGGATCCAACAATGGTAATTGTAAGGAGTACCTAATAGCAGCTATTAAGTTGGGAAAACTATTAGCTGTGAAAGGAATAAAGGTCTTGTATAGAGGAGGAGTACAGGGTTTGAGAGGCTCCATGGCACTATCTGCACTAGTTGAAGGAAGCAACGTCTCTAGTATCATCCTACATCATGTTGGTATTACACCAGCTATTGCTGTAGGAACTGAGGTAAAAGTTACAAGCCTCTATCAACGAATGGCTCGTATGGTTATAGGTGCTGAAGCCTTTATCGCACTCCCTGGAGGTTTTGGTACTTTTGAGGAAATATTTTGCATTTTATCATGGTGTAGCATGAACCTTCATAAAAAGCCATTAGGATTATTAAATATTAATGGTTTTTATGGCAGTTTGTTAATGTTTTTAGATAAAGTTGTGGAACAGGGCCTTATAACTCAAGATGATTGATCATTCATTCATGCTTCATCAGATGCAGATGAATTGATTGATATTTTGCAGAGCTTTTTACCCCAACCTCAACCCCTCTTGAAGCAAGATAAGGATCACACACACAAGCGAAAGAATCCAGAACCAGACACCACCCTTCGGTTATAACTTCTTTCTCACCTCTATCTATATTTAAAAAAGAAATAATTAAAAAAATAATAAAAATTGAAAAAAAAGAGAAAAAAATAGACTGTGGAAATCATATAAGACACTGAGGACAATGTCTTGAATAAGTGTGAGGGGTCTGAGTTATATATATTCTATTATTATTTTTTTTATGAGGGATAGACAGAGTAAAGATTAATTTGGGAAAGTTGCATCTAAAATCATAAAGATGCATCTTTGAGAACCAAAGTCTTGAGACGTATCCTTCACTATATAGTGTCAGTATCACTTTTGTTTATTTTTTTTGTTTTAAATTTTTTTTCTTTCATGAGTACTTTTGTTGGGATGGGCTGAGTAAAGAGTCCAAACTCTTGAGACACATCCTCATAACAAATCTCACTCGATAACCACAATCGTTTCACCTTCCTTATCAAAACCATTTTTCATAAAAAATAAAAAATAAAAAATAAAAATAAAAAATAAAAAATAAAAACACACACACACACATAGCCACTATATTTACTTTAGTGCCGCGCCTTTGCCTTTACCTTCACCCGAATCATTTCTATTCGACATCAACTATTCTGCAACCATAAACATCATCTTCATCATTCTCCAGCCGCCACACTTTGCCTTCATCCTTTTCTTTCAGATCGGAGCCACACCTCACCACTAGTCAATCATCAGGTTCTTTATTTTCTCTTACTGGATGATATAGCAGAGTCTTTCTATAGGCATACGAATGAATTAAGATGTATGTTATTGCTCTTGATGCTACTCATGGTTGTGTTGATGATATTTTTCTTATGGGTTCTAACACAAGGCCTATGAAACTGGGTTGTATGACACAATCAAATTATTCAGTTATAATAATCATTTCATATGCAATTGAATTGACAATTTGTTGTAGGTATCTTCATTACTAAGCGTCCTTGGAAAAAAAAAGTACAGAGCAAGAAGCATAAGGAATTGGATCTTGACACCAATATTTGGTTATGATTTTCTTTTCCTTTTTTGTTTCTTGTTTACAAAAAAAATCATTATTTCTAGTTTTTTATTTTAAATTCTACATGCTTTTCACTAAATTTGTTTTTTAAATTTGTCTAAGTAATGAGTAATTGCATAACCCTTGTCCAATATTTCATGACATGTTGTGAATAATTTCCTTGCATATTAATTTAATAAGTTGTTTGTGAAGATCAAATTGTATATGAATTGTGATAGATTGACCACCCTCGATGAGATTTTGAGCTTAATTGGATGGATCATATTATGCCATCTTTCCTTTTTCTTGATTAACCCTTATTTATTAGTACTCTAGAACTTGACTTGTTTCTTTTTAATGTATTATGTTCCATGTGCATGCTTTGATGTGATTAATGCCTTACCTTACATACTTTCCATTGTTACCCACGTTGAGCCTATATCTATTTCTTGATTCAGCCACATAATTTGCCAGTAGCCCAAAAAAAATGATCACCTTTGCTTAGGAATTGATTAGGAGTTTTGGAATTACTATGAATAAAGATTTTTGATGATTGTGGAAATGTACCCAAGATATATATGTTGTTGTTTCATTGTTCAAAAAGAAAGTAAAAAAATAATAAAAAAAGAGAAAAAAGAAGAAAAAGAAGAAGTGGTGAATATATGTATGAAAATAATCAGGAGGATTTATTCTCATGTTTTATCCTCCATCATGTTTCATTTTGCTAAGTATTGAGTTTCAAAATGTACTTCCACAATCACTGAATCACTTACTCCATTGCTCTTTTTCAACCCTAAGTTTAGCCATACTATTTCATTTTATTCACCCTATATCACCTTGGCCCCATTACAACCTTAATAAAGTCCTTTTGATCTCTGCATGCATATGTGTTCAAATATGGAAATTAGAAATTTGTCAAGCCTATGGTAGTGCTAATT
Organism: Clitoria ternatea; assembly: GCA_037962975.1. Classification (NCBI taxonomy): domain Eukaryota; kingdom Viridiplantae; phylum Streptophyta; class Magnoliopsida; order Fabales; family Fabaceae; genus Clitoria; species Clitoria ternatea. The sequence goes on along the minus strand of CM075672.1, from coordinate 246,988,746 downwards.
TATTTGGGTGATTTCTGAGAGTATACACAAACCCAAACAATTGAGATATAGAGAGCATAAAGAGAACATCTATCACATTTTCATCCACTCTTTGATTTGATCACTCAATTTATGAAACTAGTATGTAATGCTTCTTATTCACACTTATCATGACCTCTTGATATAAGGGATGATGTATATTACTTATTATTTTAGACTTAAAAAAAATCAATTTAAAAAAAAAAACCTTTTTCTGTTGTTTCTCATTTTAGTTTTTGGTTTGGTTTTTCCCTGGAGTGCAAAAGCTTAAGTGTGGGGGAATTTGATAAATCAATTTTAATACACTTTTTATAGCTTTACACTTGGGGTTTATTATATAATTACTATGTTTAATAATAGTATTTTAATTAAGTTTTATGTTGTTTAGTTAAATTGAAGTATTATGTATATATGTTTCAATTTTCGTTTTTTGTATGTATCTTGAGTATCTTGCCTTATTTTGACCATAACTTGGGCTTTTGTGATCCAAATGGGATAATCTTGGAACCCATGGAAAGCTAAGACAGAGGGCTACATCATGATGATCAGATTTGGTTATTTTGCATTTGAAAAAAAATAAAGAAATGGAGCTTGAATCAATCAGCCCTCATGTGTCCCACCAGCATTGACATAGTTCACCAAAATACACATATCTGGAGCTCTAGGTGTCCCAATCACCTCATTCTTATGCCAAATTCTCAATAAGACAGAGATCTACAACTTTAATGTTGAAGGTTTTCCAAAATTCAGCCATCTAGAAGGTCATATTGGACTCGTAAGGTGGAGAAAATAAAGAGGAGAATGAATTTCAACACCTACCATTATCTTCTTTTGAATTATTGTAATTTCAAGCCCACCAATGTTGAAAAAATGCATTAATAATCAGAAAATGAATGTATAGTATCATCATATCTTGCCTATAAATAGATGCTTGAAGTTGTAAGGAAGATACACAAGAAATACATAAGAAATACATGCTTTAGTTTTCATTACAATTCTATATCTTTGCTTTAGCTTCTTAAGTTTTAGTTCTTTCTCTTGCTTTATCTCCTTGTTCTATATTCCATCCTTCAAGTTATGGTTTTCATTTCCCTTCCTCAATATCAAGTAAGTTAATTTTATTATTTGTTATTTACTTTTATAATCAAAGTTTTAGTAAATTTAATATTAGCTTTCATTGTTAAAAATTATCATGGAAGCTTAATCTTTTAAAATCAACTCAAGGAATTTAATTTTTCTTTATGTTAACTTTGAGTTCTTGCTCTTAATATTTTGATTAAAGATAATTACTTTTCTTTGTTTCTCAAGCACTTATGATGATAGATTATTTAAGTGTATAACTGATTGGTATATAATTAAACAATCTATAATCTAAACTGATGTTGGTTGGTTAATCAATAATCAATTTGAGAACAAAGATTAAGTTACTAAATAAGAGATTTCTATTTAGTTTCTTAACTCAATCAAATTATGGTTTTAAAGTTATTTTAGTAATTAATAAGAATATATCGATTGATTATTCTTATTAGTTCATTAATTCAATTCTAGAAGATTTTTTAGAATATAATCATTTAGGGATTCCAAATGATTCAAGATTGAGAAATTAATTATATTTAATCATATTTATGATAAATGATTAGTTAAATAAAGATTTATTAATTCCTTGGGTTGGTTGTTTCTAAATTTGATTATTCTTACTCATAAATTTACTTTTTGTACTATCATATAATCACTTAATTTTCCTTTCAAGCTCAACACAAACCCCCTTTATTATAACTAAATTGAGTGTAACTAATTGAACTAAGGTCCTCGAGAGATGACTAATGTTGTTCACCTTATACTATATTAATTTAACTTTTTATTTGATCCGATAACGACAGCGTGTCAGGTATAAAGTGTTTTGCTTGAAAGATATTTTGTGATCATATCTTTAAGGTCGTTGGATAGATTAGTGATCGGTCCTGAACCGGGGTCAAGAGATTCGGTGTCGGGCCGGTCACAGAAGTTAAAGACCGAGTGATGTTGAAGACCGGTTCTACGAGTATCCGGTCTGTGTATCCAGTGTCTCTGTATGTAGAGAGCAGTCTTGATGTCCTGGAGATCCTTCACACCGACCTCGCACGTTGGTGTGGGCGAAAGATGGTGTCACCTGCGAAGATTCTCCGACGCTCAAGTCAGTAATATATTCCAAGTGTGGAATGTCAATGATCACTCTATAGGATTAGATAAATGTGTTTGAGAAAGAAAAATACCAAACCCCCCTCCAGTAAACTAAAGTGAGTTCTTATACCTGATTGGCTCGATATACGAGGACCTGTTAATGGGAAACCACTAACCTCCATTAAGCAAGTATATTATTGTTTAATACACACTCACCAACATGATTAAGGCAAATGGCTATTTTATATTGAGCGTAGGGAAAATGGGGCTAGATTTAGGGAGCAAGTTGATCATTCCCAGGAGTAGATTATGGCTCGTAGCCTGGGAAATGAAATCATTATCTTTTCCCTGTAGCAATGCCCATTGTCTTCTGTTTGGTGACATGTATATTATCCAGTATTCATGGTGTTATCCTAGACTAACCGGTATAGGGAGAATGCCTGACACAAATTTAGAGTCCGAATGTATACCGATGACACTGGTGATGTAACATCCTGTTTTTGATAATAGTCCTATTTGTAAATTTTGAAGTATGGAAGGTCTGTAAGTGATAATCAATGAATAAAACACCCAGGGAATGGTTTGTAATACTCCAAAAATTTCATTTTTGGGTATAATTAAGGAATTTATATAGATCTTTAATGATATTATCCATTTTTCGAGTGAAACATGCCTTAGAAAGGACTGTCCGAGTAAGGAAGAGGCTCTGTTCTGAGTGACCAAGAGAAATTCCAAGTGAAGGATGAAATTCCGAGTGAAAATTGAAATTTCGAGTGAAGGTTGTGTTTTCCGAGTGGAACATGGCCGAGAGGGTCTTTTCCGAGTGGAATCCCTGTCTCAGAGACATTTCTGAGTGAAGAGGGTTTGATAGAACCTCTTCTGGGTGAAAGGATCCGAGTGACTCACCTTGGGGTGACTCACTGCCGAGTCAAATTGCTTAGAAAGACTCGTTTCTGAGTCAAATGTCTTTGAATGACTCATTTCCGAGTCAAGTATTTTCGAATGACTCGTTTCCGAGTCAAATGCTTCCGAATGACTCATTTCTGAGTCAATCATCATCAAGAGTCTCATTTCCGAATGAAATTTCTCCGAGTACAATGTTTCTGAGAGAAGTACGTTCAACCGAAGGAAAACTCATGACCAAATAGTTAAATTCTGAATGGATTAGCTCAAAGTTGAGTGCAACTCTGCCGAATGAAAGATTTCCGAGTGTGACTTGATAAGTCTTGAAAAGACTTAATTATTTCACCTTTTTATTTAACATTATTCAGTAATTATTGGTTAGCTTGTTAGTATTATTTAATAATTTGATAACAATTCATGTTTTAGTTATGAATTTCAAAAGTACTTCATTTATGTAAGAAAACGATTGAAAATATTATTTAGTTAAGGAATTTTGAAGTATTTATAAATTCACTAAGCAGCCAACGTATAAATGCTAGGCAATTAGCTATTTAATGGTGTAGCAACAGGGCGTACTCGAGAGAAAAGGACAAATCCGAGTGAGAATTCGTAAATTCGACTGAAAGGAGTCCACAAGACCGACTGGATAAGACTTCAAAGGGTTGACCGAAAGGAATTAACAAAAGCCCGACTGAGTAAGATTTCAAAGACACCGACTCCAAAAGAGAACAAGGACTCGGAATATTGCATGAAGAACCCGAGCGCCAACTGCAGAATACCGATTGAATAAAATTAACTCGCTCAAGCGAGAGTTTAATCCGCTCAAGCGAGAACCCAGCAAGCTGAAGCGTAAAGGCAGTAACTTAAACTCTGTTTCTTCCCTCCAACAACACACACTCGGCCCAGTGCTGTTTCCGTCTTCCATTGCCTTCTCTTCTGCACCTTAGTAATTTAAGTAGTGAGATGTTAATTAGTTAGTGATGAGTTATACATTAGCTAATGATGAACTGGAATCTGCTAAGAGCTGAGCTGTGATTGGTTAATTATTCTGTAATTATTCAATTAGTTAGTTTAGTTTAATTAAGAACTCAGTTTTCATATATTAGCTAAGTTAGTTAGTTTAGTTAGATGCCTATATATATTCATGTACATACTCTGTAAAAGAAGGACAGAACAACGTACAACATAATACACTTCATTTTCCATTTCTAATCTCTCACTACATCTTCATCTCTCTAAACTCTCCCATCCATGTTTCTTTGTACTGCTTCAATGAATCCAACGTCGATGGAGTTCTAAATCCCTAAGGTTGGGATTGCGAAGGTGAACAATGGAGTCTTGAAGCTGTGAGCAAGTAGATCGACTTCTAGATCCTAAGGTGAACAAGCTGAGGAATGGAGCAGAATCGCTGGATTGACAAATCCAGAACTGATGAAGAACTTCGCTAGTGAGGAATCATGGTTAAAGCTTAGGTAACTTCCAGCTTTCTAACTAGTTCAGGCCTAATCAATTTAGGTGAATAGTTAGAGTTCAACCTTTAATTTCGCATTAGATTCTTAGGTTAATCGAGCACTTAAGGAATTAAGGTTCATTGCTTAAGGATTAGTATTTTTCACCTAAGGAATTAGGGAATAACCACAAGCGGATTGTCCTCTAGATTGTGAAGTTCGATTATACCTTAATTGCATGTTTCTTGAGGAAATTGTGAGCTGAAGCAATCCTGACCTGCTTTCTTTTAATCACTTTTCACATTCATCTTAACTCTGTTTCTGAAAATACCAAAAACAACTAGAAAACATTAAAATCATAAAAACCGAATGAACTACCTGTATTTCGTGTTGGTTCAGCTTGTACTAGTCCTAGATTAAGGTACTTACCACAATCCTTGTGGGACGATCAAATATTCTACAATTTTAACGACTGGTGCGCTTGCCATAAGTGTAAATCCGAGAGTCATATTTGGTTTTACTAAGATTTTCACCACCAAGTTATTGGCTCGGGATTTTAGCATCATGACTCCGAGTGGGTAGACACCGATTGAGGAGATTCGTGTGAGTCTGTCCAGAAGAACTCTGGAACAGCTTTACCCGAGTGGAAGACCTTGTATTAGGAAGATCACTCGAGTGAACGGGAAAAGAGTCATTTAGAGTAATTGCCGAGTGAAAAACTGAGAGAAGGATGACTCGGTTGGGAATAAATTGTGCCGAGTGAAAACCGAGTAAGAGGAGTCGGTTTGGATTAATTTGTTGAGTGGAAGCCGAGTGGATGAAGGGTCAGTTTTTGGGAATGACGACCTCTGGTTGGATTTTCCTTAAGCGAGTGAATTCCTCGCTTAAGTGAGTGAGAGTGGAATAAGTGAGGCTTGTGTGTCTCACTCAAGCGAGTCAGAATTTTCTTGAGCGAAACTTCCTTCTGCCAGTGCAATGTATGGCACTCGCTCAAGCGGGAGAGGATTTTGCTTGAGCGAGAGGGACTCGGATTTCCTTCTCTTCACGTTACTGGCAATTTGCAGTCGGCATATATGCTGATTGGGTAGAATTCCAGTCGGCATTTACCCAGAATACCGAACCGGAGTCAGGATTTAGACCTTTTACACTAATTTTGTCATTTTATACATATTTTAATATACTTTTTTTCAATCATACACACTCCAATAGGTAGGCGGCAGAAATGGACAATATTACAGCTCATTTCTTATCTAAATCTCCATTATTTTCCACAATCAGCACACCTAACAACCCACTAACAATTCAATCACGAGAAGCTGTCTGCCCCACTTGTCTTTGCATTACCGAAACTCCTTAAAACTAGTAAGTCAGTGAATTTTCTTCCTCTCATTCCCTTTTCTCCATCAAGGCACCTTCGATCTGAAGCTAGGACAGTAAGGAGGACATTTTCAACCAGTCAAATCTTCAATTCAAGTAAGAGGGGATAGGGTTGTGAATAATTATGAAATGGGTAGAATTGTATGCTGTCCAGTACTTTCCAGCTTTATTTTTGTATCTTGTTGCTTAATTTTGAAGCTGAAAATGTATGAATTTGATTCTGACTTCTGCATCAGAGTTGTAGAACTTTTTGTTATACGAATTTTGAGACCTGAACCGTTTGATTTGAATATGTATAGCAAAAGTTATAGCCAAAATACTACAGCATGTCCGTGTGGAATATTTATCCTATGTTTTGTGTATATATTAATATTCTGGGAATTATACATGCATAATCAGCCTTCGATGTCTTCACAAAAGTTGTAGATAATTATGTTGTGGGTCTATAGAAAGTGGTTTCAAGTTAAAAGGATGTTTGTAGCTTTAGTTATTCCTAAAATACTGAAGTATGCTCAAACTGAAAATCTGTTAACAATGAAATACGAATTTTATTTTTAAAACTGGGAATTTTGTGGTGAGAATTAGTGATTGGTGTCTTCATGAAAGTTGTAGATATTTGTGTTAGAAGTAATTTAGAACTGATGCCATGCCAAAATTATTTTTGTAGCTCCAAAAACATTGAAAATACTAACATATGTATGTTTTGAAAACTCTCTTTAAGGCAGTTCTGTATTCTGTGAATAAGAGTTGTTTCTATTTGGAATATGAAATTATGGTCTTTATGAAAGTTGTAGATAATTCTATTATTGCACTACAGAAAGTGGAATCACTTAAAAAGGATTTGATTTGCTCATATTATGGCTGTTTTACTAACGTATAATGCTGTTGGAAAATGATGAAACTTACCTATAATGATTATTATGGATGAAAATGATATTTTTCATATAAATAATAATTTATTATTGAAGTATTGAGAAACTATGGATTATTATGGATGTTATTGAGTACTCTATACTTGACTTACAGTATGAATATTTTTGTCATAAATAATTATGAATGGCTAAATTAATGTATGTATGAATGCCTTGTGGTTTATTGAGTTATGTTATTGAAAACAATAAATCCATGATTCTGAAAATTATCATATGTGTTGTGTCCTCTGAGGACTTGTGATTTTCCAAGTGATTATGGAAATATTGATATCATGGTATATTAAATTGATTAAAGAAAATTAAAGGCATTCATGCATCATAAGCATTTGGACGCACCATAGAATTTAGGGGTTCCATGATTGCATACCCTGGTGGGGGGTTACTCTAAGATGAGTTTAAGCCCTATTTTCACAGGAGCCATGGAGTGTAGGGATTCATGGTTATGCAAATTCCTACTCGAGTATTTATTTTTGCAGGAGCCATGGAGTGTAGGGATTCATGGTTATGCTAAGTCCTACTTGTGTACTTTGGTACTTGAGCGCCATAGAGTGTAGGGATTCATGGCATTATGCTAAGTCCTACTCGTGTCTCTATGAGACTTTTTACTGCAGTATTCCCACCAAACCAAATGGATCCAGCATGACATCATTTGACTAATTAAAGACTTAATAATTATAAATGAACTTGTTTGGCATATTCATCATATCATTATGTCTTGTTGATTGTGTTTGTGCAATTTTATTTATTTTATACTTATTCTATATTCTATCTCACTCTTACATTAATTTTTACAGTGCATGCTACACAGAATGATGAGTGATGCCATGAATGAAGCTTTTAAGAATTTTTGCTTGGACTTTGGCTTCATTTTTAATTTAATGGGTTGTAATAGAATAATGTATCATGTACTGTTATTTTCTACATCGTTTCCGCTATATAAATGTTTTATGCTTCAATTGTTTCCGACTAGTATGCATGATAATATTCCGTATTTATCAACTTTTACGTGACTTCAAGATTTAAATTAAGAGTTTCAAAATGATTCTTTAAACGCGAAAAATTTATTTGGGAAAATTATTATGGACGCCACAGGTGACACGTTGGAGAACGGTTAAAGACGTTGAAATACCTTATAGAACAGATACCGGTATCCAGACCAGATCAATTAGGATTGAATTTAAGTTAGCTGATCAAGTTATTAAGGTCTTTATGCATCAAGTTAAAATGGTTCCTACTTGAATATACTTACTGTGATGGACACTAGTGTTAAATGGTTTATAACCATGTTTTGGTTTTTGAACAGCCAAGCTGGTGCAGGCCAAAGGGTATTGATTCTCGGGTCAAGAACTTGCATTGGCCGTGAACTCAACGACGTTTGCCCTCAGCAAGTTCTCACTGCCTCTCTCCTCTCTGTTTTGCGAATCCTCTGTACGTCTCACTTACTCGTCGTTATCGTCTTTCAATAGGTTTGTTATTCATTTTCCATGGGTTTTTTTCCTCACTTGTAATCTCAGCTGATGTCCATGGCAAGTTCTTGTTTGTATTGATGATTTATAGGCTAAATTTACTTAAGATCGAGTTTCTTCACCTTTTTCAATTTTTACTTTGTTTCTCTATTTTCTTAGTATTATTATTATTAGTAGTAGTATTTTCCATTTTTTGTTTTCTTTACTTGATTTGATTTTCTTAGGCTTCATTGGCTTTGAGCAGTTTTAAAATTATGTCACCTCCATGGTGGTTTTGTCTCTTTAAGTCTTCATTTCTATTTTAAGATATGTTGTTGTTTTCTTTGTCTCCTACATGGTTGTTTAGAAGCCAATTTCAACATGAAAGCTGAAAATCTCTTAAAAACATGAATAGTTAGATAAAAATAGGCTACATAAAATATAAATAATATAATAAAATATAAAATTTCTCATTTGAATAATTAATGAGTAATGTTGCATCATGTCTTATGCATGTATAACATGAAGATAGTTGCCATCTTGAAAAGTCTTCACTTGAGAAGATAATCTCAAAGTTTGTAAAATGACATGGTCATGAAGCAATGATACGTTGGTACTCATTAGCTAACCCACACATAAATGCATTATGCATTCAATGATACAAATTTCAAATGATTAAACCATGATGAATGATATGATATTAATATCTACGAATGATATTTGTGTCATGTGTTCATTGTTTAAATAGGTTGTTCCAACTCATGGATCGTAGTTGGATGAGTGCACTACGCACAACCGAGGAGTATGAGAATGGGGTTAAAGAGTTTCTTAATTACGCTACAAGAAACGTTGATGACATTAATGGAAGATTGTATTATCCCTGTGTGAATTGTTTGAATAAGAATCGGTTGAAGGTTGAAGAAATCCGAGAGCATCTTCTTTGTGATGGAATTATGCTAAGCTATAAGAGATGGATATGGCATGGGGAGGCACTATCTACCATGGAAAGTGCACCCCAAACTGACCGAGTAGATTTAGATATGGAAGATCGACTAGAGGACATGATTAATGATATTGGAGTCGAGTCTTTCCAACAACTTTGTGTGTATGATAACATATGCAGTGACGCCAAAGTGCCTTTGTATCCAGGTTGTACTAAGTTCACACGATTGTCAGCTGTGTTAAAGTTAGTGAACCTGAAGGCAAAAAATAGATGGACTGATAAAAGCTTGACCGAATTACTACAATTGTTAAAGGAAATGCTACCGGAAGGTAACACACTTCCGAATCGCACCTATGAGGCGAAAAAAGTTTTGTGTCTGGTGGGTCTGGAGTATAAAAGGATACATGCTTGTCCAAATGATTGCATATTGTACAGGAAGCAACATGAAGACTTGGAGGAATGTCCTATTTGCCATTATCATGATACAAATTAAAGGATGGAGGTGTTAAATGGGACGATAGCAGAAACAAGCCTTCGGCGAAAGTTTTGTGGTATCTTCCAATAATTCCAAGGTTCAAGCGGTTATTTGATAACCCAATTGATGCAAAGAACATTACATGGCATGCGGATGAGAGGCAACATGATGACAAGATTCACCATGTAGCCGATAGTTTGTAATGGAAGAAAATTGATGAATTATTTCCTGAGTTTGGTGACGAGCCAAGAAACCTTAGGCTTGGGCTAGCTATAGATGGGATAAACCCTTATGGCAACTTAAGTAGCAGACATAGTTCTTGGCCTGTTCTATTGATTATCTATAACCTTTCCCTGAACTTATGCATGAAACGCAAGTATGTAATGTTGTCTATGATGATTTCAAGACCAAGTCAGCCTGGAAACGATATAGATGTATATATCAGCCCTTAATTGATGATTTGAAGATGCTTTGGGAGGAAGGTGTTGAGATTTTTGATGGGTTTCGACAAGAAAAATTTAAATTGCGGGTAATGTTATTTGGTACAATTAATGATTTCCCAGCATATGGGAATCTTAGTGGATACAGTGTTAAGGGTCATCATGCATGCCCTATATGTGAGGAAGGCACATGTTACTGTCAAATTACTCATGGGAAGAAGACTGTTTACCTTGGTCATCGAAGATTTCTCAAACCTAATCATTCATACAGAAGATTGAGAAAAGCTTTTAATGGATCCCAAGAGAATGACATTGCTCCTAAAGCGTTGACTGGGAAGCAAGTTTATGAATGAGTGAAGGACATCAGTGTTATCATTGGGAAGACTCAAAAGAAAGATAACACTAAAAAATTATGGAAAAAGAGATCAATCTTCTTTGATCTTCCATATTGGTCTCATCTTGATGTAAGACACTTCATAGATGTGATGTATATGGAGAAAAACATATGTGATAGTATCATCGGAACACTTCTTAACATACTAGGCAAGACAAAGGATGGTGTGAACTCTCGAATGGACATGGTTGAAATGGGTATACGAGAAGAGTTAGCTTCATGAACAGTTGGCAAGCGGAAGTATTTACCACCGGCATGTTATACATTGTCTAAAGATGAAAAAAGAAGTTTTTGTGATTGTCTTCATGGTCTTAAAGTGCCACAGGGTTATTCTTCAATTGTCAAAAAGCTTGTCTCAGTTAAATACTTAAAGTTACTTGGTTTGAAGTCATATGACTGTCATGTCTTGATGCAACAACTATTACCAGTTGCTATTCGTGGCATTTTGCCCAATAAGGTGAGAGAGGCCCTTACTAGGTTGTCTTTCTTCTTCAATGTTGTTTGTAGTAAAACCATTGACCCTGGAATATTAGATGATTTGGAACATGATGCTGCTGTCATCCTAAGCCAGTTGGAGATGTATTTTCCTCCTTCATTTTTTGATATTATGGTTCACCTGACTATTCACATAGTGAGAGAGATTAGGTTATGTGGCCCTGTTTATTTACAATGGATGTAACCAATTGAGTGATACATGAAGATATTAAAAGGGTATATGAAAAATCAACAGCGCCCTGAAGCTTCTATAATTGAAAGATATGTTGCAGAGGAGGCCAATGAGTTTTGTACTGACTATTTGTCGGAAGTGGATGCTATTGGGCTTCCAAAGTCTCGTCACCAGTAGTTGTATGGAGGCCAAGGATTACGAAACCCAAGGATAAAGAGTATAAGTCGAGAGGAAATACATCAAGCACATTTGTATATACTGAATAACATTGATGAAGTACAACCATACCTGGCTAAGCATAAAAACATCATCAAGGCAAACAACCCAAGAATGAAAGAAAAGGCTTTGTTGATTGAGCGCAACAAGAGCTTCTTAATTTGGTTTAAGGAGGCTATTAAGAATGATGTCACTGTTTTTGAAACATTAAAGTGGCTAGCATATGGGCTTAACTATGATGTAATTTGCTGGAATGGATATGATATTAATGGTTTCTCATTCTATACCGAGTCCCAAGATAATAAGAGCACTATGCAAAATAGTGGGGTTATGGTAACAGCTGAGTCCATGCACTTCTCTAGCTCAAAGGATAATAATCCTGTTATGGCATCAATATCATACTTTGGACTTATTGAAGAGATATGGGAGGTTGATTACATAAAATTTAGGGTTTCTGTTTTCAAATGCAAATGGGTTGATCTTAATAATGTTGTATATGTTGATGAGTTAGGATTTACTTTGGTGAAACTTGGCAAGTTGTCTTATAAAGATGATCCTTTCATCATGGCATCACAAGAAATACAAGTGTTTTATATCAATGATCCTTCTAACAAACAGTGGTCAGTGGTTCTTCCGGGAAAAACTACACTTGATATCAATGACACTTTACATGTTTCAGAGACACCTATGTCAACAAGGATGCCAAATATGAATTCTGAGGATGAAGTGGATGATGTTCATGCCACACGGAATGATCATCATGAAGGGATATGGGAGAACATTCCAGTATAACAACAAGTTAGTCATCATTTAATAATTTTATAATTTAACATTACCTTATATTTCTTGAAAGTATCAAGATTGAAGTATTAATATTTTTTTATATGTTTGTATAGGAACAATGGTTGATTCATCTGGCAACCAACCATCACAAGAAGAGTCTTCCAAAAGAATTGGAAGACGAGTTACGCGGTTGAAAGAGCTAGCAATTGGTAGGAATGGAGAGCAAAAGTGTCCAATTGAGTTTGATTCAGTGACTCTACTACCAAAAGAGGCAAATAAAGCTAAATTCAATAGCTACCTTGGGATGGTTAGACGTGAAAAAGCTAGTATCTTATATAACCGCTGGAGTGAGGTCGATGAGGTGACAAAGGATAAAATTTGGGAAACGATTATGGTATTACTATTACTGCAATAACTTATAAAGTCTCATAAGGCCATTTGCTAATTTAAAGTTACTTTGTTGTAACATGTAGATCACATATGATGTTCCGAACAACTTGGATTTGAAAAGGAAATGTCTTTCCTATGTAGGGGAACATTGGAAGCAATTCAAGACGCAATTAACTAGCAAATGGGTGTTTGGAAAAAACAAAGACAAGTCTCCTTGTGATAAGTGGACATTCATTGATGAAGAAACATGGAAGGAGTTTGTTACGAGCCGTCAACATGTGAACTTTATTGTAAGTGTCCTTGAAAAACTAAATAAATATGACTTGGTTTATTTCATACTCTTCATACTATTTAATTGGTAACTTTGCTTTAATCGACTCATATAGGGGAAAATAAAAAGAGCACAGGAGATTGCTGCAATGAATAAGTATCCTCATAGATTATCTCGTGGGGGTTATCCATTGCTTGAGGAAAAGATAATGGCTCAAAAGAAGAAAGAATATAAGCAAGCATCCCAAGCAGACCCATCTATAGTACTTTCTTCCCCATCTCCACCTAAGCGTTATGAGAAATGGAAGTTAGCACACTTGAAAAAGGATGGAGAATATACATCTACTGCAACTCGTGAGATTGCTGAAAAGATTGTAAGTTAATGGATTTATTCATGATTAGGACAACATTATAACTTAATTGCTACCTTATATTTTGGATGTCAAATCTGATTTAAAATGGTTTGTAGGACGAGTTGACATCACTCAGCATGGAAGGATCCTTATCAATATCTGGCCGAGAAGATATTCTATCTATTGCTATTGGGCGTCCAGAACACAATGGTTGTGTTTGTCGTGTTGGGCAACGTATGGGCATACGTCAATACTTTGGAAAACCTCCAAGCAGGAAAGGACTTGGTTCCTCTAATGTGACTCGAGATGAGATTATGCATATTAGAGAGGAGATAAGGCAAGAAGTCACTCAACAAGTTGAAGAGCAAGTGACTCAACAAATCACAGAGCAGGTCACAGAGAAGCTAAGGTTGGAATTTAGACAAACTTTAGAGTCCTTGGGCATTCCTTGTCTATTCACAAAAACCAAAGACATAGGGAATCCACCTTCAAATAAGTATGTGAGCATAAAAGGTAGTAATTATGTTCCGGAAGGTGAAGATGTACTAGAAAAGGATATGATTGATGTCCCAGAAGATTGTGAGCTATACATAGAGAATCCTTATCATTTAGTAGCCTTTAGAAAGGTTTATAACTTGGGATCCACTGTACACCATAAGCAATTAGATGATCATAATGTTAGAGTGGTGGTTGAACGAGTTAAGGATGCAGATGCCCATGTCCCTATACCTACTGAGGAGGTAACAACAGTAGGACAGGCCCCTAACCAGTTCATTATGTGGCCGAAAAAGCTTATCATCTTACTTGGACCCAAGGTATTAATGACAATTTGCTCTATATCTTTAACAAATACTTTATATATCTATCTAATGAATTTATTAAATTGGTTAGGAGGGTGGAGCTGATTTTCCGCAACAAGAAGAAGAAGACCCACTTGAGCATTTAGGGACATTAGCCGTGAAAATTGGCAACATCCCTTTGAAGCTACAGTTAGGAGTTGAGGTTATAGGAAAAGATGTTCCTATCCCATTGTACATCACCAAGCATGACGTTTTGGAGGTCGCTTTAGGTGATCAAATGCTAAACGTGTCTATCATACAATTTTGGATGATGTAAGTTAATTTTAGGGTCTCACATGAAATTTATATGACAAATGTATTGTTTTGGATTTATGTTTAGGGTTTATATATTAATGATCATATTTATTTTTCAATTAGGTACCTACATCACTTGTGCAAGAAGAAGGAACTCATGAATACCTATGGATTCATTGATCCCGCGTTCCTTCATGATAAAGGAAACAAAAAAGAGGACATACAAAACTACATTCAAAGCAGATTATCAGAAGGAAAATTATGTTACCTTGCACCGTATTTTATTAACTCATAAGTAATATGGTCTTCATTTTAATTATTTAGTTTTTTAGAAATCATGACATATTTTATATCACTTTATGTAGGTCGCATTGGCAGTTGATAATAATATGTCCAAATCAGAATTTGTGTGTGTTATTATGCTCAACAAAGGGTAAACCAACCAAAGAACTCAAACAACTTCTACAAGTGTACGTGTTAATTGTTATCTCAATTACCATTGTCTAATGATACATATCATCCTATGTATATATCTTACTGTTAAGCTCATTAATTTAAGTATTTATGAATTAAATTGTTTTTTATTGTAGACCAATACAATCATCGCAGTTGTTGCTAGGTCGACACACCAAATCTTTAAAAACTCCTAGATGGATCAATCCAAGTGTAAGTTGCATGTTCATGATTTTTATTTGTTTGGTTGTGATATTTTTATCCTATGCATTTCAATATTAATTGGTGTTATTTTTATAGTGCCTGACACAACCAATAGGTAGCATGCAGTGTGGATATTATGTAATGAAGCACATGTTGGATATTGTCTTGGCAAACACTCTCGATTCATGGGACAAGGTAATTTTTCAAAATGTAGTTTTGTACATTTGTTCAACTTGCATATGATTTATGTTCTTGTTGCTAATGCATTCTGGTTTTGAATTTGCAGAGATTTGATCGAGAACTATTTTCTGAGGATGAAATTAAGGACATTCAAAAACGATGGGCAAGATATTTGTTTGAAGTGTTACCTCATTCATTCTAAACTTGTATGTCAGCATCAATGTATGTCTAAGTCTTTACTTGATTGTGTTTGATTGTGTAATATGTACTATTGGTCACTTGGTTTAGGTAGTCAATAGGATCTCGCCATTCAGCTTGGTATGTTAAGTTGAAGAATATTTCTTCATTTATTCTGTTGTTTCTTCATAAAATTGAGGTCTATATATGTATATATGGAGAAAGGCTGTGCCTCCAGGAAAGGTAAAAAGTAGGACTGATTTCCCATATTGGCCGATGTTTGTAATAGTCTAGTTTCCAAGCCTATGTTATAAGCTAGCATCACACATCTCATTTTTTAGTTTATAAGCTTTTTCTGCTCTCAGACATTGGTAATCTGCTCTGCTGTGTTTTAGTCATAGCCGGTCCATGTCGTTGCAGGTATTACAAAATTTATTTGGACTTGTTGACAGGACTGTTGTTGATTATTCTATGCACATTGTCAAGGCAGTGTGTTAGTATGTTGCTAACTGTTGTAGGTTCATATCGCATGTAGCTTTTTGTTTCAAGGATCAAAACAATATGTATCTTTTTCTTTTTAATGATTTAAGCATTGATTGACCCCATTCCATTCTGGTTATTTAGGAACAATGAAAGGAAAAAAATAAGATAGAAAAAATGATATCTGCATTGTGTATATTGACAAGCCTTCCTGTCATTTGTTTTTGGGTTCCCATTCATAGATGTGATCTTTCATCTGCAATCTTGCAATTACCATGGAGTTTTATGTTTTCATTATATTAAGAGTGCTAATTAGTACTAATTAATTGCATTGAAACTTGAAACAGGTCATCAACTATCAAACAACTATGATTGGCTTATCAAGACAAAGAAGGCGATTGGCTTCTTCACAATTGTCAACTCTATAGGATCATACCCAGATGATGTTTTTTTGTCTCCTTTGTGTTTATTAATTAACTGTATGTAAATTCAGCTTTGAGTGGAACCATGACAACTTCTTAGCACGTAGTTATTTTACTTGTTTGTGTATGAAAACATACAATTTGTGTGTGTATATAAAAGGATTGCCAAGTTGTTCACAGAGCAAAATATACTTATTCACTGCTATAGTTCTGCCTAGACTTAATTTGAAAATTGAATGATACTTTTCTAAAATTGTAACAAAAGTGTTACTTAATTGGCGCCCAGGATTCAAAATATACTAAAATAAAAATAAAAATAAACTGTATTTCGTACCGGGCCGAACCAATAGGACCAGTGAGAAAGGTTCTTTTTTGTACCGGTCCACAACAGGACCGGTGAGAAAAGTCCTCTTTGTACCGGTCTAAAGCCACAGGACCGGTTAGAAAGGTCCTTTTTTGTACCGGGCCAAATCGATAGAAACGGTGAGAAAGGTCCCTTTTTATACCAGGCACAAAAATAGGACCGGTGAGACAAGTAATCTTTGTACCGGGCCACAACAACAAAACCAGTGAGAAAGTTAATATTTATACCGGTCGTTATAAATAGGACTGGTGTAAAATGTATTTTTCTCACCGGTCCCAAAACCGATGTAAAAAGTCCCTATTTTTCTCACCGGCTCCATCCACACCGGTCATGAAACCGGTGTAAAAAGCCAAAAAGGACCAGTGTAAAAAGCCTTTTTTCCACTAGTGTCTCGTCCAAATTAACCTCGCTCCTTTTTTAAAAGAGATATTATTAAAACAACATAAGATTAACAGGACGTCTCGTCCAAATTAATCTCGCTCCTTCTTTTAAAGAAATACTACAAAAATGTGAGGCTAACAAGACGTCTCGTCTAAATTAACCTCGCTCCACCTTTTTTTTAAAAAGAGATATTATTAAAAAAAATATAAGATTAACAGAACGTCTCATCCATATTAACCTCGCTCCTCCTTTTAATAACAAGACAAAAATGGAAACTCTAAAAATTAAACAAAGAAAGATGGGCTCGACAGGAACTATTTCCCGCTCCTACGTATTCTTGAGCTTTCAAGAAATCAGGGTCACGTAATTCTTTTATTAAATTTTTATTTTTCAAACTTTAATTATGACTTAAAGAAAATATTTTTTTGAATTTAATTTATTTTTATATTTTTTTTGAAAAAAAGGAAGTTCAAATCCTAAGAGTAAATCCAAGTCATATTTTAACTTTAGTTTGTTTTTGGATAAACTAACAAAAGGTTACTACAAAAAAAATTAAATATATTAAAAGAAAGAGATAAGCTAAAATAAATAAAATAACAAAATAAAATATTATATAAGACATGTAATACAAATAAGAGGGATGAATCTTTCACATGTGTTAAACATAATAAGAATAATAAAAATATAAAAGGTTAATAAATAAATAAATAAGGGAAAAGCTAATAATAATAATAAAAAAAAGCATAGAAATGGATGGTGGGTGTTGAACCCATTCCTTTCGGGAGATATGAGACTCTCATTACCACCAGACCAATGGGACCTTTCATGAAAAAACATGGCAAACACATGTATTTAATTTTAAAAGGGTGGGAGTCATTTGTTAAAAAAAATAGCATGGGCCTTGACCTTCTGAAGCCCACTCTCATTAGGTTAAATGTGTAAAAACTAGAGCCGGGTATACGGGTCGGGGACCGTGGGCTGACCCGTTTAATTTCTTTTTACGCAGGTCACGGGTTAGAAAAAAGTGAACCATTTAAAACGCGGGCTCACGGGTTGAGACCGTTTAACCCGCGGGCTTGCGGGCCAACCCGCGGGTTCATAATAAAATAATATAAAAATTAAATAATAATTTATATTAAAAAATTAAAACCCTAAAGTTCACCGCATACGTCTAATTTATGCTTCCTGAGTTTCTTTCTCCCTGCGCTGCTGCCCTTCCCTCTTTATTATTTTCTAATTTCCCATCCCAAATTCCCAATCCCATCCGATCCATTATACAAATCTGGTTGCGCCACTGCCTATTGCCAAATTCCGAACTCCTCTGTATCTTTCCACTTTGGTTTTTTCACGTTTCACTTTCACACGTATATGGAGTAGGATGCTGCAAGCTTATGGAGTAGGACGTTGCTGGCTCCTTCCACGGTTCACACACGCACGCAACCAGGCAGCCACCATTTCAGGTAAAGATTTATTCTTTTAAATTATTTTTAATTTTTAACAGTTTAAAATTTAATTACAAATTTATTTCAGGTAAAGATTTCTTCTCTTAAATTATTTTTAATTTTTAACAGTTTAAAATTTAATTATAAATTTTAGTTCTTAAATTTTTGTTTTAGACGTGTTTGTTGTTTTTATTTTTTTAATTAATTTCTGAATATGATATGTGTGTTTGTTTTAATTTTTGTTGAATGTATTTGTTTCAGTTTCATTTAATGAATATGGAAGAGTATAATTTAACATTGAATGAGAGTGTTAATTGTAATGATTGTGTTGTTACTGAACAAGAAAATGGTGATGTTAATGTTCAACTTCAAGAGACACTTGGTAGTGATCTTGGTAAAACTAATGATGACGGTAAGGAGGGGACTAAGACAAAAGGTAAAAGAAATAGAAATTTATCATCAACTGTATGGAATTACTTTGATAAAGTTATATTGGATGGCAATGAAAAAGCGCAATGTAAAGGTGGAGGTGGTGGTTTTGCATTTGCGGCTGGTGGTAATAGATATGGAACATCAACCTTGAATCGCCATGTTGGAAAGTGTACCAAATTATCTAAATTTAAAGAGTCTCCATGTGGTAAGCTTATGCTTAATCATCAAGCTAAATTGGTAGCTAGGAAAGTTGATTAAAGAGTAATTCGTGATTTGATTGCGATGGCTATTATTGAGCATGACCTTCCTTTTTCCTTTGTTGAATATAGAAGAGTGAGGGAGTTGTTGAAGTACTTAAACCCTGATGCCAAGATTTATTCTAGGCGTATTGCTACAATGGACGTGATTGATACGTATAAAATTGAAAAGGCCAAATTGATTGCCATAATGTCTCGTAGCCCAAGTAGAATTTGTTTAACATCTGATGTATGGACTTCTTGTACTACTGAGGGATATATTTCTTTGACTGCTTATTTTGTGGATGAAAATTGGAAACTCAACAGTAAAATTTTAAACTTCTCTCCTTTCCCTCCTCCATATTCCAGAGTTGAGTTAGCTAGGAAAGTTTTTGAATTTTGATAAGATTGGGGACTTACTGAAAAGGTTTTTTCTTTAACATTGGACAATGCAAGTGCTAATGACAACATGCAAGAAGTGTTGAAAGAAAGACTTTTTTTGTAAAAAGATGGTTTATTGTGTGGTGGTGAATTTTTTCATATTCTTTGTTGTGCTCATATCTTGAATCTTATTGTACAAGAGGGGTTGAAAGTTGCTAGTAGAGCTGTGAATCAAATTCGGGAGAGTATAAAGTATGTGAAAGGTTCTGAGGGAAGAATGAAGGCTTTTAAAAGTTGTATTCAACAAATTGGTGGTGTTGACACAAATGTTGGCTTGCGTTTAGATGTTCCGACTAGATGGAACTCTACTTTTATGATGCTTGAGAGTGCTTTGCCATATCGGCATATCTTTACTTCATTTAGCTTATATGATAGGAACTATAAATGTTGTCCAACAAATGAGAATTGGGAAAGAGGCAAAAATGTATGAATTTTTACAGCCTTTTTATGAGATCACTTGTTTGATGAGTGGATCAAGGTACCCAACGTCTAATTTATATTTCATGCAAGTGTGGAAGATTGAGTGTCTTTTGTTTGAAAATACAAATAATGGTGATGATGTTATTAAAGAGATGACAAGTAGAATGAAAGTTAAATTTGACAAATATTAGAGTGATTATAGTGTTGTCCTTGCTCTTGCCAATGTACTTGATCCCCGCATGAAGTTTGCTTTCTTGGAGTTTTGCTATAAAAAGCTTGGCCTTGATCCTATAACTTGTCAAGCTAAGATTAATGTTTTTGTATAATGAGTATTCCACAAAGTTAAACAATGGGTCATCATCTATTACCTCTCAATCTCAAGCTATTGTTGGAGGGAAATTTGTTTTAGGAGCTTCTCATTCTCCAATTCATGGCGGCGGTGGTGTTATGGATGTAAGTTTATGTTTTTTAATTTCTACTATTTTATTTTTCTATCTTTATAATTTATTTGTTATTGATCTATAGCATTCTTTTTTATTTTAATAGGAATTCATTGAATATGAAAACCAAACCGTGGAAGCAATTGGTAAGTCACAATTGGATATCTATTTAGATGATCCAAAACTTCCTTCGAAGTATGATCCAAATCTTGATGTTTTGCAATATTGGAAGGAAAACAAGGTTCGATTCCCAGAACTTTCATTGATGGCATGTGATATCCTTAGTATTCCAATTACAACTGTGGCTTCAGAGTCGGCATTTAGTATTGGCTCATGTGTTTTGAACAAATATAGAAGTTCTCTTCTTCCTGAAAATGTTCAAGCTTTGATATGTGCAAGAAATTGGTTGATAGGTTTTGATTGACAAGGTAAATAACTAAATATGTATTTCAAAATTTATTATTTGTGTTTTAGATATTTAAGATATCAACTTGTTAATTAATTTCATTATTTTAAGTTGTAGGAAATGATGATGAATCTAGTATTTTGATTGAGACAAAGGATGAAGACAAATCCAAGGTTTCTTCAAATGCTGCCTTAGACACTAATGTTGAAAAATGATCATATTTATTCAAACATAAAGACTCTTGACTTATGGATTTATTTGTATATTTTGAAGTTTTATGTATTTTGCAATTGGATTTGAAGTTTTTAAGACATTGGTGATGTTATTTAAATTTGTGTTATGTATTTAAATTTTATGGATTATGAAACTTGTCATGATGAGTTAAATTTGATGATTGAACTTTTAAGCTTTTGGAATTTTAATGATTAAATATTTTGAATTGTGTTTCTTGTTTCATGAAAAAAATATTTAGGCCTAAAGCCCAATCATTTCAAAATAATAAAAGGAAAAAAACTATTTTTGGCCATATGCGGGCTAGCCCGCGGTCCAACCCGTGTAACCGCGGTCCTTACACGGGTTCAAAAAAATTAACCCATTTAGAAAGCGGGTTTCGTAGGCTGGCCCGTTGCGGGGCGGGCCTATGCGGGCTGGCCCGTTACAGGGCGGGTTGGCACGTATACCCAGCTCTAGTAAAAACCCTAATTCTAATCATGTGCCTCCATTTTGAAAATGCATGAGAGAGAAAAAAACTAAAGTGAGATAGAGAAAAGGAAAAAGGAAGACCAAGAGAGGAAAGAGAGGGGTGGCGGCCAAAGAGCAGCCCGTGGTGGTGACCGGCGATAGTGGTGGTCGGCGCGGTGGTGGCAGCCGATGGCGGTGGTGGTGGTTTTTTGTTTTTTTAAACCTCTTTTATTGTTTTGGTTTTGGTTTGGTTGTATGGTGATGGTGGAATGATTATGCTTTTTGGTTAATGGTTGTTGATGGTGGGTTGAGAAGATGATAAGGAAAGTTTTGATTTTTGGGTTAGTGTCGATGATGAAGATTGAGTGATGGGTTCTTTTTTTATGATAAGGATGAAGAGGATTAGGAGAGGAAGAAGATGAAGTTGGTGGTGGAGTCTTTTTTTAATTGTCCTTGCTGCTATTGTAGAAAAAATGAGAGGGAGAGATTTTATTTTCTACTGTTGGCGAAGGGGATGGAGATGGCCAACATTTTCCAAGAAACAAGGAGCAGAATATGTGGGGGTGGGGTTTCTTTAAAATTGTTTTAATAAAAATAAAGATGATGGTGTCTACAGTTGCCTCTCTTTACTTTCTTTTCACGAAAATATGAATGATTCATTCATATCGTGAAAAGGAAGTAAAGACGTGAACACCATCTTGACACTGCTATCCTCAATGAGGTAACAACTTTGACAAATAAAAGACTTAAATAATGCCAGCTTTGGCAATAAGAAAGACTTAAAAGTACTAACTTTGGTGATGATGACTTTAAGAAAAGCCAACTTCGGCAAAGAGAAAGCTTAAGAGGTGTGATAAAGACTTGAAGAGGTGTCAATTTTGGGAATAAGAAAACCTAAAATGTGTTATGGAAACTTAATGAAGTGTCAACTTCGACACTGAAAATCCCAAAAGTCTTAGAAAAGCTTGAAGAGTTGCTAACTTTAACAATTGGGGAAGATGAACAAGGTTCTAAGTTTGATGACGGAAGTTAGATCTTTGCCCCCAAAAATGAACAAATCAGAGGATATTTCCTTGATATTAAAATTGGGGTAGCCTAGAGAAGGATACTTAAAGCTTCAAAGAACAATGAATGAAGGGGGATTATCCCAACGTGTTTGGATTGAAGGATACAGCCTAGGAATGGGTACCTGAAGCTTTTTGACAGAAATCAAATGACTACGTGGATGTCCTTGGCTCAAATTGAGAAATGGGTTAGCCTAGGAGTGGGTTCTAGAGGCCTTTGATAGAAAACAAATGATTTGGGGGGGATGCTCCTTATTGGTTTTGATTAAAACAACCTACCTAAGGCTTTTTGACATAAAATAAATGACTTGGGGGATGCCCCTGACTCAAATTGAGAAATGGGATAGCCTAGGAGTGGGTTCCTGAGGCTTTTTGACAGGAAATAAATGACTTGGGGGGATGCCCCTGGCTTAAATCAAATGACTTGAGGGATGTCCCTGGCTCAAATTGAGAAATAAGATAGCCTAGGAGTGGGTTCCTGAGACTTTTTGATAGAAAAAATGACTTGGGGGATGCCCCTAGCTCAAATTAAGAAATGGGATAGCCTAGGAGTGGGTTCCTGAGGCTTTTTGACAGGAAATAAATGAATTGTGGGGATGTCCCTGGCTCAAATTGAGAAATGGAATAGCCTAGGAGGGGTACCTGAGGCCTCTTGATAGAAAATAAACGACAAGGGGAGGTCCTTGGCTCAAATCAAGAAATGGAATAGCCTAGGAGGGGTACCTGAGGCCTTTTGATAGAAAATAAATGATAATGAGGGATGCCCCTGGCTCAAATTAAGAAATGGGATAGCCTAGGAGTGGGTTCCTGAGGCTTTTTGGTAGAAAGTAAATGACTTGGGGATGCCCCTGGCTCAAATTGAAAAATAGGATAGCCTAGGAGTGGATTCCTGAGGTGTTTGATAGAAAACAAATGATTTAGGGAATATCCCTAGCTTAAATTGAGAAATGGAATAGCCTAGGAGTGGGTTCCTGATGCTTTTTGACAAAAAATAAATGACTTAGGGGGATGCCCCTGGTTCTAATGAAGAAATGGAATGGCCTAGGAGTAGTGTACCTGAAGCTATTTGACAAAAAATAAATGACTTGAGGGATGCCCCTGACTCAAATTGAGAAATGTGATAGCCTAGGAGTAGTGTACCTGAAGCTATTTGACAGAAAATAAATGACTTGAGGGATGCCCCTGGTTTTAATGAAGAAATGGAATAGCCTAGGAGTGGTACCTGAGGCCTTTTGATAGAAAGGGTGCCTTATTTGACAACTAGAAAGTAGAGGGTGCCTCGTTCATCGATTGAAGAACAAACGCGATGCCAACATTGACAATTGGGAAGAATGAACAGCATGCCAACTTTGGTAATTGAAGCGAAAGCTTTGTATGCCAGTTTTAGGGAAAGAAACTTAAAGGATGCCTACTATGGCAATTTAGGAAAAGAAACTTAAAAGATGCCAGCTTTGGTGATTTATGAAAAGAAACTTGAGAGAAGCTAGCTTTGGTGATTTGAGGAGGTGTTTTTAGGAAGTGCCAACTTTGGCAATCGAGGATGAGGTTTTGAGAAGTGCCAGCTTTGGTGATTGAGGAGAAAACTTGAAAGATGCCGACTTTGGTAGTTGAGGAGGAGACTTTGAAGGTGCCAGCTTTGGCGATTGAGGAGGAAACTTTGAGAAGTGCCAGCTTTGGCGATCGATTCCACTAGGGAGGAGAAACATGAAAGATGCCGACTTTGGCAGTTGAGGAAGAGACTTTGAAGGTGCCAGCTTGGGCGATTGAGGAAAGGTTTTTAGAGGTTCCAGCTTTGGCATTTTTAAAGGTACCAACTTTGGCAGTTTAAGGAAGAAACTTTGAGAAGTACCAACTTTTGTGATTGCGGTTCCACTGGGGAAGAGAATTTAAGAAGTGCCAGCTTTGGCGATTGCGGTTCCAGTGGGGAAAAGGACTTGATTTAGGTGTCGATATTCGACATGTTGTCTTCTACAATAACCTACAGAAGAAAAAAAAGGAAGTAATGCATAGATAAAATTGAAAATCGGGTAAATTCCATGAAACCGCGACCCTTGAGATGACTCATGGATAAAGCAGAACGAACGAGGCAACTATAGCCTCGGAGTGCATGCCTGGCTGAGTATCTGTGATGATCGCCCAAGATAAGGTCGAGTAGTAGGAGCATCTTGTCCCTCATGACTTTAAATGTTTACTATTTTTCCATTTATTTTACTAAAACACATGTTTTATCAGATCAACGAAATTCATAACACGTATCAAAGAGGGTGAATTTTATTCATGTATGTCAAACAAATACAAAGAAAGGAGAACAAGGAAAGTAAATAAAATGAATAAGGTCACATAGGACAGGTCAAGGATAGGTAAAACAGGGAGGGTTCATGGACCCTCCAGTGAATCTCTAAGACTAGCGAGAATCTTAATCCCCCAATATGACTTCATATTCACCCTTCGACCTTGCTTTTAAGAAGGTAAGTTCGACGATGATTCACGTGCCTCAGCTCAGACTTACACTTCTTGAGTCAGAGGTCTTATTTGTATTACCAGAAATTTGACCCGAACTTTTGCCTGAGCCGCCCTTTCGAGTTTTCGACTCACCGGGTCGCTCTAACTTTTGCCTAGGCCGCCCTTTTAGGTTTTCAGCCTAGCGAGTATTATTTTTTCTTTTCTTTTTTCTCTTTTTTTCTTTTTGTTCTCTCTTGTTACTGACATTCCCTCCCTAAGCGTAGTACTTCTTCATTGCATATGCATTTATAGGCATTGGCAAGTCCTTGCCATCCATATTAGTGAGTATTAAGGCTCCTCCAGAAAAAGCCCTCTTCACAACATATGGTCCTTCATAATTAGGAGTCCATTTGCCCCGATTTGTCCTTTCGAATCGGTAGAATTTTCTTGAGTACCAGGTCTCCTCCTTGGAACTGTTGAGGTCGTACTTTCTTCTCGAATGCTCGTTTCATACATCTTTGATACAACTGACCATGACAGAGGGGAGTCAGTCTTTTACCATCGATCAGGTTTAGTTGGTCATGTCGAGTCTGGACCCACTCAGCTTCTTCTAATTTTGCCTCCATCATCACCCGAAGGGACGGGATCTCTACTTCAAAAGGCAAGACGGCTTCCATGCCATATACAAGAGAGAACGGGGTTACCCCTGTCGAGGTTCGGACCGAGGTGCGATACCCATGTAGAGCAAAAGGGAGCATATCGCTCCAATCTCTGTAGGTGACTACCATCTTCTGTACTATCTTCTTGATGTTCTTGTCGGCCGCCTCCACTGCCCCATTCATCTTAGGCCGATAAGGAGAGGAATTGTGATGGTGAATTTTGAAGCTTTCACAGAGTTCCTTCATCATTTTGTTGTTCAAATTCATACCATTGTTAATAATGATCTGACTTGGTAAGCCGTATCGGCATATCAGTTCTCGCTTAATGAATTTGACAACAACATTCCTTGTTACTTTGGCATATGAAGCTGCTTCTACCCATTTAGTGAAATAATCGATGGCGACCAAGATGAAGCGATGACCGTTTGAGGCTTTTGGCTTGATAGGCCCAATGACATCCATGCTCCACATTGAGAAGGGCCATGGTGCTGATAAGACATTCAGAGATGATGGGGTGCCTGAATATGATCAGCGTATATTTGACATTTGTGACACTACTAAACATAAGCAAAGCAGTCTGCTTCCATGGTCATCTAGTAATAACCGGCCTTCAAGATCTTTCTTGACATGGCGTGCCCATTAGTGTGGGTTCCAAAAGATCCCTCATGAACATTCTTCATGATTTCATTTGCTTCAGCAGCGTCAACACACCGAAGAAGGACAGAGTCATAGTTTCTTTTGTAAAGCACATCCTCATTTAAGAAGAAACCCATGGCGAGTCATCTTAGGGTCTTCTTATCATTCTCTATAGCACCCTCAGGGTATTCTTGACTTTGGATATATCTCTTAATATCATGGTACCAAGGTTTCCCATCAGACTCCTTTTCTATCATTTGACAGTATGCAGGCTCACAATGCTTCTTTACTTTGATGAGAGGCATATCATACTCACTACTTACTTTGAACATTAAGGCAAGGGTAGCCAAGGCATCAGCCATCTGATTGTCATTCTGGAGAACGTGATGAAAAGAGATCTCGTCAAACTCTTTGATCATTTCCTTGATATGATCATGATAAGGAATCAACTTGCTGTCCCTAGTCTCCCACTCACCTTTCAATTGGTGGATGACCAAAGCGGAGTCTCCATAAACTTCCAACAATTTTACTTTTACATCCAATGCTGCTTGGATCCCTAACGAACATGCCTCATATTCAGCAATGTTATTGGTACAGTCGAAACACAATCTGGCATAGATAGGGATAAACTCCTTATCGGGCGAGATCAAGATGGCCCCAATTCCATGCCCCAGTGCACTAGAAGCTCCGTCAAATCTCAAAGTCTATTTATCTTTTTGACCACCTTCCTCATTGAATAGTGCCAAGATATCTTTATCCAGGAAATTAAACTACATAGGCTGATAATCATTGATGGGTTGGTGTGCCAAGTAATCTGCCAGAGCACTTCCTCTTATGGCCTTTTGAGTGACATATATTATGTCATACTCAGTTAATAGCACTTGCCAATGAGCGATCCTTTCGGTCAAAGCAGGTTTTTCAAAAATGTACTTGACGGGGTCCATCTTAGAAACTAGCCAAGTGGTGTAACTCAACATGTATTGCCTTAGGCGCTTAGCGGCCCATGCTAACGCGCAACAAGTTCGCTCTAAAGTGGAGTACCTCATTTCACAATCAGTGAACTTCTTTGCTTAAGTAGTAGATAGCATGTTCCTTCTTTCCAGTTTCATCGTGTTGTCCCAACACATAACCCATGGATTCGTTCAATACAGTCAGATACAAGATAAGTGGCCTTCTTGGGGTTGGGGGCACCAAAATTGGTGGTTCCTACAGGTACTGCTTAATCTTTTCAAAAGCTGCTTGACAGTCCTCATCCCATTGCCCCGATTGGTTTTTACGGAGTAACTTAAAGATTGGCTCACAAGTCGCTATCAATTGTGAAATAAATCGGGCAATATAATTCAACCTTCCCAAGAATCCTCGGACTTCTTTTTCTATACGGGGAGGAGGCATCTCGAGAATCGCCTTGACTTTGTCGGGATCAACCTCTATCCCTCTTTCGCTTACTATAAACCCCAGCAGCTTGCCTGACCTCACGCTGAACGTACACTTAGCAGGGTTCAATCTGAGCTTGAACTTTCTCAACCGTTCAAAGAGCTTTCTTAGATCGCTAATGTGCCCCTTCTCAGTTCTAGATTTGGCGATGATGTCATCCACGTAGACTTCTATCTCCTTATGCATCATATCGTGGAAGGGAGTCACCATCACCCTTTAGTAAGTTGCCCTAACATTCTTCAACCCAAAGGACATCACCTTGTAGAAAAAGGTGCCCCATAGGGTAATAAATGTGGTTTTCTCCATATCTTCAGGTGCAATCTTGATCTGATTATACCCCAAGAAACCATCCATGAATGAGAAAATAGAATGTTGAGCCGTAGTATCAACCAAAAGATTGATCTGTGGTAGGGGAAAATCATCCTTGGGACTAGCCCTATTCAAATCTCGGTAGTCCACACACATCCGTACCTTTCCATCCTTCTTTGGAACAGGGACAATGTTGGCTACCACTGAGGGTATTTTGCCACAGCTAGGAACCCAGCATCGAACTGCTTCTTAACCTCCTCTTTGATCTTTAGGAGCATTTCTGGCTTCATTCGGTGTAACTTGTGCTTTATTGGAGGGCAGTCAGGTTTTAAGGGTAGTTTATGCTCGATAATGCTAGCATCGAGTCCAGGCATATCTTGATAAGACCAGGCAAAGACATCACAAAATTCCATTAACAGTTTGATTAAATCTTCTTTTTGTTCTCTACTCAGGGAAGTATCGATCTTGACTTCCTTCCTATTCTCCTTATTCCCTAAATTGATAATCTCAACTATGTCTAGGTAGGGTTGAATCCCTTCATCCTCTTGCTCTAATAACCATGTTAGCTCGGTCGGTGGCTCACAATCTTCCCTACCTTCCTCATCAACGTAATTAACTAGATGATCGAAGTCATGAAATGGGATTGCGACCTCACTATTCTCAAGAGAGTCATTTTCAAATCTTCAATTTAGTGTGTTATGGCAAATGAAAAAAACAAGAACAAGGGAGTAAATAGAAGGATTCAAAGCAAGGATAAAGGAAACAAGAAAAGTTTTTTTTATTTCAATATGTTTATTGATGAAAATGATAAAAATAAGTTTTTTCACCCTTATTACATGGAACAGTCCCAAAGCCTTAGGCAGAGCAGAGGGATGAACAAGTACTTAAAGCATAAACAAATTACTTTGGTGAAACATTCAAAGCCGTGGGGAGCTCGACGGCCTTCCAGTTATGAAGTTCTTGGCCCGGCGGACAAGCAATCACAAAATCAGCTCTATCACAGAGACTTTCTTCAATGACAGCCACTTGGTCTGAAGGCATCAGTCCGATGCTATAGAAGCTTTTGTAGAGATCACAGACGGGGACTCTCGTGGTATGAGGCTCCCTGTCGGCAAGACGGGCAGCCCTTCTTTCTCTCTTTTCTTCTTCCACCCTTTTTCTATCGGTGGGTGTGGGTCAGTATCCCAATCCAAAACCATTTCTATTCTCAAGCAAGCGTATAGGTTCCACTTCTTCATTCAAAGCACGTCCTAGCCCTCTTCCAGGTTTATACCCTTCATGCAACATTATCTTTGCCATCACTAAAAATGCACTTGGCATGTAAGCCTTTATCATTATGGCTCTTTCCCCCACATAGGTGGCGTTTACTATCTCCAATGCTTGGAAAGAGGTTTCAAGGGCCTCTTCCGCTGCCTCGATGTAAGGGGTTGTCAGAGGTTTGCTAACCAGAAGGTCCTCCTCACCAGAAACAATTATCAGCTTGTTATCAATTATGAACTTTAGTTTTTGGTACAGGGTAGAGGGTACCACTCCAGCAGAATGAATCCACGGCCTGCCTAATAAATAGCTGTAGGCAGGCGAGATGTCCATGACTTGAAAAAGGACCTGGAACGTGCATGGCCCAACCTATATGGACAGTTCAATCTCGCCCATGACCTCCCTCCGAGTTCCATTGAACGCTCGTACTACTGTGGCACTCGGCTTCATATAAGTCCCATTGAATGGTAACTTGGCCAATGTAGATTTTGGTATGACGTTGAGGGATGACCTATCGTCAATAAGTACTTTTGCTAAGATGTAATCTCGGCACTTCATGTAGATATGGGAGTTTTGTTGTGCCCCATTCCCTCTGTCAGTATTTCATCGTCAGTGAAGGTCAGATAGTTGTCTGTAATAATATGCCCGACTATTCCCTGAAACTTATCGACGGGAATGTCATGACTGACATGAGCCTTATTCAAGACCTTCATCAACGTCTTCTGATGTGGCTCGGAGCACATCAACAATGATAATAGAGAGATTTTTGCAGGAGTATGGGTCAGTTGGTCAAGCACTTGATATTCACTCTGGTGAATAAACTTTAAGAATTTGTGGGCTTCTTCATCAGTCACGGCCCTTTTGGTTTCACCACTAGCTCCTTTTCCACCCACCTTGGCTTTCTCGGTAATTTGATCCTTCTTTGGCTCTGAAGGGGCGTATACTCTTCCACTCCGGGTTACACCCCTACCCCAACAATATTCGTGATGAACGATGAAGACGGGTCACTCGACACCGAGCCTGCAATGGTTATACCTGCGTCGTATTTCCAAGGTACGGCTCGAAAATCCTTACTTGCAAGTGGGGTAGGTGCTTGAACAGTGATGATTGGTTGTACAGAAAAAAAAGCCACTGGAGGGTTCCTGGTGTAGAAAATTATCAAAGGCTTAGGGACTTGTGTCCCTGTCTATTCCTAGACCATGTTGACCTCACCTCTGTGGTGTTTACAGACCTGCATAATATGGTTGTTCATGAGGCTCTAAAAGACCTTATAGAAGCTTTGGCGTTCAGCAGTCTACTCATTTTCATGTTCCACGCTCCAGGTCCCTTCAATTAATCCCCTTTCAAGTAAAAGGGAATGAACTACCCTTAACGGCATTCTTATGTCAGCAATATTCTTAACGTACTCCTCAACATTTTCCACGGCGTTGACCCTTAAATTTCCATGGTTAGGTAGGGGATTCATGGCCATATTTAGGATGCCTTCCTAATCCAGTCAGCATGCCTTACTTTATACTTCAATGCCATACAGTTTTTA
Source organism: Clitoria ternatea (assembly GCA_037962975.1). NCBI lineage: Eukaryota > Viridiplantae > Streptophyta > Magnoliopsida > Fabales > Fabaceae > Clitoria > Clitoria ternatea. Next base: position 246,957,941 of record CM075672.1, on the reverse strand, counting down.
GTAGAATGTCCCGGTGCTCCGGTGTGATAATCACACCGGGCGTTAAGATCATACCCCTTGGGGTAAGGGGGTTCTACTGGCTTTAAAGGGCAGGGTGCCACTAAACCGTTGTGAATAAGGAGAGGCAAAAGTTCAGTGTATGTCATTGGGATGGGATCGAATTGCATAGGTGTACGGTCATTGTTAGGTTTCCTTGTATTCTGATTAGGGTTGGGTGGCTGAACTGTTTGTTGTGGAGGACGATATGGCATAGGTTGCGATATAGGTGCTCTGATAATGGCTGGATGAAAATGAGGAGAATAAGAGGTTGGGTTGTGGACGGCAGTGGCCACATATAGATTCGGTGTATAAGAATTGAGGGCTTGAAAAATGGTGGGGGTGAATGGTCTTGGTTGGTCCCTTTTCTGATCATAAGAGACGAAGTTGGTCTCCCTGTCTCTCCTCTTACCATCACCTGGCGCTGGTCTTTTCACATTGGATGCCCCAGATGGGCCCCAGATAATCTTCCCTGTTCGTACCCCGCTTTCTATTCTCTCCCCAATAGTCACAATGTCAGAGAAATTTGAGGAAACACTGCCAATCATTCTGTCATAGAAGGGCGATTGGAGCGTATCGATGAACATTGCTACTATTTCTTTCTCAGACAGCGGGGGGTCAACCTGTGCAGCAGTTTCACACCACCATTGAGCATACTCCTTAAATGTCTCATTATCCTTTTTTGTCATGTTCTGTAGCTGCACTCTATTGGGCGCCATGTCTAAATATTATTGGTACTATTTCAAGAAAGCGTCTGCCAAGTCCTTCCAGTAGTGAATACAGTTTCGTTCTAAGTGGGCATACCAGGTGAGGGCAGCCCCAGCTAGACTATCCTGGAAACAATGGATTAACAGCTTGTCATCGGATAAATGAGACGCCATCTTCTGGCAGTACATTGTGAGATGATTTCTTGGGCAAGCCATTCCCTGATATTTGTCTAAATCTGGCATTTTGAACTTAGGGGGAATAATGACATCTGGGACTAGACAAAGTTCTGAGGCATCAATCAATCCAAAATCTTCCACACTGTCAGTGAAGGTCAGATGATTGTCTGCAATAATATGCCCCACTATTCCCTGAAACTTATCGACGGGAATGTCATGACTGACATGAGCCTCGTTCAAGACCTTCATCAACGTCTTTCGATGTGGCTCAGAGCATATCAGTAATGATAATAGAGAGATTTTTGTAGGAGTATGGGTCAGTTAGTCAAGCACTTGATATTCACTCTGGCGAATAAACTTTAAGAATTTGTGGGCTTCTTCATCAGTCACGGCCCTTTTGGTTTCACCACTAGCTCCTTCTCCGCCCACCTTGGCTTTCCCAATAATTTGATCTTTCTTTGGCTCTGAAAGGGCGTATACTCTTCCACTATGGGTTACACACCCTACCCCAACAATATTCATGATGGACGATGAAGACGGATTACTCAACACCGAGCCTGCAATGGTTATACCTACGTCGTATTTCCAAGGTATGGCTTGAAAATACTTGCTTGCAAGTGGGGTAGATGCTTGAACAGTGATGATTGGTTGTACAGAAACAGGAGCCGCTGGAGGGATCCTGGTGTAGAAAATTGTCAAAGGCTTAGGGACTCGTGTCCCTGTCTGTTCCTAGACCATGTTGACCTCACCTCTGTGGTGTTTACAGACCTGCACAATATGGCTGTTCATGAGGCTCTGAAGGACCTTACAGAAGCTTTGGTGTTTAGCAGTTTGCTCATTTTTATGTTCCACGCTCCAGGTCCCTTCAATTAATCCCCTTTCAAGCAAAAGGGAATGAACTACCCTTAACGGCATTCTTATGTCAGCAACATTCTTAATGCACTCCTCATTATTTTCCACAGTGTTGACCCCTGAATTTCCATGGTTAGGTAGGGGATTCGTGGCCACATTTGGGCTACCTTCCTAATCCAGTCGGCTTTAATCAGATCCCTTACTTTATACTTCAATGCCATACAGTTTTCAGTAGAATGCCCTGGTGCTCCGGCGTGATAATCACACCGGGCGTTAAGATCATACCCCTTGGGGTAAGGGGGTTCTACTGGCTTTAAAGGGCAGGGCGCCACTAAATCGTTGCGAATGGGGAGAGGCAAAAATTCTGTGTATGTCATTGGGATGGGATCGAATTGCATAGGTGTACGGTCATTGTTAGGTTTCCTTGTATTCTGATTAGGGTTGGGTGGCTGAACTATTTGTTGTGGAGGACGATATGGCATAGGTTGCGGTATAGGTGCTCTGATAATGGTGGAAGAAAATAAGGAGGATAAGAGGTTGGGTTGTGGACGACAGCGACCACATATGGATTCGGTGCATAAGAATTGAAGGCTTGAAAAACGGTAGGGTTGAATGGTCTTGGTTGGTCCCTTCTCTGATTATAAGAGACGAAGTTGGTCTCCCCGTCTCTTCTCCTACCATCACCTGGTGCCGGTCTTTTCACATTGGATGCCCTAGATGGGCCTCGGATAATCTTCTCTATTCGTACCCCGCTTTCTATTCTCTCCCCGATAGTCATAATGTCAGAGAAATTTGAGGAAACACTGCTAATCATTCTGTCATAGAAGGGTGATTGAAGCGTATCGATGAACATTGCTACTATTTCTTTCTCAGACAGTGGGGGGTCAACTTGTGCAGCAGTTTCACGCCACCATTGAGCATACTCCTTAAATGTCTCATTATCCTTTTTTGTCATGTTCTGTAGCTGCACTCTGTCGGGCGCCATGTCTAAATTGTATTTGTACTGTTTCAAGAAAGCGTCTGCCAAGTCCTTCTAACAACGAATACGGGTTCGTTCCAAGTGGGCATACTAGGTGAGGGCAGCCCCAACTAGACTATCCTGGAAACAATGGATTAATAGCTTATCATCGGATGAATGAGACACCATCTTTGGGTATTACATTGTTAGATGATTTCTTGGGCAAGTTATTCCCCGATATTTGTCAAAATCTAGCATTTTGAACTTGGGGGGAATAATGACATCTGGGACTGGATAGAGTTCAGAGGCATTAATCAATCCAAAACCTTCCACAACCCTTAAGCGCTCCTCCAAGATCTCTATCTTTCCTTTCTAGGAGACATCGACTGTTCTAGGGTCGGCAGCTGGGTTTACCATTTGGGTCATGCCTTACGGATTTGTAGTATAGGGGTTTGTGTACCCGTATGGATAGCCGTAAAGCTGGTGGAAAGGTGTAGATGTATGAGGTTGGTTCATCAGGCCAGTGTTTAGTGGAGGACCTTGGGGTTGGCCCGTTAGTTATGTAGTATAGACTGGCTGGGCTATCTGGGTGACTTGGGCTGGGGTAGGTTAAGCTTGAGCGGCTTATGCTTGGGCAATTTGTGGCTCATGAAGTGGTGGTATAGTGGGCTGAGCGGGGTGTGAGGTGTGAGGATTTGCTACTTGGTGGTTGTGGGTGTCTTATGGTTTAGCAAGCAGTGGGGGAAAGTATCCCAGTGGTAAGCCATAAGGCAAAAAAGGTACCAGGTTACCGTCTGGGCCATCAAATATATGTTGTTGCGCATAGGACATGTTATAGTATGGTTGGGGATCAACAACAGGGTTAGGCCTTCCAACATTGATAGTGAGAGGAGGAGCCGTTGGATTGGGAAATTGAGTCCTTGTCGGACTAAAACCTGGGGGATGTAGCGGGGTGGTAGGATATTGTTGGGTATCCTCAATACCTGCAGAGGAGCCCCCTTCTGTGATTCTCTTTTCCAGGAGCTTGGTCAACTCGGCTACCTGTTCCTTCAACTGGTTGAATTCGTTTCTGAAATCTTCATCCCTGATTTCTGCTTCGACCATGAGTCTCGTTTGGAGTTGGGTCTGGTAAGGATGCTTACCCGTAATGTCTAATGGAAGTCAAAATAGGAAATTGTTAAAAAGAAAGCATTAAATAAAAGCAGTAAAACAAATAGCATAGTGCGCGAAGCAATCGTGAAACTCGGCCAGTATCCTCTAACCGTTTCTCAGAACATAACGTTCAAAAGTACTAAGTGTGTGATAAGTGGAAATTAACATGAGATAGTTATAGAGACAAAAGAATCCTTCTTTATGAACTCCTACATTACCGCTGCCAGTCTATTTTTTTATGCAGAAAAAGTAAATCAGTCATTCCTAGCTCGGGCAATCATAGCCCTCATTTTTCAAATCCTTTCTCTACAGTAATCAAGGAAGGTTACAATTTCTTCTGGGGTGGTAAGAGGATTAGCCATCCCCTCAGCTTGGTTAAGTAGGAGTGGGAGGTCTTCCAGAGTCTCATTAGCCAAATGTGCCAAGTGGGCGAAGCGGTTTATCCATGAATGAATAACTTCGTCTTGTTATATCATTGTAGCTTCCAAGATACGGATAGCCTCACGACAGTCTTGCTCAATATCCATTGCGTGGCGCCACTCTCCATTTATCTCATGGTGGCAAGCTTCTACCACCTCATTAAGCTGATGCTTTAATTGGATAACTTGCGATTGTAGGAGCTCTCTTTGCACCAGGGCATTTTGCTCGTGCTTTTTGGCTTTTGCCAACATGTCCCTCAAGAGTTGCTTGTCAACCAACATGGTATCCCTTTGCTTGCTCTTCATTCTCAATTGAGTATTAGCTGTTCGGAGGCATTGACTTTGCTTCCTCAAGTAATCCCTTTCGATTTTCCGCTTTTTTCCAATCTTCTTGATGGTTTGCTTGCTTTCTAAGTTCTCCCTTTTCTGAAGGGCGCATTCTTGTTGAGACTTTAGCAAGTCTTTCTCTAGCTTCTTGTTTTTGGCAATTAGCTCTTTTATCTTGGCCCTCATTGCCTCCTCTTCAAGGGTAGGTGAGGGAACATGTGTGCTTATTGGGAGATAGGAGGGACTTTTGAAAGGCAACTTGACAATGGAAACCCTATTTAGGATCCATTGGTAGTATTCCTCCTTCACGGTATAGCTTTGAGCTCCTAGTTCTTTCCCTTGTCTGTGGACTTTCTTCCATGTATTTGCTATATCCTGAATGACAGAGGTATAATCTCCTTCTGAGTACTAAACAATAAAAGGAGTAAGGGATTCTTCATCGGGTGGCCCAAGTAATGGGTAGGCTAGTTGACGTTTGGCTATGACAGGGTTGTAATTAATGCATCCCTGAGTGCCCATGAGAGGAACGTTCGGGTGGCTTCCACAATGGTGAATAATGGTGTTAACCTTCAACCACTGTGGATACCACCTTACTTTATCATCCGTGAGCCTTATCAGGTGATTGGCCCATTCACGCCCATTCTTTGTTACTAACTGGCATAACTTCAGATCAAAAATAGGACATTCAACTTTATTGACTTGGTGGAAGACATGCGACATAAGCCACACATACAGAGCAGGTAGGCAGTAAATGATTCTCGTTCCACCTTGTGTATAACAAAAATCCATGGTGCAGTATGTATTTGTCGAGATAGCAGTGACAGGATTTTCAGATTTGAACTTACGGGCAAGGAAAATGCCAAAAGCATCATAGTCCACGTAATTGTCAATATTAGGGAACAAGATAACACCATAAATGGTGAGAGACAAGGTATCCATGAAGGCTTCCCAATCTCCCTTCTCAGCCAACAAGTGCATATGTTTCTCAAAGTATTCCCGATCAAACCCCAAGGTCTGATTTCTATTTAGTTGCGTACTCCTTAACACTTTTGGGTGAATCCTTAGGACATTAACGATGGTAACAATATTCACATGACGTCCAAGGTGGCGGTAAGGCATTTGTCCTTCTAGTGGAATCCCCAGAATCTGTTCGAACTCCTCAACAGACGGAGCCAATTGAAAGTCTCGGAAGGTGAAACAATGGAGAGGTGGGTCATAGAACTAAATCAAAGCAGTAATTACCTCGACTTGTACCTCCACTTCTAGCAGCTTTAAAATCCTCCCATATTTCCTTGAGAAGGTCATTTTCTGATTCATATCTAATTTCTTGTCTAATGCTTGCAAACTGGTTGTATCGACTTTCCTAGCCTTAACATGCAGTAATTTTCTCAACTCGGGTATATTTGTACCACAACTATCTGATCTCATGTTAATTTCCATGTTTTCACTCAGAGGTACTGCCTAAGCTCCTAATAGCTTCCTGTAAGATCATAAAGAAAAGAGAAAATCAGTTATTGGGAACTGACGTGCTTTGTAAATTGATACTCCCCTAGTAACTTTCTTGAAAACATTTTTGTATTTAGGGAGGTTACAATTTGACAAAACTTGCGACAAATCAAGGGTCATGTGAGCTACGAATTTTCTGATCATCGTCAATACAAAAAAAAATTGATTTTTTTCTTTTGATTTTTTTATATATATATTTTTTTATTCTTTTTCTTTTGCTTCTTTTTTTTGATGATTCGAAACATCCGTAACTCAAGGCCCAAAGACTTGTGTATAAAAGGAAAGAACTACTTACCCGTTAAAGGATCACTAGTTAAAAGTATGTCATTTTCAGAAAAAATAATCCACTAAACAGGCAAGTGGTCCTTTAATTTGGATCAGAAGGGAAAGTGAGAATGAGAAAAGGTAGAAGTAAAGTTTGCCCCTTCGTTCCTTAAGTCGAGTTTTTCTAAAGGTCTCTTAATGGTTCTAAGGTTTGTCTAACAGTGATATCTCGCATTAGGTGGCTTGTTCTAAAACTTCTAAAGGTCACTAGAGCCATGATCCTACTCATGATGTTGACCATAACAGTAGGAAGTCTACTAGGTGTGGGTACTATGAATAAGTTAAACTCTAGCTGAGATTCTCACGGTAACCAGACAGGAAGTACATCCCAAATGGCTCCGCTATCAACCTCCCTTAATCTTAAGTTTTATTTGGGCCTCGGTATAGGGTCCCAATCAAAAGTGTGTGCAAATTGTGAGTGTAGTGTGTGAAAGAGGCATTCAATACCTGTACCTTACTCATCCTGTACATAGAACAAACACAGAGCAACAAAATAAAGTCGTCTACCCTAGGGTTCAACAATCACACAGACATTAATAGAATGTAAATGATAGAATACAAACAAAACAGAAACCACATACAAACATTTACAGAAAATAAAATAAAGGAAGAAGTTAAATAATTATGCTATTTAAAACATGCGCTATCAAATTGACTGACTTGACTCTCTAAATCCCTAGTGGAGTTACCATCTGTCGTGACCGGGATCGTGACGAGACGGCCGACCCTTAAAAATGAACCGAGTTTCGAAATCCTTTTGAAAAAACAGGGAGTCGCCACCAATATTTTTAACGGTAAAATACTAGAAAAACCTTTGTTAAAGCATTGGTCATAAAAATAAAATTTCAAGTTCGGGAGTCTAATTGCAGATGAGGAAGGTATTAGCACCTCACAACTGTCCGTTATAAAATGGTTACCTCAAGATGATAGCGCGCATTACAATTAGCCCAAAAATTATTTTAACTTCTTCAAAAAAGAAACATACAAAATGATAAAGCATACAAAAATAAACAAAAAAATAGACATGGAATTTTTTTTAACATGAGATTAACAGGACGTCTCGTCCAAATTAACCTCGCTCCTCTTTTTTTAAAAGAGATATTATTAAAAAAACATAAGATTAACAGGACGTCTCGTCCAAATTAATCTCGCTCATTCTTTTAAAGAAATTCTACAAAAATGTGAGGCTAACAAGACGTCTCGTCTAAATTAACCTCGCTCCACCTTTTTTTAAAAAAGAGATATTATTAAAAAAACATGAGATTAACAAGACGTCTCATCCAAATTAACCTCGCTCCTCCTTTTAATAACAAGACAAAAATGGAAACTCTAAAAATTAAACAAAGAAAGATGGGCCCGACAGGAACTACTTCCCGCTCCTACGTATTCTTGAGCTTTTGAGAAATCAGGGTCATGTAGTTCTTTTATTAAATTTTTATTTTTTAAACTTTAATTATGACTTAAAGAAAATATTTTTTTGAATTTAATTTATTTTTATATTTTTTTTAAAAAAAGGAAGTTTAAATCCTAAGAGTAAATCCAAGTCATATTTTAACTTTAGTTTGTTTTTGGATAAACTAACAGAAGGTTACTGTAAAAAAGAATTAAATATATTAAAAGAAAGAAATAAGCTAAAATAAATAAAATAACAAAATAAAATATTAGATAAGACATGTAATACAAATAAGAGGGATGAATCTTTCACATGTGTTAAACATAATAAGAATAATAAAAATATAAAAGGTCAATAAATAAATAAAAAAGGAAAAAGCTAATAATAATAATAAAAAACAAGCATAGAAGTGGATGGTGGGTGTTGAACCCATTCCTTTAGGGAGATATGAGACTCTCATTACCATCAGACCAATGGGACCTTTCATGAAAAAACATGGCAAACACATGTATTTAATTTTAAAAGGGTGGGAGTCATTTGTTAAAAAAAATAGCATGGGCCTTGACCTTCTGAAGCCCACTCTCATTAGGTTAAATGTGTAAAAACCCTAATTCTAATCATGTGCCTCCATTTTGAAAATGCATGAGAGAGAAAAAAAGCTAAAGTGAGATAGAGAAAAGGAAGAAGGAAGACCAAGAGAGGAGAGAGAGGGGCGGCGGCCAGAGAGCAGCCCGTGGTGGTGACCGGCGACAGTGGTGGTCGGCACGGTGGTGGCCGGCGGCCAGCGGTGGTGGCGGCCGATGGCGGCGGTGGTGGTTTTTTTGTTTTTTTTAAACCTCTTTTATTGTTTTGGTTTTGGTTTGGTTGTATGGTGATGGTGGAATGATTATGCTTTTTGGTTAATGGTTGTTGATGGTGGGTTGAGAAGATGAGAAGGAAAGTTTTGATTTTTGGGTTATGTCGATGATGAAGATTGAGTGATGGGTTCTTTTTTTTTATGATAAGGATGAAGAGGATTAGGAGAGGAAGAAGATGAAGTTGGTGGTGGAGTCTTTTTTTGATTGTCCTAGCTACTGTTGTAGAAAAAAATGAGAGGGAAAGATTTTATTTTCTGCTATTGGCGAAGGGGATAGAGATGGTCAACATTTTCCAGGAAACAAGGAGCAGAAAATGTGGGGGTGGGGTTTCTTTAAAAAAATTTAATAAACATAAAAATGATGGTGTCTACACTCTTTTACTGATGTTAATTAATTATTAATTAAAGTTTATCTTGCTCACTTAAGTTATAATTAGATAAGGGAAGTGTTTTAAGTTTTGATGATTACAATCAAAAAGATTTCTTCCAAGACATTTAATCCATTTATTTTTAACCTCGGTTAATGTCCTTTTATTTTTATTCTCGCTTAACATCATCAAAACTTGTCAGAGCACATTACCACACTTCAAATTGGTCTTCCGATGATAGAGTGGTCTTCAACCAAGTCTCTCAAAGATTATGGTCACCAAATAAATCATCCAAAAATGATATACTTAGCATTGATTGGTGAGTAAATGCTAATTAGCGTCGATTTTTTTAGCAACGCTACTTAGTCCTCACCTGGTCAAGGCAACCTAAAATAATGTACTTAGCATTTGCCCCTGGTTAACGCAAATATGTTACAACGTTCCTCCTAATTATTAGATTTAAAACATTATTTACACCTAATTTAAATTGAGTTCACTCTAAATACTGTGGTAGATAGCAAAAATTCAGACCATGACTTTTTCCCTCTCGACCTTGCTCCTTCTTTCATTTATCGTGTGAAGGCTTGAAAAGGAAGATTGAAACTTTAATTCTTTTAACCCCAAGGGTAATTCGGTAATTCTACACCCTTTCTATTTAAATTTCTATTTCTATTTTTCTTTTCTTCTATTTTTCATAATCAATCAAATTTACTTTTACCCTGCAGTAATTAATAGCTCACAAATGAAATTTAACTTAAAAATCATCAATTAATTATTCATCATTAATTAATTTATTAATCTCCTTATCAACTTAAAATCTGGCCGATTAATATCATTTAATTCATAGTATTTTGAAATAATTTATTTAGTAGTTTTTTATCGTGAAATTAATTAAATTTAATATCCGAATGTTACATATGTTATATATTTATTTTTTGTTTTATTGACTCCCTTATGCAAACCTAGTGATATACACTCAGTTCAATTCTTATCGATTCTCAGCCAATTTCATTCCATCATCAATTTTGATCATCTCATAACATGTTAATTTTATTCTCATCAATTTTAGAAAGGTTCATTCAATATCAATTATAGCAAATTTAAAGATGTAAAATAACTAATAAATACAATAATAGTGTTTTGAGCATCAATGGCCATGGTCGTACATACGATTACAATTAGGCATCTAGTAATCATATATAAAAATGATAAAGCACATTATAAATCTTATAAATATATATAGAAGAATAACACATTATCTTTTAAATGAATATTATGATTATCTTCAAATTCATCCTCCTCCTATTTCCCCTCATCCTTTTCCTCCTTCTCCTCATCATCCTCTGAACCATTTTGAATTCTCATCATCTGCATTAGCAATAGGATCAAGTGGATTAGGTGGAATCTCCTCAATTATTAGAAGTTGAACAAGATCAATTTGTTGATGTTTATCCACCAACCCTACAATGGTTACATGTATATAATTGTTGCAATAGGTGATGTTCTAGTTACTTGATATACGTAGACCTTCTTCATTATCTTTAACTTCCACATGTTCCTTTTAATGGTGATAACCATATTTCAACCATGTATATTTAAATAAACATGAATATGGTATGTAATACATTTGGCATGCCATTTGTGCAAAGATGAAAGGACTATAAGAACCATATAGTCCATTAATGTTGATTTTGACGATTTTCATTCATGAGATGCGTGGTTGTCAAAACCAAACCGGAACGGTTGGTCTAATCGGGAATCGGATCTCTCATCGATTCGGATGTGCTAAAAAAACCCGATCTCTGCTTAAACTAGTCAAAAATCAAGAAAACCAGCTTGACCGGTTTTCACTCCAAGTCACTTAATTCAATTTTAAAAAATATCATCTTTTTCTTTTTTTTGCTTGGTTTGGACTAGTGTGTTTTAGACCTTTTAAGCATGTTATGGTAGGGTGTGTACTATTTTGAACCTTTTTTACTATGTGATGTTTGAATTTTAGCGCACTTGTTGAACTTTTATGAATATTATATTATTTTGGTATAATTGATTATTATTAAATCTATAAAATAATAATAATAATTTATTACTATAAGTTCGACTGTCAGCTCGATTAGTGACCCTTTAATCGTTGTTTTCATCGGTTCAATGGTTGATCCATTTCTTAAAACATTGGTGAGATGATATTGGTGTCTCTTTATAATGGATCAATCATTCATAGTAAAATATAGGTATCTTTCTAGGAAACCCTTGAAACTCCAATTCATAGATATCTTCAACATATTTTCATAAAAATCATCATCTTTATGTGTGTTAATCCTTTGACTTAAATATATACCATAATTTATAGTTTTCTTATTATTTCTCCATGACTTTGCATGGAACTTGTTTCTGTTGATAAAGTAAGTATACCACAATAATACACTCATATTTGGACCCACTATAAGTAATGGATTAATCATTGTGAAAATAAAATTGAAGTGTTGGATTGAAATAAACTTACTCTAAATATGGTTTGGCATCCATATTACTCTAAATATAGGTAGACGTGTATTTTGCTTTTATCATTAAGCTAATATATGTCTTACTTTTACCGCTTAGTCGTCCATAATTGTTTAACCAAAAATTGAACTTTGCATATCATCATGCTTTAACTGTAGATATCATTCTTGATATTAGTTAAAAATAAACAGAAATTCTTGAAATAACAAGCCCTAAAAATAATTGTCTCCCAGTGTAGATAATAACTTAGGTTGAACCTCAACAGATGCCTTATTTTTTACCGTATGCTTTGACTTTTCCATGAACTTTTAAAAGCATTCAAAAAGGTTTAGAATGTTGTTAGATTCATGAAGTACTGAATTTAAAGAAGTAAATTGAGACGCCCCGAGAATACGGGGAAATTTTTCACGTTTTTATAAATCATGATCCCGTAAAATAGAGTAAGTGGTGTAGCTTTTTAACATGATACCTGGATCTATGATAAACCACTCCCATATATGAAGATATGAGAGGGTGAGTTCAAAAGATCATTTTGTAATAACTTTTCCAATTAAAAATAGCGGAAGATTTAATTAATTTAATTGTTGATTGATTGATTTTCAAGAGAAGGAATTTCATGAGAACATGGGATGTATTTCATATAGCTTAGAGGTCCATTATATACTCCATAATACCTTTAAAGTAATATTTAAAGAAGAAATAATGCATAGGAAACAAAAATTCATTTGAAATAACAAATATGAGGATCAGTGTGCCACTCGCTCAAGCGAGAATCCCATTCGCTTGAGCGAGCCAGCGTAGGCACGCTTGGGCGAGGCAAGGGGAGACTGAGCGAAGAGAAATAACTTGTATCAGGGGCTCCTTTCGCTTGAGCGATCCCCATCTTGCTTGAGCGAGATGCAAAGGAAGTCTTGAGCGAGTCAGCGAAATGTTTGAGCGATGGGAGGGAGGGTGCATCAGATACCAATCTCGCTCGATCGAGACATGTCTCGCTTAAGGGAGATTGTTCCAGAAACGATCGTAGCTCTCTGGTCGATTTTCGTTCGGGCGAGGCAACTCTCGCCTGGGCGAAAATCGTCCAGTGTCAAATTCCCATCCTCCTCGCTTGAGCGACCACATTTCCGCCTGAGCGAAAATTGTCCAGAGGCTAACCTCTAATTCCATGATAATTTCGCTTGGGTGAATCATACACCCGCTTGAGCGAAATCAGGCCAGCGGCCAATACTCTGATTCACAACAATCTCGCTTGAGCGAGATTCCCACTCGCTTGAGGGAGTTCTGCAGAACTTATGCAGAAAACGTGAAATTGCATACTTAACATACAACACACCATACCAAAACTCAATCTACTGCAATTCATTTAATTTCAACATGGTTTAAACATAATACGACACCTTTGTAACTTGCCTCATTCATCATTAACCATTAAAGGCCATTCTAATTCATAAGAACAAACATTCAACAAGCATCATCATTCATCAATTTACATCCCTTGGGTCATAGATAAAAATTGATCTTACATTAAGATACAATTTTCCTCTATGACCACCAAAATCATCTATCACCCAAAAATTATCAAAATAAGCATTCATTACATCTCATGCTATACAAAATCTAGATATCGCCGGCCAAGGCACTTCTTATACAACTATTTACCTTCACAGCCAAAATGGATTTCAAAATGGTAACTCTTCCCATGAATACCCTGCATCACAACTCTAAAAATAGACAACATGGGAGAGTAAGTCAACATTCCAAAGGTATGAATATGAATACCATGTGATTATGTATATATGCAACTATACATGTATACTTTGCACATCCATAACGTACACTATGCCCTATACCATCACAGTTCCATCACGTAATTATCATAAATAACAACACAATTCCAAACAAAGTACACAAGCACATACATAATCACGTCTCTCAACCATTGACCCATCACACAACAATTATTTGGTATTCATATCTTTCATGTTGTCTTCTAATATATCTTTACAACCTCATCACATCCACCATCATATCTCAACACTTTGGCATACCTCCTTGCTATATGCAAATGCTCTTAAGCTAATGCATATGCACAAAGGAATATTTCAACAATTGCAGATCTGACTGTGGGATTATAACACCGAATGTGGGATTCAAGCATGGTCATCTAACCATACCCCTACCGCAGTAGTAAAATATGTATACTTATTCTTTAAATTGCATGCATTCACCAATCGTTTTACTGGTACCAAACCGCATCGCCCATCTTGCAACACCTGGTCATTTTCACCATGACCGCGATATACAACATATCAACATATAGTGTTGCGGGCCGGCCAGATATTAAATCATGGCGGCTGTGATCTCAAGGACCACTAGGGTCACCTGCTCATAAAGAGCCACCCCCCACAAGGGTCGGCCACATGTAGCTCCCCGAAGCAATACATGGGCGGCTTCGTGACTTCACACCAAGTCACAGGGGAAATTATAACTTGCTCATGCACCGAGCCACCCTCCCACTGGGTCAGCCGAGGGAACTCCCCTAATGTTCTACAACGGCAGCTATGCAGTATGCCATGGATGCAAATGCAGATCATATGCATTTCTCACTCTGTGCATCCTATATATGCCACTCAACATACATCATCATCGTCACCAACATCACCACAAGGTTTTTAATGGATTCAATCTTATTGGTTATTCTCATTAATTTGAATCTTTGTGTGGCGTTCTCAATAGTTATCAATATATCATACAAGGATACAAATCATTCTCTATCAAAATCATTAGCCTTCGTTATGCTTTCTCGGTGGACTTAAATTTATCTAACCACATATATTCATCAAATAATTCATGCCACCACACCACACATCAAAATTTCTTCTAAATGCATTCAAACATGTGGCCAAACGTACTATCTACATTATACACCACATCACAATTTCTCATAGCATTTCAAGCAAGGCTAACATGCATACCAATACATACTACAATCAAATAACATTCAAATTCATGCATTTAGAACTTAAGACTCCTCTCCTACCTCAAGAGAAGAATTTCGATTGATAAGACGCTCCCGCCTCGTCGTTCAGAATAGGTCCTACATTCACATTCATGTTAGACCTTAATTAATCAACTATTCAAGTCATCAATTCAATTCTATGTAGTCATATTCGTATTTATAATTTTCACAACATGTGCTAGACATGTTGTAGATACCATTTCCATCATTTATTAGGCTTCAGGAATTCCTTCCCATTAAGCCACCATCATTAAGTTCAAAGGTCACCAACCACAATAGCCTAAATTTTCATATAACTCCATTCATCCATACACCTATTCATCAATGTCATGCATTCTCTTCATAAATCATTGTCTTAAATCAACATTTACCATTTCCCCCAAATCTTAAAGTTGGGGTTTTATCAAACCCAACCACATTCATTAATACCTCTATCTTTCATCTCCTTTCCATCATAAATGCACCATCCACCACTATCCTTTCATAAATACTTACATTTATGATAACCCATTTCTAGGGCATAAGTATTAAATGCTCTCAACAATCACCCATTCACATGCATTACTCCCTCAACATACATTAACATTTATATAAAGGAAAACCCAAGCAAAATGATGAGTCTTCATACCTCACACCCAACAACAATGTTGGTTCAAGAGAGAGAGAGAACATGAAAATGGGGAGAAAGAAGAGGTGAGGAATTCCAAGCTTCCAAGCCTCTTCAAAACAAAAATGGAGAAGGAGATGATCACCTCTTGGCTTAGGGTGTTTGGGAGGAGAAGAGAAGAAGAATGGAGAAGGAAATAAGAGAAGAAGAAGAGGTAAAATGTGTTTTTCCAAACTCTCTCAGCAACTCACGAAAGTAAGGAGGAGAAAATTGGGCTTTTGCTTTATTTTATTACCATTCATTAGAATTTCATCATTTTGCCACTAACAGGCCCTTCGTTTGGGCTCAATACCTTATCTAAAAATCATTCCAAATATATATTCAGACTCTCAATATTATTCTTAACAGCCCTGACCAATATCATCTTATTCCGAGACACTTGGTCCGACACCTATATCTTAACCGGGCTCATTTTCAGTCTAACCGGTCTCCATAAACCACCAACAGTCCCCAAAAATCTTAATTTAATTAATTTCAATATATTAAGACATTAAATAATTCATATTAGATTTTGTCAATATTTATTTTCCTTGATTTAACTCTCTATTTTAAAATTTGGGATCTTACATAAATTATAGAAAGATTATATTAGTTACCTCTCAAATGGATAAACCCATCTATAATACACTAGATCACTAAGCTTGGCTTCTATGGTGAGGTAAACTAAAAGATGTTATGCTAAATAGAAAAAAAACTTAGAAGCTGTTCTAACTTGCATAAGATTAGAGGGTGTTGTCATCCAATCTATTTAAGAAATTCTAGATATAATTAATTTGCTAATGATTAAAATGAAATTAAAAGCAAGCACTCCGTAAACACATGATAATCATGATATTGTATGTCATACATACTTCATTTGGTAACATTTTCACATCTAGCCAAGTATAAAGCATAATCATATGAGTTATCATTAGTAGAAAATTTTTACTTTAAATGATGTTAAGTGTACTTAACTTTTGACATATTCACTCTATAATTTCCTAAAGGCTACAACTCACACTACTAGAAAAACTAATTTTAGCCTTTAAACATTATATCTGTTTTGACTCTGATGCAATGTGGCATGGGAAAAAACAATAAAGCTTTTGAAAAGGTATGTTGAAGTCCTTCAATACAACAATTCAATAGTGCAGATCTTCTAGCAGTTATATGATGGAGGGACATAATGCATACTTTCAAAGCATTGGATTTTGTGTTGAACAAGACTTTGAATAAAGTTCAAATGCAAGTCCCCATTTTCATTTCTATCTTATGTTCAAACTTTCCTAAATTCCTCCCAATTTCTCACAAATTCCTTTTGCTTGTTTGGGGTGTATACTCTACCATTTCATCTCACTTCATTTTCAATCAACAACCCTATACATGTACACTTAACACATAGGCCTTTAATTACACCCTCAGATAAGAAAAGAGTTATTCCTTAGCCTTTATAATAAACTCATTAATTAACACCATTCAAAAATTCATCTTTCAAATTCCTTCTATCAAATTTAGTTGTCATACATCTACCTATGATCCATTTATATGCATTATGAATATGTTACACATCCATTTGTAGTATATTCATTTTATATCTTGAACTAGTCTGATCCGGGGTCAAGGATCTGGTGTAGGGACCAGCCATAAAAGTCAATGATAACAGTATTTATACACCGGTACAGTGGGTATCCCGTATTATAGTTTAAACTCTCGGTAGGAGAATCTGTCTTGTTGGCTTGGAGATCTTTCACACCAAGCTTTCATATTGAAGGGGGCGAAAGGTGGTGTCACCTGTGAATTTTCTCTGACGCTCAAGTCAGTCACCAGAATGAGAATTCAGGTTAAGAGAACTCAAGCAATAAAATAGTATATCAAGGGTCAGAACTGTAACATCCCTATTTTTAGAAACAGTTTTACCCTTGTAATTTTTGAATTATGGAAGGTTTGTAAGTAAGAATAAGTCAATATATACCCTGTTGACGGTCTGTGGTATTTCAGAAATGTCGTTTTTATGCTTAATAATGGAATTTATATGGACCATTAGTGAAATTATGCAAATTCCGAGTGAAAAGGGCTCTGTTCCGAGTAACAGAGAGAAATTCCGAGTGAATAATTAGAAATTCCGAGTGAAGGATGGAATTCCGAGTCAGTGTCATGTTTTCCGAGTAAAACATGACTGAGAGGGCTACCACCGAGTGGAGTCCTGACCTGAGAAGCAATTCTGAGTGAAGTGTGTTCAAGAGAACCACTTCTGGGTGAAATTCTGAGTCAAAACACCCTAGAATGACTCATTTCCGAGTCATACCTTGCCAAAAGCTTCCCTTTTCTGAAGGAAACTCCTCTGATTGAAGTATTCCGAGTGAAAGAGTACACATATACTTATGTTTATGTTGATTTGATGCTTCCTACCGACTGGAATGTGTTGTGGAATTATTTGGGAAGGATTCCGAATGGTTTCGTATGTGTATGATTAGGAAACCGAGTGGAAAATGGTAGAAGGAGCCATTCCGAGAGAAATATAGGAGGCTGAACCATTTTCGAGTGAGTCTATAGGTATGACTCCTCTTCCGAGTGAGATATACTCTACTGGACTACTTTCGAGTGGAGATTGGTTAATTGTGGTTGAGAACCTTACTGTCTTAAGTATATAAGCCAATTACCGAGTGAGACTGATTAGAACAGACACGGTTTTAGGATGACGTAACCAAGTGGTAATCTGAGGAACTTGAATCAGTTGAGGACGACTTGACGGAGTGAGCAAACGAATGAAAAGGAATTAAAGACCGGATTAACACTCCACACCGGTTAATTACTTAAGGCTGTTCGTCCTTAGAACCGGTGTACACACTGGACAAATATGAGCCGGTGTTCAGCAAAACCGACCTCTTTATAGCCAAACACCAGCCTTTTACTTCTTCACTCCACACCGCCCTCACACTTAATACCGCCCTCACGCCATACCGACCTCTTCAAATCCTCCAACACTGAACACCTTTTAATTCCACTCCTGTTAGTGATCTGTCCACTTAATCACATGAATCCAAAAATGAGTGTCACAACGAACCAATAACAGGGGAAAGTTGCACCCATTATAACACCTTTGCATATTTTATTACAATCAATGCAAAGCTGATGGTGGAAAGGAGTCAAAAGGCTCCATTATCTCACCTAATTCTCCAACCAATGTTCCCCACTTACTCTCTCATTATTAACCAGTACTATGACTCTTAGAACACACACACACGAAACTTAGCAACAGACACACCTCTGTTATCATTTCCCTTCCTTCTTCTCCTTCTACAAATAAGCTTTCTCTCTCTCAATTCCCTTCCTCTCTCACTCAGATTTGAAGCAGGACAGTGAAGGGAACCTTTTTCTTTCCATCCAGGAACTCCATTAAGGTAAGGGGGTATATTCTTGGGTGCTCTGTGGGAAAACCGTGTGAAGGAAAGGGTTAAGGAGTCTTATTCCTCACCTTTCCAGGACAGGTTCAGGAATTATTGATTTACATGCTTTGATTTATGTATGTTTATATGCATTTTATTACTATGAACATGTTCAATTGGTTGTATAATTCATGATTCAATGAATACGTTTGATTATCTGTATTGATTATGATAAATTTTGATGATTGAGTGAATATGTTCGATGCTGAATTATGAAAATATTAAGTATCATGTGTGTTTATGTGTATTCCAGTAGAGAATTGTACAAGGAGATGAAATAAATGATAATAAGCTCGGTTTTGTGTAAATTCAATCGGTTTTGTGTAAATTCAATCGGTTTTGTGTAAATTCAATCAGTTTTATGTAAATTCAATCAGTTTTATATAAATCCAATCAGTTTTACACGATTTCATTCGGTAAACCATTATATATTTCAGACAGAACTCTTTTCAACTAATTTCACTCGGTAAACTCATGTTTCACTCGGAACTTATCTTATTTTCACTCAGAAAACTCCTTTCAGACTAAATCCACTCGGAATTATATTTTATTCCACTCAGTAACTTATTTTTACTCGGATTCATAACATTTACACTCAGAAAAATTCTCTCAGTCAAATTTCACTTAGAATTTAAGTTATTTCACTCAGAAAATCCTTTTCAGTATCTGTTTCACTCGGAAAACACTTCACAATCTAATTTCACTCGGAAAACATAGTTATTTCACTCAGAGACTTATTTTCACTCAGACTCACAAACATTTTTACCCAGAAAACTTCTTTCAAGACTGATGTCACTCGGAATCATATTTTATCTCACTCAGAAATTCATTTTCATTCAGAATTTAAGGTATTTCACTTAGAAAATCTTTTCCAGTGTCTATTTCACTCGGAATTAAAGTATTTTACTCTGAAAATCATTTTTACTCAGATTCAAACTCATTTTTACTCGGAATCAGACGTGTTTCAGTCAGAAAACAACTTTCCAGTACAATTTCACTTGGATTTTTAACCAGATCACTTAGAAAACCTCTCTCAGTATGATTCCACTCGGAATCATGCTTATTCCACTCGGAATTACCCTTGTCCTACTCGGAAAAACCTTGTTTTTCATACTTTTCACTTGAATTTTTATTTAGAAACTCTTTCTTAAATACTTTCTAAATTATTAGGACGTTACACTTATTATTATCGTTCTTATTTCTATTATTATTACTATTGTTACTAATATCATGAATATTATTATTAATATTATTGTTATTCTTACTATTTATTATTATTATTACTTTAGATATAAGTAATTAAATAAGGAATATATTATTTTACTCTTTACAAAGTATAATTTCAACCAGTAAATAATTGTTATACTTTCTCAATTACAACAATAGCATGACTTACCACGTCTAAATAATTGGTGAGATTCAAGAGCTTATGAATATGTAAAATGAGACTGGAAACACATAAATACCCAAAGAATCAAAAGACAAAAAGAATGCATTTCGCATCATGAAAATATTTTTGAAGGAGAAAAATATCTAGAGCATACACTTGGTACAGTGGAGGACACTTACGTTCGATCTCCATGAAGAATCTTGGGAGTACAACTGGAACGGAAACCCAATGGCATCAGAGTCGCGCCTGATAGCCGGGTGAGACGATGCAATTCTAGTGTACTTTGACTAAATGACGGAGTGTAACTATGATCGTAGGGATCCAAGTCTCAAATATATATATAAATCAATGATGAGAACCAATGAGTTCATTTGTACCTTATGGGAGCTTGGGTGGACCCTGATCGCTCTAGAATGGAATGGAGATATTCCAAAAGAATGAGATGAAGAAATGATTTATTGGGCCCACATGCATCATGAGACTTAACCAATGATAAATCATAATAAATTCAATTCATGCATTCCGTGACAACATGTTTGATTGTTATAATTGTGAATATGCTAATTGTATGATGTATGTGATATTGTATGTTAACTGGATTATGTCCGCACCGGATTAACCAATCAGGGTCTTGGGTTATACTCACCCTTACTGTTGACCATTTTTCAGAGGAATTAGAAAATCAAGAACCCGAGTATGAAGAACAGCAATATACTGAACCCACTGAGAACGATCATTAAAGATAGAATTTATATAGTTTGAATATTTATTAATGACAAAGACACTGGATGACTGTATAATGTTTAAGGGTGCCTGCGTGCCCCATTCTGTTATGAGTACAATTATTTTTAAGTTTGTGAATGACTATGTGATATATCTACTATTTGCTTCCACTGATCTGCCATCTCTTTATAAAAAAAAATAAAAATATTCACTTTTTATGAAAACTTGTGACCTCTCAGTTAAATGGGATGATCCTATAGAAGGGTTTGTCTTATCTAACCGAGGGTCTTACAAGAACCACGTAACCTTTTATGAGTGTAAGAATCGACTATTTATAGATGAGCATGGATAATGAATCGTTAGGAACAGGTGGGGCCAGGAGACAAATAGTACACTGCTTAGTGTACGATTCTGACACGTGACGCATGGGGAGCCACATTTCTCACGTATCATCCTTGTGGTTGTACCCTGTACCTTATGTCGGGTGACGTGGATACTTCCTGGTATACAGGCTAAGAACCTTGGTATTCTGGTATGGAGAACATCTCATACGGAGTCATAGTCTGAAAGTATACCTGTGAGGCCGGTAGTATAGTGAGAACAAATGCAATTACCTTTCTGTCCCCAGGTACCGGTATCGAGACCGGATCATATCCAATTATTTATAACTTAAATTAGCAACCTAGTAGCATGATTACAAACAAAATAACATTAAAAGTAATAAAATTCATATAATATAATTATCAACATATTTAAAATGATCTCAATGGCTTACTAATGAATTGTTCCAAAATATTTTACTTCTACTTACAATCATCATATCTAATTAAAAAAAATTAGACAACATAATCCCTATATAATATAGAATTCTAAAAAAAGGCATCATTTATAAAGACTAAAATGAAGCAAGGGACTATATAGAACTTCACGTAACAAACAATTCTAGGCCAATCAAAGGTCGTACCTACAGTTCATATATTACCCAAACAAACACCATAACAAAATAGTTAATACCAAATTTGTCTTCGGTATTGCCTTGTATCCATCTCCATGCTCATCTTACGGTATCATTACCCTGCAAACTCACTAAAATGAAAGTTGACGGGTGAGTACCACTCCAAGCAGTAAATAACAATTTTATACATAAAGAATATTTACCCATTAGGTCATGTAATTTAAAACATTACACCTATAGTACAATGGCACATAAGCTAACAAAACACATCTTAATCATCAACTTAATTTCCAATATAATCAAATTTCATATAAGTCATTCATTCAAATTTCAAAATATTACCAAAATTCATATTAGTAATCAATTCAACCTCAAACATTGATCATTAGTTCAACATCAGACATCTCCATATATAATATCAATTTAATTCCAAACATCATCAAATACGTATTAATCATCTACTCAACCTCAACCAATTATATATATATTAATCATCAATTCAACCTCAACCATCACCATATATATATATATATATATATATTAATCATCAATTTAACATCAACACCATCAGATATACATATATATCAATCATCATTTCAACATCAATCATCACCAAGTACCTCCAATTCTTCTAACACCTATACATATACACATCTCATTACTCTCTCGATGCAAATGATCGAATTCCATGAACTTTCAAAATCATATATTTTCAAATACATAAAAGCATGCAATATGGATTCGACTTCATCAATGACAAATCTGAGTGCCAAAAGGGATAATCCACACAACAAATCTTATATAGGGATGTCAAAGCAAGTTAAGCACGGTAGGTCAGCCCGTCAATGCGCCTAAAATGAGGTAGGGCCAATTGACAAAATTTATTTCACAGTGGGTTCAAAATTGGCATTCCCCACCCCGCCCTACATTTTTAAGGGTTTTTGGCAGGACGCGACGGGTTGACGTGACGAGTTATATAATACTTCATTTTAAATAATAATAATAATATAATACTAAAAATATCTTACAAAAAAATTTCTAATTACCTATTTTGGATAATGCACTTTATTAGTTTGATTACCTATTTTGATTCTTGGTGTTAGTGATGGTTTGATACTTTAATTTTCTATTTTGGAGAATGCACTTTACTAATTTGATTCTTGGTGTTAATGGTAGTTTGATAACTTCAATCACCTATTTTAGAAAATGAACTTGACTAGTTTAATTATTAATGTTGGTTTGATTATTTATTTTAGATAGATATTGAACTTTTCATTATTGAATATTAATGGAAACTTAAATGTTTAGTACTTATTTATTATTTTTAATTTATTATGTGGAATAAGATTATTTCATTTTAACATGTTACTTTGATTAGTGTTTGAGTTAGAATTATTAATATAATTATATTCAAATGGTTTATTTTTATGGTACACTACTTTTTTTAATTTAATTAACTTTTCCTTATTAATTAAAAATAAATAATTGATTAATTTTTATTAATTTCTATTATTTTATATTTTTAAGCGGGTCAACCATTAACCAACCTCCTATTAAATTTTTTTTTCAAATACTAAAAATAATTTTAATTTTTAAAATTTTGTAAAGGTTGGTAGGCTAACCCGCCTACCATCAAAACGAGACGAGTTAGGAATTTCAACCCATCTTCGGTAAGGGGTCAAACCCGCCCTGCCTCGTATTTTGGCGGGTTGATGATGGGGCGGGGCGGGCGGGGTGGCAACCTGCATTGACATCCATAGTGCTATAACTTGGTGGATATTCGGGTAACCACAACAAATCTTAGTGCTTTAGTCAGTGGTATCATCATCAACGACAAATCTAAACGCCAAATGGATAATCCATACAACAAATCTGAGTGCTTTAACTTGGTGGATATTCAGGTAACCACATAGCAAATCTTAGTTCTATAATAGGTGCTACATCGAGAACTGCATGACAAATTGTAGTACTATAATCGATAGTCTCAAATAGCAAATTTGAGTGTCGAGCGAATCAAAGCACTTTATAATGCATATGATGTCATGATAATGCAAAAATGCATGGATGCGAATCAAAGCGCATATATAATCATTTTGACATCATAGTCTAACTTCACTAACCTTAATACTCATCAACTCAACAAACTATTACCATAAAAATCTAAATCAAGCTCATTGAGCCATCAATCCCATAAATAACATAATCATTAATATATTCATAATACCTACATGGGTCAATTTCAATAACACATATAAACTAATACAGCCAGTGGCATTAAGATTATCAATAATTCATATCTTTAACACTAGACCATCCATAATACATCACCAATCAATACATTTTTCATAACACACAACTAACATTTCAAGTTTCAATAAATATTTAACACCACTATAGGGCTTAACCAATAACATTTCAATATAAACGATGTCATTAATCATCAATAATATCAAGCATTAGGCTTTACCTTTCATAATTAAAAATCCAATTTTCACAATATCATTAGTACCATTGTAACATCCTGATTAATAAATTTAATTAATGGCACTATCCAAGATTAAAAATATATATTATTTAAAGACGTTGCAAATTAAATTAAATAAATTTATAAGTAAATTAATTAAATTATAGGATTGGTTTAGAGAAATAAAAGAGATGGGCTTAATTAAGTTGTGCTGGTAAGATAGAAATTACGAACGGGTAAAAGTAAAACCATAATTAATTGAAAAAAAAGAGAAAATGGAGTTTGAAAAGAAAGAAAAGAGAAAAAGGAAATTAAAAAGGACACAAAATGACTTATTTGCCTTTCAAACCAAAACTTAACAAATTGCATTTGCATTGTCTTCTTCCTCACACGAGCAGAAAGAGCAAAATTGAGATAAGGGTAGAAAACCTTGGCTGTGTGATTTTGGGCTTCAAATTGGAGGTTGATTTTGAAATTGAATACGTATTTGGAGTCGAGGAAGCAAGGTAGGGCTATTGGTACCATCAATTTCATAACTCCTTTATTTCTCTCTCTAGCCAAACATAGGAAGTTTATAAGGGGTTTTCATTTTTCCAATTTCATGGTGTTTTGGAGCTTGAGAAGGATTTTAAGTATTGTGGGCATTCCAAATTAACTAATGGGTGGTGGAACTTGGAAATAAGAGTTGAAAGTGGTAACAGTGAGTTTTTAAAACCTTAAATATGTTTAGTCTCGTTTGAATGCAATGGGTTTTAGTTTTGGAGGGCAATATTTAATTTTGGCATGTGAATCCTTTAATTTTAGATATTTGGAGAGGTCGACAAACTTGGTGGTTGATTCAAAGCCTTGAAAGCGCAGAGTTGAGGTAAAGGGGTGTACCACACGTATATATTAATGGAAATAAAAATTTAAGTTGTTCCAACAATTATAAAAAAAGGATAGGATGGTTATGTAAACTGATATATATATATAAGCGTATAATGTATATGTGTTGTAGAATTAGAGTCAATTGAGTGGTGTTAATGAAAAATATGATGAATGATGAATTGTTGACCTTGATATGATGAAATGGAATTATATCCTTGTATGGTAGAGTGATGATGATGATGTTGATGCATAAATATCTATATATATGTATGATGATGATTTTAATGTCGACATATGAGATTGGATTATGCATTATGAATAGATGACTTGAAATGTTAGCCATGATGATGAAATGGTATAATAAAGTACAATATTGATGGGACTGAGTAATGATGTCATGATTTATAAAGTAGTATAATGATATTGATGATATTAAGTTGCCTGAGTGGCCCATTTGGTTGTCCCAAGGTAATGGTCATTATGTTGGGACTAGATGTGATGTATAATCTGAAATGAAAATGAGAATTATTGATCATAATGAGTTGATGATGAATTATAAATGTTGTATATGCATATCGTGTGGTATGGACGACCGATCGGTATAGATTACCCCTTATTTTTGGCTCTAGTGGTAAGTTATGACCTAATTGAGCTACCCAGTGGTCAGGTGGGGAGCCATGCGGGCTCGATAGACTAGGTGGGGTCCCTGGGTGTCAAGTAGGACTGCTAGTTGACAGTCGATCCTGATAATATCTAGATACTAGAGAGTCGTAATATATTATGCTTGATTGAGAGTCAATGGTATTAATATTTGAATTGAAGATAAATGTGACGTTAATTACATCAATGATGATATTAATGTTATTCATATCGATGCTACAAGTGGGTGAATTAATGGTATGATATGATCATGGTGGTTGATTCAAATATATATGAAATAGAGGAATTAATAAAAATGTGAAACTTAGTTGTAGATGCACTGATTAAACATGGTTGTATGCATTGTAGACTATGTTATGTTTTCCCGATGCATGATTAGAGGTTATTGATTATTTGTATTAATTTATATAGCTAATCACTCACCCTTACAACTATTTTTAGTGCTGAAGACAAGGATGTTATAGATGTTGTAGAGACCAGTGCCCGGAGGTGAAGTAATGCCAAGGAAAAGATATTTGAATGATGGACGTATACTTGTAATTATATAGATATATATAGTATGTTTTGAGCTTTAGGTGACCGGATGATCATCATGTTGATGTGGACGTATATATGTATACACATGCTTGCGATCTTATGAATATGAGTATGGCATGATAGCCTAGTGTGGTTCATAGTGAGATATATATATATATATGTGTGTGTGTGTATGTGTGTACGTGTATGATGATTATCGATGATGGTTTATGCTTGGTGTTGCATAGTGGGGATTATAACAACAAGTGTGTTGATTAAATTTAGGCATAGAGCCAATAATGTGATGTGTAAATTGATGATGGATAGGTTCTATGAGCCATTTGTTGTGTGTTGTATGTAATATTGGCAGGTTATTGAGATGATATTATATGGTTTGTGATGGACATGAATGATGATTGAGTGGTAAATAAGTCTTGATAGGACTATGTTGAGAAATAAGCGTCTTCTAACCAATTAGAGGGGTAAAAAAGAGTTCTGGTGGGATTCATAATCCCTGAAGGGTACCAATAGGTCCATAGGCATATTTATAATGTGGTTACATAGGTGAAGGAGCCTTGAGTTGCAAGTGATGTGGTTTGAGTGATGATGTGATAGTAACTTATAAAAGTTGCATTTTAGCATATAGGTATAAAGGAAATTTTGAGTACGGACTATGCCAGTAGGTCCAACATGAGGAAAACAGAGTACCCATGAAGTTTCATGGCAATCAGGGTTGAAACAGGCAAGTTAGGGTGTGAAAAAATTGTTTTGGAGGTAAAACTACTAAATCTCACTCAAGCGAGACCATTCTCGCTCGTGCGAGACTCTGGGTGAAAAGAAGATTGGTTTCTAGGTTATTTTTGCTCAAGCGAGAATAATCTCGCTTAAGCGAGACCCAGGGGGAGTTTATAGTGAACTTTAGCTCAAGCGAGGCATTTCTCACTCGAGCAAAAATTGGGCTCTCACTCAAGCGAGATTAGAATTTGCTCTTATTTTCTTCACAAAAGTTGTAGATAATTGAGTCGTGGACGTTTTCATGCTAGAATCTCCTCAATTGGAGGTCCATAACTCAAGTTATGCCCAAAATACTACAGGGTATTCAGGCTAATATTTTATACGGACCAGTTCTACATTTCCATGAATGGGAAATCTTAGAGGTATAGTTGGACCTCGGCCCATAACATTTGTAGATAATTGATTTATAGAGGTGTACTAATTAGATTCACCCTAATTAGAGTTTTGTAGCTCCAATTAGCCATAAATTATTGAGTAGTGCGTATGGAACTAGCATGTTGAATTTTTTTCTTTAAACTTTTTCCACACCATGGTCTGAATTTTTTATATCTACCACATTATGTAAAGTAAATTCGATTTAAATTGGGTGTAATACATGATTTAAACTCTAATAATTAGGCGAAACATTATGGGTGGTATTAGAGTGGTTCCGATCAGGACCAGATGAATTTGAAACTAAGTGATAAATGCTGTATACATTATTTGGAGGCTATGTGGAATATGTTGCATGTTGTATTGGAATTGAATTGTTATAGGAACCTTGGCATTGTAGTTACTGGCAGCTATGGTAACCCTGTATTGAGGTATATTTTGAACCCTATTGAGTTAAATTTGGATAGTAATGGTGTGTTAATTTCTTGTAATATAGAGAGTGACCCTAGGTCACAACCAGATGATGACTTCTTTATAAAGCGCTCGACAAACCAGAGTGTCATATCATAACATAGACATCATAGTCTATTTACTAACCTTAATACTTATTAATTCTAACCATCAATAATACATATCCTTTACCAAAAATCACCAACAATACCTAATCAATACAACAGGCTTCAACAATATATATAGTGCCACTATGAGGCATAGCCAACAACATTCCAATCAAACAATATCAATTAATCATCATCCATAGCAAGTTCTAAACTTTCACTTCTTAAATATTATTTCACAAAAATCAATTTTCATTTTTAGAATATCCCTAACATCATATGGCCTGAGCCAACAACATATATCTAGCAATATATTAAAATAGAACTTCACGAATCAAATTATTATAGTATTAATATTGTTATTTACAAAAAATAATACTTTATATCAGAATAATTATATTTTTATTTAATAAAAATTAATATTTCTGGCATTGATATTTGTCGCAACCTGAATCGCGACGGCGCGGCGAGAGAGAGAGAACTCGTTCGAGTGAAACAGGGAGTCGCCACCAACATTTTTATCCATAGGAAAAACATTGGAAAAAACTAAGTTCAGTAAAGCACTGGTTAAAAATTGAGATTCAAGTTCGGGAGTCGGTTACGAGTAGGGAAGGTATTAGCACCCTACATCGCCTGTCCGAAAACAGTACCAAGATTGAAAATGCGCAACATAAATAGCCTTACAAAAAAAAGGTTTGTTTCTTCCCTTTTATTGTTGTATTTTTTTTTATTTTAAAAAATGACAGAATGGGGTGAGAGAACTGTACAAACATAGAATGTCGAAACGAGGTCAATGGGACGTTTCATCCGAATTAAACTTAACTTCGATATAAGACAGAGAAGGGAAGAGAATGCTAATAAGGCGTCACGCCTAAATTATACATCCTCGAATAAAAAAAATAGGGATAGGAAAGAGATAAGCGGGACGTCTCGTCCTAAGTATCCCTTCCCTATGAATTATGGCGAGGCTTAAGCAAAAAACTAGGGGGAAACCAACAAGACGTCACGTCTAAATTGATTTTCACGGAAGTAACCAAAAAAGAACATTTATGAAAGAAACATGAAAGTAAAGAAATAAATCAGCAAAAAGGAATAAGAGAGATGGGCCCAACAGGAATTGAGATCCTGCTCCTACGTATTCTTGAATTATCAAGAAATCAGGGTTACGTAGTTCTGAGTGTTTTTCTTTTAGGAAAAGACTTGGGAGATGATGATGGACGTCACTGAGGTGGGGAACTCGTACAAGGCGAAGTTCTTCGCACGTGTACGAATCCTAAAGAGGTTGTGTAGACGGGAGTGCTCCCGTACGACACTGTTTAAAAATGATTTGTTTCTTTTTATTGATTTTTATTTAGATTTGAAAGAAAACATAGGAAGCATTTATTTCCCTTTATTGTATTTTACTATGAAACGAAAGGAGAAAGGTAGTAGAAGCTACAAAAGAGAAAGGGAAACAATAAATTCTGAAAATAGAGGAAAAATGAGTGAAAACCGAGTGGGAGAAGTGAAAAACCGAGTGAAAATGGCAAAACCGAGTGAAAATTACAAAAAATGAGTAGAAATAGCAGAAACCGAGTGAGAAAGAGGAAAAACTGAGTAAAAATGGTAAAACCGAGTAATGAAAGCAGAAAACCGAGTTAGGACAAGGAAAAACCGAGTGAAAATGAGGAAACCGAGTGGAAATAGCAGAAACCGAGTGAGACAGTGAGCTTACCGAGTGAGAAGTGATTTACCGAGTGAGACAGTGAGAAGAGAGACAGTATTGGAGTTGAGTGGAGTGAGGAGATTGGATTTGGTGTACTTGAGGGGAGAGGACGGTGTTGTGAGAGGAATTGGGATGGTGTGTAGGTGAAGGGATGAGGAGGTCGGTTTTGGAGAGGACGGTTGGCTGGGCGGTGTTGGCTGAGAGGAATGAAGTGTTGGGCG
This sequence comes from Clitoria ternatea, assembly GCA_037962975.1. Taxonomy (NCBI): domain Eukaryota; kingdom Viridiplantae; phylum Streptophyta; class Magnoliopsida; order Fabales; family Fabaceae; genus Clitoria; species Clitoria ternatea. Next base: position 246,928,034 of record CM075672.1, on the reverse strand, counting down.
GTGTTGTCTTGAGGGGAGAGGACGGCGTGGCTGTTGGAGACAACGGCTGGCTGATGAAGAGAGGAAGGAGGGTGCTGGATGCGTATCTGTGTGTGTAAGAATGCGTGATGTGTGTAAGTCTCTGTAAGGGCTGAAAGCTTCAGCTCCTTGCCTATTTATAGGCTGGTCTGAGTGGAAGGCCAGCTCAGGCTTCCACTTCCGAGTGGAATGCCAGCTCAGGTCTCCACTCAGAGTGAAGTGGGGGACAACGGCTGGGTGGGAATTTTTAATTCCCCCCACTTCCAACCCTGTTTGCCACTTGTCTGCCACCCCATGGATTCCTGGATCCACTTGGGTGGTGGAATCCAAGTCAGCACGGGCTAATAGGGGGTCCTGGTGGGAATCCGAGTGAGAATGGCAGAAAATCGAGTGAGAATTATGGAAATCCGAGTGAAAATATTGTGAATCCGAGTAAGAATGTTGAATGCCGAGTGTAAATGTTGGAAATCCGAGTGTAAATGACTCGGATCACCCTCTCAGTCAATTCTGAGTGGGAAAAGGGGAAAAATCCGACTGGGAAAATCATGTTGGTGTTGTGCAATTGGATTGAGTGGGCAATTAAAGAAATTAAGTCAGAACCGAGTGAAAACTGACTCAGATTCCAACTCCTCTCCATAATCTGAGTGACCAATGACTCGGAACCGACTGAAATAGGTGAAGTGTGACTCGGAGATGAGAGAAAGATGACTCGGGAATGGGTAAAAAGTGGCTCGGTGGAGGTTTGAAGTATGGTGGAAATGGGGGCTCGGAATTGATTGGCCAAAAGGACTCGGGAAGGGTGAAAAGTTACTCAGAAATCGAGTGAAAAAGGGGCTCAGAACTGGGAAAAGGATGGCTCACTCGGGAATAGGGGAAAGTCACTCGGAACTCGAGTGAGAAAGGGGCTCGGAACTGGGAAAAGGATGGCTCACTCGGTGCTGACTGAAATGGCTCAGTATTGTGTGAAATGTAACTCGGATGTGCTCACACATCAATTCACTCGGATACATTCGCTCGGGAATCCTCTTCACAATGGTTTCACTCGGAAACTGGTGGAAACTTTACTCAGAATTGATTGAATAGTATTTTACTCAGGAACCAATTAAAAGGTGATTCAGAAATGATTGAATCAGTGTTTCACTCGGAATCATTTCAATCGGAGGTGTGCTACTGGGATCTCTTCTTTGCTTGGAATGTTCACTCGGAATGTCTTCTATAGTGACCCAAAAGTTAACTGCTTGAAGGTTTCACTCGGAACTGACCTTGTGAGCTCTTAATCCGAATGGAACTTGGTCACTTTCACTCGGATTTTCTTCAATCAGCATTCCTTTCACTCGGAATTGATATTCTTTGCAATCAGGGCTTGTAAACTAGCATACTCCACTCGGAATGCATCTAAAAGGGAATTATCCACTCAGATTTACATCTAATCTGAGTCATTTCACTCAGATTTGAATTCAACAGGTCATACTCCACTCGGATTGGTCTATTGTTGAGTCATTATTCGGATTTCCCACCCAACAGGTCATACTCCACTCGGACATGCCCAAAACTGAGTAGTTTCACTCGGATTTTCTCCATTCAGAGTAATGTCACTCGGATTTAACTCATTCTGAGTGATTTCACTCGGATTTAATCCAATAGGAGCATATTCCACTCGGATTTGACTTCAGCAGGGAGCATTTCATTCGGAAATGACTCATTCTGAGTGATTCTACTCGGATTTCATCATTTTTGAGTCATTCCATTCGGACTTCTCTTGAAAATGGGCATAATCCACTCGGATTGTCTTGGCAGGGAAGCTATCCACTCGGATTCAACTTCAACAGGGGAGCATTTCATTCGGAAATAACTCATTCTGAGTTATGTCACTCGGATTTCATCAATTTTGAGTCATTCCACTCGGAAATGCTTCATTTTGACTCGGATTTGACCATTTTTGAGTTTTTTCACTCGGATTTATCCCTACCAGGGCTGTATTTCACTCGGAAATGCTTTAACTTGAGTCGTCCTGTTCAGATGTGATCATTTTTTAGTCATTCCAATCGGATTTGCCTCCCACAGGGCCGTATTTCACTTGGAAAAGCTTCATTCTGAGTTATTTTGCTCAGTTCTGATTATTTTGGAGCCATTCTTTTCGAATCTGACCATTCTGAATTAGAATTCAGTATAAAAAGATTCATTCCACTTGGACCGGACCAAAAGAGGTGTTCACAGATGCCCCTATTTACTTTTTTTTCCCAAAAGAAACACGAAGCTTCTGTGTTTTTGAAGTGAAAAGGAAGTAAAGATATGAACACCGATGTAGGGGGCCAAGTGAGACCTCTTGATCGGTATAGCGACTGATGGTGTGGGCAATCACGAGTCAATGTGACCTTTCTTCTTTAAAGACGAGCATTTTCCTCTTCCGTTTCACTTTTCCCTCTTTTTTTTGTCCTAAATCTGGCAAAAAGAAATGAAGCAGTGCTCTAATTTTTAGCAAGAAGCGGTTAACTGGGAATTATCCTTTGAATGACATGAAGCAGAAGGGTGCCTCATTCGGCGACCGAGAGAAAAAGGATGTCTTCTTTGGTGACTGAAAGGTAAAAGGATGCCATTTGTTCGACGACGGGAAAGTAAAGGTGCCATTTGATCGGCGACAAGAAAGTAAAGGGGTGCCATTTGATCGGCGACAGGAAAGTAAAGGTGCCATTTGATCGGTGACAGGAAAGTCAAGGTGCCATTTGATCGGCGACAGGAAAGTAAAGGTGCCATTTGATCGGCGGCAGGAAAGTAAAGGTGCCATTTGATCGGCGACAAGAAAGTGAAGGGGTGCCATTTGGTCGGCGACAGGAAAGTAAAGGTGTCATTTGATTGGCGGCAGGAAAGTAAAGGTGCCATTTGATCGGCGACAAGAAAGTAAAGGGGTGCCATTTGATCGGCGACAGGAAAGTAAAGGTGCCGTTTGATCGGCGACAGGAAAGTAAAGGTGCGATTTGATCGGCGACAGGAAAATAAAGGGTGCCATTTGATCGACGACAGGAAAGTAAAGGTGCCATTTGATCGGCGAGAAGAAGGTAAAGGGTGCCATTTGATCGGCGACAGGAAGATAAAGGGTGCCATTTGATCGGCGACAGGAAGATAAAGGGTGCCATTTGATCGGCGAGAAGAAGGTAAAGGGTGCCATTTGATCGGCGACAGGAAGATAAAGGGTGCCATTTGATCAGCGAGAAGAACGTAAAGGGTGCCATTTGATCGGCGACAGGAAGATAAAGGGTGCCATTTGATCGGCGATAGGAAGATAAAGGGTGCCATTTGATCGGCGACAGGAAAATAAAGGGTACCATTTGATCGGCGACAGGAAGATAAAGGGTGCCATTTGATCGGCGACAGGAAGATAAAGGGTGCCATTTGATCGGCGACAGGAAGATGAAGAGTGCCATTTGATCGGCGACAGGAAGGTAAAGGGTGCTATTTGATCGGCGACTGGAAGGTAAAGGGTGCCATTTGATCGGCGACAGGAAGATAAAGGGTGCCATTTGATCGGCGACAGGAAGGTAAAGGGTGCCATTTGATCGGCGACAGGAAAATAAAGGGTGCCATTTGATCGGCGACTGAAAGATAAAGGGTGGGGGAGCTAATAGGACGTCTCGTCCGAATTAACTCACTGTTGGCAGGAAATGTAAAGGTTGGGGAAGTTAACAGGACGTCTCGTCCGAATTAACTCACTGTTGGCAGGAAATGTAAAGGTTGGGGAAGTTAACAGGACGTCTCGTCTGAATTAACTCACTATTGGCAGGAAATGTAAAGGTTGGGTTTGACCCTCGGTTGTCATGACTGCGAGTCTTTGGGAAACTGCCTTTTGAATACAAGAGAATGAATTTTGGGGAATGGCCCATTTTGACATGACTATGGGTTGTTGGGGAACTACCCCTTGATTGAGAGGATATACCTGGGGTGATGCCCCAGTTTGGCAAGATTTGAAGGAATCTTGGGGAACTGCCCTTTGATTGAAAGACAATAACCCTGGGGTGATGCCCCAGTTTGACAACATTTGATGGAATCTCGGGTAACTGTTCCTTGAATGAATAAGAATCTGGGGGGAATGCCCCAGTTTGACATGATTGGATGAAATCTTGGGGAACTGCCCCTTGAATGAATGAGAACGAACCTGGGGGAGATGCCCCAGTTTGATATGATTGGATGAGGCTTGGAGGATGCTCCTTGAATGAACCTGAGGGAGATGCCCCAGTTTGACATGATTGGATGAAATCTTGGAGAATGCTCCTTTTTGACGAAGAGAGGTCCTGGTGATGTTCTAGTTCGGATACTTTGGGAGCGCAGTGATGATGCATGATTTATCTTTAGTTCTTCACTTTAAATGTGTATAATTTGCCATCACTTATTGTCTAATATATTGCATTTTAACACATTTTCATCATATGAGCTTTATTTAATATTTGATTTTAAAATGAATTAAGGATTACTTTTTAATAAATATTAGTTTTCTCTTGTTTACTTGGGTATTTTATTTTGCAGAAATTAATAAAATTAAGGAACAAGTACAAAGATAATTCAAGGGTCAATAACAAGAGAAAAATGACCATCAAATGATAAAGAAACAAGAAGAACAAGCCCCGGTGAAAAGAAAGCTACAAAAGCATGAAAATTGGCTATTAGTGCGCTATCTATTAGTGCGGTTGTAACAGGAACCGCACTAATAGGGTGGGAATCGATTCCTACACCAAATCAGCCCATGGGAATCGATTCATGCACTTGGGAATCGATTCCCAGCCTACATGAATCGATTCATTTGATGTTTTTCACCTGGGAATCGATTCCCAACCTATAGGAATCGATTCATGAGCCTAGGAATCGATTCCCCTTGCTAGGAATCGATTCATAAGCTGTATTTTACACAAAAATGAACTGGAGGAATCGATTCATCAGTGAAATCATGCGCCAAATCATTGGAAACAACAAAACGCAACTTGGAAACAACTTGGAAACAGCTGGAAATCATCTGCACCGAAAGTTTCCACTTGCAACGCGTTTTCCTTAGCTGGCTTCTCCTTTCATTTGCCTATAAATAGAGAAGAACGAGAGGCTTCAGAATCATCTTCAGACACTTCACTTCACACTTCTCTCTTAGTTCCTTTTCTTTCTTTTAAGCATTAGAGGAAGGCTTCTGGAGGAATTCTTCCATTCCGGGTTAGGTCCTTCTTATTTTTAGTTTATTTTAATTATGGAGGGCTAAAACCCCTAGATTGATTTTCTTGGAAAATATTGTAATATAATTTTGAGGTTCTTGTTTTTAATATAGTATGCTTGTATTATTGTTATTTCTTCATAATCTTACTCTGCTTATTTAATTCCATTCTGTTTAATTAAATTTGTATGCTTAATCGGTTTAATTATTCAAATGGAATAAAATAAGATTTTAAATTAAAATGGATTAAGGAAATATGCATGCTTAATGAATATTTTCATAATCACTTTTAATAATTATGGTTTGCTTAATTCCATAATTTGAGAATAGATTATGTATATAGGCGATGTTCTTATATATGCTCAATAATTCCTAGATTTTACGATCTTGACTCCTGTTGCTTAATTAGGATGCTTGATTAAAATATTTATTTTTAAATGAAAGTAAAGGAATTATGAATTGAAAAAGACGCTTAGTTGATTAATTCAAATTGAGCTAAGAAATTAACATTAATAAGTATACAAATTATTTTTAGTGAACCAAGGATAAATTTATTTACAATACTCCAAGAAAATCAATCGCTTGTTATTTATTATTTTAAATCCTTTATTTACTTTGTTTTAATTTTAATTGTGACATCAAAAATCAATCAAAACCCCCCCAATTGTATGTTAGTAAACTTATGTTTGTAAAAATTTTTAGTTGTTTAGTTTTTATTTTTAATTATTAAAAATTAGTTTAAGACTTGATTTTTCCTAAATTTTTGTGTTGATCCTTGAGAGAACGACCTAGGTTGACACCCTAGTACTACGTTAATTAATTTTAATGTACTAATTTGACGGAATCACGACTGTAAAAATATGCACGTCAAATTTTGGCGCCGTTGCCGGGGATCAACGATCTTTAGGAAAAACACTTGTTTTAAATTAATTTTTTTTTTAATTGAAAAAAAATATATTAAAAAATTTAATAATAAAAAAATTTCTTTTGTTTGTTTGTTTGTTTATTTTATTTCTTTTGCATGATTTAGGATTCTTATGATTTATTGCTCATCATGATCAAATATCTTGTTGTATGCTATGTATGACTAGAAGAACTTTTGAGCATTTATATTCATTTGATCCTGAAATTAAAAGAACTTTTCATAGGTTAATTAGAGAAGCTAGATTTAATAATAATTTTGTTGATATTGATAGTGATAGTATTTTTTCTGAATCTGTTGAAAGTACTACTACTAGTTTTTCTGATATGACTGAACCTCGTGAAAGAACTCTTAGAGAACTAGCTGCTCCTGAATTCACTTACGAAAGTTTGTGTATTCAATATCTTGATGAGGATGTCCCTTTTATTCTTAAGACCGGACTTATACACTTATTGCCTAAGTTTCATGGTCTTGCGGGTGAAGATCCGCACAAACACCTCAAAGAATTCCACATTGTGTGTTCCACAATGAAACCCCAAAACGTTCAAGAAGACCACATCTATCTTAAAGCGTTTCCTCATTCTTTAGAGGGTGTTGCTAAGGATTGGTTGTACTACCTTGCTCCAAGATCAATCACAAGTTGGAATGACTTAAAGAAAATGTTCTTGGAAAAATTCTTTCCTGCCTCTAGAACAACTGCAATCCGTAAGGATATATCTGGCATTAGGCAACTCTCTGGAGAAAGTCTTTATGAGTATTGGGAGAGATTTAAGAAACTCTGTGCAAGTTGCCCTCACCACCAAATTTCTGAACAACTTCTTCAGTACTTCTATGAAGGTTTACACCACGTTGATCGCAACATGATTGATGCGGCAAGTGGAGGAGCTTTAGGAGATATGACTGCTGCTGAAGCAAGAAATCTGATTGAGAAGATGGTATCTAACTCTCAACAATTTGTTGTGAGAAATGATTCTTTCAAACCTATGTTTGATTCAAATTCTAGTTCATCCAGAATTAAATTAGAAAACAAACTGGATGCTCTCACCACTCTGGTCACACAATTGGCAGTAAATCAAAAATCCATAACTGCTAAAGTATATGGCATCTGCTCTTCACAAGAGCACCCCACTGATTGTTGTCCTTCTCTACAAGAAAAGGATAATAATAGTCCCCAAGCCTATGCAGCTAACATCTACCATGATAGACCACCACCACAACAACAAAACCATGACCTTTCCACCAACAGATACAATCCAGGTTGGAGGAACCATCCAAATTTGAGATGGGGAAACCAACAACAAAATCCCCATCCCCAACCTCCATTTCAAAACAATGCACCAACCTTCCAAAGACCGACACCTCAACCATCCACAAGTGGCCCTTCTTTGGAGGATCTGGTGAAACAAATGGCTGCACAGAACTTGGAGTATCAACAGAGGAATGATGCTACCATCCAGAGTTTAAGCAACCAAATTGGGCAATTGGCTTCATCATTAAGCCAGTTACAATCTCAAAACTCTGACAAATTACCATCTCAACCAGCCGCAAATCCAAGAAATGTGAGTGCAATTCAGTTAAGATCAGGTAAGAACCTTGACGTACCCATACCTAAGGAACCTAAAAAACAAACAGATGTGCCCATAACAGTTGAGAATGATGTGCCCTCTTCAAGCACTAGCAAATCTGAGATGCAACCATCCCAAATTCCACCTCATATCCCTCTTCCTTTCCCACCAAAAGCAATTCCAAGCAAGAAGATGGAAGAAGTGGACAAAGAAATTTTGGATACTTTCAGGAAAGTGGAAGTGAATATACCTCTTCTTGATGTAATCAAGCAAATTCCCAAGTATGCCAAATTTCTAAAGGAGTTGTGTACTCACAAAAGGAGACTCAAGGGCAATGAAAGGATAAGCATGGGAAGAAATGTATCTGCACTGCTTGGTAAGGAAAATATCCCTGAGAAATGCAAGGATCCAGGTACGTTTTCTATACCCTGTATCATAGGCAATAACAAATTTGAAAATTGCATGTTAGATTTAGGAGCTTCAATAAATGTTATGCCTATATCTGTTTTCAAATCTTTGTCTCTTGGAAATTTACAACCTACTGGTGTAGTAATTCAGCTAGCCAATAGGAGCACTGCTTACCCTGCTGGAGTTATAGAAGATGTTTTGGTTCAGGTAGAACAGCTTGTTTTCCCTGCTGACTTTTTTGTACTTGACATGGAAGAAGGTATGCCTCAAATTCCTGTTCCTATCATTTTAGGAAGACCATTTTTGAAAACAGCTCGAACCAAAATAGATGTTCATTCTGGAACTCTCTCTATGGAATTTGGTGACACAAGAGTTCAATTCAATATTCTTGATGCCATGAAATACCCAGCAGAAAATCATTCTGTTTTCCAAATTGACATTATTGATGAACTAGTTTTTGAACATTTTTCTAATGTTGATTTGGAATGCATAGATGATTCAAACAAATGTTTTGCATGCAATGATTCTGGAAGTTGTGATATTTGTGCTGAAATTGATAAATACATAATTTCTGATTCAGAGTCTCTAGATATACCTGTTAACCATAAGGAGCTGTGACGTGAATATTTTTGCAGTCGTTATCCCGTCAAATTAGTACATTAAAATTAATTAACGTAGTACTAGGGTGTCAACCTAGGTCGTTCTCTCAAGGATCAACACAAAAATTTAGGAAAAATCAAGTCTTAAACTAATTTTTAACAATTAAAAATAAAAACTAAACAATTAAAAATTTTTACAAACATAAGTTCAACAAACATACAATTGGGGGGGGGGTTTGATTGCTTTTTGTTGTCACAAATAAAATTAAAACAAGGTAAATAAAGGATTTAAAACAATAAATAATAAGCGATTGATTTTCTTGGAGTATTGTAAATAAATTTATCCTTGGTTCACTAAAGATAACTTGTATACTTATTAATGTTAATTTCTTAGCTCAATTTGAATTGATCAACTAAGCGTCTTTTTCAATTCACAATTCCTTTACTTTCATTTAAAAATGAATATTTTAATCAAGCATCCTAATTAAGCAAAAGGAGTCAAGATCTTAAAATCTAGGAATTATTGAGCATACATAAGAACATCGCCTATATACATAATCTATTCTCAAATTATGGAATTAAGCAAACCATAATTATTAAAAGTGATTATGAAAATATTCATTAAGCATGCATATTTCCTTAATCCATTCTAATTTGAAATCTTATTTAACTCCATTTGAATAACTAAATCGATTAAGCATACAAATTCAATTAAACAAAATGGAATTAAATAAGTAGAGAATGATTATGAAGAAATAACATTAATAAAAGCATACTATATTAAAATTAATGACCTCAAAATTACATTACAACATTCTCCAAGAAAATCAATCTAAGGGTTTTAGCCCTCCATAATTACAACTACAAACAAAGAAACTAACCCGGAAATGGAGAAGTTGCTGGAGAAACTCCAACAGAGAAGAAGAAACAGAGAAAGTGTGAATGAGGGAGGAATTGAAGAATGAATGAAGAAATGGTGTGTCTCTGCCCCTTCCTCTTGTGCCTATTTATAGGATTTCAAAAGCAAGCTTTTGCCATAATTAATTCATAATGGGAGATGCACTCTTGAATTTACAATTCCATGGTGCTCCATGATCAATTTGAGTGCCTTGCCCACCTTCCTCAGTGCTTTGTCCACCTTCCAGAAGCTTGAAAACGTGTTTCTGGGCCAATTATTCAATCATGAATTGATTCATTGGTGGGAGGAATCGATTCATGCTTCCAAAATGCAATTCTGGGCTAATTTTACACGTATGAATTGATTCATTTGATGGAAGAATCGATTCATTGCCTGTGAAACCCGTATGAATCGATTCAGGAGGCTTGTGAATCGATTCAATTTGCAAAATTTCACTTCCTGGGTGCTTTAATTCGTATGAATCGATTCATGAGGGGGATGAATCGATTCATCCCCCTGATTCTCCATATTTTGTATACTTTTTCACCCTTTTTGATATCTTTTTGCATATACATTGATTCCTTTGATCCTTAGGCACTTTGATAATCATTTTGGATTGGAATTCTTGAGTTCTTTGATCTATTTTCTTTTGCACATATTATCAATCAAATATTACATAAAGATCAAATGATAAAAATGTGTTAAAATGCAATATGTTACACACTAAGTGATGGCAAATTATACACATTTAAATTGGAGAATTAGAGATAAATCATGCATCATCAAATACTCCCACACTTATTCTTTTGCACTCCCGGGCAAAATCAAAATAAAAACAAGTATCACAATTTATTTGAAAACATTAAGTTGAAAACAACAACACACAGATCTGGCATGCTTATCATGAAATCTTAGAAATATACAAAGAAACAAGAGTTTTTAACATGAAAGATACAGAGCATCAAGATATATATAAAAATCATTCAAACACTTAGGCATGTAAAAATTAAATTAAACTGAAAAGAAGATCATAAGTGATAGAACCTCACAAGACATACTCTCAACTCTCAAGTGTTTAAGGTTTGTGTATACTCTCAAAACAATTCCCGAAAAACAAACAGTCTAAAAATTTGGCAAGTTTCTTAATTCCACAATCAACACAAATGCATGTATAGATCAACAGGGCTTTTACAGGGTTGCAATGTGGCCAAGGTTAAAATGGATGAAATATTTATATTTATATATATATACCAAGAAGAATAATGAAGCAATTAATTTTTACTGGCAAACAGTGAGGATAAAACATTTATTGCATGGTATTTGGTAATTTTTTTTTTTTATGAGATTGCATAACACTTGGATCAAGAGTTGCAATTCCTTTTTGCACACTCCCACACTTATTTGAATGCCTGTTTTGTCTTGATTCCAAAGCTTCAATATATTTCTTAAGGTAGGTATATTTTTGGTTCTTCATCCATGGCTTATTTGAGCTGCAACAAGGAAACAGTTAAATAGGCTCAAAATGGCTAGCAAGAGATAATTTATTCATGGTAGGCTTATCTGGCTTAGTGGCTCAACTGAACAAAATGCCTGTATCACTTCAAATACATTCATATGAGTTTCAAGTATCATCAAGAAACAAGACAAAAATTAAGATGTAAGCTTTCAGGAATTAATCACACATGAAAGGATTAAGATGGTTTAAAGTGATCCATCAAATTTTAAGGCTCAAAAATCTCACAAGGTATAATTCTATCATATATGATCATCTATCAATTATCATGTCATTCTCAACATACCAAAAATGTTTGAGTTCAAATTATAACATATCATTAAGCTCATATCAGACATGAAAGAATTTACTTGTTACTCATGCATATCTTAAAATTCCAATAAAACATGCCTTTTTAAAACAAAAACACACACAAAATCTTTTATTTAAAATTTTTTTTTTTTAAATTAAACAAAGTCACACAAAATTTAATCACACAAAACACACACACACAAAACACACATAAATGATCCCACCCCCACACTTAAATCATACATTGTCCTCAATGTAAGACAGAGCATACAAAATAGACAATATAATGAAAAAGTAAAGAGATGGGTAAGAAAAACTCCCTCAAGGTGGATTAAACTCAAATACCACATCCTTTTGAAGCAGATTGGATAGTGGTCTAGCCTTCTTGTGCCTTTCCAAATTTTGCAGCAATTTTTCTTCTTGATTTTCATTAAGAGAATTAAAGATTATCACCGGAAGCTCCTCATCATTTCCCAAGTATGAATACTTGAGGTTTTCAAGTAAGAAATTTAGCTCCAGATTAGGTGCCTGCAAAGTAGATGGAACTAACAAAACAGATTTGGATTCTTGCACCTCAAAAATTTTGTTAGAGTCTTCTTCAAAATCTGCATTTAGAACAGGTATTTCTATAGACTCTAAATCAGCAGTTATGTATTTGTCAATTTCAGCACAAATATGACAATTCTCAGAATTATTGCATGCAAAACAACTGTATGAATCATCTATGCATTCCAAATCAACATCAGAAAAATGTTCAAAAACTAGTTCATCAATAATGTCAATTTGGAAAATAGAATGATTTTCAGAAGGATATTTCATGGCATCTAGAATGTTAAATCTTACCTTAGTGTCACCAAATTCCATGGAAAGGGTTCCAGCATGGACATCAATTATAGTTTTGGCTATTTTCAAAAATGGTCTTCCCAAAATGATAGGAACAGGAATTTGAGGCATACCTTCTTCCATATCAAGTACGAAAAAGTCAGCAGGGAAAACAAGCTGTTCTACCTGAACCAAAACATCTTCTATAACTCCAGCAGGGTAAGCAGTGCTCCTATTGGCTAGCTGAATTACTACACCAGTAGGTTGTAAATTTCCAAGAGACAAAGATTTAAAAACAGACATAGGCATAACATTTATTGAAGCTCCTAAATCTAACATACAATTTTCAAATTTATTATTGCCTATGATACAAGGTATAGAAAACGTACCTGGATCCTTGCATTTTTCAGGGATATTTTCCTTACCAAGCAGTGCAGATACATTTCTTCCCATGCTTATCCTTTCATTGCCCTTGAGTCTCCTTTTGTGAGTACACAACTCCTTCAGAAATTTGGCATACTTAGGTATTTGCTTGATTGCATCAAGAAGAGGTATATTCACTTCCACTTTCCTAAAAGTATCCAAAATTTCTTTGTCCACTTCTTCCATCTTCTTGCTTGGAATTGCTTTTGGTGGGAAAGGAAGAGGGATATGAGGTGGAATTTGGGATGGTTGCTTCTCAGATTTGCTTGTGCTTGAAGAGGGCACATCATTCTCAACTGTTGTGGGCACATCTGTTTGTTTTTCAGGTTCCTTAGGTATGGGTATTTCAAGGTTCTTACCTGATCTTAACTGAATTGCACTCACATTTCTTGGATTTGCAGCTGGTTGAGATGGTAATTTGTCAGAGTTTTGAGATTGTAACTGGCTTAATGATGAAGCCAATTGCCCGATTTGGTTGCTTAAACTCTGGATGGTAGCATCATTCCTCTGTTGATACTCCAAATTCTGCGCAGCCATTTGTTTCACCAGATCCTCCAAAGAAGGGCCACTCGTGGGTGGTTGAGGTGTAGGTCTTTGGAAGGTTGGTGCATTGTTTTGAAATGGAGGCTGGGGATTTTGTTGTTGGTTGCCCCATCTCAAGTTTGGATGGTTCCTCCAACCTGGGTTGTATCTATTGGTGGAAAGGTCATGGTTTTGTGGTGGTGGAGGTCTATCATGGTAGATGTTAGCTGCATAGGCTTGGGGACTATTGTTATCCTTTTCTTGTAGAGAAGGACAACAATCAGTGGGGTGCTCTTGTGAAGAGCAGATTCCACACACTTTAGCAGTCATGGATTTTTGATTTACTGCCAATTGTGTGACTAGAGTGGTGAGAGCATCAAGTTTGCTCTCAAGTTTAATTGCAGATGAACTAGAATTGGAATCAAACATGGGTTTGAAAGAATCATTTCTCACACCAAATTGTTGAGAGTTGGATGCCATTTTTTCAATCAAGTTTCTTGCTTCAGTAGCAGTCATGTCTCCTAAAGCTCCTCCACTTGCCGCATCAATCATGTTGCGATCAACGTGGTGTAAACCTTCATAGAAGTACTGAAGAAGAAGTTGTTCAGAAATTTGGTGGTGAGGGCAACTTGCACAAAGTTTCTTAAATCTCTCCCAATATTCATAAAGACTTTCTCCAGAGAGTTGCCTAATGCCAGATATGTCTTTACGGATTGCAGTTGTTCTAGAGGCAGGAAAGAATTTTTCCAAGAACATTTTCTTTAAGTCATTCCAACTTGTGATTGATCTTGGAGCAAGATAGTACAACCAATCCTTAGCAACACCCTCTAAAGAATGAGGAAACGCTTTAAGATAGACATGGTCTTCTTGAACGTTTTGGGGTTTCATTGTGGAACACACAATGTGGAATTCTTTGAGGTGTTTGTGCGGATCTTCACCCGCAAGACCATGAAACTTAGGCAACAGGTGTATAAGTCCGGTCTTAAGAATAAAAGGGACATCCTCATCGGGATATTGAATTCACAAACTTTCGTAAGTGAATTCAGGAGCAGCTAGTTCTCTAAGAGTTCTTTCACGAGGTTCAGCCATATCAGAAAAACTAGCAGTAGTACTTTCAACAGATTCAGAAAAAATACTATCACTATCAATATCAACAAAGTTATTATTAAATCTAGCTTCTCTAATTAACCTATGAAAAGTTCTTTCAATTTTAAGATCAAATGAATATAAATGCTCAAAAGTTCTTCTAGTCATACATAGCATACAACAAGATATTTGATCAAGATGAGCAATAAATCATAAGAATCCTAAATCATACAAGAGAAATAAAACAAACAAACAAACAAACAAAAGAAATTTTTTTATTTTATTTTTTTTTAATAAAAAAAATTAATTTAAAACAAGAGTTTTTCCTAAAGATCGTTGATCCCCGGCTGCGGCGCCAAAATTTGACGTGAATATTTTTGCAGTCGTTATCCCGTCAAATTAGTACATTAAAATTAATTAACGTAGTACTAGGGTGTCAACCTAGGTCGTTCTCTCAAGGATCAACACAAAAATTTAGGAAAAATCAAGTCTTAAACTAATTTTTAACAATTAAAAATAAAAACTAAACAATTAAAAATTTTTACAAACATAAGTTCAACAAACATACAATTGGGGGGGGGGGGTTTTGATTGCTTTTTGTTGTCACAAATAAAATTAAAACAAGGTAAATAAAGGATTTAAAACAATAAATAATAAGCGATTGATTTTCTTAGAGTATTGTAAATAAATTTATCCTTGGTTCACTAAAGATAACTTGTATACTTATTAATGTTAATTTCTTAGCTCAATTTAAATTGATCAACTAAGCGTCTTTTTCAATTCACAATTCCTTTACTTTCATTTAAAAATGAATATTTTAATCAAGCATCCTAATTAAGCAAAAGGAGTCAAGATCTTAAAATCTAGGAATTATTGAGCATACATAAGAACATCGCCTATATACATAATCTATTCTCAAATTATGGAATTAAGCAAACCATAATTATTAAAAGTGATTATGAAAATATTCATTAAGCATGCATATTTCCTTAATCTATTCTAATTTGAAATCTTATTTAACTCCATTTGAATAACTAAACCGATTAAGCATACAAATTCAATTAAACAAAATGGAATTAAATAAGTAGAGAATGATTATGAAGAAATAACATTAATAAAAGCATACTATATTAAAATTAATGACCTCAAAATTACATTACAACATTCTCCAAGAAAATCAATCTAAGGGTTTTAGCCCTCCATAATTACAACTACAAACAAAGAAACTAACCCGGAAATGGAGAAGTTGCTGGAGAAACTCCAACAGAGAAGAAGAAACAGAGAAAGTGTGAATGAGGGAGGAATTGAAGAATGAATGAAGAAATGGTGTGTCTCTGCCCCTTCCTCTTGTGCCTATTTATAGGATTTCAAAAGCAAGCTTTTGCCATAATTAATTCATAATGGGAGATGCACTCTTGAATTTACAATTCCATGGTGCTCCATGATCAATTTGAGTGCCTTGCCCACCTTCCTCAGTGCTTTGTCCACCTTCCAGAAGCTTGAAAACGTGTTTCTGGGCCAATTATTCAATCATGAATCGATTCATTGGTGGGAGGAATCGATTCATGCTTCCAAAATGCAATTCTGGGCTAATTTTACACGTATGAATTGATTCATTTGATGGAAGAATCGATTCATTGCCTGTGAAACCCGTATGAATCGATTCAGGAGGCTTGTGAATCGATTCAATTTGCAAAATTTCACTTCCTGGGTGCTTTAATTCGTATGAATCGATTCATGAGGGGGATGAATCGATTCATCCCCCTGATTCTCCATATTTTGTATACTTTTTCACCCTTTTTGATATCTTTTTGCATATACATTGATTCCTTTGATCCTTAGGCACTTTGATCATCATTTTGGATTGGAATTCTTGAGTTCTTTGATCTATTTTCTTTTGCACATATTATCAATCAAATATTACATAAAGATCAAATGATAAAAATGTGTTAAAATGCAATATGTTACACACTAAGTGATGGCAAATTATACACATTTAAATTGGAGAATTAGAGATAAATCATGCATCATCAAGCTGTATTCAGGATTTCAAGAAAATTCTAACAAAATTTTTGAGGTGCAAACAGCAGAATCAAAATCTACTTTGTTAGTTCCATCTGTTTTGCAGGCACCCAAGTTAGAATTAAAACCCCTACCTGAGAACCTAAAGTATGTATACTTAGGGGATAATGAACAGCTCCCGGTGATAATTTCCACTTCTCTTGATGAAAATCAAGAAGAAAAATTGTTGCAGGTATTGAAAAGACATAAGAAGGCTATAGGATGGACATTGGCAGACATTCCTGGAATTAGTCCATCCATGTGCATGCATAGAATATTTCTGGAGGAAAATACTAAGGCAGTAAGACAGCCCCAGAAGAGACTCAACCCTGTAATCCTTGATGTGGTTAAGAAGGAGATCACCAAGCTTCTACAAGCAGGAATTATTTATCCTATCTCTGATAGCCAATGGGTGAGTCCAATTCAAGTGGTTCCTAAGAAAACAGGGATCACAGTTGTGAAAAATGAAAAGGATGAATTGATCCCAACTAGAGTGCAGAATAGTTGGAGAGTCTGTATTGACTACAGGAGACTTAACCAGGCAACAAAGAAGGACCATTTCCCTTTACCCTTCATTGACCAAATGCTTGAGCGTCTCGCAGGTAAGTCTCACTACTATTTTCTTGATGGATTCTCTGGATATTTTCAGATTCATATTGCACCTGAGGATCAAGATAAGACCACATTCACCTGTCCCTTTGGCACATTTGCTTATAGGAGAATGCCATTTGGCCTATACAATGCTCCTGGAACTTTCCAAAGATGCATGATAAGTATTTTTCATGATTTCATTGAAAATTGCATAGAGGTGTTTATGGATGATTTTACTGTCTATGGATCTTCATTTAATGCATGCCTTGATAGTCTTGATAAAGTTTTAAACAGATGTATTGAAACTAACCTTGTCTTGAACTATGAGAAATGTCATTTTATGGTAAAACAAGGAATAGTTTTAGGGCATGTAATCTCTGAAAAAGGAATTGAGGTAGATCCTGTTAAGGTAGAAGTTATATCATATTTGCCTTACCCCTCTTGTGTTTGAGAGGTTTGTTCTTTTCTTGGCCATGCAGGATTCTACAGAAGATTCATAAAAGATTTCAGCAAGAAGGCTAGGCCACTATCCAGTCTGCTTCAAAAGGATGTGGCATTTGAATTTGATGAAAAGTGTAAGGAGGCTTTTAAATGCCTCAAGCAAGCATTGACAACAACCCCAATAATCCAAGCACCTGTTTGGACAGCTCCATTTGAGTTGATGTGTGATGCCTCTAATTATGCATTGGGAGCCGTCCTTGGTCAAAAGATTGACAAGCAGCCTAGGGTCATCTACTATGCATCTAAAACTTTAGATGCTGCCCAGGTAAATTACACCACCACTGAGAAAGAGCTCTTGGCCATTGTTTTTGCATTAGATAAGTTCATATCTTACCTACTCGGTTCTCGAGTAGTTGTCTTTACTGACCATGCAGCTCTGAAGTACTTGTTGAAGAAAGGTGAGTCCAAGCCAAGATTAATTCGTTGGATGCTTTTGCTCCAAGAGTTTGACTTGGAAATTCGTGACAGAAGTGGAACACAAAACCTTGTGGCAGACCATTTAAGCAGAATTGAGAATGCTCCTGATTCAGCACCTATTCGGGACCATTTTCCCGATGAACACCTCATGAGTATTTCTAACTCTTTTGATTCACCTTGGTTTGCTAACATTGTAAATTATCTTGTTGCTTCTGTTTTTCCACCATGTGCATCCAGAAACCAAATTTCAAAATTAAAAAGTGATGCAAAGTATTATATTTGGGATGACCCGTATTTGTGGAAATTGTGTAATGATCAGGTGATTCGAAGATGCATTCCCGATCATGAAATAGAATCAGTTCTTCGATTCTGCCATGCTTCACCAGTTGGTGGACATTTTGGTCCACAAAGAACAGCAAGAAAAGTGTTGGATTTTGGTTTATATTGGCCCACAATTTTTAAGGATGCATGGAGAATTTGTAACACCTGTGAGAAATGCCAAAGAACTAGTAATGCTACCACATGGAGACAACAGATGCCTCAGCAACCTATGTTGTTTTGTGAAGTATTTGATGTTTGGGGCATTGATTTTATGGGTCCATTTCCTCCATCCTTTGGTTTTACTTACATTTTATTGGCTGTTGATTATGTTTCTAAATGGGTGGAAGCTAAAGCCACCAGAACTAATGATGCTCGAGTTGTTGTAGATTTTGTTAGATCTCAAATCTTTTGCAGGTTTGGCATTCCGAGAGCAATCATTAGTGATCAAGGAACACATTTCTGCAACAGGACCATGCAAGCTATGCTCAGGAAGTATGGAGTTGTTCATAGAGTCTCTACTCCATATCACCCCCAAACCAATGGACAAGCAGAAGTCTCTAACAGAGAAATCAAAAGAATCCTGGAGAAGATAGTACAGCCTAACAAAAAGGATTGGAGCAGGAAATTGGATGATGCTCTTTGGGCACATAGAACAGCTTTTAAGGCACCTATAGGAATGTCTGCCTATAGAATTATTTTTGGTAAAGCATGTCATCTTCCAGTGGAGATTGAGCATCGTGCTTATTGGGCTGTAAAAGCTTGCAACTTAGCACTTGATCAAGCAGGTGAGGAAAGAAAATTACAACTGAATGAGCTTGATGAGATCCGTTTGGCAGCTTATGAGAACTCGAGGTTCTATAAAGAGAAAACAAAGAAATTCCATGATAGCTCAATAGCTAGAAAGGATTTTACTGCTGGACAGAAAGTGCTACTGTTTAATTCCCGGTTAAAACTGATGGCCGGAAAATTGCGCTCCAAATGGGAAGGACCTTTCATTGTTACGAATGTATTTCCCCATGGAGCTGTGGAAATAAAAAGTGAAAACTCCAACAAAAGCTTCAAGGTTAATGGACAACGTTTGAAGCCATTTCATGAAAATCCTTCACTTGTGGATGTTACAATGGAGGAACATGCTTTGGGGGAACCACTTCTTGATCCCCCTTGAGGGAGTTTTTTCTTACCCATCTCTTTACTTTTTCATTATATTGTTTATTTTGTATGCTCTGTCTTACATTGAGGATAATGTATGATTTAAGTGTGGGGGTGGGATCATTTATGTGTTATTGTGTGTGTTTTTTGTATGATTAAATTTTGTGTGCTTTTATTAAAAAAAAAAAAAAAGATTTTGTGTGTGTTTTTGTTTTAAAAAGGCATGTTTTATTGAAATTTTAAGATATGCATGAGTAACAAGTAAATTCTTTCATGTCTGATATGAGCTTAATGATATGTTATAATTTGAACTCAAGCAATTTTGGTATGATGAGAATGACATGATAATTGATAGATGATCATATATGATAGAATCATACCTTGTGAGATTTTTGAGCCTTTAAATTTGATGGATTACTTTAAACCATCTTAATCCTTTCATGTGTGATTAATTCCTGAAAGCTTACATCTTAATTTTTTGTCTTGTTTCTTGATGATACTTGAAACTCATGTGAATGTATTTGAAATGATACAGGCATTTTGTTCAATTGAGCCACTAAGCCATAGAAGCCTACCATGAATAAATTATCCTTTGCTAGCCACTTTGAGCCTCTTTAACCATTTCTTTGTTGCAGCTCAAATAAGCCATGGATGAAAAACCAAAAATATACCTACCCGAAGGAATATATTGGAGCTTTGGAATCAAGTCAAAAACAGGCATTCAAATAATGTGGGGGTGTACAAAAAAAAAAAAAAAAGAGTTCCAACTCTTGTTTCAAGTGTTATGCAATCACATAAGAAAAAGATAAAAAAAAATATATATTGATGAATTACCCTCACTGTTTGCCAGTTAAATTAATTGCTCCATCATTCTTTTTGGTATTTAAACTTATTTTCCAAAATTTTTTTTCCACCTACTTTAACCTTGGCCACATTACAACCTTGGAAAGCCCTGTTGATCTATACATGCATTTGTGTTGATTGTGGAATTAAGAAACTTGCCAAATTTTTAGACTGTCTGTTTTTCAGGAAATGTTTTGAGAGTATACACAAACCCAAAACACTTGAGAGTATGTCTTGTGAGGTTCTGTCACTTATGGTTTTCCCTTCAGTTTGATTTAATTCTCACATGTCTAATTGTTTGAATGATTTTTATACATATCTTGATGCTCTGTATCTTGCATGATGAATAACTCTTGTTTCTCTGTATATTCCTAAAGATTTCATATTGAACATGCTAGTTTTGTGTGTTTACTATTTTTTAACTTGATGTTTTCAATAAACTGTGATACTTGTTTTTATTCTAATTTTGCCCGGGAGTGCAAAAGAATAAGTGTGGGAGTATTTGATGATGCATGATTTATCTTTAGTTCTTCACTTTAAATGTGTATAATTTGCCATCACTTATTGTCTAATATATTGTATTTTAACACATTTTCATCATATGAGCTTTATTTAATATTTGATTTTAAAATGAATTAAGGATTACTTTTTAATAAATATTGGTTTTCTCTTGTTTACTTGGGTATTTTATTTTGCAGAAATTAATAAAATTAAGGAACAAGTACAAAGATAATTCAAGGGTCAATAACAAGAGAAAAATGACCATCAAATGATAAAGAAACAAGAAGAACAAGCCCCGGTGAAAAGAAAGCTACAAAAGCATGAAAATTGGCTATTAGTGCGCTATCTATTAGTGCGGTTGTAACAGGAACCGCACTAATAGGGTGGGAATCGATTCCTACACCAAATCAGCCCATGGGAATCGATTCATGCACTTGGGAATCGATTCCCAGCCTATATGAATCGATTCATTTGATGTTTTTCACCTGGGAATCGATTCCCAACCTATAGGAATCGATTCATGAGCCTAGGAATCGATTCCCCTTGCTAGGAATCGATTCATAAGCTGTATTTTACGCAAAAATGAACTGGAGGAATCGATTCATCAGTGAAATCATGCACCGAATCATTGGAAACAACAAAACGCAACTTGGAAACAACTTGGAAACAGCTGGAAATCATCTGCACCGAAAGTTTCCACTTGCAACGCGTTTTCCTTAGCTGGCTTCTCCTTTCATTTGCCTATAAATAGAGAAGAACGAGAGGCTTCAGAATCATCTTCAGACACTTCACTTCACACTTCTCTCTTAGTTTCTTTTCTTTCTTTTAAGCATTAGAGGAAGGCTTCTGGAGGAATTCTTCCATTCCGGGTTAGGTCCTTCTTATTTTTAGTTTATTTTAATTATGGAGGGCTAAAACCCCTAGATTGATTTTCTTGGAAAATATTGTAATATAATTTTGAGGTTCTTGTTTTTAATATAGTATGCTTGTATTATTGTTATTTCTTCATAATCTTACTCTGCTTATTTAATTCCATTCTGTTTAATTAAATTTGTATGCTTAATCGGTTTAATTATTCAAATGGAATAAAATAAGATTTTAAATTAAAATGGATTAAGGAAATATACATGCTTAATGAATATTTTCATAATCACTTTTAATAATTATGGTTTGCTTAATTCCATAATTTGAGAATAGATTATGTATATAGGCGATGTTCTTATATATGCTCAATAATTCCTAGATTTTACGATCTTGACTCCTTTTGCTTAATTAGGATGCTTGATTAAAATATTCATTTTTAAATGAAAGTAAAGGAATTATGAATTGAAAAAGACGCTTAGTTGATTAATTCAAATTGAGCTAAGAAATTAACATTAATAAGTATACAAATTATTTTTAGTGAACCAAGGATAAATTTATTTACAATACTCCAAGAAAATCAATCGCTTGTTATTTATTGTTTTAAATCCTTTATTTACTTTGTTTTAATTTTAATTGTGACATCAAAAATCAATCAAAACCCCCCCAATTGTATGTTAGTGAACTTATGTTTGTAAAAATTTTTAGTTGTTTAGTTTTTATTTTTAATTATTAAAAATTAGTTTAAGACTTGATTTTTCCTAAATTTTTGTGTTGATCCTTGAGAGAACGACCTAGGTTGACACCCTAGTACTACGTTAATTAATTTTAATGTACTAATTTGACGGAATCACGACTGTAAAAATATGCACGTCACGCGGGGTACGGTCCTGGGGCCGACAAGAGATGACGACTTAGGGAAGATGCCCTGGTTTGACATGATCGAAAGAGTCTTCGGGGAAAACTGTCCCTTGACCAAAAGAAAAATCTGGGGAAATGCCCCAGTTTTGGATTGACTGGGAAATGTAGTCCCACTGGGGAAGGATTTGGGAATTTATGGCTCCACTGGGGAAGAAAATTTGGGCAGTGCCAGCTTTGGCATTTATGGTTCCACTGGGGAAGGATTTGGGAATTTATGGTTCCACTGGGGCGATTATGGTTCCACTGGGGGAGGGTTTGGGAATTTATGGCTCCACTGGGGCGATTATGGTTCCACTGGGGGAGGATTTGGGAATTTATGGCTCTATTGGGGAAGAAGATTTGGGCAGTAAGGATTTTGTGGAACTGCCCATTGATTGAAAGAAGAGACATTTGGGGTGATGCCCCAGTTTGAGGAGGTTGATGGATTACCTCTTACCTAAAAGAGAAACGAACCTGGGGTGATGCCCCAGTTTGTCGTGATCGAAGGTTATTGGGAAACTGCTCCTTGATTTGAAAGAGAATGATCCTGGGGTGATTCCCCGGCTTGCCATGACTGAATTTTGGGATACTGTCCCTAAACTCGAGGAGAAATCTGAGGAGATGCCCCAGTATGGAAAGACTGAAAGTCTTAAGAGTACTTCCCTTTGACTGAAAAAGAAATCTGGGGAGATGCCCCAGTTTGAGCTATTTTGAAATTCAGGGAACTGTCCCTTGATTGGAAAAGAAATCTAGGAAGATGCCTCAGTTAGAATATGATTGAAAGAAACTTGAGGTACCACCCCTTGATCGAGAGAGCGGATCTGGAGTCTATCAAGGATGTATGACGGGCTTACCGAAAGAGAGAAATATGGGTGGGGGTGCCCTAGTTTGAGTTGCCCGAGAAGGATTTAGTGATTTGGGGTACTGTCCCTTAGGGTGAAAGAGAATGAACCTGGAGTGATGTCCCATTTTGAGTTGTTTAGGAAGTGTAATTCCACTGGGGAAGGATTTGGTTGGCATCTGTCTAGGTTCCACCCAGGGAAGCATTTGGTGGTTTGGGATGCCATCCTTTGATTGGAAAGAGAAGCCTGGGGAGATGTCCTAGTTTGAACAAGATCAAAAGATTTTGCAGGTATTACCTTGACTGGGAGAAAAAAAACCTGGGATGATGCCCCAATTATGAAGATTGAAAGGATTTTGGGGAAACTCCCTTTTGACTAGGAAGATTTGGGGTGATGCCCCAATTTGACCTCTTTGGCAATTCATGATACCGTCCCTTGACAGAAAGATCTCATAGAAGGGAAAAATCAAGAGGATGCCCCAGTTCTTTGGAAAGATTGAAAGATTTAGGAGCACTGCCCTTTGACTGAGAGAGGAAAGATGTCTCAGACTGAAGGAGTTAGGGGTATCGTCCCTTGAACGGAGGAAAGATCTGGGGAGATACCCCAGTTATTGGAAATGATTGGAAGATTTAGGGGTATTACCCCTAAGCTGGGATGAGGATCTGGGGTGATCCCCCAGTTATTGGAAATAATTCAGGATACCGTTTCTTTGACAGAAAGATCTCATAGAGGAGAAAAATCAGGAGGATGCCCTAGTTCTTTGGAAAAATTGAAAGATTTAGGAGCACCGTCCTTTAGCTGAGAGAGGGATCTGGGGTGATGCCCCAGTTATTGGAAAGATTGGAAGATTTAGGGGTATTACCCCTAAGCTGGGAGAAAGATCTGGGGTGATGCCCCAATTTGACTTGATTTGAAAGAATCATGGGGAAACCGCCCCTCGACTAAGACAGGAGAAATCTTGGGGAGATGCCCCAATTTGCTATTTGGTGAATCAGAATACTATCCCTTGACAGAGAGATCCCACCGGGCATGTACGATGGACTTACTGGAGGAGAGATCTCTGGGGGATGCCCCAGTTTAAGCTATTTTGGATGATTCAGGGTATTGCCACTTGACTGGGAGAGAAAGAGAACGGGGGGAACTATCCCAGTTTCGGAAAATCCGGCTGAAGGGGTTAGGGGTATCACAGAGGAAGGATTTGGGGTGATGCCCCAGTTTGGAGAGGAATGATAGATTTGGGGTAAAATCCCAGGCTTAAAAGATTTTGGGGTTAACAGGACATCCCGTCCAAATTAACCCGTGCTTAACATCGTTGCCAGGGAACGGGGTATCCTTGACTGCTGTTGGGATATACCAAGTTGATCTTTGTAAATGTGACCCCTAACATGCCTTATGAGCAAGACAGAAACCTTGAGAAGATATCGGCTCCGACTACGAGGCCTTGATGGAAATCTCAAAGCACAACGAAAACTTAGAAAGGCATCGTATTCGGCCACAGCAAGGTGTTTTGTCCAATGATTTGGGTGGGTTATGAGAAGGAAATCCAAGGAGAGCTGGTTTCAATGAGGGTGAGCCTTAGTGACTAACGGATAAACCTCGGAAAGTGCTAGTCTTGACAGTTGAGACTCGACACTTCTACTTGTCATGACGTCCTGCAAGAAAGGTTAGTGGTGCAAAACAAATTGGAACTTAAAGAGACCTTCTGCAAAGCCACAATCCTTAGAGATTCGAAGTGACCCATGACTGAAACAGAGCAGATGAAGCAACCCCAGCTTTTGGAAACGTGTCAGACCCAGTCTTCATAATTATCGCTTGAGGCGAGATCAAGTAACTAGAACATCTTGTCTTTACGACTTTAAATTTCGTTACCTTCTCACTTTATACATTAAGGGAAAACATATGTCTTATCAAATCAGGGGAAATCTCAATATGAACACGTATAAAAAGAGGTGAGATTGTATTTACAAGTTGAGCGGGGAGTGGGAAAAGGTAGGCCAAAGAAGCAAGTGAGGTTGCATGGAAAATATTGATAATTGGGTGGAATAGGAATGATTTCACAAATCCTCCAATGAACTACTGAGAACAACATGTATCTCAATCCACATCACGACTTTGAATTCACCATTTGATCTTGCCTCTGGAAAAGGGTAGTTGGGCTACGGTCCTTATGCCTTAACTTGAAAGCGAACCATTGCCATAAGAAAATTACTCTGCCAAAATCTTGATCCAATTTATTGCCTGAGCTGCCTATTCAGGTTTTCAGCTTACCAGGTTGCTCTAACTTTTGCCTAGGCTGCCTTCCCAGGTTTTCAGCCTAGCGAGCATGTTTCGCTTTGTTTTTGTTCTTTTTTTTGTTTTTTTTTGTTTTTTTTTGTTTTTTTTGTTTTTTTTTCAAGGTTGCGTCCTTCACGACAAAGGTTTAAGCTGATTGATAATGAGCTTATTTGATCTCTCTTGTTTTAGTTTCGTCCTGTGGGGGAATAGATGTTAATAGGAAAGTTCTCCAACACCATGTATCCAAGGAAACAGGGGTGATCCCTTTTCAGCACCAATGAGGGGGCTCATTCCGAGTCTGTATCTTTTGTTCATTCTTTCATCTTTCTTTTTCATCGTTTTTCTTCTTCTTCATTTTTTGTTTTTTCCCTTCTTTTTTATATGCCTCCCCTTGGTACCTTCATTATGGTCTAGCTGCTTTATTCACCCTTAGCCAATGTGGCTGATAACTATGATATTAACGGTATCACAGTAGACTATTCTCTTAGATACACTGGTAGGGGAACAATTATACCTCCTTTCTGTTGGGGTGTTGATTGCGACACAGATGACACATCGTTTTTGTTGCGTTCTTAGCTTGATAACTTTTATGTCCCTATGTGGAAGAGCGATAATTTAATCTATAAATCAGCTCACCCCAATTGGTATAGGCGTAGGGCACCAACCTTGACTCCTTTCTTTTTTGTTTTCTTTTGTTGTTTTAGTTTTTTTTTTTTGGCAGAGTATTTCTTGACCATGTTTACGTTCATGAGCTCTAGCAAGTCTTTGCCATTCATATTGGTCAATACTAACATTTCCTTGAAAGGTAGATATGCCATTATTCATTATGGAGTTCGTCTTCTGAGTCGATTGGATTAATTTTTAGTCATTCATGGACCCTCTTCACTTCGTGTACTGACCTTGTTGAACGCTCCGGATAAAGCTAGATGCCCCTTATTCAAACATCCTGGTTAATTCGGTCAAAGAACTTTTGCCCTTGTTACCCTTTTTGTCAGCGTGATCAAGCAAGCGGTCAAAGTTATGAAATAGGATTGTGATCTCATTGTTCTCAGAAGGATCATTTTTGGATGGATATTTTTTTTGTTTTTGTTTTGTTTTTGTTTTGTTTTTTTTGTTGTTTTTTTTTAATGTATGACGGCAAAGAGAAGGAGGGAAAATAAAAGAGAGCCAATGGACAAAGGGAGTGTTAAAACAAATAAGGGAAGCAAACGGAAACATTTTGAAATTTGATACGCATTCATTGAGAAAAACCTGAAATGATAAAAATATACTTTTGCCCTTATTACATAAAATATCCCAACGCCTTAGGCATAGCATTTGGGTTGAAAAGCCATAAAAGCAGAAGTTTAAAGTCGTAAAGAGCTAGATGGTCTCTTGGTCATGAACCTCTTCACTTGGCGTGCAAATCACAAAACTTTCATCCTCTCCATGCCTCCAGCCTCTCCTTATCATTCTGATCCAGGACTCTGATAGTCAGACCTGGGGTTTATGATTGTATTGGGAATCCCTTCCTGGAAATCCAGCCACTTGGCTTTAATCAGATCCCTCACTTTGAATTTCAAAGCCTGACAATCTTCAGTAGAGTGTCCTGGGGCCCCAGCATGGTAATCACATCGGGTATTAGGATTATAACCTTTGGGGTAAGGGGGAACTAATGGTTTTAACGGACAGGGTACCGTAAGGGAACCACGGATAAGGTAAGGCAAAAGTTCTGTGTAGGTTATGGGAATGGGGTCGAACCGAACCGGTTTTCGACTATCAGTGGATCTTATTGTGTTTTAGTCTGGATTAGGTGGCTGAGTCTGCCTTAGTGAGGGACAGTAGGGCTGTGGCAAGTGAGAATGGGAAGGTGTTTGAGGGATATATGGACGAAAGCAGAGTGGAAAAGGGAAAAAAGTGGAAGCCTGGTTAGGGGTGGTGGCGGCCATGTAAGGTGTAGGGAGACTGGTAGGTTGAAAGGGATTATGAGTCATTAGTCCAGGTTGGGCCCTTTTTTGGTCACAGGAAGTGGAATTAGCATCTCCTTTTCTTTTTCCCTTATTTCCCAAAGCAGACATTCTCGTGATAGGTGCCCCTGGCAACTGGGAGGATTGTGAAATATGAGAGTTCATTGCTTGCCAATCATGATCCTCTTGTTGATTATGGAACGGAGGAGAGTATCCTGAGGGTATTTCATAGTGTAGGTTGTTGTTTGAGCCCATGAAGGCGTGTTGGGGTGCATAAGACATGCCATAGGTCGGCTGAGGGTCAATGATGGGGTCGGTCCTGTTGTTAGTAATGGAAGAGGGAATTTCTGTTTTTGTCAATCCAGGATGATGGAGTGGCATGGTTGGTAAATGTTGGTCATTCTTGACACCCGCGGAGAGTTCCCCTTCTATGATCTTCTTTTCTAAAAGTCTGGTCATATCTGCCACTTGCTCCTTTAGCTGGTTAACTTCACTCCTGAGGTTTTCAATTTCTTGCTCTCTTTCAGCCATGGGTCTCTTTTGAAAGTCGAGTAAGGGCGGCGAGTGGTGTCAGAGAAGAAAAACAAAAAGTGTCAGGTGGAAACAAGGGGAAGGAGAATGTCGTGGGAAGCAATCACAGGTCTTGACGAGTATCCTTTAACCGTTCCTTAGAACGTATCGTTCAAAAGTACTAAGTTCGGTAAACATGGAAATTAATACGGGATAGTTGTGAAGACAAAAGATATTCTGAGGCGGGAGCCTTTAAGCTCAAACATTTTATTCGGGCGATCACAGCCATCATTTCTTAAGTTCAATCCCATGTTAACTCCCATAGATACTCAAAAGGTATTCATTAGGTTCTGAATAGCCTCCCACGAAAATGAGGATAAGGAAAAGAAATTAGTCATGTTTTGGAACCAGTACTTTCCCATTGATAAAGCAATTTTTCTTGGGGAAACAGCGATTACCAAGGATCCAAGTCGTAATAGTCATAAATTTCCTAAGCGTCATCGACGCCCCTGTTGGAGCGGAAATAAGGTTATATTTCTTCTGATTTTTTTTGACGATTAGGAAAATCTATGACTCAGGACTCAGAGGTACATGACCAAAAGAGGATTATCTATTCACCCGAAGTATACTGTACGAGTCATTATTTCAAAAACTAAGCAAATCCGCGGGTGGTAAATAATTCATTCTTTTTGGATAGAAGGGAAAACAAAAGATGACGTAAGGTAAAGTAAAGTTTGCCCTTGTGCTATCTAGGTCGGGTTTTGTTGAAAGTCTTTTCTAGGCCCTATGGCTTTTCTAAAAGTGACTCTCCACATCGGGTGGCTTATACTAGACTTCTAGAAGGTCACTAGAGCCAAGATCCTACTCATGACAGGGACGCAACAGTGGGGAACCACTAGGTGCGTATGTCACAAGAGGTTGAACTCTAGTTGGGGTTCTCACGATCACCGGATAGGAAGTACATCCTATACGATTCCGTATACCAACCCCTCCTAACTTAAGTTTCATTTGGGGCCCGGGTATAGGGCGCCACTCATAAGTGTGTGTGAGTAATTTGTGAGTGTAGTGTGTTAAAGGGCATTCGATACCTTTTTACCTTACCCCATCTGACACAAAGAACAAACACAGAACAAAATATACAAAGTCATTTTCCCTAGGGTTCAATGATTGCAGAAAAGTAACATAGTCCTCTACCCTAGGGTTCAACAATCATACAGAACATGGACAATAAAACGAATAACAAGATGCAAATAATAACGAACATTCATAACAATTAACGGAAAATAAAAAAACAAGGGGAAGAAATCCAAGCTAAACAAAGGCTATGTAAAAACACGCTTTCAACCAAACTGGCCTGACTCTCTTAAGTGTCCCCAGTGGAGTTGCCATCTGTCGCAACCTGAATCGTGACGGCGCGGCGAGAGAGAGAGAACTCGTTCGAGTGAAACAGGGAGTCGCCACCAACATTTTTATCCATAGGAAAAACATTGGAAAAAACTAAGTTCAGTAAAGCACTGGTTAAAAATTGAGATTCAAGTTTGGGAGTCGGTTATGAGTAGGGAAGGTATTAGCACCCTACATCGCCTGTCCGAAAACAGTACCAAGATTGAAAATGCGCAACATAAATAGCCTTACAAAAAAAATGGTTTGTTTCTTCCCTTTTATTGTTGTATTTTTTTTATTTTAAAAAACGACAGAATGGGGTGAGAGAACTGTACAAACATAGAATGTCAAAACGAGGTCAATGGGACGTTTCATCCAAATTAAACTTAACTTCGATATAAGACAGAGAAGGGAAGAGAATGCTAATAAGGCGTCACGCCTAAATTATACATCCTCGAATAAAAAAAATAGGGATAGGAAAGAGATAAGCGGGACGTCTCGTCCTAAGTATCCCTTCCCTATGAATTATGGCGAGGCTTAAGCAAAAAACTAGGGGGAAACCAACAAGACGTCACGTCTAAATTGATTTTCACGGAAGTAACCAAAAAAGAACATTTATGAAAGAAACATGAAAGTAAGGAAATAAATCAGCAAAAAGGAATAAGAGAGATGGACCCGACAGGAATTGAGATCCTGCTCCTACGTATTCTTGAATTATCAAGAAATCAGGGTTACGTGGTTCTGAGTGTTTTTCTTTTAGGAAAAGACTTGGGAGATGATGATGGACGTCACTGAGGTGGGGAACTCGTACAAGGCGAAGTTCTTCGCACGTGACGGGAGTGCTCCCGTACGACACTGTTTAAAAATGATTTGTTTCTTTTTATTGATTTTTATTTAGATTTGAAAGAAAACATAGGAAGCATTTATTTCCCTTTATTGTATTTTACTATGAAACGAAAGGAGAAAGGTAGTAGAAGCTACAAAAGAGAAAGGGAAACAATAAATTCTAAAAATAGAGGAAAAATGAGTGAAAACCGAGTGGGAGAAGTGAAAAACCGAGTGAAAATGGCAAAACCGAGTGAAAATTACAAAAAACGAGTGGAAATAGCAGAAACCGAGTGAGAAAGAGGAAAAACCGAGTAAAAATGGTAAAACCGAGTGATGAAAGCAGAAAACCGAGTGAGGACAAGGAAAAACTGAGTGAAAATGAGGAAACCGAGTGGAAATAGCAGAAACCGAGTGAGACAGTGAGCTTATCGAGTGAGAAGTGATTTACCGAGTGAGACAGTGAGAAGAGAGACGGTATTGGAGTTGAGTGGAGTGAGGAGATTAGATTTGGTGTACTTGAGGGGAGAGGACGGTATTGTGAGAGGAATTGGGATGGTGTGTAGGTGAAGGGATGAGGAGGTCGGTTTTGGAGAGGACGGTTGGCTGGGCGGTGTTGGCTGAGAGGAATGAAGTGTTGGGCGGTGTTGTCTTGAGGGGAGAGGACGGCGTGGCTGTTGGAGACAATGGCTGGCTGATGAAGAGAGGAAGGAGGGTGCTGGATGCGTATCTGTGTGTGTAAGAATGCGTGATGTGTGTAAGTCTCTGTAAGGGCTGAAAGCTTCAGCTCCTTGCCTATTTATAGGCTGGTCTGAGTGGAAGGCGTGCTCAGGCTTCCACTTCCGAGTGGAATGCCAGCTCAGGCCTCCACTCAAAGTGAAGTGGGGGACAAGGATGGGTGGGAATTTTTAATTCCCCCCACTTCCAACCCTGTTTGCCACTTGTCTACCACCCCCAGGATTCCTGGATCCACTTGGGTAGTGGAATCCAAGTCAGCAGGGGCTAACAGGGGGTCCTGGTGGGAATCCGAGTGAGAATGGCAGAAAACCGAGTGAGAATTATGGAAATCCGAGTGAAAATATTGTGAATCCGAGTAAGAATGTTGAATGCCGAGTGTAAATGTTGGAAATCCGAGTGTAAATGACTCGGATCACCCTCTCAGTCAATTCTGAGTGGGAAAAGGGGAAAAATCCGACTGGGAAAATCATGTTGGTGTTGTGCAATTGGATTGAGTGGGCAATTAAAGAAATTGAGTCAGAACCGAGTGAAAACTGACTCGGATTCCAACTCCTCTCCATAATCTGAGTGACCAATGACTCGGAACCGACTGAAATAGGTGAAGTGTGACTCGGAGATGAGAGAAAGATGACTCGGGAACGGGTAAAAAGTGGCTCGGTGAAGGTTTGAAGTATGGTGGAAATGGGGGCTCGGAATTGATTGGCCAAAAGGACTCGAGAAGGGTGAAAAGTTACTCGGAAATCGAGTGAAAAAGGGGCTCGGAACTGGGAAAAGGATGGCTCACTCGGGAATGGGGGAAAGTCACTCAGAACTCGAGTGAGAAAGGGGCTCGGAACTGGGAAAAGGATGGCTCACTTGGTGCTGACTGAAATGGCTCAGTATTATATGAAATGTAACTCGGATGTGCTCACACATCAATTCACTCGGATACATTCGCTCGGGAATCCTCTTCACAATGGTTTCACTCGGAAACTGGTGGAAACTTTACTCAGAATTGATTGAATAGTATTTTACTCAGGAACCAATTAAAAGGTGATTTAGAAATGATTGAATCAGTGTTTCACTCGGAATCACTTCAATCGGAGGTGTGCTACTGGGATCTTGTCTTTGCTTGGAATGTTCACTCGGAATGTCTTCAATAGTGACCCAAAAGTTAACTGCTTGAAGGTTTCACTCGGAACTGACCTTGTGAGCTCTTAATCCGAATGGAACTTGGTCACTTTCACTCGGATTTTCTTCAATCAGCATTCCTTTCACTCGGAATTGATATTCTTTGCAATCAGGGCTTGTAAACTGGCATACTCCACTCGGAATGCATCTGAAAGGGAATTATCCACTCGGATTTACATCTAATCTGAGTCATTTCACTCAGATTTGAATTCAACAGGTCATACTCCACTCGGATTGGTCCATTGTTGAGTCATTATTCGGATTTCCCACCCAACAGGTCATACTCCACTCGGACATGCCCAAAACTGAGTAGTTTCACTCGGATTTTCTCCATTCAGAGTAATGTCACTCAGATTTAACTCATTCTGAGTGATTTCACTCGGATTTGATCCAACAGGAGCATATTCCACTCGGATTTGACTTCAGCAGGGAGCATTTCATTCAGAAATGACTCATTCTGAGTGATTCCACTCGGATTTCATCATTTTTGAGTCATTCCATTCGGACTTCTCTTGAAAATGGGCATAATCCACTCGGATTGTCTTGGCAGGGAAGCTATCCACTCGGATTCAACTTCAACAGGGGAGCATTTCATTCGGAAATAACTCATTCTGAGTTATGTCACTCGGATTTCATCAATTTTGAGTCATTCCACTCGTAAATGCTTCATTTTGACTCGGATTTGACCATTTTTGAGTTTTTTCACTCGGATTTATCCCTACCAGGGCTGTATTTCACTCGGAAATGCTTTAACTTGAGTCGTCCTGTTCAGATGTGATCATTTTTTAGTCATTCCAATCGGATTTGCCTCCCACAGGGCCGTATTTCACTTGGAAAAGCTTCATTCTGAGTTATTTTGCTCAGTTCTGATTATTTTGGAGCCATTCTTTTCGAATCTGACCATTCTGAATTAGAATTCAGTATAAAAAGATTCATTCCACTTGGACCGGACCAAAAGAGGTGTTCACAATATTTAAAGTAAACTTTTTAATTATAAAAACCTCCCCGAATATAAAATTCCTATTAGCTACTCGAGCGATAAACACCCTCGTACATAAACATGTGCCTCAAGATGTTATCCTGCTTTCCCAAAATAAAATGTCAACTTTCAACTTGGCTTCGAATGTCAATATCTTAAATTTAAAATATTCTAAAAAATTTAATAAAAAAACCCACCAAAATACTAAAATCAAGACTCAAACATAAAATTGATGGAGTTTTGATAAGTACCAAACTTTCTGAGGGTTATGAAACTAGTCGACAGGGTATCAAAACCTTTGGGCTTTATGACAACGGTGACCACGTACGTGAAAGCACTTGAGCGAGGAATAAAGGAAGAGGATGATGGTTGTTTTGACCTTGAAGAGAAAGAAATTGAGAGCTTTGCCTTTGAAGTTAGTACGGTGATGGAAAGAAATGGAATAGAAGCAAGGCAATGGTGGTTCGTGGTGGTCTCGATGGTGGACGAAGACGAAGAGAAAAGAGAAATGTTTTGGATGATGGTAGCCTTGTTGATTTAATGAGCAGAAGAGAGAATTTAGGTGGTGTGTGATGAGAATGAAGTGAAATTGAAATGTTTAAATGTTAAGTGATGAAGGGAAATGGTGAAGGATTATATGGTGGCGTGAAGTGGCCATGTGTCACTATAGAGAGAAGATAAGTGGCATGCCAATGTGGTGAGGTGGCGTGGAGGTAGTTAGGTGGCGTGGTGATGACTAGGTGTCATGGTGGTGGTAAGTGGTGGAGAGGAAAATTAAACATGAGGGGGGGTCGAAACACTAGGTTATGTTTTCAAATTATGCAAAACTAGTTATTTGGAATACAAAAACAGAATAGAATAGGGTATAGGGTGATAATTATGGGTCATAGGTCTCTCGGGGAAGAATTTAAGAATTTCATATTCAATTAATCGACAAAAAAAGTACATACAATGAGTTTTCGATGTTTTCTGATGATAATTGTCAAAAAGCAGAATTAGGTATGAAATAATTTATTGGTTAACAAATTTAATCAATATAATAAGTCACATAAATATTTAGGTCTATAAGTGACTCAGGTTCCATAAGTTTACCCTAAAAATTAGGGATGTTACAAAATCATTGAAGATTTGTTGCTAATTATTTACATTGGATTTTGTCTCTAATTTTGACTTTGTTAAAGTAATTCTATGGATTGAGGGGGACGGAGTTTCATTTAATATATATGAACTCTAAGGTAATTATAATTAATTTGGTAAAAAGGAAACTAACCAAATTCAGCAAGTGATCATAGACACGGAAACATAAAGACACAGAGCAACAGACTCACTTCTATATTGGCCCGATCTTTGCTAAGAAACTTTCATTTGGATAATTTTATTGCACTTGGGGTTTAACTATCAAATTCATAAACTAAATTCTTCTGATTCATTTATAAATTTAGTAGTCCATCATCAGTATAGGAACATAGACATATATGTCTAGTCCAATATACTTTAATTTTAAAAGAAATGTATAGTCTAGGATATATATATATATATATATATATATATATAATTTTGATATATACATGCATGCCTGCATATATACTTGCAATTAATTAAAGCCATAGTTGAATATCGTTAAACAAATTAAGGGAGAAGCAAACGAGTGGTTAACACGCAATAAACTTGTTCCATCAATTGATTAACATATGTATCATATTGGAGGGAGTGACCTACAAAGAGAGAAAAAAAGAAGATAAAAGGACAAAAAAATTCTTAATTCCACATAGGTGCATATATGCAAGTTGCAACCCCGAAATATTAATTATGAATTTTCAAATTTGGAATATCAATAAAAGGGAAGAAGTAAGGAATAGGAAAGAAAAAAATGAGATTCAAAATTAGACATGAATATTTATATATCAATTGTAATGGCCTTAATTAACATAAAGAATATAAATATAATTGTATCGAAAAAGTATACATGCATTCAAACCCCTCGTGTGGGTTTGGACATTCTGGATCGTAATGAATGATTAGCATGGTCATATATGTCGCGACCGGGATCGCGGCAGCACGGCCGACCCTCGAAACAGTTATAAAATAAACAGGGAGTCGCCACCAATATTTTTTAGGATAAAATACTGGATAAACCTTTTGTTAAAGCACTGGTTATAAAAATGAAATTCCATGATTCGGGAGTCTGATTACAGGTGAGGAAGGTATTAGCACATCATAACTGTCTGTTATAAAAAATGGTTACCTCAATTTGATAGCGTGCATTATAATTAGCCCAATAATTATTTTAACCTCTTCATGAAAAGAAAAATATACGGAATGACAAAATAAACAAAAAAAAACAAAAATCAACACAAAATATTTACATGAGATCAACAGGACGTCTCGTCCAAATTAATCTCGCTCCGCCCTTTTTTAAAAGAGATATTTAAGAAATATGAGATTAACAGGACGTCTCGTTCAAATTAATCTCGCTCCTTCTTTTAAAGAAATACTACAAAATATGAGATTAACAAGACGTCCCGTCTAAATTAACCTCGCTCCTTCTTTTTTTTTAAAAAAAGGATATTTAAAAAAATATGAGATTAACAGGACGTCTCGTCCAAATTAATCTCGCTCCTCCTTTTGATAGCAAGACAAAAAAAAATGGAAACTCTAAAAATTAAATAAAGAAAGATGAGCCCGACAGGAACTATTTCCCGCTCCTACGTATTCTCGAGCTTTCGAGAAATCAGGGTCACGTAGTTCTTTAAAAGTTTTTTTTATTTTTATTTAGATTTGAAAGAGAAGAAAAAAAGGAAACATCCATTTCTCTTTATTATTATTTTTTAAAAAAAGACTACGGAGCAAAAGAGAGAGGGGAGCAGAAGCTACCAGAGAGAAAGAGAGACAATAAATTCAGAGAAAAGAGAAAAAAATGGGCGAAAACCGAGTGAGGGAAGAAAATCCGAGTGGGAAAAAAGAAAATCCGAGTGAAAAAATGAAAAATCCAAGTAAAAATAGGGAAAACCGAGTGAAAAAATGAAAAACCGATTAAAAAAAAAGGAGAACCGAGTGAAACTGGAAAAATCTGAGTGGAAAAATGAAAATCCGAGTGAAAATAGGGAAAACTGAGTAAAAATAGTCAAATCCGAGTGGAACAACGAAAGATCCGAATAAAAAATAAGGAAGACTGGGTAAAAATAGTAAAATCAGAGTGATAAGAGGAATACCGGGTGAAAGTTGAGCAAAACCGAGTGATGATGGAGCAGGAAAGCTGATCCGAGAGGGAAAGGGGAATTAGAGGGAGTAGGAAAGTGCTAGGAGAGGTGCTGTTGAGTGGGAGTGAGGACGGTATTGGAGGAGAGAGAGTTTGAGGGACTGTTGGTATGAGTTTAAGGAAAGGGGTGAGGGTGAGGGTGAAGTGAGAGGGACGGAGCAGGTGTAAGAGAGAGAGAACCAAGGCTTAGGCAGAGTTTTTCCTCTCAAAAATGCGTCCATCCTTGATGCTTCAACCCTTCCCTATTTATAGGCTTGTCTGAGTGGAAGGCCAGCTCAGGCTTCCACTCAGAGTGGAAGACCAGCTCACACTTCCATTTAGAGTGAAGTGGGGGACAACGGCTGAGTGGGAATTTTTAATTCCCCCCACTTCCGCCCCTGTCTACCACCCTCAGGATTCCTGGATCCACTTGGGTGGTGGAATCCAAGTTAGCACGGGCGAACAGAGGGAGCCGGGTGAAAATCCGAGAGAGGATAGTGAAAATCCAAGTGAGAATGGTAGAATTCCAAGTGAGAATGGTAGAATTCCGAGTGAAAATGACTCGGATCAGCCTCTTAGTCAGCATTCATCCACATTGGGAGTCAATTCCGAGTGGAAAAAAGGGTCAGTCTTCACATTGCCTCCTAAATCCGAGTGGAAAAGGCCCCTTTTATGCTAAAGACCGAATGAAATCATGTTGGTGTTGTGCAATTGGATTGAGTGGGCAATCAAAGAAATTTCGATTGGAACATTCAGTCAAAACCGAGTGAAAACTGACTCGGATTCCTATTCTCGCTTGAGCTTAACAAGAATCGCTCGGGCGAAAGACCTGAAGAGCACTCGGAAATGATCGAAGGATTACTCGGAATTGAGTGAAAAATGGGTCACTCGGTACTGACTGAAAATTGGCTCAGACTTTACCTCTTGCCCTCAATCCGAGTGACCAATGACTGAAATGTGTGAAGTGTGACTCAGAATTGGCTAAAGGATGACTCTGAGATGAATGAAAGATGACTCGGGAATGGGTGAAAAGTGGCTCGGTGATGGTTTGTAGTATGGCTCAGAAATTGGTGGAAATGGGGGCTCGAAATTGATTGGCCAAATGGGCTCGGGAAAGGTTTGAAGAGGGCTGACTGACTAAAGTGTCACTCGGAAACCGATTTGAAAATTGGCTCAGGAGTGGGAGAGAAAGGAATGACATGGAACCGACTAAAATGGCTTGGATTTCACCTCTTCTCCACAATCCGAATGGAAAAAATGAATTTGTGCACAAGACCAAGTGGAAAAAGGTGCTGTTTATACAAAAACCGAGTAGCAAACGACTCGGAACCGACTGAAATGGGTGAGGTATGACATGGAATTGGCTAAAAAGAGGCTCAGAAATTGAGTGAAAGGACTCACTCGGACTCGGTTCTCTTTCCTCTCAGAAGATAAACTGAGTCGTACTCTTCTTCCAGTCAGAGTCTGACTACTCAAAATCTAACCCTTGGATGTGTTCACTCGGACCCGGTTTTATTCCTTACTCAGCATTTGTCAATTTTCACTCGGAAAGGCTTTTTTTAATCAAAATCTGTTCTTCCATATACACCCCGAGTCGGATTTTAATTCACTCAGACTTGTTTTCACTCAGATCAGTATCAATCAGAAGCTTTCATTCGGATTTCACTTGAATAGGGCTATATTTCACTCATATTTATTGCAATTAGAAAGCCCTCATTCGGATTTATTGCAATCAAAGAGCAATCCTTCTCAGCATTCATCCTTCAACAGAGTATCACTCGGAATGGCTTAACAGGGAGCCTTCCACTCGGATTCACCTTTAACAGGGAAGCATTTCACTCAGAACTGACTCATTCTGAGTAATTCTACTCAGATTTGATCCTTTTTGAGTCATTCCATTTGGACTTCTCTTCAACAGGGATGCATTTTAACTTGGAACTGACTCATTCTGAGTAATTCTACTCGGATTTGATCCTTTTTGAGTCATTCTATTCGGACTTCTCTTCAATAGGGGCATAATCCAATCGGCAATGCTCCAATCTGAGTCATTTCACTCGGAAATGATCATTTCCGAGTCCCCCTTTTTTTTTGGATGGGCTGAAATAGGTGTTCACAGATGCCCCTCTTTACTTCTTTTCCATGAGAAAAGCATGAAGTTTTTTTTGCTTTTGAAATGGAAAGGGAGTAAAGACGTGAACACCTTTGTCAAAGTATTAGATGAGGGGGAAAAAACCTAGGAATTGACACTTGAACCTTCAGTTAACAAGAGGTGAGAAGGTCGGGGTCGACTTCTGGTAGAATGGAAAGTAAAGGTTGCCTTCATAGGCGACTGAAAGTAAAAGGTGCCTGAATAGGCGGACAAGAAAGTAAAGGGTGCCTGAATAGACGGCTAGAAGTAAAGGATGCCTGAATAGGCGGATGGAAAGTCAAGAAATGCCTGAATAGGCGGACGGAAAGTAAAGAATGCCTGAATAGGCGGACAGGAAAGTAAAGGGTGCCTGAATAGGCGGTTGGAAGATAAAGGATGCCTTGATAGGCGGCTGGAAAGTAAAGGATCCCTTGATAGGCGGCTGGAAAGTAAAGGATGCCTTGATAGGCGACTAGAAAGTAAAGGATGCCTTGATAGGCGACTGGAAAGTAAAGGATGCCTTGATAGGCGACTGGAAAATAAAGGATGCCTTGATAGGCGGCAGGAAAGTAAAGGAGATTGGGGAAACTAACAGGACGTCTCGTCCGAATTAACTCACTGTTAGCCAGAAATGTAAAGGTTGGGGGAGCTAACAGGACGTCTCGTCCAAATTAACTCACTGGTCCTAAAGGTTCGGGGTGATGTCCCAGTTTGACATGATTGAGAGAATTGCTCTTTGACTAAAAGAGAATGATCCTGAGGTGATGCCCCCAGTTTGAGATGGTTGGAAGGAATCTTGGGGAACTGCCCCTTGACTGGAACAGAAGAAATCTGGGGAGATGCCCCAGTTTGGCATGATTTGAATGGCTTTGGGGAAACTTCCCTTTGACTGCAAGAGGGTGAACTTGGGATGATGCCCCAATTTGACATGATCTGAAGGGCTTTGGGGAAACTTCCCCTTGACTGCAAGAGCAATCTGGGGAGATGCCCCAGTTTGAGTTACCTGGGAAGTATAGTCCTACTGGGGAAGAATTTGATGATTCGGGGTACTGCCCCTTGATTGAGAATAGAAAGTCCAGAGTCCATCGTGGAAAAAGAACTTGAGAAGTGCCAGTTTTTGGCGATCTGATTCCACTGGGGAGGAGAGTTTGAGAGATACAGACTTTAACAATTGAGGATGAGACTCTGAAGGTGCCTACTTAGGCGATGGAAGAAGAAAACATTGAAAGGTGCCAACTTTGGCGATTTAGGGAAGGGACTTGAAGGACTTGATTGAGGTGTTAATACCTGGCATGACTGTCCGTGAGATAACCTACAGAAAAATGGTAAGTAGTGCAAGGATAAATTCAAAAAAACTAGGTTGGTCCTGTGAAACCGTGACTCTTGAGATAACTCATGGACGAAGTAGAATGAATGAAACAACCATAGCTTCGGAGCGCGTGCCTGACCAAGTCTCCGTGATGATCACCCATGATGAGGTCGAGTAGCAGGAGCATCTTATCCCTTGCGACTTTAAATGTTTACCATTCTCCCATTTTATTTTATTAAAACACATGTTTTTATCAGATCAACCAAAGTCATAATACGTATCGAAGAGGGTGAATTTTATTCATGCATGTTAAACAAGTACAGAGAAAGAAAAATAAAGAAGGTAAATGAAATAAATGAGGTCACATAGAACAGGTCAAGGACAGGTGAAAACCGGGCAGATTCATGGATCCTCTAGTGAATCTCTGAGACCAATGAGAGCCTTAACCCCCAACACGACTTCATGTTCACCCTTCGACTTTGCTTTTGGAAAGGCAAGTTTGACAATGATTCACCTGCCCGAGCTTGGACTCGTACTTCTTTGAGTCAGAGGTCTTATTTGCATTACCAGAAATTTGACCCTAACTTTTGCCTGAGCCGCCCTTTTCAGGTTTTCGACTCACCGGGTCGCTCTAACTTTTGCCTAAGCTGCCCTTTTAGGTTTTCAGCTTAGCGAGCATTAATTTTCCTTTTTTTTTCTTTTTTTTTTCTTTTTGACATTTCCTCCCTAAGCATAGTACTTTTTCACTGCATCTGTGTTTACAGGCATTGGCAAATCCTTGCCATCCATATTAGTGAGTATCAAGGCTCCTCCAGAAAAAACCCTTTTCACAATATATGGTCCTTCATAATTAGGAGTCCATTTGCCCCGATTGTCTTTTTGAATTGGTAAAATTTTCTTGAGTACTAGGTCTCCCTTTTGGAACTATCAAGGTCGTACTTTTTTCTCGAATGCTCGTTTCATACGCCTCTGATACAACTGACCATGACAGAGGGCAGTCAATCTTTTACCATCAATCAAGTTTAGTTGGTCATGTCGAGCTTGAACCCATTCAGCTTCTTCTAATTTTGCTTCCATCACTACCCGAAGGGACGGGATCTCTACTTCAAAAGGCAAGACCGCTTCCATTCCATATACAAGAGAGAACGGGGTTGCCCCTGTCGAGGTTCGGACCGAGGTGCGATACCCATGTAGAGCGAAAGGGAGCATCTCACTCCAATCTCTGTAAGTGACTACCATTGATAAGTGCTTTTTAATACAATAAATTAGATCTAGTTTGCTTAGAATTTTAGTCATTATCCACTGTATTTCCTTTATTTATTGCTATTTTTGCTTTCTTTCCACTCTATTCTACTTGGGTATGTTATTTTGTAGGAATTAAGGTAATAAAGGGTCAAAAACAAGAGAAAAATGACCATAAAATGATAAAGAAACAAGAAGAACAAGCCCAAAGTGGAAAGAATTCTCTTTTTAAAGCTGAAATTCGACTCAGAAAGCAAAAATCTGACTCAGAGCACTGAAATCCGACTCAAAATGGCCAAATCCGAGTGGGATAACTCAGAAATGACCAAATCCGAGTGGAAGGACTCAGAATAGAGCATTGCCGAGTGGAATACTGCACTACTGGAGGAAAATCCGAGTGAAATGTTCCCTGTCAAAGCCATTCTGAGTGATAAATAGCTGACTGGAGTGAAGGACCAATGCTGAAATGGAATAAGTCTCGGTTAAAGGTGATTCCGAGTGGAAACTCCCCGACTGCATCCATTCCGAGTGAAAAAAGGAGACTGACCTCCAATAAATATGTCCATAGCTATTTTCCGAGTGAAAAGCTTGCTGATTGAAGTGAATTCGAGTGGGAGCTTTCTGATTACAACTAATCCGAGTGAAAGCTGTTCCGAGTAAATGGATTTCGAGTAGAAGAGGCCACTGAAATGAATAAATGCTGACTAAGGAGGAATCCGAGTGGTCTCACTCAGAGAAAATGACATTCTCAAGCAGAACAAAGCATTTCCGAGTAATTCTTAGCAAGGAAGGAAAAATCCGACCGGAAATGAATCACACTCGGGCAGGCTCTCAAGTTTCACACTGAGCCCGAGTGAGAAGTCTCCAAAGAAAGGAATTCTGAGTAAGTTAGTTCAGAAAGATGCATTTCCGAGCAAAGCAAGGCTCGGACATGGAAGAATTCTATCAGCCAGATTCCAGTCCTTCAAAGTCCAAGTTTCTGAGTGAAAGTGAAGTCAAATCCGAGTGAATTCCAATGCAAAATCCGAGCAGAGCTTTAACCGAGTGGTCCAAATTCAGAGACAGCCGAGTGAATGTTTCAAACGGTTCTGAGTCTTTCTGCAGTCAATTCCGACTGAATGAAAGATGCTCTTCAGTAAGTCTTCACCCGTCCTTTCATTCAGCTTCATCACCGATCGGTTCTCCTCCAAACACCGACCCAATTCTTCACAAATGCAACACCGGATCACTACCTCCATCAACACCACCTCCTTCTACTTTCTTTCAAGCCACAACACCGCCCAGTAATCCATCAACCAACACCGCCCAGTAATCCATCAACCAACACCGCCCAGGCTCTTCTTTCCAACCAACACCGCCCAGGCTCCTAATCCACAACTCCGCCCAGGCTCCTAATCCACAACACCGTCCTCTCCTTCCCAATATTCTTAACACACCGCCCAACTATCCTCACCTCAACACACCGCCCAACTTCCCAACACAGTCTCCCTTTCTTCTTCTAATACATGACACCGCCCAATAACCCTCTCAAGACCGCCCAGACTTTTCATCAATTCAACACCGTCCAGCCCACAACGTCCAGATCTCCATCTAACAGCAACTCCTCTCCATGCTGTCCAGTTCACTCACCAACACCGTCCAGCAAGCTTTCACTCGGATTTGTGGGAAAATAACATTTTTCCACTATGAATTTCATCATTCTGCACCAATCTTCACTAAAATCCAAGCACCGAATTATTGGAAATATTAAATATGCAAATTGGAAACAAGTTGGCACAGCTGGAATTCACATGCACCGAAATTTTCTCCCACTTGCAAATTTTAACGCGTTTCCTTAGCTGGATTCATTCATCCATTCGCCTATAAAAGGGAGAGCAACCAGGAGCATAGCATCAAGGGATCACTTCCATCAATTACCATCAGATTTCTTTTTCTCTTTAGTTTTCTTCTT
Organism: Clitoria ternatea; assembly: GCA_037962975.1. Taxonomy (NCBI): domain Eukaryota; kingdom Viridiplantae; phylum Streptophyta; class Magnoliopsida; order Fabales; family Fabaceae; genus Clitoria; species Clitoria ternatea. The sequence goes on along the minus strand of CM075672.1, from coordinate 246,885,099 downwards.
TTCCATTTTTCTTTCTCTGTTCGTTTTTTTTTCTTCTCTTTCTTTCTATTTTCTTTTCTTTCTTTTATTTTGTAAGAGTGTGAGGGCTGTAAAAGTGAGAATTTAAATTTGTAATTGGTGGAGAATATTGCAACAAGGAAATACAGTGGTAAATTATTTTGAGCTTTTGGAGAAACCCGTAAGTCTTTATTTTTACCATGTCTTGTATGTTTTATTTTTCCATTATTTACATGAATATAAATTATTTCATGAGTAGCTAAATTAATTATCTTGGGATAAAGGGGGTATGATAATATTTTATTTTAATGTTATTTTGAATTGGAATTAAATAAATTTCTGTTTTCCATTTAGTTCAATTATGCTTAATGCTTTTAGTAATTCCTAACAAGAACCTAAATGTTAAAACTGTATACTTACGGGTATATTAGTAAGTTTAGGTAATAAATAGAATCGAGAGATTTATTTTTACCGGAAAGCTTTGAACTAAACCTAAGATTTTTGAAACGCTTTTTGTGACCTCGGTAAAACCGTGAAAGTAATCAAAATTCTTTTGAGGAAATAAAAGGGATTTTTATAAAACGATAATGGGCCTTTCTGAGGATTAAGCAGCGCTTTCCATAGGTTAGGTACATTAATAGGATTCCGAGAGGAACATATTAATTAGCTTTTGGAAAATTCGCCTTGGAAAACTTAAATCGATTCTTATTTATGAAAAGTTAAAATTCATTAAATATAAAATAGAGTCTTAATCCCCCAAAATCCCAAGATATTCTCAACTCTGATTTTTTTAGTGTCAAGTAAATTTTATTTTTATATTTATTCATATTCTGTGCAACTTTAATTTGTGCTTTATTTTATAAAAATCTTAAAAATTAATTGTGTGGATAATTAAATTTCAATATGCTGGTACTTTGAACATAGTCCCTGTGGAGAACGATAATCTTTTATATTACGCGACATAACCTGTGCGCTTGCGGGCCCTGTCAACCATCTTCTGCACTATCTTCTTGATGTTCTTATTGGCCGCCTCAACCGCCCCATTCATTTTAGGCCGGTAAGGAGAGGAATTGTAATGGTGAATTTTAAAGCTTTCACAGAGTTCCTTCATCATTTTGTTGTTCAAATTCGTACCATTGTCAGTAATGATCTGACTTGGTAGGCCGTATCGGCATATCAATTCTCGCTTGATGAATTTGACCACAACATTCCTTGTTACACTGGTATATGAAGCCGCTTCTACCCATTTGGTGAAATAATCGATGGCGACCAAGATGAAACGATGACCGTTTGAGGCTTTTGGCTCGATGGGTCCAATGACATCTATGCCCCACATTGAGAAGGGCCATGGTGCCGTCAAGACATTTAGGGATAACGGGGGTGCATGAATATGGTCAGCGTATATCTGACATTTGTGACATTTTCAAACATAGGTGAAGCAATCTGCTTCCATGGTCATCCAGTAATAACCAGCCCTCAAGATCTTTCTAGACATGGCATGTCCATTAGCGTGAGTCCCAAAAGATCCTTCATGAACATCCCTCATGATTTCGTTTGCCTCATCAGCATCAACACAGCGAAGAAGGACAGAGTCATAGTTTCTTTTGTAAAGCACATCCCTATTTAAGAAGAAACCCATGGCGAGTCGTCTTAGGGTCTTCTTATCATTTTCTGTAGCACTCTCGGGGTATTCTTGACTCTGGATATATCTTTTAATATCATGGTACCAAGGTTTCCCATCAGACTCCTTTTCCATCATTTGACAGTATGCAGGCTCACAATGCTTCTTTACTTCGATGAGAGACATATCATAGTCACTACTTACTTTGAACATTGAGGCAAGGGTAGCCAAAGCATCAGCCATTTGATTGTCATCCCGGAGAACGTGATGAAAAGAGATCTCGTCAAACTCTTTGATCATTTCCTTAATATGATCATAATAAGGAATCAACTTACTGTCCCTAGTCTCCCACTCACCTTTCAATTGGTGAATAACCAAAGCAGAGTCCCCATAAACTTCCAATAATTTTACTTTTGCGTCCAACGCTGCTTGGATTCCTAATAAGCATGCTTCATATTTGACAATATTATTGGTACAGTCAAAACGCAATCTGGCGCAAATAGGGATAAATTCCTTATTGGGTGAAATCAAGATAGCCCCAATTCCGTGCCCCAATGCATTAGAAGCTCCGTCAAATCTCAGGGTCCATTTCCCTTTCTAACTACCCTCTTCATTGAATAGTGTCATGATATCTTCATCCAGGAAGTTAAATTGCATCGGCTGATAATCATTGATGGGTTGGTGTGCCAAGTAATCAGCCATGGCACTTCCTCTTATGGCCTTTTGAGTGACATATATTATGTCATACTCAGTTAATAGCACTTGCCAACGAGCGATCCTTCCGGTCAAAGCAGGTTTTTCAAAAATGTACTTGACGGGGTCCATTTTAGAAACTAGCCAAGTGGTGTGACTCAACATGTATTGCCTTAGGCGCTTAGTGGCCCATGCTAATGCACAACAAGTCCGCTCTAAAGCGGAGTACCTCATTTCACAACCAGTGAACTTCTTGCTTAAGTAGTAGATAGCATGTTCCTTCTTTCCAGTTTCATCGTGCTGTCCCAACACGCAACCTATGGATTCGTTCAATACAGTCAGATACAATATAAGTGGCCTTCCCGGGGTTGGGGGCACCAAAATTGGTGGCTCTTGTAGGTACTGCTTAATCTTTTCGAAAGCTACTTGATAGTTCTCATCCCATTGCCCCGGTTGATTCTTGCGGAGTAACTTGAAGATGGGTTCACAAGTCGCTGTCAGTTGTGAAATAAATCGGGCAATATAATTGAGCCTTCCCAAGAATCCTCGAACCTTTTTTTCTGTACGGGGAGGAGGCATCTCAAGAATTGCCTTGACTTTGTCGGGATCAACCTCTATCCCTTTTTCACTTACTATAAACCCCAGTAACTTGCTAGACCTCGCACCGAACGTGCACTTGGCAGGGTTCAATCTTAGCCTGAACTTTCTCAACCGTTCAAAAAGCTTCCTTAGATCGCTAATGTGCCCGTCATCTGTTCTAGATTTGGCGATGATGTCATCCACGTAGACTTCTATCTCCTTATGCATCATATCATGGAAAAGAGTCACCATTGCTCTTTGATAAGTTGCCCCAGCATTTTTCAACCCAAAGGACATCACCTTATAACAAAATGTGCCCCATAGAGTTATAAACGTGGTCTTCTCCATGTCTTCAGGTGCCATTTTAATTTGATTATACCCTGAGAAACCATCCATGAATGAGAAAATGGAATGCTGAGCTGTATTATCAACCAAAACATCGATCTGTGGTAGGGGAAAATCATCCTTAGGACTAGCCCTATTCAAATCTCGGTAGTCCACACACATCCGTACCTTTCCATCCTTTTTTGGGACAGGGACAATGTTGGCTACCCACTGAGGGTATTTTGCCACAGCTAGGAACCCAACATCAAACTGCTTCTTGACCTCCTCTTTGATCTTTAAGAGCATTTCTGGCTTCATTCGACGTAGTTTCTGCTTTATTGGAGGGCACTCAAGTTTTAAGGGTAGTCTATGCTCGACAATGCTAGCATCGAGCCCAGGCATATCTTGATAAGACCAGGCAAAGACATCACAAAATTCCATCAATAACTTGATTAAATTTCTCTTTTTTCTCTGCTTAGGGTAGTGCCGATCTTGACTTCCTTCTTATTTTCTTTATTCCCCAAATTAATGACCTCAACTATGTCTAGGTAGGGTTGAATCCCTTCATCCTCTTGCTCTAACAACCTTGTCAGCTCGGGCGATGGCTCACAATCTTCCCCACCTTCCTCATCGGCGTAATCAACTGGGTGATCGAAGTCGTGAAACAGGATTGCGTCCTCACTCTCCTCAAGAGAGTCATTTTCGGATCTGCAATTTAGTGTGATATGGCCAATAATAAAAAAAGGAACAAGCGAGTAAAAAGAAGGATTCAAAACAAGGATAAGAGATACAAGAAGAGTTTTTTTTTTGAATTTCGATACGCGTTTATTGATGAAAATGATAAAAACAAGTTTTTTTTTTGTTTTGCCCTTATTACATGGAAGAGTCCCAAAGCCTTAGGCAGAGCAGAGGGACGAATAAGTACTTAAAGCATAAACAAATTACTTTGGTGAAACATTCAAAGTCGTGGGGAATTCAATGGCCTCCCAGTTATGAAGTTCTTGGTCTGGTGGACAAGCAATCACAAAATCAACACTATCATAGGGACTTCCTTCAATGACAGCCACTTGGTCTGGAGGCATCAGTCCAACACTCCGAAAGCTCTGGTAGAGATCACAGATGGGGACTCTTGCAGTATGAGGTTTTCTGCTGGTAAGACGAGCAGCCCTTCTTTCCCTCTTCTCTTCTTCTACCCTTTTTCTATCGGCAGCCGTGGGCTGGTATCCTAACCCAAAACCATTTCTGTCATCAAGCAGGCGTATAGGTTCTATTTCTCTATTCAAAGCACATCCTAGCCCTCTTCCAGGTTTATACCCTCCACGCAGCATAATCTTTGCCATCATTAAAGATGCACTTGGCATGTGAGCTTTTACCATCGTGACTCCTTCCCCTACATAGGTAGCGTTTGCTATCTCTAATGCTTGGAAAGAAGTTTCAAGAGCCTCTTCTGCTGCCTCGATGTAAGGGTTTGACAGAGGTTTGCTGACCAGAAGGTCTTCCTCACCAGAAACAATTATCAGCTTGTTGTCAATTATGAATTTTAGTTTTTGGTGCAGGGTAGAGGGCACCACTCCAGCAGAATGGATCCACGACCTGCCTAATAAATAGCTATAGGCAGGCGAGATATCCATGACTTGAAAAAGGACCTGGAACATGCACGGCCCAACTTGTATGGGCAGCTCAATCTCACCCATGACCTCCCTCCGAGTTCCATCAAAAGCTCGTACTATCGTGGCACTTGGCTTCATAAAAGTCCCATCAAATGGTAACTTGGCCAATGTAGACTTTGGCATGACGTTGAGGGACGACCCATTGTCAATAAGTACTTTTGCTAAGATGTAATCTCAGCATTTTACGGAGATATGGAGAGCCTTGTTGTGCCCAATCCCCTCTGTTGGTATTTCGTCGTCAGTGAAAGTCAGATAGTTATCTGTAATAATGTGCCCCACTATTCCTTGAAACTTATCAACGGGAATGTCATGACTGACATGGGCCTTATTCAGGACCTTCATCAACATCTTTCGATGTGGCTCAGAGTTCATCAACAATGATAACAAAGAGATTTTTGCAGGAGTATGGGTCAGTTGGTCAAGCACTTGATATTTGCTCTGGCGAATAAACTTTAAGAATTCATGGGCCTTGACGTGTGTATTTTTGCAGTCGTTATTCCGTCAAATTAGTACATTAAAACTAATTAATGTAGTACTAGGGTGTCAACCTAGGTCGTTCTCTCAAGGATCAACACAAAAATTTAGGAAAAATCAAGTCTTAAACTAATTTTTAACAATTAAAAATAAAAACTAAACAACTAAAATTTTTTTACAAACATAAGTTCACTAACATACAATTGGGGGGGGTTTGATTGATTTTTGTTATCACAATTAAAATTAAAATAAGGTAAATAAAGGATTTAAAACAATAATTAACAAGCGATTGATTTTCTTGGAGTATTGTAAATAAATTTATCCTTGGTTCACTAAAAATAATTTGTATACTTATTAATGTTAATTTCTTAGCTCAATTTGAATTGATCAACTAAGCGTCTTTTTCAATTCACAATTCCTTTACTTTCATTTAAAAATGAATATTTTAATCAAGCATCCTAATTAAGCAAAAGGAGTCAAGATCTTAAAATCTAGGAATTATTGAGCATACATAAGAACATCGCCTATATACATAATCTATTCTCAAATTATGGAATTAAGCAAACCATAATTATTAAAAGTGATTATGAAAATATTCATTAAGCATGCATATTTCCTTAATCCATTCTAATTTGAAATCTTATTTTACTCCATTTGAATAACTAAACCGATTAAGCATACAAATTCAATTAAACAAAATGGAATTAAATAAGTAGAGAATGATTATGAAGAATTAACATTAATAAAAGCATACTATATTAAAATTAGTGACCTCAAAATTACATTACAACATTCTCCAAGAAAATCAATCTAAGGGTTTTAGCCCTCCATAACAATTACAAAGAAAAGAAACTAACCCGGAATGGAGCAAAGAGGGGGAAGAAGAGAGGAGGAGGCTTTGTGCCTTCCTCTGATGCTTATAGAAACAAAGAGAGAAAAGAGAGAAACGTGAATTGAGGTGTGTTTCAAGCCTTTGGCAATGGTCCTATTTATAGTGAAAGCAAGGGTAAAGGTCTCCTGCTGACGCTGTGCGTCAGCAGGACTCTACGCGTCAGCATTGCGAATCTGCTTCCACGCTACGCGTAGTCTTGAGGCTACGCGTGAGGGTTTCTGACTCAGAATACATTATTTCATCCAATAATTCTTCAATAATGCTTGGACACTTGTGCTACATGTTCCCCACTGAGATAGTGCCGTATGGCTGTAATGGATTGGCCATTAAGTGCTTTAATATAAATAAATCCCCCACTTCTGAAGTTGCATACAGCCTGTTAATGGGATCCTCGTCACTGTTGACGCTACGCGTGGGCTTGACGCTGCGCGTCAGTGTTGCGAATTTGCTTCCACGCTACGCGTGGTACCAGCGCTACGCGTCAGACCTGATGCTCAATTTTATGATTTCCCAATTGCAACCTCAATTATTCACTACAATATAAAGGAAATCAAGTAAGATTTATTATTTCCATTTAAAGATTATTGCCTAATTCATTTAATATTAAATAAAGCTTGAATTATGAAAATGTGTTAAAATGCATAATATTACATAATTAGCAATGGCAAATTATACACATTTAAAGCAAGGAATTAAGGCTAAATCATGCATCATCAGGCCTCTTCATCAGTCACGGCCCTTTTGATTTCACCATTGGCCCCTTCTTTGTCCACCTTGGCATTTCTGGTAACCTGATCCTTCTTTGGCTCTGGAGGGATGTATACTCTTCCACTTCGGGTTATACCTCCTACCCCAACAATATTTGTGACGGACGAAGGAGACGGGTCACTCGTTGCCGAGCTTGCAACGACCACATCTACGTTGTACTTCCAAGGGACAGCCCGAGAATCTTTGAACGCAAACGGGGTGGGTGCTTGAATAGTGATGGTTGGTTGTACAGAAACAGGAGCTGCTTGGGGGTTCCTGGTGTAAAAAATTGTCAAGGGCTTAGGGACCCGTGCCCCTGTTTGTTCCTCGATCATGTCGACCTCATCTCCATGGTGTTTACAGACCTGCACAATATGGCTGTCCATAAGGCTTTGAAGGACTTTATAGAAACCTTGGTGTTTGGCAGTCTGCTCGCAATCATGTTCCACACTCCAGGTCCCCTCAATTAGTCCCCTTTCAAGCAAAAGGGAATGAACTACCCTTAATGACATTCTTATGTCAGCAACATTCTTAACGCATCCCTCATCATCTTCCAAGGCGTTAACTTCTGAATTTCCATGGTTAGGCAGGGGATTTGTGGCCACATTTGGGCTGCCTTCCTTAAAGTTAATCCAGTCGGCTTTGATCAAATCTCTTACTTTATATTTCAAAGCCATGCAATTTTCTATGGAATGTCCTGGTGCCCCAGCATGGTAATCACAATGAGCGTTTGGGTCATATCCCCTTGGGTAAGGAGGTTGCAATGGCCTCATGGGGGATGGAGCTACCATACCTTTCTGAATGAGGATTGGAAAAAGTTCGGTATATGTTATGGGAATTGGATCGAACTGTACAGGGGAGCGCTCATTGTTGGAATTCCTTGTGTTCTGATTATGATTGGGTGGTCGAGTCACTTGCTGCGGGTGATGGTATGGCATAGGTTACGGCATTGGCGCTCTTACCATGGGTGGACGGAAGTGGGGAGTATAAGCCGTCGGGCTCTGAGTGGTAGCGGCCACATAAGGATTGGGAGCTTGAATCATAGTAGGAAAGAATGGTCTCTGTGAAGCCGTCTTTTGATTAGAAGAGATGGAATTAGTTTCTCCATCCCTTTTCCCAAGCGCCGGCCTCCTTGTCATGCTTGCCCCGGATGAGCCCTGAGTGATCTTTCCTGTTCGTATTCCGCTTTCCACCCTTTTCCCCAATAGTCACAATGTCGGAGAAGTTGGATGAAATACTACCAATCATTTTGCCGTAGAAAGGTGATGGGAGCGTGTCGATAAACATCACGACTATCTCTTTCTCTGACAGTGGGGGGTCCACTTACGCTCTTGTCTCCCTCCAGCGTTGGGCATACTCTTTAAATGTTTCATTGTCCCTCTTCACCATATTCTGTAACTGAACCCTATTGGGCGCCATATCCATGTTATACTTGTATTGCCTAAGGAAGGCATCTGCTATGTCCTTCCAACAACGAATATGATTTCGCTCAAGGTGAGCATACCATGTAAGCGCAGCCCCTGCTAGACTATCTTAGAAGCAGTGGATCAACAATTGGTCGTTAGAAGAGTAGGATGCCATCTTCCGATAGTACATCGTGAGTTGATTCTTTGGACAAGTCATTCTTCGATACTTGTCAAAGTCTGGCATTTTGAATTTAGGCGGGAGGACAACATCTGTGACTAGACATAGTTCTGAAGCATCTATCAGTCCAAAACCTCCAGCGCCTTCCATCATTCTCAAACGCTCTTCTAAGACTTCTATTTTTTCCTTCTGAGGAGCTACAACTATGCTATGACCGGCTACAGGGTTCATCATGCGGGTTGTATCTTGGAGATTGGTCATATAGGGGGTTGCATATCCGTATGGATAGCCAAGCGGCTGGTTGAAAGGAGGCAATGCATGGGACTGGTTCATCAGGCCTGTACTTGGTGAGGGACCTTAGGGTTGGGCCATAGTTTATACAGCATAATTTGGTTGGGTCGTCTGGGCTCGTGTGTTTTGGGCTTGTGCGTTGTGAATTGGCTGGGCCATTGGGGCTTGGGTGTTTTGGGTCTGGTAGGTTTGTGGGTCATGGGCTTGCGTGTTTTGGGTTTGGTAAGTTTGTGGGTCATGGGCTTGCGTGTTTTGGGCTTGATAGAGTGATGGTATATTTGGCTGGGTAGGGTATGAAGCGTGAGGATTCATCGCTTGTTGGTCATGGGCGTCTTGTTGGTTAGCGAGCAGGGGATAGTATCCTGGTGGAAGGCCATAAAGTGGAAAAGGTACTGGGTTGCCGTCAGGACCTACAAATGTATGCTGTGCATAAGACGGGCTGTAAGGTAGCTGGGTCTCAACGGCAAGGTTAGGTCTTCCAACATGAATGGTGACAGGGGGTGTCATTGTGTTAGGTACTTGGGTTCTTGCTGGGTCGGAACCAAGGGGGGTGGTACAGTGGTAGGCTGCTGTTGGGTGTTCTCAATACCTGTAGAGGAGTCCCCTTCTGTGATTCTCTTTTCCAAAAGCTTGGTCAACTCGGCTACCTGTTCCTTCAGCTGATTGAACTCGTTTCTGAAATCTTTATCCCTGATTTCTGCTTCGGCCATGAGTCTCATTTGGAGTCGGGTCGGATAAGGATGTTTACCCGTAATGTCTAATGTAAGTCAAAACATAAAATTGTCAAAAAGAAAGCATTTAAATAAAAGTGGTAAAAGAAAAACCATTAGTATGGTGCACGAAGCTATCACGGAACTCGGCCAGTATCCTCCAACCATTTCTCAGAACGTCATATTCAAGAGTAATAAGTATGTGATAAATGGAAATTAACATGAGATAGTTGTAGAGACAAAAGAATCCTTCTTTCTGAGTTTCAAAGTACAATACTGTTGCCAATCCATTTTATGCAGGAAAAGTAAATCAGCCATTCCTAGCTCGGGCAATCATGGCCCTCATTTTACAAATCCTTTCTCTACAGTAATCAAGGAAGTTTACAATTTCTTTTGGGGTACTAAGAGGGTTAACCATCCCCTCAGCTTGCTTAAGCAGGAGCGGGAGGTCTTCCAGAACTCCATTAGCCAAATGTGCCAAGTGGGCGAAGCGGTTCATCCATGAATGAATAACTTCATCTTGTTGTGTCATTTCAGCTTTCAAAATACGGATAGCCTCACGACATTCTTGCTCAGTATCTATCGCGTGCTGTCGCTCGCCGTTTATCTCTTGCTGGCAAGCTTCTACAACCTCATTAAGTTGATGCTCTAATTGGCCAACTTGCAATTGTAGGAGCTCTTTTTGCACCAAGGCAATTTGCTCGTTCTCTTTGGCTTTTTCCAACATATCTCTCAAGAGTTGCTTGTCAGCCAACATAGTATCCCTTTGCTTGCTCTTCATCCTCAGTTGGGTATTAGCTGTTCGGAGGCATTGACTTTGCTTCCTCAAGTAATCCCTTTCAATTTTCCGTTTTTTTCCAATCTCCTTGATGGTTTGCTTGCTTTCTAAGTTCTCCCTTTTCTGAAGGGTGCATTCTTGTTGAGACTTTAGCAAGTCTTTCTCTAGCTTATTATTTTTTGCAATTAACTCCTTTATCTTGGCTTTCATGGCCTCCTCTTCTAGGGTAGGTGAGGGGACAGATGTTCTTGTCGGGAGATAGGAGGGACTTTTGAAAGGCAGCTTGACAATGGAAACCCTATTTAGGATCCATTGGTAGTATTCGTCCTTCACGGCATGGCTTCGAGCTCCTAGTTCTTTTCCTTGCCTGTGGACCATCTTCCATGTGTTTGCTATATCTCGAATAGCAAAGGTACAATCTCTTTTTGAGTAGCGAAGGACAAAAGGAATAAGTGATTCTTCATCGGGTGGCCCAAGCAATGGATAAGCTAGCTGACGTTTGGCTATGACAGGGTTGTAGTTAATGCATCCTTGAGTGCCCATGAGAGGAACGTTCGGGTAGCTTCCACAATGATGAATAATGGTGTCAACCTTCAACCATTGTGGATACCACCTTACTTTGTCAGCTGTGAGCCCTATCAGGTGATTGGCCCATTCACGCCCGTTCTTTGTTACTAACTGGCATAACTTCAGATCAGAAATAGGACATTCAACTTTGCCAACTTGGTGGAAAACATGTGACGTGAGCCACACATACAGAGCAGGTAGACAATAAATGATTCTCTTTCCATCTTGTGTACAGTAGAAGTCCATGGTGCAGTATATATTTGCCAAGATAGCAGTGACAGGATTTTCATATTTGAATTTACGGGTAAGGAAAATACCAATGGCCTCATAGTCTATGTAATTGTCAATATTGGGGAACAAGATAACACCATAAATGGTTAGAGCCAAGGTATCCATGAAGGCTTCCCAATCTCCTTTCTCAGCCAGCAAGTGCATGTGTTTCTCAAAATATTCCTGATCAAACCCCAGGACCTGATTTCTATTTAGTTGCTTACTTCTTAAGACTTCCGGGTTAATCCTTAGGATATCAGCGATGGTAACAATATTCGCATGACGTCCAAGGTGGCGGTAAGGCATTTGTCCCTCTAGTGGCATCCCCAAGATCTGTTCGAACTCCTCAACAGACGGAGCCAATTGAATGTCTCGGAAAGTGAAACAACGAAGAGGTGGGTCATAGAACTGAATCAAAGCAGTAATTGCCTCAACTTGTACCTCCACTTCTATCAACTTTAGGATCCTCCCATATTTCCTTGAAAAACCCATCTTCTGATTCATATCCAATTTCTTGCCCAATGCTTGCAAACTGGTTGTATCGACTTTCCTAGCCTTAACATGCAGTAATTTTTTCAACTCGGGTATGTTTGTACCACAACTATCTGATCTCATGTTAATTTCCATATTTTCACTCAGAGGTACTGGCTAAGCTCTTGATAGCTTCCTGTAAGAACATAAAGAAATGAGAAAATCAGTCATTAGAACTGACGTGTTTTGTAAATCGATACTCCCCTAGTAACTTTCAAAACATTTTTGTATTTAGGGAAGTTTCGATTTGACAAAACTTATGACAAATCAAGGGTCATGTGAGCTACGGATTTTCTGATCATTGTCAATAAAAAATAAAAAAAATTGATTTTTTTGATTTTTTTATACCCCTTTTTTTTTATTTAAAACATCCGTAACTCAAAGCCCAAAGACTTGTGCATAAAAAGGAAAGGACTACTTGCCCGTTAAAAGATCACTAGTTAAAAGTATGTCATTTTTTGAAAAAAAGTAATCCACTAAATGGGCAAGTAGTCCTTTATTTTGGATCAGAAAAGAGAAGTGAGAATGAGAAAAGGTATAAGTAAAGTTTGCCTCTTTTGTGCCTTAAGGTGGGTTTTTCTGGAGGTCTCCTAGTGGTTCTAAGGTTCATCTATCAGTGATACCTCGCATTAGGTGGCTTGTTCTAAAACTTCTAAAGGTCACTAGAGCCAAGATCCTACTCATGATGTTGACCACAAATAGTAGGAAGTATACTAAGTGTGGGCACCATGAATAAGTCGAACTCTAGCTGAGATTCTCACGGTAACCAGACAGGAAGTACATCCCAAATGGCTCCGCTATCAACCTCCCCTAATCTTAAGTTTTATTTGGGCCCGGGTATAGGGTCCCACTCAAAAGTGTGTACAAATTATGAGTGTAGTGTGTGAAAGAGGCATTCAATACCTGTACCTTACTCATCCTGCACATAGAACAAACACAGAGCAACAAAATAAAGTCGACTACCCTAGGGTTCAATGATCACACAGATATTTACAGAACATAAATGATAGAATATAAACAAAACAGGAACTAAACATTTACAAGGAAATAAAATAAAAGAAGAAGTTAAATAATTAATATGCTAATTAAAACATGCGCTATCAAAATGACTGGCTTGACTCTCTAAATCCCCAGCGGAGTCGCCATCTGTCGCGACCGGGATCGCGGTGGCACGGCCGACCCTCGAAACGGTTATAAAATAAACAGGGAGTCGCCACCAATATTTTTTAGGATAAAATACTGGAAAAACCTTTTGTTAAAGCACTGGTTATAAAAATGAAATTCCATGATTCGGGAGTCTGATTACAGGTGAGGAAGGTATTAGCACCTCACAACTGTCCGTTATAAAAAACGGTTACCTCAATTTGATAGCATGCATTATAATTAGCCCAATAATTATTTTAACCTCTTCATGAAAAGAAAAATGTACGGAACGACAAAATAAACAAAAAAAATAAACAAAAATCAACACAAAATATTTACATGAGATCAACAGGACGTCTCGTCCAAATTAATCTCGCTCCGCCCTTTTTTAAAAGAGATATTTAAGAAATATGAGGTTAACAGGACGTCTCGTCCAAATTAATCTCGCTCCTCCTTTTAAAGAAATACTATAAAATATGAGATTAACAAGACGTCTCGTCTAAATTAACCTCGCTTCTTCTTTTTTTTTAAAAAAAGGATATTTAAAAAAATATGAGATTAACAGGACGTCTCGTCCAAATTAATCTCGCTCCTCCTTTTGATAGCAAGACAAAAAAAAAATGGAAACTCTAAAAATTAAATAAAGAAAGATGAGCCCGACAGGAACTATTTCCTGCTCCTACGTATTCTCGAGCTTTCGAGAAATCAGGGTCACGTAGTTCTTTAAAAGTTTTTTTTTTATTTAGATTTGAAAGAGAAGAAAAAAAGGAACATCCATTTCTCTTTATTATTATTTTTTTTAAAAAGACTACGGAGCAAAAGAGAGAGGGGAGCAGAAGCTACCAGAGAGAAAGAGAGACAATAAATTCAGAGAAAAGAGAAAAAATGGGCGAAAACCGAGTGAGGGAAGAAAATCCGAGTGGGAAAAAAGAAAATCTGAGTGAAAAAATGAAAAATCCGAGTAAAAAAGGGAAAACCGAGTGAAAAAATGAAAAACTGAGTAAAAAAAAAGGAAAACCGAGTGAAACTGGAAAAATCTGAGTGGAAAAATGAAAATCCGAGTGAAAATAGCGAAAACCGAGTAAAAATAGTCAAATCCGAGTGGAACAACGAAAGATCCGAATAAAAAATAAGGAACACTGAGTAAAAATAGTAAAATCAGAGTGATAAGAGGAATACCGGGTGAAAGTTGAGCAAAACCGAGTGATGATGGAGCAGGAAAGCTGATCCGAGAGGGAAAGGGGAATTAGAGGGAGTAGGAAAGTGCTAGGAGAGGTGCTGTTGAGTGGGAGTGAGGACGGTATTGGAGGAGAGAGAGTTTGAGGGACTGTTGGTATGAGTTTAAGGAAGGGGGTGAGGGTGAGGGTGAAGTGAGAGGGACGGAGCAGGTGTAAGAGAGAGAGAACCAAGGCTTAGGCAGAGTTTTTCCTCTCAAAAATGCGTCCATCCCTGAGGCTTCAACCCTTGCCTATTTATAGGCTTGTCTGAGTGGAAGGCCAGCTCAGGCTTCCACTCAGAGTGGAAGACCAGCTTACACTTCCATTCAGAGTGAAGTGGGGGACAACGGCTGAGTGAGAATTTTTAATTCCCCCCACTTCCGCCCCTGTCTGCCACCCCCAGGATTCCTGGATCCACTTGGGTGGTGGAATCCAAGTCAGCACGGGCGAACAGAGGGAGCCGGGTGAAAATCCGAGAGAGGATAGTGAAAATCCGAGTGAGAATGGTAGAATTCCGAGTGAGAATGACTCGGATCAGCCTCTTAGTCAGCATTCATCCACATTGGGAGTCAATTCCGAGTGGAAAAAAGGGTCAGTCTTCACATTGCCTCCTAAATCTGAGTGGAAAAAGCCCCTTTTATGCTAAAGACCGAATGAAATCATGTTGGTGTTGTGCAATTGGATTGAGTGGGCAATCAAAGAAATTTCGATTGGAACATTCAGTCAGAACCGAGTGAAAACTGACTCGGATTCCCATTCTCGCTTGAGCTTAACAAGAATCGCTCGGGCGAAAGACCTGAAGAGCACTCGGAAATGATCGAAGGATTACTCGGAATTGAGTGAAAACTGGGTCACTCGGTACTGACTGAAAATTGGCTCGGACTTTACCTCCTGCCCTCAATCCGAGTGACCAATGACTGAAATGTGTGAAGTGTGACTCGGAATTAGCTAAAGGATGACTCGGAGATGAATGAAAGATGACTCGGGAATGGGTGAAAAGTGGCTCAGTGATGGTTTGAAGTATGGCTCAGAAATTGGTGGAAATGGGGGCTCGGAATTGATTGGCCAAATGGGCTCGGGAAAGGTTTGAAGAGGGCTGACTGACTAAAGTGTCACTCGGAAACCGATTTGAAAATTGGCTCAGGAGTGGGAGAGAAAGGAATGACATGGAACCGACTGAAATGGCTCGGATTTCACCTCTTCTCCACAATCCGAATGGAAAAAATGAATTTGTGCACAAGACCAAGTGGAAAAAGGTGCTGTTTATACAAAAACCGAGTAACAAACGACTCGGAACCGACTGAAATGGGTGAGGTATGACACGGAATTGGCTAAAAAGAGGCTCGGAAATTGAGTGAAAGGACTCACTCGGACTCGGTTCTCTTTCCTCTCAGAAGATAAACTGAGTCGTACTCTTCTTCCAGTCAGAGTCTGACTACTCAGAATCTAACCCTTGGATGTGTTCACTCGGACCCGGTTTTATTCCTTACTCAGCATTTGTCAATTTTCACTCGGAAAGGCTTTTTTTAATCAAAATCTGTTCTTCCATATACACCCCGAGTCGGATTTTAATTCACTCAGACTTGTTTTCACTCAGATCAGTATCAATCAGAAGCTTTCATTTGGATTTCACTTGAATAGGGCTATATTTCACTCGTATTTGTTGCAATTAGAAAGCCCTTATTCGGATTTATTACAATCAAAGAGCAATCCTTCTCAGCATTCATCCTTCAACAGAGTATCACTCGGAATGGCTTAACAGGGAGCCTTCCACTCGGATTTACCTTCAACAGGGAAGCATTTCACTCAGAACTGACTCATTCTGAGTAATTCTACTCGGATTTGATCCTTTTTGAGTCATTCCATTCGGACTTCTCTTCAATAGGGAAGCATTTCAACTCGGAACTGACTCATTCTGAGTAATTCTACTCGGATTTGATCCTTTTTGAGTCATTCCATTCGGACTTCTCTTCAACAGGGGCATAATCCACTCGGCAATGCTCCAATCTGAGTCATTTCACTCGGAAATGATCATTTCCGAGTCCCCCTTTTTTTTTTGGATGGGCTGAAATAGGTGTTCACAATATATAAGAAGTGAAATTGACAGAACAACAATGCTTGTAATGAGAATTAAGGTGGTGGATGAGAATTGAGAAGCAGTCTAATCTATCGTCCTCTATTATGTATGGAATTTCATTTTTGTTATACTGAGTCTGACATGCATTAATTGTAGGTTATGGCAATTTTCCATTATCAGTACATATATCCATTCTTGCTAACTCACTGTATCATGTATGGGGAGATGACGTTTGTTAGGAGAAGGATCGTTTTCAATCCAGGTAAACTTTATTCTACAAAAGAATTAATTATGCCATGCCATGCCATTTAATTAATTAAAATGTTTGCTATGGGGTCCAGAAATTTAAGAGAGTATAACTGCCCCTTTTTATGTGAACCAATCAAGAATATAGGTGTATTAATAAATTTAAGATTTGAATTTAAGTCATTTAATGAATCTTATAGTTTATTGCTCACTATTTTCTTGTAATTTTTTGCTAAAACTAGACTTTGCACCCAAAGTTTATGAAATAAATAATACTTTGTTTATTTATTAATTTTTATCCTGTATATTTATAATAATATCTAACATTTTTTAAATTACATTAAGTATAAATTAAATTAAATAAATTAGTATAAATTATTTGAAACATTATATATTTGTTTAATCAATCACATGATACAAATTTAATTTTAAAAAATTATGATAATTTTAAAAATTATCATGATAAGTTTCTTAAAAGATGTGAAATTATTTATTTTGTTAATTTTAAAATCAGATTAAATGTCATTTTTAAGGGTTAATTGGAATATACTAGTAATATAAAAATATTGAAATTAATTTTTGTGTCTAAGCTACCATTTCTATCTAGTTGTTTGTACCCAGTATTCTTTCACAAGCCACTTTTAGCTCAGACCCGAGTATTCTTTCAAAAGTTTCTTCATGCCAACATTGTTTTCCATAAGAAATTAGGACTCATTAAAATCAGCCTTGTAACAATACAAAGATTTGAAAATAAAGCTCAGGCACACTAAGTTGAGTTAAAACAGAGACTACGACTGCAAGCAACAGAGTTGATAAAATATGAGATAGGGTATCTATTTTGGATACTTCGTTCTTATCTTCCAAAGGCTAAGGCTTCTTCTTTTTAAAGACTTCTACTTATAGCCATTATTGTTCTATTAGAGAAGAGTAGTCGTTTGAACATGGGAGCAAGAGAGGAGAGAAGAGGTCAACTTCTGGATTGAAGGACTGACTGGTATTACACAAAAATAGAGTGTCTCAAATCTTGTAGAGAGAAAGTTCCCTTTTGTTCTCTTTCGTCTAACATGGAATAAAATAGCTTATTTGACCTAGCTACTGCTTGTTGTCAGCTTTTTTGAAGCGCTTAGGATAACTTCATTGTTTTTTTCCCATACAAACATTTATTTTCCTAAGAGGTTTGTCTCTTTGTGTATTTCTGAATAGGAGTAGACTTGGCTTAAAGGAGTTTAGAGTTGAGACAACTTTTATTTATCCTTGCATATTTTTAACTAAGGCAGAATCAAAGAGTCGTTCTTTAAATAGAAGGGGTCTGAGTTTAATGAGTTTTGGAGCTTGGATAGAAGATCTTGTGAGGGAGATGTTGAGTCTAGAGGTATTTGATTGAAGAACATGACTTAACAGATCAAAGGCCGAGACAGACATACTTAAAGAAATTTCTTTTGAATGTTGTCCTTAAAACAAACTTGAGGTTGAGACAGACTTGAAATATTCTATACAAGTCCGACACAGGCTTTGGCTGCTTTAATTTGATGGACTTCCCTTTAAATTGTGACTCTTACACCACAAACTTTATATTCTAAAGTACTTAAGTGAATGGTTAAATAACACTTAGACTTTATTTAATTTAAAGCTTTGATGTGTGTTAACAACAAATCTTGGGCTTTCTAAAATAAATTTTAAGTTCTCCAAAGTCCCTTAAAACATACTTGGTTCTAACACATATATTTCTCACTCTCTGATTGCAAGTGGCACAAATAGGAATTGGAGTTGGACAACTGCCTCCTGATTCTCTTGACACGCCAGAAGAGAAAACAGAAGGTGGAACACAACCATTGGTTGAAGCTCAATCCCCTTATGCATTTTAATTCGTTGCACCAATTCCGTAACTTTACTTAACTAAGGTTGTGGGCCAGTCAAGCTCGATCGACATCATGCTCCAATTGTACAAACACGGATGCATCATAAAATAGCAATACCAGATGTCATCCTTCATCCTTAAAAGGTCAGTATCCATTCCGTATAGCATACCTTACCAAAACAATCTGTATATGAAAACCGAGATGTTACAAGTCATATCTAATTAAGCTAATTTATAATTAGTAACAATATAAATTTTTTTACATGTATATAACAATTAAATTCTTAATGCTATTATTATTATACAAATATTTTTTTATTTACACGACAATTCTTAAGAGCCTTTTTTATACTATAATATGATTGCTTAAACAAATAACTTCACATAAACTTATATCATAATTTTTTAAAATTAATTTTATATCATGTGATTGTTTAAACAAATAAATTATTTTTCATATCATTTATACTAATTTATTTATTTTAACTTATACTTAATGAAATTTAAAAATTTATTTGATAATATTATTATAAACAAATTATAAAATACAAAAATTAATAAATAAAATAAAATATTATTTACTTTATAAACCATCGGGTGCAAAACCTAGTTTTAGAAAAATTTTGTAGGGGACTAATGCATATTAAACTAGCATATTTTATTAAATACTTAGATTCAAACTCAATAAATGAAAATCAAATTATTGATATTTATATATAATTCTAATAATATTACTGGTGCCTTGGTTGGTTGTATTTGTTTTCTCATAATTATATAATCACAATAATATAGTTAAAACATACACCAAATATATTAACATTTTATAAATAATAACAAAAAGGTAATAATTTCAAGAAATAGTATTTGATATAATTTTATAGATATATGTTTTGATAGGAAATACCTTAGATGTAAAAAATTTTACTATTCTTGAATTAAATATAAAAATATTAAAATTATAATGGTTAATCAATTCTTATAAATATAATTTTAGTTGAAAATAAAATTATGATTTTGTTTAGTATCATATCATACCAATTTATCTGTATTGTATAATTTTAAATTCACTAATTTATAGCTTATATAACAGCAGTCAACCTATCTAAAGTTATTTGATCTCTGTTGTGCTAAAAATTAACTATTATATATTACTCCATTAAATACAAAGATTTTCCATGATTAAAAATCAAATTGTGTATTTATGTAGGTTTCATAATAATAAATTTCTTCTTTAATGTATTTTAATTTTATATTTATAGAATAATTTGAATAAATTAATAATGGGAACTAATGTATGAAGATAGATCTAAAAGATATCATATTTTTATTATTCTGAATATTAATTAAAGAATTAATCCATAAAAACATAATTTTACTTGAAAAGAAATTAATGATTTTTATTTTGATATATTTTAATTTATATTATTTTAGATAAATAAATTATAATTGTATAGTATATCTAATAACAGTTAACCAATCTAATTAAAATTATCATATCCCAATTATGTTAAAAATTACATCACTCAATTAAATGTAAATATTTTTTATTTTTCACTATTGAAAGTGTTATATAGTATATTTATATAACATATTTAATTGACAACCCAGTTCACATTTCTAAAAATACACATATATATATATATATATATATATATATATATATATATATATATATAAAGTTATCTATTATGGAATCCACCACAAAAGTCATATATTATCAAAACTATTCATGTGTATTTTGCATAGCTTTTACATAAGTAAAATAATTTAATTTTGTAACGCACCACGAGTAAAAATAAAAATATATAAAGAATCTATATTAAAATAATCCTTTAACTATTTATATTATAGAAGAAAAGAATTGTATTTTTATTTGGAAGTTCAAATACAAATAATTAAAGAATGTATTTTTTATTTGGCAAAAATGCATGTTTGGTCCTTTAAGTTTCATATTTTTCATGATTTGGTCTTTTAAGTTTCTTTTTTGTCAATTTAGTACTTTAAGATTCATACTTTTCATGGTTTAATCCTTTAAATTTCTTTTCTATCAATTTAGTCTTTAAGTCTCATATATTTTCCTGGTCTTGTCCTTTAAGTTTTGTTTTTGTTAATTTAATCTTCTAAGTTTCATATTCTCCTTGATTTAGTCCTTTAAATTTTTTTTCCTATCAATTTAGTCCTTTAAATTTCTAAACGTTTACAAATGCGTCCTAAAATCATTGAATAATTAACGCTATTAATGTAACTCTCACTCTTACTCCTCCTTCTTTCTCTATGTACCTTTCTTTCTCATTTTCCACTCTTATCTCTTTCTTTTCTTTCTCCCCACTACTCATTGCTACCACTCAACACCACCACCACCTCAAAACAGGAATTACCAAAAACTAACAATCGTATAATCTGGCATTTGTTCATTAAGACCAGAAAGTTATGGATCTCTTGATTCCTAGAGGCCTTCTTGATTTCAGGTCGTAAACCACTTTCAAACTTAATGCACTTTGATCCTTATGTACCCGCCTGTTGGAACAAAGGGTAAAATAAACACAACTCCTTGAATTTTACTGCATGTTCCTCCGCAAATAAGGAGCTTTGCTTAAGCTCCATAAATTCTAGCTTTTTACGGCTTCTCACGATATCTGGAAAATATTAATATTTTCTAGAAAGCAAGCTTTAAAGTTTTCCCAGATCAACTATGTTCTTGTAGCAATCATCCGGGCCTTGGAAACACTAGTGGAAAAAATGGATATAACAACGGGATATTATTCACGGGTAGAAGAGGATCAGTGATAAAAACATGCGCGGTGGCATTTTTGAAATTATAAGGTGAACATTTTAATCAGAGAAAACTATATATCCACGGTTAACATCATAACCGTGAACGTAACCATCAATATATATTCACGGTTGAGGAGTCAACCGTGGATATATAGTACCTGAAATATATATCGACGGTTTTAATCACAACCGTTAATATATATTGATGGGTACCTTCACGGTTATGATGTTAATCGTGGATATATATAGATGTCAATATTCACGGTTGTATTTCCAACCGTGGATATATAGTTCAGGTTTTAGGGTTTAATCACTGGGTACTCTATGTCCACGGTTGTTTCTATAACTGTGAATATAGATTTAATATTTATCCACGGTTGGTATCGTAACCGTGGATATATAGTTAACATTTATCCACGGTTGTTTGTTAAACCGTGAATATATGTGTAATATATTCACAGTTTCAAGGGGAACCGTGAATATACATCCTTTCTGAAACTTCAAAAGCTGCGCCTTTCACTCTTTTTTCAGTTTCTCTTCTTCTGCGCATTGGTTGTCGTCTTCTCCATTATCTGTGAGCTTCGTGCCCTTCTCTCTGTTCAGCATCTTCTTCCTTTCTTCATTCAGGTAGGTTCCCTGAACCCCCATTGTCATGCGTGTTTGTCATAATATATTGATTCTTTCTCTGTTGGTATTCCTTGTTTCCTGACACGATAGTTACTGGTTCAAAAGCTTAAGTTATAAACTCTGTTTAAACTTTGTTTTGTGCCTGTTTGGTTATATGCATTTTTTAGAACTCTGTTTATGCACCATCCGTTTAAACTCTGTTTGGTTATATGCATTTTTTAGCCTCGGTACCCTCTGTTTAAACTCTGTTTATGTGCCTATTTATGTTTAAACTCTGTTTATGCACCATCCGAATCTCCGTTTGCATTTCTGTGTGTTGTGGATGGTTTTGCCCTTCTGCCTGTTGGAGAAGATGGAGCACTGGTGGAGATTCTTGGCTTGGTGTACCATAAATGTTGGAAGATCTGAGATGGTGATTTGTTTATGGTGGTGGTGCATGGGTGTGTATGGGGGGTGAGATGTATTGTAAAAATTGAGTGGTTTAATGGTGGATGATTGGTTTGGATGGTGCACCATAGGTGTGCTTCATGTACTAGGGTGTACCTTAAAGGCTGAGGGAATTAAGGGTTTAGATTACATTGGATTTAGGGTGGATGGGTGTGGACTGAAAAATGTTGACCATGTTAACCAAGTGGCCTCAATTACTCAAGAGGGGGGGTGAATTGAGTATTAAAAATTTTTTTTGGAATGCTCTTGAAATTGATTCTTTTGTTACTATGTATATTTAAGATAATAAATTGGATAACAAGAAACAACAAATTATACACAAGACAAACTAGTAACTACTTAAAGAGTTTAGAAAGTAAATCAATTAAGTAACAAAGCAATTTATAGGACTTTAGAAAGATTGATTCAAGAGTATTGCTTAAGTCCAAGTTCAACAAAGTTATTAACAATATAGCAACTTAATGTGTCATGCACTTAGTCCAATTAATGAAGCAATGAATTAAGCAAACAAGTTAAGTGCACAATTTAAAAGAGTTTAGGGAAGAGAGATTTGCAAACCGATGTATACGAGTTCCACCACGCCGGTGTACGTCTCGCCTCTAAGCAACCCACTTAGAGGATTTCCACTATTGTAGATTAGAGATACACTTTAAGCAATTGCAACTTCCTAGTGTCCCACACTCAAGAATCCAATCCTCACAAGTACAAGGGTACCCCACCCAATCTCTCAATCTCACAATTACAAGGTTGAAACCCAACCCAAAATTTCTATGAAGTTTGATGTTTAAGTGTACAAGGAAACTCTCTCACTAGAGTGGATATACAATTTAAAGTTTACACAAGATAATAACTCTCAAAGAGAGGATATGCAAATATTAGCACTTCAAGAAAATATTTTATCTCTTAAAAATAATTAATTAGCAAGTCTAGAAAATAACTTTACTCACAAATATTTACTCTCAAATCAATAAGCCAAGAATTAGAAACAGAGAGCAATTAAGAGAGTAGAAGAGAATGATGCAGCGAGAGAGAAGAAGAAAGCAAAGGAAATGCTTCAATGCTTGGTACATCTTGCTTCTTCAATTTCCTCTCTATTTATAGCCTCCAGCAACATGGAATTTTCACTTAAAATATTCCAATGGATCCATAAATCATGTAATGGAACTTGTCTTTATCTGCTTAGTGGACCATTATTCACGAAGTGCGATCTGAGGCTTTCAACTTTGCAATTCCAGCTTGTAACGCATGTTCAACAATCATTTGAACTGAATGAATCAATTCATTTCTCAAAAGAATCGATTCTTTTAGTGTTATTTGTGCAATCTTAACACATGAATCGATTCAATCTGGAGAAGGAATCGATTCAATCTTTGTTAAATGGAATCCTGGGCCACTGTCTTCGTGTGAATCGATTCACACATGCATTGAATCGATTCAGCCTATCAAAAATGCATTCCTGGGTACTTAGAAACCGTATGAATCGATTCATTCCTCTTTGCCTTGCATAATGAATCGATTCAGGCACCTGTTGCATGAATTCCAGCACTTTGTTTTACCTTTTATGATATTTGTTCAATCATGGCTCCAATCCTTTGATCCTTAGGCACTTTGATAAATTTATTTCACCTGATTTAAACCTTTAAAAATGCCTTGAACATGTGTCCTTAATTATTCATCAAACTTAAGCATCAACCATTTTAGATTCCACATCAAACATAATTATTGCTTGATAACATCCTTGATATTTCTCCATTTATTGTGTCATTATCAAAACCTACATCAACATAAAAATACATTCTCCCCCTTTTTGATGATGACAACAAATGTTTGTCTCTTGGGATGTTAGTATCATAATAATTCAAATATGTTTCAAGAAAGACTCCCCCTTTGTCATGCAATTTGATACCATATATATATGACGTTAAAGGCACAAGTTATCAAGAGAGTAAAAAGGTCTCTCCCTCTTAATAAGGTCTCTCCCCCTTAATATATGTTCTCTTCTTCTTAATCATCATCTCAACACTTTAGAAATCTCTCTCCTTTTACAAGATATTATTATGCCATATAGATAGTGTATGTCTACTCCCCCTTTCTTATATATATCTCTCCCCTTTAAAAGTATGTATTTCTCTCCCCCTTTGACATCATCAAAAAGACTTCCTTATATGATAAACATACATCATCAAGAACATTACCTCTTAAAGATAGATGCATACATTTTGAAGTAAGATGACAATGCAACATATATCACGAAATCATACATAGCATATAGGCACATAATGTCTTATGGGAATCGATTCATCTAGCTATTTTTGCACGAGTTAGAGGAATCATGTTACTAAGGGATTTATACACGGATTTAGATTTTGCAAGTTGCCAATGATTTTGTTGCACAAGAAAGTCAAGAAAATCAAAGGTCATTTGCCATTTATTTTTGAGATCCATGATGTATATAGGAGATTATCTTTGTGTCAAAATATGTTTAAAATAAATGGGGACTCCACGGGGTCTTAAAATAAGACAAGAGATTTGTAGAGCATTAAGTTGATTATTGGAAATGTGAGTATAAATTTTCTTTAAAAATTTGTATGTATATCACAAAGTAAGGTATTATGTTCAAGGAAATGAAAATTTTATGAAAAATATTATTTTGAAATCTTTAAGTTAAAGATTTACAAAATTTTGTTCAAATAGTAAGAAAGTGTGATGAAATAAACCAATTAGGAAATTTCCAAAATTCCTAACTCCCTTCTAATATTTATAAATTGTTCTTTTGGAAGGGGTTTTGTAAAGATGTCCGCCAATTGTTTTGAAGTTTCAACATATTCAAGTACACAATCTCCTTTCAAAACATGGTCTCTAATGAAGTGATGTCTTATTTCAATGTGTTTGGTCCTAGAATGCATGACCGGATTCTTAGAAATATTTATTGCACTAGTGTTATCACATTTAATGGGGACTTTATCCAAGGTAATACCAAAATCAAGAAGTTGTTGTCTCATCCAAAGAATTTGAGCACAACAACTACCGGCTGCCACATATTCTGCCTCAGCCGTTGACAATGTAACACTTGCTTGTTTCTTGCTATGCCAAGAAACAAGGGAACTACCAAGTAAATGACATGTACCACTAGTACTTTTTCTATCAAGCTTACAACCCGCAAAGTCAGAATCAGAATATCCTAAAAGATTACATTCAACGCCTTTGGGATACCACAAACCAACATTTTGAGTACCCACAAGATATTTCAAAATTCTTTTTACGGCAGTTAAGTGTGATTCTTTAGGACATGCTTGATATCTAGCACACATACATACCGCAAACATAATATCGGGTCTACTAGCAGTTAAATAAAGTAAGGAACCAATCATACCTCGGTATTTAGTTATTTCAACGTTCTTACCCTTTTCATCTTTGTCTAAATAGCAAGATGTACTCATGGGTGTTGCTATTTCGTTTGCCTTGTCCATTTCAAACCTTTTGAGTAGTTCTTTACAATACTTTGTTTGACTAATGAATGTTCCTTCACTTGTTTGTGTTATTTGTAATCCAAGGAAGAAGGTGAGTTCTCCCATCATGGACATTTCAAACTCATCTTGCATAATCTTAGCAAACTCTTGACAAAGATTTTCATTTGTAGCACCAAATATTATGTCATCAACATAAACTTGTACCAAAAGAATGTCATGGTTTTTACGCTTTATAAATAGTGTAGTATCAACCTTTCCTCTTTCGAAATTATTTTCTAAAAGAAATTTGCTAAGTCTTTCATACCAAGCTCTTGGAGCTTGTTTCAAACCGTATAAGGCTTTTCTCAATTTAAAAACATGATTTGGAAATTTATGATTTTCAAAACTGGGAGGTTGATCTACATAAACTTCTTCTTGAATATAGCCATTTAAAAAAGCGCTTTTACATCCATTTGATAAAGTTTAAAATCCATACAACAAGCAAAAGCTAATAATAATCTAATGGCTTCTAACCTAGCTACGGGAGCATACGTTTCTTCATAGTCTATTCCTTCTTCTTGATTATACCCCTTAGCAACTAGCCTAGCTTTGTTTCTAGTTATTATTCCATTTTCATCTAGTTTGTTTCTAAAAACCCATTTGGTGCCTATTATTAGATGGTCATTGGGTCTTGGCACAAGCTCCCAAACTTCATTTCTTTCAAATTGGTTTAACTCTTCTTGCATGGCCAACATCCAATGTTCATCAATAATGGCTTCATCAATGTTTTTGGGTTCAATTTGAGATACAAAAGCTAAGTGATTGCATGCATTTCTAATGGCATTTCGAGTACTTACCCCTTTGGTTATTTCTCCAATGATTTTGTCCAAGGGATGATCCTTTAAGGTTACCCAATTTTGTTGTTTATCAAGTTGAGTTGTACTTCCTTCATTGTTGGCTTCTTCTTTGTCTTCCAAGTTCATTTCTTGGAGGGTACCTACAAGATCATCAACTTCCTTTCTCGGAGGATTTTGGTTAAGTTCATCAAATTTAACATGTATGGACTCTTCAATTGTATAGGTTCGTTTGTTAAAGAGTCTATATGCTTTACTAGTAGATGAATAACCTAGAAAAATTGCTTCATCAGATTTTGCATCAAATTTGCCAAGATTTTCCTTTCCATTGTTTAAGACAAAGCATTTGCATCCAAAAATGTGAAAGTAAGAAATATTTGGTTTTCGTCCTTTATAAAGTTCATAGGGGGTTTTCTTTAATATAGGCCTTATCAAACAACGATTCATAACATGACAAGCGGTGTTCACCGCATCGGCCCAAAAATGTTTTGAAATATTAGCTTCATTCAACATAGTTCTTGCAAGCTCCGCTAAAGATCGATTTTTCCTTTCAACTACTCCATTTTGTTGTGGAGTTCTTGGAGCCGAAAAATTATGTTCAATGCCAAACTTTTCACAAAATTTCTCAAAAGATTGGTTTTCAAATTCTCCCCCATGATCCGTTCGAATGGATGCTATTTTCAAATTTTGTTCATTTTGGATGACCTTGGCAAGTTTCTTAAATGCTTGATATGCTTCATGTTTATGAGTAAGAAACAATGTCCATGTATATCTAGAGTAATCATCCACAATCACAAGACCATAATAGTTTCCACCAAAACTTTTGATTTTCGAAGGTCCAAACAAATCCATATGTAAAAGTTGTAAAGGTCTTGTTGTTGAAACAATATTTTTTGCTTGAAAAGAAACCTTTACTTGTTTTCCTTTTTGACAAGCGTCACAAAATTTATTTTCAAATCTCAATTTTGGTAAACCAATAACTAAATCTTTTGAAACAAGTTTATTTAAATGGTCTACATGAATGTGAGCGATTCTTCTATGCTAAAGCCATGATTCATCCTCTTTAGTTATAAAGCATTGTACATCATTTGAAGCAAGACAATCTAGATTAATCATGTAAATGTTATCTACTCTTTGACCAACAAACTTTATCTCCTTGTTTAGTTTATTTTCAATTATGCAACCGTTTGTTTCAAAAACAATTTTATAGCCCTTGTCACATAATTGACTAATACTAAGCAAGTTGTGTTTTAGTCCTTCAACATATAATACATCATTTATGGAGGTGGAAGAATTTTTACCAACATTTCCGATTCCAAGTATTCTTCCTTTTGTGTTATCTCCATAAGTAACAAATCCTTTGTTTCGTGGAGTAAGTGATATAAACTTACTTTTATCTCCTGTCATATGTTTGGAACACCCACTATCCAAGTACCAATGGGTGTTGCTTGCTTTAAAACATACCTACAAAACAATTCAAGTTAGAGAGCTTGGTACCCATTTTATGTTGGGTCCTTGTAGGTTAGTTTGTGAAAATGTTCCTTTGGGAACCCACACCTTTCTTAAAACCTTTGGTCCTAGTTTTCTAACGCAACACTTATAAGCACTATGTCCTTTGGAACCACAATGATTGCATTTCATAAAAGGTGAGGAGGATTTGCTTGGAGGTACAAAGAAATTTTTATAGTGTTTTTCCATTTTGTGATTGCTATGTTCTTGGTCATATCCCAAACCGGTTTTACTAAACATGCATTTTTGTTGCCCAAGTAGGATATTCAAATTATCTCTTCCATTAGTGAACTTTTCTAATGTCCTATTTAGATCTACAACCTTGGTTTCTAACATAACACATTTCTTTACAAACTCACAAGGTTTGGTTCTAGAGCACGTTTGAACATTTGCTAACTCTTCTTTTAAAGATTCATTCTCTTTACAAACTTCCATGAGATGCATTTCTAGAGTATTACTAGTTTTTCTAGATAATTTAAGTTTATTAGAAACTTTTGTGAATTTATCATACAAATCATCAAGAGCATCAAGTAATTCATCCTTATCTAAGTCATGAAAGTTTACCTCATTTTCTTCATCTTGTTGATTGGCCATGAGACAAATGTTTGCTTCTTCATTCTCGGATTCGTCCGAACTACTCACCTCATTTTCATCCCATGCTATGTATGCTCTCCTTTTTCCTTTTTGATTCTTGTATTTCTTTTTGAGATTTGGACAATCCACTTTGAAATGTCCTTCCTTTCCACATTCAAAACAAGTTGGTGAAATAGAATTTTCTTTAGGTATAGATTTCTTACCTTGTGATTTGAAGTTCCTTTGAAAGCGTTTGTTCTTCATGAGCTTTCCAAACCTTCTTACAAATAGGCTTAACTCTTCATCTTCGTCAAGATCACTCTCGGTTTCATCTTCAACTATTGAAGTAGCTTTGAGAGCTAGTCCTTTCTTTTTGGAGACTTTCTCTTCTTCCGCTATCTTCAATTCTTTTAGCTCTTGTTCTTGTTCTTGCAACTTACCAAATAGTGTAGCAAGAGACATTTCATTAATGCTAGGCGATTGTTTGATGGTCGTGACTAATGGTTGCCATTCCCTATTAAGACTTTTCAATACTTTGTGAATAAGCTCTTTATTAGTATAAGTCTTTCCAAGTGTAATGAGTTGATTTATAATGAGTGTAAAACGTTTTTGCATATCAACAATTGATTCATTTGAATTTAGCCTAAAGCACTCATATTGACTAGTTAATGTACTAATCTTAGAGTCTTTAACATCATTGGTACCTTCATGGGTTACTTGTAAAGTATCCCACATCTCCTTGGCAGATTTACATGTGATTACACGAAAAAATTCATCGGGGCCTAAAGCTAAAGTTATAAGATTTTTTGCCTTATAATTATATTGCACTTTCTTTTCTTCTTCACTAGACCAATTGTCCATAGGCTTTTCAACTTGCTTATCATCCACAATATGCATAGGCACAAAGGGACCATTTTCAATGGCATTCCACACTTTTAAGTCCATTGATTGAACAAAAATTTTCATTCTTTCTTTCCAAAAAGCATAACCCTCACCATTAAAAGCGGGAGGTCGATTTGTAGCACCACCCTCGGGAAACATGTTATATGAGGTTGAGGCCATTTGTTCTCTTGAAGCCGTTAAGCTTGATTTACCAAGAGTCAAGCTCTGATACCACTTGTTAACCAAGTGGCCTCAATTACTCAAGAGGGGGGGTGAATTGAGTATTAAAAATTTTCTTTGGAATGCTCTTGAAATTGATTCTTTTGTTACTATGTATATTTAAGATAATAAATTGGATAACAAGAAACAACAAATTATACACAAGACAAACTAGTAACTACTTAAAGAGTTTAGAAAGTAAATCAATTAAGTAACAAAGCAATTTATAGGACTTTAGAAAGATTGATTCAAGAGTATTGCTTAAGTCCAAGTTCAACAAAGTTATTAACAATATAGCAACTTAATGTGTCATGCACTTAGTCCAATTAATGAAGCAATGAATTAAGCAAACAAGTTAAGTGCACAATTTAAAAGAGTTTAGGGAAGAGAGATTGGCAAACCGATGTATACGAGTTCCACCACGCCGGTGTACGTCTCGCCTCTAAGCAACCCACTTAGAGGATTTCCACTATTGTAGATTAGAGATACACTTTGAGCAATTGCAACTTCCTAGTGTCCCACACTCAAGAATCCAATCCTCACAAGTACAAGGGTACCCCACCCAATCTCTCAATCTCACAATTACAAGGTTGAAACCCAACCCAAAATTTCTATGAAGTTTGATGTTTAAGTGTACAAGGAAACTCTCTCACTAGAGTGGATATACAATT
This sequence comes from Clitoria ternatea, assembly GCA_037962975.1. Taxonomy (NCBI): domain Eukaryota; kingdom Viridiplantae; phylum Streptophyta; class Magnoliopsida; order Fabales; family Fabaceae; genus Clitoria; species Clitoria ternatea. Next base: position 246,854,824 of record CM075672.1, on the reverse strand, counting down.
TAAAGTTTACACAAGATAATAACTCTCAAAGAGAGGATATGCAAATATTAGCACTTCAAGAAAATATTTTCTCTCTTAAAAATAATTAATTAGCAAGTCTAGAAAATAACTTTACTCACAAATATTTACTCTCAAATCAATAAGCCAAGAATTAGAAACAGAGAGCAATTAAGAGAGTAGAAGAGAATGATGCAGCGAGAGAGAAGAAGAAAGCAAGGGAAATGCTTCAATGCTTGGTACATCTTGCTTCTTCAATTTCCTCTCTATTTATAGCCTCCAGCAACATGGAATTTTCACTTAAAATATTCCAATGGATCGATAAATCATGTAATGGAACTTGTCTTTGTCTGCTTAGTGGACCATTATTCACGAAGTGCGATCTGAGGCTTTCAACTTTGCAATTCCAGCTTGTAACGCATGTTCAACAATCATTTGAACTGAATGAATCAATTCATTTCTCAAAAGAATCGATTCTTTTAGTGTTATTTGTGCAATCTTAACGCATGAATCGATTCAATCTGGAGAAGGAATCGATTCAATCTTTGTTAAATGGAATCCTGGGCCACTGTCTTCGTGTGAATCGATTCACACATGCATTGAATCGATTCAGCCTATCAAAAATGCATTCCTGGGTACTTAGAAACCGTATGAATCGATTCATTCCTCTTTGCCTTGCATAATGAATCGATTCAGGCACCTGTTGCATGAATTCCAGCACTTTGTTTTACCTTTTATGATATTTGTTCAATCATGGCTCCAATCCTTTGATCCTTAGGCACTTTGATAAATTTATTTCACCTGATTTAAACCTTTAAAAATGCCTTGAACATGTGTCCTTAATTATTCATCAAACTTAAGCATCAACCATTTTAGATTCCACATCAAACATAATTATTGCTTGATAACATCCTTGATATTTCTCCATTTGTTGTGTCATTATCAAAACCTACATCAACATAAAAATACAGACCATGTTAACTTTTTCTATTTAAATAACTTTTTATATTTTTTTAAGGTGTTGGGTTTTTTTTTATAATTTTGTATGATAATGGTATGTTGTAAAATTACCAAAAAATGTGAATTTATTGATATATTTAATATATATTAATAATATTAAATTTTAGTTGTAATACATATATTTATAATAATATATATTTATTATTAATTTTATTAATAAATATATTTTGTTAATTAAATTATAAATGAAATATTTTAATGTGTAATTGTTAATATTATTTACAAAAATATACTACTTTACTACTTTTTTTAATTAATGTCCTTTTTAGTAATTTTACCCTCAAATTCCATTTTTCTAAACCAAGGTTACCAAAATATTTTCCAACCAAACACAATTACTACTTTCCAACTCACTTTTACAACAAACTATCCAAACACAAATCACTATCTTCAAAACCCTAATTTTCCCAACCACGTTTTTAAAACCTCACTTTTCCAAACCCCGTTTCACAAACCTTACTCCAACTTTTAACCAAACGGACCCTAACTCCATTCAGCAACTACGTTTTCCACCATTTCTGTTTGGCTCCAGCAACCATGTTCACCAACCTCCGTTCAGCATCCTCCAACGACGTTTCTGTGGCGGTGGTCCATAGCTCCCTTTAGCCAACCCTATTTCCCCATCAGCTTTCGTTTGTGGTGCAAGGTCCATTTTGCTCCTGGGTGGTTGTTTTATTTCCAATTGCAACTTCCACCATTGCAAGGCTATAGAGCTTAAGGAACCAACAGATTGGGCATGGTGTGGCCATTGTTGTATGAACTTTAGAAATATTATAAGATACCTCTTTTGGTTAAAATGTACTCCCTAAATTGAAAAGTTCTAAATGGTTGAGATTACTTTTCTCCTAAAACTTATATTGTTCTTCTTAAGTAGAATTTAACTAAATTCAACACCATGTCCATAAGCCGTAATCCATAAAATAAAAGTTCAAATCTAAAAATTCTCATAATCCATAATCCATCATCTAACACCATAGTTCTAGTTGAAAATAATAGAATTTAAAAATATCATATTAATTACTAAATAAAAGTCTAAAGTTTGAACCTGCATTATAAACCAACATCATAATCCATAATCCATAATCCATACTCCAACACCATACTTCTACTTCAAAATAACATAAATTAAAAACATCATACTATTTTAGGAAAAAAGTTAACTAAATTATTATCCATTTTATTTCTGTTATTGTTGGTTGCTCTTATATGTTATGTTTATTGCTGTTGTATATATGTGGTTGTTAACTAGTATGAAAGTTGTTATGCATATGAGTGAACCGTAGTTCCCCGTTTGAGATTCGACACAAATGGTCATTAAATCAATTAATGTCATCGTTTGTGTTGAATCTTGAATTGTCCGTTTGGACAGTTTGGGATGAACAATTATTTTTTATACGTCATTGTTAGTATGTACAAGTTAGGAGTTATTTTAAAATTTGATAAAATTTCGGTAACTTGTATTTTGTGTTGTTCTCTGGGTGCATATTTGGTTGTGGTTGAATTTGATTTGACCACTCTCATTTTGTATACTTAGAGACCAATGCGAAATGCTGCCGAAATTTCATCAAATTTTAAAATAAGTCCTAACCTGTATATATGAATGACGTATAAAAATAATTGTCATGCTGAATGGGTATAGGACTACCACCTTTGTATAAAAAGTGAGGTTGATCATAGCACCTTGTAAACAGTTGGTATGGATCGGAGTTGGATTTCTACGTCACGCCTAAGTCTGGAGTACGAGGGGGGAGTTGAATCATTTATAGAATTCGTAGCGAGGAATGCAGTGGGGGTGAATGGAAAATATTTTTGCCCTTGTGTTAAATGCTTCAACCTGCGTCGGGTAGACTTGGAAGAGGTGCGAGAACATCATTTTTAGAACTATACAATTCTAACTTATCTTGTGTTTTGTTTGACGCAGGGCGGTGGTTGGATACAATCTACTGATTGGAAACAAGCCCAAAGGAAAAACAGTTGTATGGGTGTACCCAAAAGTAAGTCAATCGTATTCATTCAAATCTTCAGTACATATTTTTTAAGTTCTGAATTCACTTATTCTATACTATATGTCCATTGTAGTCTTACAGGCAGAAGGGTACCTTTGAGTGTGGCTATTTCGTCATGCACACTATGCTGACCATTGTCCAACATCATTTAGTAGATGGATGGACAGAGGTAATTCTCATCATTTGGACTACTTTTCTCCAATTTCATCAATTTCATGTAATAAATAAAGCTTTTGTTCTAATTGTTTTGTGCATTGTTTGCAGTACTTTAATGACCGGTCATTTTTCCCAAAGGAACTTGTGGATGATGTTAGAAGGCAATGGGCCTCACACTTCATTGAACTTAGGCAAAGCTAGATATAGGATCTTTATTCTTTTATATATGTATCTAGTAGGATTTAGGGTTTACTTTTATTAGATTACATTCAACTTAATTGTATATACTTTCATTTTTTAGGTTGTTATGAATTGATATAGAAAATAAATTGTTATATATATACATACCATTCTTTCGGCATAGTGTTGCTGTGGCATACTGTATACTGTACTGGTTTGTCTGAATGCAGGGTTGGGAAATGATAAAACAGAATCCATATTAAAAAAAAACCTCAGTATTTATTCACGGTTATGGCAACAACCGTGAATATAGACTATATTTATCCATGGTTACTACCATAACCGTGGATATAGATACATTTTATCCTTGGTTGTCCATCACAACCGTGAATATAAGTAGTTTGTAACTGAAACCAATCCATACTTATATTCACGGTTGTGATGCACAACCATGGATAAAATGTATCTATATCCACGGTTGTCCATCATAACTGTGAATATAAGTGAATGTAACTGACATCTTTCAGTTCTTATATTCACGGTTATGCTCGATAACCGTGAATATAAATAGTAAGTTATATTCACAGTTGTTCTTAACCGTGGTTAGATGTGATTTATTACCACGGTTGTTAACCGTGGTTAAAGACCATCATCTACTACCACGGCTGCAACAACCACGGTTCTTTAACCGTGAATAAAGGCCTTTTTTAACCGTGATTATATCCTTTTTTTCCACTAGTGAAATTTTCTATCAAGTTTCAGCTTCTCCTTGAATCACAAATACTACATACTCGACTTTCTATGCTTCAGTGCACTACAAGCTAGCAAAAATATACTTTAGATCCTGAATCCACACATTGGTTCGGGATTAAAACCGCCCTTGAATTTAGTTGGCTTTCGCTTTAGGAAGCGATGCAAGCCCTGGTCATCATGCCCCTGAGGTTGGCCTTGTCTTTCCAATACTTCAAAAAATTGATTAAAGGCTATGGTCATAGCATTAATGCCTTGACGTCCAACCATTACTTATGTTGAAATCCCAACCACACTTTAATATAATTCAAAGATAAGTTCATTTAATAGTTTATCACATTGCATAATAGGTATTTGATACTCATCAATTCAACCCTAAGTTTACATTAATGGCTTAAAGTTGGCGCACACATCAATGAACCATTTATAGCGAGCATAACATTGGCCTTAGACCTCTATAGCACTACTCTAATGCCAATAAAATATAACACCTAAAATAATTCTTGATTGGGGAACCAAAAGGGTCCCGCTCTAATACCAATAAAAGTGTGACACCAAAATTTAAATTTGAATGCAAGCTAAAATAGCCATGCACTGATACCAATAAAAGTATGACACCTTAGATCCTAAGGCATCAACCAAAATAAAACCCCACACGTGAATACATAGCATAACCCAATGCATGATATTCGAGCACCAAATTTTTTTGAAGTCCAATATTTACTTCATACGATCATGGTAATAATAATAGGCGATGAGATAAGGTGGATTTACCAAAAACTAGTACCAAAATCGGAGCAAAAATCCCCAAATGTGAAAAAAATCATATGTTGCCCAAATGCTAGGTGTTGTGATGCCCAACGTAAAAGGGGACCAAGCCTAGCCATGTTACACCTCCTGCAATGGGTGTGGTTACGCCCTCCAGTTAGTATAAGCACGCCTGGGCGTAAAAGCTTGCCATACCCAACTCCTTGTACACCAGGTAGCCAACGTCGTGACGCCCAGGGGCCAGTGTGGTAACACGCGCCCACCTAGCCTAGACCATGCTCCCAGTGTCATGATGCCCAATGTTAGGTGTGGTAACACCTAATGGCAGAGGGCACCTTTTTAGCTCTGGCATCTAGCATTAGCACGCCCACACACCCAACATGATTTTTCTTAATTTCATCCTTTGCATATTTTCCCAATGGTCATGTAGTCATACATCAATGTCATCTAAACTCATGCATAATGATAATACCTGCCCATAACGATAAACATGGATGCAATTTAAACATAACAAGCACAATGTCTTACATAATGCCACACATATACATAGGGCAGAGAATCATACCAAGGTTTCACCATTTTGTTAACCTATGATGCTATCTATTAGACCAATTTGCACAAAAACCTAGTCTTGTATGATCTAACATATAATTATCATATATACAATAACCTCCAGTGAGACAACTACCAGTTACGTAATCCACTAATAGTTCAAGCATTGTCGGCCAAGCATTTAACTATTAACCTAACTAAAACAACATAAGTTCATATATGTGTACATCATATTGGGATGAAACTGGCATTGTCAAATATCTTAAACACTTCACTATGCTTTACCATTTGTGAAGTTCAATGTAACAACAAAAATGGTGGACGTGAGCAATTATATGTTAAATGACTAATACTGAACCAGACTCTATTCAACACATTAATTATCATCCAATTCATTGTGATTGACCATCATCACATCATAATTAAATTGCCATTTAACATCACATATAACACCTACATATGATTTCCTACATCATTATCCATCATCAACTGCATTACAATTCGCTTAGCTTAATGCTACCAATCTAATGTATATACATGTGAATCTAACTCTATTTGATGGGATGAGGTTATACAGTAGTATAAATTTTTTTAACATATAACCTCCCTTATTTTTTTATAGATAACTTATTGAATTAATTATGTTGTGCTAATTGCCGAGGAAGTTAGGCTTCAGCCGATATTGTGTTTGACAATGTTTTGCTGAGTGTGGTTGGTAGTGGTGATAGATGGCTTCCAGAGAGTGATGGTGACCCTTTGGAGAGGTTTATGTTGCCAAAATGTAGGAGAATAATAATAATAATAATAATATTAAAAAGTTACGCTAAAAAGAGCTTCACCAAAATCATAAACTGGCTTCCCGATCACTCGCGTATCGCGCTAATGTCTTGTACCATAAGTCAGGAGTTGAGTACCAAGGGATTTAGTGTTATCTTTGGACATGAAAATTTCATGAGGCTGACTGAATTGATTAAGATTTATTGCTTAATTAATTGTTTAAAATTTTGTTAAAAATTGATTAAATTTCTAATGATTCATTGTCAGAAAAATCTAAAGTTTTGTGAGCAAAACCTTTGTGCATTCCAGTATTTAAATTTAGTTAAAAATATTTTCTTCTCCTATACTATGAGCCACAACCATACCACATCAATTGTTACCATTTTATAAAAAAGTTTCCATCCATTGCATGCCATTTAATCGGTCAAGGCTTACTAGTTCCCATCACTTCACTAAGCTTTATTTCACATCACTTCTCCTCACTTTTCTCTCCATAATTTTGCCACCACTCTCACTCAATCACTCTTCACTCATTCTCTTCTCTTCATAAGCTATTGCATGAATTTTTCACTTAACAAAGCAAAGAAACCAAGTTGCTACCTTTCCCTCACTTGGTCGTGACTTCATCCTTTCCATTTCCCCTCACCATAAAAATTTTCCTTCTTCTCTTCACATCCTCTACTTAGCCCCATACATTTCTCAAGCTTAGAAGCATCTTTTGGAGACTCAAGGATAAAAAGCAAGCATGAAAAGCCCTCTCTTTCTCCTCCATTTTAGTGTGATCTTCTTGAGGTAAAAGGGATTTCTTCAAGTTCTTGTTGAGTTGTCATGCATACAAGGGGATACAAACCTCCCTTGGGTTTCCATCACTAAATCAAGGGTTGAAATGAGTTTTATTAGTGAAAAGATTTGGCTGTTTTGAAAAGATGATCTTCAAGTGATAAAAAAGATAAAGTTTCAACAACATTTTGAAAGAAAAGTGCTTCCTTTCACCTCTTAATTTAGGCTAAGGCCTTGCATATGCCTTTCTACCATTTTGAGAACTTATTCGTGTAAATATATGTTATGATGGGTTGGAATTTGGTTGTTAAGGCTAGATGAGAAGAAAATATTATTGATCATTATGCATGCAAAAGATTGATGCTAAAAATGTCACCTTTGATGTTGCATATGTAGCTCTTAGTGTGTGTAACTAGGTTGAACCTTTGCATGCATTAATTATTAAATATTGATAAGTTGTTTGCATGATCATGGTGGCTGGATATTGAGTGGCGATTTTGATTCTATTGCAAATTTCATGGTGAGAAATGCTACCTTTTTACCTTGTATGTGAAGAAATTGATACCTATGTTTGATATCTTTATGTGCATGTGTGGAATCTAAGATTTTGAGTAAGAATTAATGTTTAATTATTATAAGAGTATGTTGGACAAAATTATACTTGAGTGGTTTATGGAGCTCAAAAATAAGTTAAACTTGGAAATGATGCATAAAATGATAAAAGTTCTTGATAAATTAAACAAGTTGTAATGATAATTATGTAAGAATATTTTTGAATAACAAGGATGTGTGTCACCCTTGAGTTGATGTTGTTAGTCAAGTGGCCTCAATACTCAAGAGGGGGTGAATTGAGTTTTAAATTTTTTGCTTGGAAAGCCTTTAAAATTGATTCCCTTTTAACACAAGATAATAATATGCAAGAGACAACAAGTATAATGCAAAAAATAAGATAGGAAAGATGTGCAGAATTCACTTTGGCAATTTATCAAACACTTGGTGTGCAGGATCTTTGCTTAGCCAAATTAATCAAGTTCAAGCAATGCAATCATAATCAAAATAATACACTAGCCAGAAGCAATATGTAAATGCAAGAGAGTAAGGAAGAGAAGCTTGTAAACCGATATAACGAGTTCCACCACCCCGGTGTATGTCTCGCCTTCAAGCAACCCACTTGAAGTATTTCCACTATTGCAGTTTAGAGATACAAGCTATGAGCAATTGCAGCTTCTTAGTGTCCAACACTAAAGAACTCAATCCTTACTAGCACAAGGGCACCCCACCTAATCTCTCAAACTCTCAATACCCAAAGGTTGAACCCCAACCTTTGTGACCACTCAAAACTAGAGTGAAACATTGTGTTTGGTGTTTATGTTTTCAAGCAAATAGCTCTCTCAATAGAGTAGATATACAAGTTCAATAGCTCTCACAATGACTAACTCTCAACAAGAGAGGATATGCAAATTTAGAACCTAAGTTTCAGAATAATGAAACTATACACACAAAAATGAACTCACAAGACACAAGTATAAGCTTTGAATGATTTCCTCCTTGATTGCTTGAGTAGCTTGAATGGATGGTGCATTTATAGGCCTTGGAGAGGAGCTTTGGAGGCTTCATAGCCGTTGCACAACATGGGCATGGAAACTTTTGTGAAGAAGTGAGCTGGATCTGCACTTAAAAGTCACATTCCTCAAATTCTGGCACTAGTGTAATCGATTACTCCTTAAGCTGTAATCGATTATGCTTTGTTGTATTCCATTAATTTAAATGTCCAGTAGCTGTGTAATCGATTATGTCCTTTACTGTAATTGATTATGTTAGTGTAATCGATTATGTCATACCCTTGTAATCGATTATGCATTATACATGATGCATTTAATTCCTGTATGCAGTACTGTAATTGATTATGTAACTCATATAATCGATTATACATCAAATAGAACCTCAGTAATCGATTAGTCATGCCTTATAATCGATTGGGCAAAATACCTGATACATTACCCTTTTATTGCAATAGTGTAATCGATTATTCTCTTTGTTTTAATCGATTAGGTGCATTCTGTTATTCAAGTGGCCTCAATACTTAAGAGGGGGGGTGAATTGAGTTTTTAAAACTTTGCTTTGAATGCCTTGAACTTGAGTCTTTTATCACAAGTTTAAAGATTATGCAAGTGAAGTCAAGTTTAATGCAAGAGCCAATGCAAACAAGAGGTGTATATAGTTAAGACAATTTATTAAACACTTGGTGTACAATATTCAAAGTAAACTAATTCAAGCAAGCTCAAGTATGTAAATCCCAATCAACCAACATAAATCAATTCAATGCAGTATATGAATGTAAAGAGTTAGGGAGAAGAGCTTGCAAACCAATTTAACGAGTTCCACCAACCCCGGTGTACGTCTCGCCTTCAAGCAACCCACTTGAAGGATTTCCACTATTGAAGTTTAGAGATTACAAGCTATGAGCAATTGCAGCTTCCTAGTGTCCCACACTCAAGAACTCAATCCTCACTAGCACAAGGGCAACCCACCCAATCTCTCAAACTCTCAATACCCATAGGTTGAACCCCAACCTTTGTGACCACTCAACCTAGAGTGAAAAGCCTTTGTGTTTTGTAGTGTTTACAAGATATGAACTCTCTAAATAGAGTAGATGTACAAGTGAATGCTCTCTCAAATTTCTAGCTCTCAATAAGAGAGGATATACAAGTTAAAGCTTAACTTTCAAAAAATGCAAAGATATAAACTCACTAAGCACAAGGAAGGAATGAAGAATTGATTGTCTCTCGCTTCTTTCTTGTTGTGTTGGTGTTTCCCTTGCTTTTATAGAGCCTTGGAGCAGCTTCAAAGTCCTTCTAGCCGTTGCAAGTAGTGGTTCTATCTTGTCTTTGCGTATTTTAGGTTTTGGGTAGTTGGTTCCCACTTGAATCTGTCTTTTTAGTGGTGTTTCCCACTTCTTGAATCGATTCGTAGCTTCTTGAATCGATTCAGGGCATTCTGATTTGTGCATTTTAGAGTTCCAGATTCGTATGAATCGATTCAAGCCTTGTTGAATCGATTCAGGGCATTCTGTTTTGGGGTTCCTGGGCTTGCATCTTCGTGTGAATCAATTCAGGGTGATGGTGAATCGATTCATGACATGCTGTTTCCAATTTTGGTGACTTCCAGGGCTGTGAATCGATTCAGGGTCATGGTGAATCGATTCATGACATGTTGTTTCCAATTTTGGTGACTTCCAGGGCTGTGAATCGATTCAGGGTCATGGTGAATCGATTCAGGCATTGTATTTTGATGTTTTTCTATGCCTGATGGTCTTTCCTTGATGTGTTATGATCCATGGTTGCTTTCCTTTGTCTTTGTGCATTGGTTTCTTGATTTCTTGACCTTGTGAAAACATTTTCTTCATGATTTCTTGAGTTTCTTGATTTTATATATCAACTTTGATTGTTTCGTTTGTTTTTTATTCATGAAGATCTTGTAATGCTTGTGCCTTTGTCATTATCAAAACTTGTTAACAACATGCAAATACATTCTCCCCCTTTTTGATGATGACAACCAATGGCCATCTCTTGGGGTGTTAATATCACTAATTTTAAAGAAGCAATGATAAAGAATCATTTGAAAAACAAAGTGAATTTTCCTTCATTTATCAAGTCTTCCTTATCTCCCCCTTTGTTTTTCAATTAGATATTCATCTTTAAAAAAAATGTATCTTGAATTTCTAAAATCTCTCTCCCTTTGTTTCTTTATCCCCCTTTGTTTCTTTCAAGTATCTCTCCCCTTTTGTCATTATCAAAAACAAATTCAGGGAATAATTAATCAAGCGTATGAATAGGATAATTAACCAAGCGAATAACGATCACATAACGCATCAAAATAATCAAACAAATATGACATCCAAAATGATATAACATTTAAGCAAATAATCATCCAAACAAGCAAAGAGAATTAGTGTCAAGTGAAAAACCAAAATAAATGCCTCAGAAGGGTAACCAAGTCTGAACATAAAAAGTAACTAATTGTCAAGTAAAAGCATAAAGTAAAATGCCAATCAAGGCTGAGGAAAGTAAATGCTGGAAATCTGAGTGGCAAGCTCAGTATAGCGTTCTTCCATGTTGGTTTCAAGCTTGTCCAGGCGAGTGTTGAAGTTGGCTTCCATAATATCCAGGCACCGATCCATGTGGGCAGTGATCCTAGCAAACAAGTCATCAGTAGGAGCGGGTGGAGGAGGAGGAGGAGCAGCATCTTCAGCATCATTACGAGGGCATCGAAGAAATTGCCATAACCCGTGATATTCAACTATATTCATCTTTGTGAGATGAGTTTTTCCAATTGGTGCTTTGGGGCCTACAATTTCTTTCACTTCATTCTTCAAGTCCACCTTGTAGTGGCGTAGTAATTTTGTGATTAGAATGGCATAGGGGAGGCGAGCAAGATTCTGAGCCTCGATCATATGGTGCCTTACAACATCAATCCAATTAATTTCTTTTTAATTGATGATGGCCCATAGCAACAAGATTTGTGCCTCACTCAATCTTGTATAATTTCCACTGGAAGGAAGGAGAATTTTCACCAAGATATAATGCAAAAGGCGGTGGTCAAGGCTTAGTGTGCCAACGGTGCAAGAGGGAGCGGCAAGGTTAAAGAAGGTTCTTACCTCCAAAGGATTGTAGTTCCATGAAGTGAGCATTGTTAAGAGGGAGCTTTCCAACTTGGTTTAGTACTTTATTGTCAAGAAGAATGGTTTTGCCTTTCACTTTGGCATAATATCGAGCATCTTGAAGGCACAATGTTGAATAGAAAACCTGAACTAATTCTGGATAAATTGTAACTTCCTCAAGAGCCATGAATCCTACTAGCTCTTATTGGTGAAGGGTGTTGATAAGAGAAAGTCTAGAAGATTCAAAGAATGGAACATCAAGCCAATGAGGGGAGATGAGGTGTTTTTCAGAAAAGGAAGTTTGGTACCTTTCCAACTCCTTTCGGGTGGAGAAGAACCTTGAAAGATCTGAATATTGAGGGATGGATACAACAGCAACATTGGCTCATTGTTTCTTTCTTGGTTGAGAGGAGGAAGCCATAGAGATTTGGAGAAGAAGTTTTTAGAGTGAGAGATAGATGGGTGTCGCAACCTGGATCGCGACGGCGCGGCCAGAAAGAGAGAATAGGGGTAGAATGAAACAGGGAGTCGCCACCAACGTTTTTATCCATAGGAAAAACATTGGGAAAAAACTAAGTTCAGTAAAGCACTGGTTAAAAAATTGAGATTCAAGTTCGGGAGTCGGTTACGAGTAGAGAAGGTGTTAGCACCCTACATCGCCTGTCAAAAACAGTACCAAGATTGAAAATGCGCAACATAAATAGCCTTACAAAAGATGGTTTGTTTCTTCCCTTTCATTATTGTATTTTTTATTTTAAAAACGACAGAATGGAGTGAGAGAACTGTACAAACATAGAATGTCGAAGAGAGGTCAATGGGACGTTTCATCCGAATTAAACTCGACTTCGATATGAGACAGAGAGGGGAAAAGAATGCTAATAAGGCGTCACGCCTAAATTATACATCCTCGAAATAAAAATAATAGGGATAGGAAAGAGATAAACGGGACGTCTCGTCCTAAGTATCCCTCCTCTATGAATTATGGCGAGGCTTAAGCAAAAACTAGGGGGAAACCAACAAGACGTCACGTCTAAATTGATTTTCACGGAAGTAACCAAAAAAAACCATTTATGAAAGAAACGTGGAAGTAAGGAAATAAATCAGCAAGAAGAAATAAGAAAGATGGGCCCGACAGGAGTTAAAGTCCTGCTCCTATGTATTCTTGAATTATCAAGAAATCAGGGTTACGTAGTTCTGAGTATTGTTCTTTTAGGAAAAGACTTGGGAAATGATGGTGGATGTCATTGGGACAGGGAACTCATACAAGGCGAAGTTCTTCACACGTGTATGAATCCTAAAGAGGTTGTGTAGACGGGAGTGCTCCCATACGACACTATTTTAAAAAAGAGTTGTTTCCTTTTTTTTAATTTTTATTTAGATTTGAAAGAAAACATAGGAAGCATTTATTTCCCACAGTAAGTTCGGAAAACAGAAGAAAAATGAGCAAAAACTAAAGGAAAGAAGAGAAACCCGTGTGAGAAAGAGGGAAGAAACTGAGTAAAAATGGAAAAAACCGAGTGGAAATGGAAGAAATCGAGTAAAAAATGAAATACCGAGTGAGAAAAGGCAGAAAACCGAGTGAGATTGAGGAAAACTGAGTAAAAATGGTAAAAACCGAATGGAATGGGAAAATTCCGAGTGAAATTAAGGAAGACCGAGTGGAAAATAGCAGAAACCGAGTAAAACAGTGAAAATTTGACTGAAACAGTAAAAATCTGAGTGAAACGGTGCAAATCCGAGTGAAAATAAGAGAAACCAAGTGCAAAATAGTAAATCCTAGTGAAACAGTGAGAATCTGAGTGAAACAGGAGAAACCGAGTGCAAAATAGTAAATCCTAGTGAAACAGTGAGAATCTGAGTGAAACAGGAAAAATCCGAGTGGAAATAAAGGAAACCGAGTGAAACAGTGAGAATCCGAGTGGAAAGAGGCTTACCGGGTGAAATTTGAGCAGAGAAGAATGATTGGGACAAGAATTGCAAGTCCGAGAGGGAAAAGGGAGCTGGAAGGAGTGCTGTTGAATGAGAGTGTAGAGGATGTTGGGGTAAAGAGAGTTTGAAAGGTGAGGGGTGAGTGAAGTGAGAGGGAGAGAAGACTTGGCGTGAGAGAGAGAAAGAACAGAGGCTTGTTTGGGCAGAGTTTTCCCTTCTGAATTACCCCCTTTGAATGCCCTCCCCCTCGCCTATTTATAGGCTGGTTTGAGTGGAAGGCCAGCTCAGGCTTCCACTTCCGAGTGGAATGCCAGCTCAGGCCTCCACTCAGAGTGAAGTGGGGGACAACGGCTGGGTGGGAATTTTTAATTTCCCCCACTTCCACCTCTGTTTGCCACTTGTCTGCCACCCCCAGGATTCCTGGATCCACTTGGGTGGTGGAATCCAAGTCAGCACGGTCTAACAGGGGGACCTAGTGGGAATCCGAGTGAGAATGTAAGAATTCTGAGTGAAAATTATGGAATTCCGAGTGAGGATAGTGGAATTATGAGTGAGGATATTGAAATCCGAGTTAGAATGGTGAAATCCGAGTGATAACGGCTCGGATCAACCTCCCAATCAGTATTCATCTACACTGGGATTCAATTCCGAGTGGAAGGAGGCATTCCCTATAGAAGGCCGAGTGAGAATACTCCTTTCTGAGTGGTTTTACTCGGTTTGTGGTTGCTGTGAGACATTCAATCGGAAACAAGTGAAAGAGCCTCGGAGCCGATTGAAAATTGAGGAGAAAGACTTGAAATTGACTCGGATCTTGTTTGAAGAAGCAAACTGACTGAATTGCCAGTCGATTCCGACTGGAAGTTGATGGAAATGGGCTCTTGAAAGGTTTGAAGAAGCAAACCGACTAAGTTGCAAGTCGGTTCCGACTGGAAATTGATGGAAATGGGTTCGGGAAAGGTTTGAAGGAGGACTCAGAGGTTGAGTGTAAAAGAGGACTCGGAACCGATTGAAATAGCTCGGAAATGGGTAAAGGAGGACTCGGATAAGTGAAGTTCGGAACCGATTGAAATGGCTCGGAAAAGATTTAATCATGGCTCGGAAATTGGTGGAAATGGACTCGAGATGAGAAGAATTGATTGGCCAAAAGGACTTGGGAAAAGGTGGCTGACTGACTGAAGTCTCACTCGGAAACCGATTGGAATAGCTCGGGTTTGAGTGGGAGTACTCACTCGGTGTGTGACTGAAAATGCTTCAGTTGGTTATGACTGAAGAACAACACTCGGAATTCCTTCAGCCAGGATTATTCACTCGGAATCTCTTCAAAAGTGATACAGAAACTTCAACGCTTGAAGGATTTACTCAGATCCTTCCTTTTTTTGCACTCAGAAATTGGATTTTTGGCCAATTGCACTCGGAATGGCTTGACAGAGAGCCTTCCACTCGGATTCACCTTCGATAAGGAAGCATTTTACTCGGAATTGACTCATCCTGAGTCATTTCACTCTGATTCTCTTCAACATGGCATAATCCACTCGGATTTGGTTTTATTCTGAGTCATCCCACTCGGACTCCCCCAACAGGATCGTATTCTACTCAGAAATGCTTCATTTTCACTCAGTTTTGATCATTTCTGAGTGGTTTTACTCAGATTTGCTCCATTCTGAGTAGTTCCACTCGGTTTTGACCATTTCTGAGTCATCTTACTCGGATTTTTCTTTAGCAGGGGCATTTTCTACTCGGATTTGATCCTTTTTGAGTAATCTCACTCGGATTTGATCCGTTCTGAGTATTTTCACTCGGACTTGCTAGTTTTTGGGCCATTCCACTCGGATTTTTGTTCAACAGGGGCATTTTCTACTCAGATTTGATCCTTTTTGAGTCATTTCACTCAGATTTGCCTTCAACAGGTCTATATTCCACTCGGAGATGCTTCCCTCATAGTCATCTTGCTCGGATCTGACCATTTTTGAGTTATTCTATTTAAATCTGACCATTCTGAAGTATAAAAAGAATTATTCCACTTGGACCAGACCAAAAGAGGTGTTCACAGATGCCCCTCTTTACTTCTTTTTCATAAAAGAAACACGAAGCTTCTGTGTTTTTGAAGTGAAAAGAAAGTAAAGATATGAACACCGATGTAGGGGGGCCAAGTGGGACCTCTTGATTGGTATGGCAACTGATGGTATGGGCAATCACGAGTCTGTGTGACCTCTTTTTCTTAAAACGAGCATTCTCCACTTTTGTTTCTCTTCTTCTCTTCTTTTTTTTTTTTGAATGGACAGGGAAAAATTGTCTTTTAGTTAACAGGAGGTAATGAGATCAGGATTGACCCCCAGTAGACTGGAAAGTAAAGGTTGCCCTCGTAGGCGACTGAAAAGTAAAGGGTACCTCGATAGGTGGCTGGGAAATACAGGATGCCTTGATAGGCAGCTGGAAAGTAAAGGATACCATGATAGCCGGCTGGAAGATGAAGGATACCTTGATAGGCGGCTGGAAGATAAAGGATGCCTTGATAGGCGACTGGAAGATAAAGGATGCCTTGATAGGCGACTGGAAAGGTAAAGGATGCCTTGATAGGCGGCTGGAAGATAAAGGATGCCTTGATAGGCGGCTGGAAAATAAAGGATGCCTTGATAGGCGACTGGAAGATAAAGGATGCCCTGATAGGCGGCTGAAAAGATAAAGGATGCCTTGATAGGCGGCTGGAAAATAAAGGATGCCTTGATAGGCGACTGGAAGATAAAGGATGCCTTGATAGGCGGCTGGAAAGATAAAGGATGTCTTGATAGGCGGCTGGAAGATAAAGGATGCCTTGATAGGCGGCTGAAAAGATAAAGGATGCCTTGATAGGCGGCTGGAAAATAAAGGATGCCTTGATAGGCGACTGGAAAATAAAGGATGCCTTGATAGGCGACTGGAAGATAAAGTATGCCTTGATAGGCGGCTGGAAAATAAAGGGTGCCTTGATAGGCGGCTGGAAAATAAAGGATACCTTGATAGGCGACTGGAAAATAAAGGATGCCTTGATAGGCGGCTGGAAAATAAAGGATGCCTTGATAGGCGACTGGAAAATAAAGGATGCCTTGATAGGCGACTGGAAGATAAAGGATGCCTTGATAGGCGGCTGGAAAATAAAGGATGCCTTGATAGGCAGCTGGAAAATAAAGGATGCCTTGATAGGCGACTGGAAAATAAAGGATGCCTTGATAGGCGGCTGGAAAATAGAGATGCCTTGATAGGCGACTGGAAGATAAAGGATGCCTTGATAGGCGGCTGGAAAATAAAGAATGCCTTGATAGGCGACTGGAAAATAAAGGATGCCTTGATAGGCGACTGGAAGATAAAAGGGGTACCTGAATAGGCGACTGGAAAGGAAACGTTGCCTTAATAGGCGGCAAGAAGGGAAAGGGTGCCCTGATAGGCTATCAGACGGGAAAGAATGCCTGAATAGGCGAATGGAAAGTAAAGATTAGGGGGGAGCTATGAATTGTAACTTCCTCAAGAGCCATGAATCCTACTAGCTCTTGTTGGTGAAGGGTGTTGATAAGAGAAAGTCTAGAAGATTCAAAGAATGGAACATCAAGCCAATGAGGGGAGATGAGGTATTTTTCAGAAAAGGAAGTTTGGTACCTTTCCAACTCCTTTCGGGTGGAGAAGAACCTTGAAAGATCCGAATGTTGAGGGATGGATGCAACGGCAACATTGGCTCATTGTTTCTTTCTTGGTTGAGAGGAGGAAGCCATGGAGATTTGGAGAAGAAGTTTTAAGAGTGAGAGATAGATGGGTTTAGAGAGAAGGAGGAGAAAAGGTGTGAAGAGTGATGAAGAAATAATAAGAAACGGACCCAATCAACGTTAAAATGCACAAGAACTGTTGCGTGAATCGATTCAGAGGAACTTGAATCGATTCAACCGTTACTGTTTGGGAGTTTTAAGAGGCATCAAGGGTTTGAATCGATTCGAAGGGAGTGTGAATCGATTCGAACTTCTCTGTTTGTGGAAAATGTTGAGCAACAGTGCTGTGAATCAATTTGAAGGGGTCATGAATCGATTCAATCGATTCTCTTTTAAAGAAATTTGGACAATCAGGTATTTGAATCGATTCAAAGGGAGTGTGAATCGATTCACTCGATTCTGTTTTACTTCGAATTGCATTTTTCCTTAGCTGAAATGATTCAAGGCATATTGCAACTCTTTTTAGATCATTAAAACTTCATTTTAATGAAAATCTTTGCCTCCTAATTCATCCAACCAATTGAGATCAACACAATACATAATTGTCAACCACTTTATGACATATCTAAGGATTCTTAATCACAACACGAGCACTAATCAATCAACACATTGAAAATCAATTATTTGTCAAAAACATTTATCATTCAAATGTAATTGGATATGTCTAAAATTCTTAATTCTCTTCTAATATGAATGAATTATTCTTTTGCTAGTGGTTTGGTGAATATGTCTACAAGTTGTTTAGAGGTTTCAACATGTTTAAGTACACAATCACCCTTTAATACATGATCCCTAATGAAATGATGTTGGATTTCAATATGTTTGGTTCTTGAATGCATTACAGGATTCTTTAAAATGTTAATAGCACTTGTGTTATCACATTTAAGAGGCACATGGTCTAACATAACACCAAAGTCTAGAAGTTATTGTCTCATCCAAAGGATTTAAGCACAACAACTACCAGCTGCAACATATTCTGCCTCAGTTGTGGATAGTGCAACACTTACTTGTTTCTTGTTGTGCCAAGAAACAAGAGAACTACCAAGCAAGTGACATGTTCCACTAGTGCTTTTCCTATCAAGTTTACATCCTGTAAAATCCGAATCAGAATATCCAACTAAAGTGCATTCAACCCCTTTTGGGTACCATAAACCAACATTTGGAGTTCCAACAAGATATTTCATTATCCTTTTTACTGCAGTTAGGTGTGATTCTTTTAGACATGCTTGATATCTTGCACACATACAAACAGCAAACATGATATCCGGTCTACTAGCGGTTAAGTAAAGTAAGGATCCTATCATACCTCTATAATTTGTGAGTTCAATATCCTTACCCTTCTCATCCTTGTCCAAATAACATGAAGTGCCTATAGGTGTGGCAATGTCATTTGCCTTGTCCATGTTGAATTTCCTAAGCAATTCCTTGCAATACTTTGATTGACTAATGAAAGTGCCTTCATTAGTTTGCTTAATTTGTAGTCCAAGGAAGAAAGTAAGTTCCCCCATCATGGACATTTCAAATTCGTCCTGCATTAGCTTAGCAAACTCTTTGCATAACGATTCATTAGTAGCACTAAAGATTATATCATCAACATATACTTGAACCAATAGTATGTCATTCTTTTTGTGCTTAATGAATAATGTTGTGTCAATCTTTCCTCTTTCAAAATTGTTTTCTAAAAGGAATTTACTTAATCTTTCATACCAAGCTCTTGGAGCTTGTTTTAAGCCATACAATGCTTTCTTTAGTTTGAAAACATGATTTGGAAATTGATAGTTTTCAAAACCTGGAGGTTGATCAACATACACTTCCTCTTGAATGTATCCATTCAAGAAAGTACTCTTGACATCCATTTGGTACAATTTAAAGTCCTTACAACATGCAAAGGCTAATAATAATCTAATGGCTTCTAGCCTAGCTACGGGAGCATACGTCTCTTCATAATCAATGCCTTCTTCTTGATTGTAACCCTTAGCTACTAGCCTAGCTTTGTTCCTTGTGATTATACCATTTTTATCTAATTTATTCCTAAACACCCATTTTGTTCCTATTATTTGGTGATCATTGGGGCTTGGCACTAGTTCCCAAACTTCATTTCTTTCAAATTGATTCAATTCTTCTTGTATGGCCAACATCCAATGTTCATCAATAATAGCTTCATTAATGCATTTGGGTTCTATTTGTGATACAAAGGCTAAATGATTACATGCATTCCTAATGGCATTTTGAGTACTTACACCTTTAGTCATTTCACCTATGACTTTATCCAAGGGATGATCCTTCAAGGTGATCCATTGTTGTAGTTGATCATGTTGTGTTGTTTCTCCTTCATTGTTAACTTCTTCTTTTTCATTCAAACTCATTTCTTGGAATGTTCCTGCAAGATCAACAACATCTTCCTTTCCCAGGGAGTTAAGGCTATTTTCATCAAATTTTACATGAATAGACTCCTCAATAGTGTTTGTTTGCTTGTTATAGATTTGATAAGATTTACTAGATTGTGAATATCCTAGGACGATTGCCTTATTAGATTTAGCATCAAGCTTTCCTAGATTATCCTTTCCATTATTGAGCCCAAAGAATTTACATCCAAAAATATGAAAATATGAAATGTTGGGTTTTCTTCCCTTGTAAAGTTCATAGGGGTTTTCTTTAGAAGAGGCCTTATTGAACATCTATTCATAACATGACAAGCGGTATTTACCGCATCGGCCAAAAATGTTTCGCAATGTTATTTTCATTTAACATGGTTCTTGCAAGCTCCACTAAGGATCTATTCTTCCTTTCAACTACTCCATTTTGTTGTGGAGTTCTAGGAGCTGAAAAACTATGATTGATACCATGTTTTTCGCAAAACTTTTCAAAAGATTGATTTTCAAATTCTCCCCCATGATCGGTTCTAATGGATGCTATTTTTGAATTTTGCTCATTTAGGATAATCTTAGCAAGTTTCTTGAATGCATGATATGCTTCATTTTTATGGGCAAGAAACAAGGTCCATGTATATCTTGAATAATCATCTACAATTACTAGACCATAGTAATTACCGCCAAAGCTCTTGATTTTGGAGGGTCCAAATAGATCCATGTGCAAAAGTTGTAAAGGCCTTTGTATGGAAACAATATTTTTAACTTGAAAGGATGCCTTTACTTGTTTTCCCTTTTGACATGCATCACAAAATTTGTTTTCAAATTTAAGCTTTGGTAAACTAGTTACTAATTCTTTAGAAACGAGTTTGTTTAAGTGGTCTACATGTATATAAGCTATTCTTCTATGCCATAGCCAAGTTTCATCCTCTCTAGTCATGAAGCATTGTACATCATTTGAGGACAAATTATCCATATCAATCATGTAAATATTATCAATTCTTTGACCTACAAACTTGATTTCCTTGTTAATCTTATGTTCAATTATGTAACAATTTGATTTAAACAAAACTCTATATCCTTTGTCACATAATTGACTAATGCTAAGTAAATTATGTTTGAGGCCTTCAACATACAATACATCACTAATAGAAGTAGAGGAATTTTTACTAATGTTTCCAATGCCTAGAATTCTTCCTTTGGTGTTGTCTCCATAGGTCACACTTCCTTTCCTTTTGGGTGTGAATGATGTGAATTTGCTTATGTCTCTCGTCATATACTTTGAACACCCACTATCCAAATACCAATGGGTGTTGCTTGCCTTGAAGCATACCTACAAAACAAGATTAATTTAGAGAACTAGGTACCCGTTGTATGTTGGGTCCTTTTAGGTTAGTTTGTGGTAATGTCCCTTTGGGAACCCACACCTTTCTAATAACCTTTGGTCCTAATTTTCTAACATTATAGTTTGAAGAGTTATGACCTTTATAACCACAATGATTGCATCTCATGAAAGGTGATGATAATCTCCTAGGTGGTACAAAGAAGTTTTTGTAGTATTTTTCCTTTTTGGTAGAGTTGTATCCTAAACCAGTTTTATCAAGCATACATCTTTGATTTCCAAGTAATATATTTAAGTTATCTCTACCATTTGTAAATTTTTCTAATGTTCTATTTAAATCTAAGACTTTCTTTTCTAGATCAACACATTTATTAAAGTATTCACATGATTTTGTCCTAGAGCATGCTTGAACATTTTCTAATTCATCTTTTATACATTTATTTTCTTTACAAACTTCTATAAGATCCAACTCAAGAGTGTCAATGGTTTTTCTTGACAATTTGTATTTACTAGAAAGCTTGATAAATTTATCATACAACTCTTCAAATGCATCTAGTAATTCATTCTTATCTAAGTCAAGAAGA
Source organism: Clitoria ternatea (assembly GCA_037962975.1). Lineage (NCBI taxonomy): Eukaryota > Viridiplantae > Streptophyta > Magnoliopsida > Fabales > Fabaceae > Clitoria > Clitoria ternatea. The sequence continues at coordinate 246,833,220 of CM075672.1, read as the reverse complement.
CTTACCTCATTATTTTCTTCTTGATGATTTGCCATTAAACAAAGATTTGCTTCTTCACTTTCGGACTCATCAGAGCTACTTACATCGTTTTCATCCCAAGCAATGTAAGCTCTTCTTCTTCCTCTTTTCTCCTTGCTCTTCTTCTTAAGATTTAGGCAATCTTCCTTGAAGTGCCCTTCCTTGCCACATTCGAAACAACTTGGTGAAGAAGAAGCTTCATTAGAAATAGGTTTCTTACCTTGGGGTTTGAAGTTCTTTTGGAATCATTTGTTTTTCATGAATTTTCCAAATCTCTTTATAAACAAACCAAATTCTTCCTCTTGTCAAGGTCACTACATGATTCTTCTTCATGTGTAAAAGTGGCCTTGAGAGCTAAGCCTTTCTTCTTGAAGGATTTTTCTTCTTCCTCCGCTTGCTTTAAATCCCTTAGTTCTTGCTCTTGCTCTTGAAGCTTTCCAAAGAGTGTGGCAAGAGACATCTCATTGATACTTGGGGATTGTTTGATGGCAGTAACAAGAGGTTGCCATTCCCTGCTAAGACTTTTCAAAACTTTATGCACAAGCTCTTTGTTAGTATATACTTTTCCAAGAGTAATAAGGTGATTTATTATAAGTGTAAATCTCTTTTGCATTTCTATAATGGTTTCTCCGGAGTTTATCCTAAAACTCTTATATTGAGTAGTTAAGGTACTAATCTTGGAGTCTTTTACATCACTAGTACCTTCATGGGTTACTTGTAAAGTATCCCACATTTCCTTAGCTGTTTGACAAGTCATTACTCTAAAGAATTCATCGGGTCCTAAAGCAAGAGTAATGAGGTTTTTCGCCTTATGGTTATATTGAACTTTCATTTTTTCATCATTAGTCCACTCATCCATGGGTTTCTCAACATTCTTGCCATTAATAGTATGCATGGGTATAAATGGACCATTTTCAATGGAATTCCAAACTCTCAGATCAATGGATTGAATAAAAATTTTCATTCTTTCTTTCCAAAACGCATAACCTTCCCCATTGAAAGCGGGAGGTCTATTTGTGGCACCACCCTCAGGAAAAAGATTTAGAGAACTTGAGGCCATCTTATCTCTTGAAGCTGTTAAGCTTGATCTACCAAGAGTCAAGCTCTGATACCACTTGTTATTCAAGTGGCCTCAATACTCAAGAGGGGGGGTGAATTGAGTTTTTAAAACTTTGCTTTGAATGCCTTTGAACTTGAGTCTTTTATTACAAGTTTAAAGATTATGCAAGTGAAGTCAAGTTTAATGCAAGAGCCAATGTAAACAAGAGGTGTATATAGTTAAGACAATTTATCAAACACTTAGTGTGCAATATTAAAAGTAAACTAATTCAAGCAAGCTCAAGTATGTACATCCCAATCAACCAACATAAATCAATTCAATTCAGTATATAAATGTAAAAAAGTTAGGGAGAAGAGCTTGCAAACCAATTTAACGAGTTCCACCAACCCCGGTGTACGTCTCGGCTTCAAGCAACCCACTTGAAGGATTTCCACTATTGAAGTTTAGAGATTACAAGCTATGAGCAATTGCAGCTTCCTAGTATCCCACACTCAAGAACTCAATCCTCACTAGCACAAGGGCAACCCACCCAATCTCTCAAACTCTCAATACCCATAGGTTGAACCCCAACCTTTGTGACCACTCAACCTAGAGTGAAAAGCCTTTGTGTTTTGTAGTGTTTACAAGATATCAACTCTCTAAATAGAGTTGATGTACAAGTGAATGCTCTCTCAAATTTCTAGCTCTCAATAAGAGAGGATATACAAGTTAAAGCTCAACTTTCAAAAAATGCAAAGATATAAACTCACTAAGCACAAGGAAGGAATAAAGAATTGATTGTCTCTCGCTTCTCTCTTGTTGTGCTTGTGTTTCCCTTGCTTTTATAGAGCCTTGGAGCAGCTTCAAAGTCCTTCTAGCCGTTACAAGTAGTGGTTCCAACTTGTCTTTGCGTATTTTAGGTTTTGGGTAGTTGGTTCCCACTTGAATCTGTCATTTTAGTGGTGTTTCCCACTTCTTAAATCGATTCGTAGCTTCTTAAATCGATTCAGGGCATTCTGATTTGTGCATTTTAGAGTTCCAGATTCGTATGAATCGATTCAGGCCTTGTTGAATCGATTCAGGGCATTCTGTTTTAGGGTTCCTGGGCTTGCATCTTCGTGTGAATGGATTCAGGGTCATGGTGAATCGATTCATGACATGTTGTTTCCAATTTTGGTGACTTCCAGGGCTGTGAATCAATTCAGGGTCATGGTGAATCGATTCAGGCGTTTCATTTTGATGTTTTTCCATGCCTGATGGTCTTTCCTTGATGTGTTATGATCCGTGGTTTCTTTCCTTTGCCTTTGTGCATTGGTTTCTTGATTTCTTGACCTTGTGAAAACATTTTCTTCATGATTTCTTGAGTTCCTTGATTTTATATATCAACTTTGATTGTTTCGTTTGTTTTTGATTCATGAAGATCTTGTAATGCTTGTGCTTTTGTCATTATCAAAACCTGTTAACAACATGCAAATACACATTCCAGAATCAATGTAATCGATTGTCCCAGTGCTATAATCGATTATTACATATACCTAATGCATTTATTTTCTATTTTGCAGCTCTATAATTGATTAGCTTAGTCTTGTAATCAATTATGCTTTGCAGAGAGCTTAAGTCTGGTCTTGATTTAGTGTAGATTCTTGTATTTCTTTATTTTAAACTTCCGGGAAGTTTATTACGTATTGTCCTTGGCATTTTGAGTCTCTATGAACTTTATTGTCATGTCATGATTCTTTAATTTGTTTTCTTTGTCATTATCAAAATCCTGAAATAATTTTCAAACACAGATAATAAAGATATAAAAATAAAAATTATATGGCTGAGTTAAGAATATGAAAATGGATTTAGTCTCCGGGAGGGTCCTTAGTGGAAAAATGACGAAAATGTGTTTTTGGTGAAGGATATAAGGATGGAATATGTTGAGAATATTTACGGATCTTCTATGACTTCAAAATCATAACTAAAACATATGTTAAATTATGATTAATGTACTAGTTCAAAAGTGTGTGAAAGAGAATGGAAGTTTCTAATAGCCTCTATCCTTAATCGCAAATAAGGAAAGACTAAGGGGTAAAAATGGAAAAAAACTGGATAAGAGAATCAGGGGCAAAATGTTTTCTGGGTTGGAATTATGAATTTATTTTATATTAAAAATATAGAACTTAAAAAGTTATTCAATTTGAGTTTTTGATTCGATTTGATCAAACTTTTCTAATGAAAATACGATCAAAACTAAGTTTTCGACAAAAAATCAATGAGAGATTGGTTTAAGAAGTTTGAGAATGATTTTTAAGGTCTGCCACTCATATTAAGTGGCATTTATCTATATTACTTTATGAAAATGTATCTAAAAAGAGCTTTATTTTCGAAGCCAATAGCAAAAAATGCAACGGAACGACGTTCCGTTAAATCTGTAAAAGAATTACATTGACGAGAGTTTTTATTACTTAGTTTCAACTTATTTTTTTAAAGCTATCCAAACATTATATTTCAATGTGTTAAAGATTTAAAGAAAAGAGTACATATGTCTATATATAGTTAGCCATTTTATCAAAACTATGTTAGAAATGACAACTACTCAAAAACTACTTTATCTCATTATATGGTCACCATTGTGAAGCTTTGGTTTTCGTTAACCATTCTTGTGTTTAAACCATTGAGATGAACACAAGTATCTTTGGTAAAAGTAATTTAGTCATGTTATAGTACTTTATTGCTATATTCGTATACATATGTTCCATCAAGTACTTCTTTCCCGAAAACACATAGTAATACCATGTACATATTAACATACTCAATCGGCAACATGTCTAAGACCCCTGAGGATATTTACAAGTGTCGACCTTATCGTGTGTGGTTGAAGTAGAAACAAAGCTTTGACCATTAACTCATAAAACACCAGGAATCTACACGTGATATGTTTTTACCCCCATTCGTTAAGTGTAACACCCTTATTTTCATCATTATTATTTTATTTTATTTTGTATATTACAAAAAATTTTATATTAGAATTTTGATAGAATTTGACCATAGTTCTTTAGAACCTTTTGATCATTATATTATTTAAGAATTTTCCAAAAAATTAAAAATAAGATTTTTTTAATACGCAAGATATTTCTCTTCGCACCACCTCCTCATAATTTTAGCCGCCTCCCTTCTGTGCATTACTATAAAATCACAAAATTGTTACTGTGCAATCATAAATTTTTCAAAATTGATAAAGTAATCAGTCTCACATTTTTCATTCTTGCATAGTAGCTAAACTATTAAAATAATAGAATACACAGTAAAATTTTTTGCTATAAATAGGGGTAAGAAAACGAAGGAATTCATAGAATTTTAGAAATATAATAGTGTTATAGAAAGAATATTGGGTGTAGAGTGGAGGATATTTTTTAGAGAAAAGAGGTTGTGTAAAAATCCTAAGGTAATAATAATTTTCTTTTATACTCTTTTTATGATTATGAAGATTGTTTTTATATCACATAAAATCTATTATTGTATCGAATTAAATATTATTATTAGTTACTATTACAAATAGTATATTACTATTTCAAATAGTAAATTATTATTATGAGTTACTATTTACTATTTATTGGTTACTATTTACAATTTACTATTTACCGATTACTATTTATTGGGTTTATTATTTACTATTTACTTGTTAGTATTTACAATTCATTATTTACCAATTACTATTTGCTATTTACTATTTACTATTCTTGGTAATTCTTATAAAATAAATTTTACTAATAATTGTTATGCACTAAAAAAATTTTAAATCTTAATTTTATAATAATTATGATGTATTTATTCTTGAGTTCTATAGAAAAATGAGAGGTGAAGTTTTTGTGTAAAAAGTTTCATTTGAAATAATTTTGTTATAAACTTTTTAAAAATTTCATATCTTGTAATTATACTAAAATGAAATTCGTATGCTTTAGAACTCGGAGATGAAATGTGCACAGACTTTTCATAACGAATCAAGTTACAAGAGGTAAGGGAGAGTGAGATAAGAATATAATATGAAAAAACTTAACAATATTAGGAGGAGTCTCATACTCCTTTTAAACTTATGAACTATTAATATATTTTAAGGTAATATTTATCATTACCTTAAGTAAAAAAATGAATAAATAAAATTTATTCAAAGTTTAAAATATCTTATGTGATTTACACTAATTGACTTAATATAAACTGTATCATTTGAGAATTGGACTAAGGTAAACTTATGTGATGATTGGACTATGATGGATTCATATAACTATTGAACTATTTTGGATTTGATGTGGACCAAATAACATCATGACTGAACCACTAGACTTAATATGGACTTTAATAACTAAGACACTTCAAAATAAATTGTGATGGCTATGTTATTTTTATTTAATTGATTTGTGAATGGTCATTCTGTATTCTTATGAAGAATGTAACAAACATGAGAGAAAACTAAAACTCAGTAAGAATTTACTTATGTCTTACTCTTTAATTTATTTACTTTTTTGTTTATTCAGATTACTTTTAAGAAATTTTTCTTAGTTTTTAATGAAACTACATAATTTCTATAACTCTTTTTTATCTTTCATATATGTACTTATTGAAATAGTGATTTTTAGTCAATTTATTTGAAAAAAAGAGAAATTATATTATAATAAAAATAATATTTTTAACACACACACACATATATTTATAAAGACATTTGATTTTCAAATGAAAAGAAGATCTTTCATTAATATTTTTTTTTAAACTCTTGAAAATAGGAGTTTTAATTTTAGAAGTGCATATAAATATTATACAAATTTTCAACTATTATGATTTAAGATATAAAAATCTTGATTACTCAAATTCGCGTTTAAAGTAAATTATTTTTGAATTTACCTATAAATTCTATAAGGGAGATTTAGAATATATTTAAAGCTTTGAAACTCAAAGTATGATGAGATTTGATAAAAGGACCGTACTAAAAATTTTCTACGTGTGGCAGAACTTATTTGAGGATTAGAAAATGTACAGTTTGCTAGGGTGACTATGTCGTGATTTGTAGGCCCTAAAATATAATTTTCAATTAAGTTTTAAAAAGTCATAACTGACTTAACACGTAGGTAGTTCATGTATCATGATAACTCTAAAGAGAAAAGTTGTGATATTTTCAAGGGATAAGTTATAGAAACCGAGGATCCATTAAAAGAAGTTTAATTGCTCATCATGGGATGAGATAGTGTAAAAGGGCACTTCAGGGAGACTTGGGGTCTCTCCCTAATGTTAGGTACTTTCACCATAAACTCTCTTACTTTAACTAGTCTCTTTATGTTTTCATGTTAGTAGAGCTGTTCTTTTGCCTTATGAGCAATTATATTATCTGGATTTTGAAGAATTATGTCAACTTCTGATTATCCTAGTGTAAAATAAAATTTTAAGGCCCACATACATGAATAAAATGAATAAAGGGTTGAGAACATTAAACTACATTAATATACATTCATAATTGTTTGTGTGTGTGATTATGATTTTAATATATTTATGAAAATCCTTTATTGCTTATGCCTATTTCATTTATATATATTATATTCTATTTCTCACTCCTTTCTGTGTTTTGTTTCATATGTTTTCAATTTAATGGTTTGTATAGAGTGAATGATCGAAGGGTCCAGACAGTAAATATAGTATGTTTTAGAAAGGGAGCTCATTATGAATACCTTAATCCAATGAATAAATAAAACTATTGAATAACTGCTCTTGGTCCATGAAGTTTCCTTTCTTTCTAATAATGTTTAATATTTATCTCTTTTATTATGGATGAATGTAATGATATATTATTCCATAAATTTGTTTAATAGCATAATGATAATCATGAGGTATTTCAGAAATTTTGAGTTATAATATGTCATTTATTCAGATAGTTTCCCTTTACTTAATATAAAATTTTAAACGATCACAATTCTTGTTGTGAAACAACATTATTATTATTATTTTATTATTAAAACAAACTTTGAAAATTTATGAACCCTTTAAGTCTTGAAGTAATTGAAATATAACCGAGGGTGTTATAAATTGGTATTAAAGCAATTAACCGCGTAGGCCTGAGGAAAGGTCTATCTTGCTTTACCTGTAAACTTTATGTGGATGATTTACAAAAAATAGAATATCTAACTGAATAGTAAAGTGTTAGGTATAACAAGTCTTAGTTACCGTGAAACAAGAAACTAATGGCTGGAAACGATCTTGTTGGAGTTATAGAACACTTCATTACTGTAATGGGAACACGTGAAAGTTATGGTAATGATGCCTTGAGAAGGTTGGATTTGTTCAAAGAGTGCAATCCACCTCGTTTCAAGGAAGGATACAACCTTAATGGAGCACAAATATGGATTCGAGAGATAGAAAAACTCTTTTGGGCATTACAATGCACTAAAGCTGATAAAGTAATCTTCGCTACTAATGCCTTATCTGAGGATGCCAAACACTGGTAGGATAGTATGCGTAGACAATTCGAGGTTACCCACATGGAGATCACCTAGACTCATTTCAAGAACAAGTTCCTGGAAAAATACTTTCCAACTGACATAAAGAAGAAAAGATAATTCGAATTCCTGTCACTGACCTAAGAAAATATGATTGTGGGACAGTATATATCCAGGTCTGAAGAGTTATCTCATTTTCATTCTCATTATAATGATGCTACAAGTGAAGGTGATCGATGCTCAAAGTTTATATTACGACCCAAAATCAAGGAAGCAATACGAATGTAGGAAATTCACAAGTTCTCTGTATTAGTAAATCATTGCAAGATCTTCAAAGAAGATCACAGGGACACGTTGATCAAGAACCATAAACCCATTCATAAAGCTGGATAAATAAAAAGTGGAGGACCCATCATTACTAAAGATGGGACATAAGGAAAAAAAGTCATACCAAGCACCATTTCATCATTTTAGAGAAACATCCATGCCTAACGAACCTCAAGCTTCATCTAGAAGCTATTATCTGACACCTATGTTGGATTTTAAATTTTTTATCTATGGAGGACCCCGTCTAAAAATGGATTGCCCTAAAAAAACTTATGTTTGCTTTAAGTGTAAGAAGCCAGGTCATCACATCAAAGACTGCCCAGAGATAAAGAAGGAGAACCCTGAAAGCGTGTGTAACATCCCAGTTTTGAAACTAAATGCCGAATGAAGAATAAACCATTAAGACTTGATTTCAAATAAAAAATAACTGTTAATTATATATAACCAACTAGATTTAAGCCATTAAAATATGAAAAATGGTGGTGGTCAGGGGATGGGGTGGAGTGCGCGTGGCTGCTGAGCTCACACTCTCCCATCCCACTCTTCTCTTACTCGTGCGTATATACATATACATAAAAACGTAAGCCTATGGTTAAGGACACACTCACTATCCCTTCAGATTCCTTCCTCCGTCACTTCATCCTCTACTTTTCTCTCTTCGTCTCCATCCTCCTTCTTCCCCTATCTTACTCTTCGCTCCTGGAGATCTTGATTGCAGTACTGGAGAACGGACCACACTCCATCCCAGAATCAGGCGCAGGATACGACGAAGCCAAGGAAGACCGAACGAACCAGGAGAAAGACATCGGACCCAACGACAAGAACGGAAAGGTTTCTGAGGTTCTTCTAAAGGTAGGGGGCGCTTGCATGTCGAATGCATGGTCTACGAATGGTACCGGATGAACGTACTGCTGAGTGTGGGTGTGTGTGTGTGCATGTATTCATAATCATTAAAACTGATGCATGATTTAAGATTCTGATAGTGATTTCATGGGGATGGTGTAGCCTGTTAGTGGATGATAATGATGAATGATATGCATGGATCTATTTTCTTGTCACTATGGAAAATATGTATGTGCATGCTCTTAATTGGTTTGTTCAATGTTGTTAGTCTGATGACCGATTGTAACATGCGTTGGTGTGATTGACTAAATGAACACGAGTAATGTGGGGAAATCCGTTCTTGCTTAATGGCTACGGAGAAGGTGTTCGTGGCGTGATGATGTGTATTAATAAACGTGTTAGTTGCATGAGTGGGAGTGGGGCGACCCATAGAAGGTCAAGAACCCCAAGGGAACGACTTCCAGTTACCAACCCTGGCTAGATCCCGATAGTGCTCGTGGTAGCCGTAGGAGCTAGAGAAGAGTCTCGAGACGCCGTGGGAGGCCGGTGCCACCTGGTAAGAGCTGAGGGACGAGGGGCCAGAAGAAAAGGGGACCGTAACTGAGAGTCTTTACCCGAGTCGGATCCGCAGGCATGCATATAGATATAAGGCCGATTGTGGTGATGTATAAATCTATGTATGTATATGTGTATGATTTTGAATGCATGAATGTATATGTGCATAGGAACTCCGAGTGCATGAATATGCATGGATGTGGAAATAAACTCTGTGTATTATGTGTGTCACGGATGTTGTTTGAACTGCATGAACTTGGTTACTTGAGAAAAGTTGAATGATGGTAGGAGCATGTACTGACGCTGATACTGAGTCTGTGAGTATCATTTTACATGTAAAAGCTCACCCCTGCAGTGGTCATATTTCAGTGAACATCTCTCGGAATGAAGAATGAAGGAAGAGCCGGGTGTGGAGCAGAGCAGCTGAGCATTATGGATCGTGTGTATATATGTGTGTACCGTGTGCTTGTCGTATTTAAATGTTTTAGAAGAAGCCTTGGCCGGCTTGTGTTAATTTTGGGTTTTATTTACGAAACTTGAACGCTCCGGACAGAAGGGGCATGTTATGGTTGTAATTGTTTAGATGTTTTCCTAACTATATATATATATATGTGTATTGTGCATTATATTGTGCTGCGGAAGGTATTGAATGATAAATACGGACGCCTGAGTATGTCTTGCGAGCGTAAGTTGGCCGGTGTGGCTACGGATAGGCAGTAGGAATAAGTTTGGGGTTAAGAAGAGGAAATATAGAGCTCGGATATGCTTCGAATGAGGGAAGAACGAAAGACGAGTGAAAAACCGAGTGGTCATAAGAAGGGAGACCATTATCGAGTGAAAATGGTAGTGAAAACCGAGTGAGACTTAACCTTCCAATTTCACGAGTGGAGTCCCTCGCTTCAGCGAGCAGCATTCCCGCTCCAGCGAGTGCGGACTAGGAAGACTTATGTTGGGTTCACACGGGCGGAGTCATACCTCGTCCAAGTGCTTGATTGAATGGTTGAAATTGTTCTGATACTAGTTGAACTTGATTGATGTTGACTTGAGGACAAGAGGTTGTTTTCCCCTGGTCCGATTGTGTGTATAACCTAGATGAATGGCATAATGTGCTAAGCTATTAATTGTTGGACTAATAACCCGATCGGTAGTAAGTGGCTCCGTATACTTATCCTTAAATGTCAATTTCAGGATAAGGAATGGCGCATCATCAAAGTATGGAGGCTATAGCCACAACATTCCAACGCTTTACGGATGTGTTTGAAAGGCAGGGCCAGACTCGACCTGAGGATGGCCACGTGCTGGACCGCTTCCTGAAGTGGAAGCCGAGTGAGTTTCAGGGAGGGCGTAATCCGGAGGCAGCTTTCAAATGGACTCAGGAACTAGAGAGGATTTTTGGGGGTCTTCACTGCACCGAGACCCAGAAGGTGGAATGTGCAGTGTATATGCTGCGAGATGAAGCGGAGAATTGGTGGAAGATAGCCAGAAGCCGATTCCCTGAAGATGACAATCAGCTGTCGTGGAATGATTTCAAGACATGCTTCTTAGAGAAGTACTTCCCTGACACAGTGAGGAGTCGGAAGGAACTGGAGTTCATGGAGTTGAAACAAGGCTCCATGACTGTGGAAGAATACGCGACAAGGTTCGAGGAATTGTGCCTATTCTATCCGCCCTTCCAGCACCCTGGGACGGAGAACTCCAAGTGCCTTAAGTTTGAGAACGGATTGAGATCGGATATCAAGAGGGCCTGCAGATACCATGAGATACGGAGTTTCCCTGCATTAGTGAACAAATGTAGAATATTCGAAGAGGATGACAGGGCCCATTTGGGCCAGTACAGCAGAGCCAACCAGCACCTGAGGCCTCAACAGTCACGTTTCAAGAGGCCAGGGAACGTGAAGAGGAATGAACCCTTCACTAGATATCAGAGTCATAGTGACCGAGGGAGACAAATGAGTGGACGACCAAGATATGGTGGATGCTTTAAATGTGGCGGTGACCACTTTGCTAAGGATTGCAATGATACAAATGTTAAATGCTACCACTGTGGAGAGAAGGGACACGTTCGTCCTGACTGCCCTCAACTCTGCCAAACAAACGCCAATGTACGTCAAGGAGGATCTCAAGAAAGAACCCGAGTGAATGATAACCAACGACCCGGTGGCAGAGGCAACGGAACCAGAGGAAACATGATGCGTGCTCTGAACAGCCGAGAGAGGAATACCGGTCCACCAGCAGCAGGAAGAATCTACACCATCAATGCAGAAGATGTTGCACCAGCAAACGACCTAGTACAATGTAAGTGCTCACTCGGTAAGAATACACTTAACGTTGTTTTTGATTCGGGAGCCACCCATTCTTTTATAGCTGACGAGTGTGTAGAGCGTCTGAAGTTACCGACTGCACCTATGAATCGGATTTTAGAAGTGACCAGCCCGACTGGCACTAACGTGTTCACATCATCAGTGTGCAAGGACGTAGTGTTTGTGTTGTATGATCGGAGTTTCACCTTCGATCTGATTTGCATGCCCTTAAAGGGTCTTGATGTTATGCTCGGGATAGATTGGCTTTCCGCCAATAAGGTGTTAGTAGATTGTAGAAACCGAGAGATAGTTTTTCCGAGACAACCCACTGAGAACGACACGGCACCAGGTATAACCCAACTATTTATGATGCTTTGTCTAACCAAGGATGAGAGTGAGATCCGAGTGAACGAAATTCCAATTGTCTGCGAGTTCCCAGAAGTGTTCCCTGAAGACGTTCTGAGTGTGCCTCCCAATAGAGAAGTCAAATTCTCTATAGACTTGATCCCTGGAGCCGAGCCGGTCTCCAGCGCACCCTATAGAATGTCCTCAACTGAATTGGCCGAGTTAAAGAAACAAGTGGATGAGTTACTCGAAAAGTAGTTCATTAGACCAAGCGTGTCACCATGGGGTGCACCTGTGCTACTTGTTAAGAAGAAGGATGGCAGCATGAGACTTTGTATAGATTACCGACAGCTAAACAAACTCACAATCAAGAATCGGTACCCACTGCCTAGAATTGATGATTTGATTGACCAGCTGCGTGGAGCCTCAGTCTTCTCAAAAATCGACCTACGATCGGGATATCACCAAATCCGAGTGAAGGACTCGGACATTCCTAAAACTGCCTTTAGGACTAGGTATGGTCACTACGAGTATGTAGTGATGCCGTTCGGTGTGACCAACACCCCTGCTATTTTCATGAATTACATGAACAGCATATTCCACTCCTTCTTAGATCGGTTTGTTGTTGTCTTCATCGATGACATTCTAGTTTATTCTAAGACGTCTGAGGAGCATGAAGGACATCTCCGAGCGGTACTCCAAGTGTTGAAGGAGAAACAATTGTTTGCAAAGCTCTTGAAGTGCGAATTCTGGATGGATGAGATCCTCTTCCTCGGGTATGTGATTTCCGAGCGAGGCGTCTCGGTGGATCCTGCGAAGATAGCCGCTGTAATAGCATGGGAGAGGCCCAGGTCGGTCTCAGAAATAAGAAGTTTTATGGGCTTGGCAGGTTATTATAGGAGGTTCATTGAAGGTTTTTCTAAACTGGCATTACCCCTGACTAAATTGACTTGGAAAAACATTCCTTTCGTGTGGAGTCCCAAGTGTGAGCACAGCTTCCGAGAGCTGAAGAATAAGTTGACGACTGCTCCGGTGTTGGCATTACCCGAGTTACGAGAAAGCTTCGTGGTCTATTGTGACGCGTCAGGACTCGGATTAGGGTGTGTACTCATGCAGAAAGACCGAGTGATAGCATATGCCTCTCGGCAATTAAGACCTCACGAGCAGCATTACCCGACCCATGACTTGGAGCTGGCAGCAGTGGTTTTTGCATTGAAAATCTGGAGGCATTACTTGTACGGGTCCAAATTTGAAGTGTACAGCGATCATAAGAGCCTCAAATACCTATTCGACCAAAATGAGCTGAACATGAGGCAGAGAAGATGGATTGAGTTTTTAAAGGACTACGATTTCGAGTTAAAATACCACCCGGGTAAGGCAAACGTCGTGGCCGACGCATTGAGTCGGAAATCCCTCCACATGGCAGCAATGATGGCGAAAGAAGTAGAGTTGTTGGAGCGGTTCCGAGACATGAACTTGTATGTTAACACCCCCTCCTCTCAGAAAATGACAATCGGTACGTTGAGGATCGCCAATGAATTCTTAAAATCCGTGTACAAGCAGCAACAGTTGGACTCTTACCTAGCTGAAATGAAGGAAATTCAGGCCAAAGGAAAGGATTTATCCTTGGCCGAGGGGTCAGATGGGATCTTCCGGGTGAGAGACAGAATATACATACCGAGTGGAGGAAGATTGAGAAGAATGGTGCTTGACAAAGCCCACAAAAGCCTACTCAGCATTCACCCGGGAACCACAAAAATATACCACGACTTGAGGAGACAGTTCTGGTGGCCCGGACTAAAGAAGGATGTGGCGGAATACGTGGCCTGGTGTATCACTTGTCAGAAATTGAAAGTAGAGCACCAAAAACCATACGGTGCAATGCAGCCTCTAGAGATCCCCGTGTGGAAATGGGACTCGATTGCGATGGATTTTATCATGGGATTACCTAAAAACCGAGCGGGCCATGATGCCATCTGGGTCATTGTTGACTGATTGACGAAGAGTGCACACTTCCTACCTGTCAATATGAAGTACCCATTGCATAAGCTGGCTCGGATTTACATTCAAGAAGTTATCCGACTGCATGGCATACCTACTCCTATCGTATCAGATAAGGACCCTAGGTTTACGTCCCGGTTTTGGACCAGCATGCATCAGGAAATGGGGACGAAGCTTTGGCTTAGTTCTGCCTACCACCCCCAATCGGATGGACAATCCGAGCGAATAATTCAGAGTCTAGAAGACTTATTGAGAGCGTGCGTGTTAGAGCATGGTGGAGAATGGGAGCGGTACCTTCCCTTGATCGAGTTTACGTACAACAACAGCCATCATCACAGCATTGGCATGGCACCCTACGAGGCATTATATGGGCGCAGATGCCGAACCCCACTCTGCTGGTCGGAAACGGGTGAAAGTCTACTATTGGGACCAGACATCGTGAAGCAAACCACAGAACAGATCCGAGTGATACGGGAGAAGATGAAAGCATCCCAAGACAGGCAAAAGAGCTACCATGACAAGCGCATCAAGCCATTGGAATTTTCAGTCGGAGATCGAGTGTTTCTGAGAACCTCTTCGAGTAAAGGAGTCAGACGAGCCTTAAAAAGTGGGAAGTTAAGCCCTCGATACATTGGACCTTATGAGGTGTTAGAACGAGTCGGCCCAGTGGCATACCGCATCGCATTACCGACTCACTTGTCCCGATTGCACAACGTATTTCACGTGTCTCAACTAAGGAAGTATTTGCATGACCCCAGCCACACGATGCCTGACGACGAGGTAGAGATCAAAGAAGACCTAACCACTATGACTACACTGATTGGAATTGTGAACCGATCGGTAAAACGCTTGAGGAACAAAAATATAAAGCTGGTTAAAGTGGAGTGGCAGCAAGGCAAGACTACCTCTTGTACCTGGGAACGCGAAGATACCATGCGACAGCAGTACCCCGAGTTGTTTACCTAGGTAAGTACCGACTGAATTTCGAGGACGAAATTCTTTTTCAGTGGGGGAGAACTGTAACATCCCAGTTTTGAAACTAAATGCCGAATGAAGAATAAACCATTAAGACTTGATTTCAAATAGAAAATAACTGTTAATTATATATAACCAAGTAGATTTAAGCCATTAAAATATGAAAAATGGTGGTGGTCAGGGGATGGGGTGGAGTGCGCATGGCTGCTGAGCTCACACTCTCCCATCCCACTCTTCTCTTACTCGTGCGCATATACATATACATAAAAACGTAAGCCTATGGTTAAGGACACACTCACTATCCCTTCAGATTCCTTCCTCCGTCACTTTATCCTCTACTTTTCTCTCTTCGTCTCCATCCTCCTTCTTCCCCTATCTTACTCTTCGCTCCTGGAGATCTTGATTGCAGTACTGGAGAACGGACCACACTCCATCCCAGAATCAGGCGCAGGATACGACGAAGCCAAGGAAGACCGAATGAACCAGGAGAAAGACATCGGACCCAACGACAAGAACAGAAAGGTTTCTGAGGTTCTTCTAAAGGTAGGGGGCGCTTGCATGTCGAATGCATGGTCTACGAACGGTACCGGATGAACGTACTGGTGAGTGTGGGTGTGTGTGTGTGCATGTATTCATAATCATTAAAACTGATGCATGATTTAAGATTCTGATAGTGATTTCATGGGGATGGTGTAGCCTGTTAGTGGATGATAATGATGAATGATATGCATGGATCTATTTTCTTGTCACTATGGAAAATATGTATGTGCATGCTCTTAATTGGTTTGTTCAATGTTGTTAGTCTGATGACCGATTGTAACATGAGTTGGTGTGATTGACTAAATGAACACGAGTAATGTGGGGAAATCCGTTCTTGCTTAATGGCTACGGAGAAGGTGTTCGTGGCGTGATGATGTGTATTAATAAACGTGTTAGTTGCATGAGTGGGAGTGGGGCGACCCATAGAAGGTCAAGAACCCCAAGGGAACGACTTCCAGTTACCAACCCTGGCTAGATCCCGATAGTGCTCGTGGTAGTCGTAGGAGCTAGAGAAGAGTCTCGAGACGCCGTGGGAGGCCGGTGCCACCTGGTAAGAGCTGAGGGACGAGGGGCCAGAAGAAAAGGGGACCGTAACTGAGAGTCTTTACCCGAGTCGGATCCGTAGGCATGCATATAGATATAAGGCCGATTGTGGTGATGTATAAATCTATGTATGTATATGTGTATGATTTTGAATGCATGAATGTATATGTGCGTAGGAACTCTGAGTACATGAATATGTATGGATGTGGAAATAAACTCTGTGTATTATGTATGTCACGAATGTTGTTTGAACTGCATGTACTTGGTTACTTGAGAAAAGTTGAATGATGGTAGGAGCATGTACTGACGCTGATACTGAGTCTGTGAGTATCATTTTACATGTAAAAGCTCACCCCTGCAGTGGTCATATTTCAGTGAACATCTCTCGGAATAAAGAATGAAGGAAGAGCCAGGTGTGGAGCAGAGCAGCTGAGCATTATGGATCGTGTGTATATATGTATGTACCATGTGCTTGTCGTATTTAAATGTTTTAAAAGAAGCCTTGGCCGGCTTGTGTTAATTTTGGGTTTTATTTATGAAACTTGAACGCTCCGGACAGAAGGGGCATGTTGTGGTTGTAATTGTTTAGATGTTTTCCTAACTATATATATATATATATATGTGTGTTGTGCATTATATTGTGCTGCGGAAGGTATTGAATGATAAATACGGACGCCTGAGTATGTCTTGCGAGCGTAAGTTGGCCGGTGTGGCTACGGATAGGCAGTAGGAATAAGTTTGGGGTTAAGAAGAGGAAATATAGAGCTCGGATATGCTTCGAATGAGGGAAGAACGAAAGACGAGTGAAAAACCGAGTGGTCATAAGAAGGGAGACCATTATCGAGTGAAAATGGTAGTGAAAACCGAGTGAGACTTAACCTTCCAATTTCACGAGTGGAGTCCCTCGCTTCAGCGAGCAGCATTCCCGCTCCAGCGAGTGCGGACTAGGAAGACTTATGTTGGGTTCACACGGGCGGAGTCATACCTCGTCCAAGTGCTAGAGCAGTCCGCCCAAGCGTAAGGACTCGCGCTGAAGCGAGTGAATGTCAGAGTGAGATACCGTCCCACTATCCTTCCTCTCTGTTGTGGAGCTAATGTGACCCCAACAACGGTGTTGACCCCGGCCTGGGCGTTGTGGTTGAGTCCGCCCAGGTGTTGCCATACCTAGTCGCGTTGGGCGGAATGAGTTCAGATCCCCTCTCCTCCACAAACCATTACTGCACTCGTACTACTCCTTTCTCCTTCCCCTTACCTATCACTTCCTACTGAACGAACCAGTGTTACTCGTGGAAGAGTTCCTCTTTTAGCATTTCCCTCCATCCGCTGTTGCATTATCATACCCCACCTAGGCGGTATCAGACCTCGCCTGAGCGAGCCCATGATGTTGTGCAATCCGCCCAGGCGCTGGTGTGCTGCCTTAAATCCAACGAACCAACCCCAGTCTTAGTTTTTTTGTAAAATACCCTATACGTATGAATGCTCTTGTTTTTCTTGCCTGCTTCCTTCCTTCCACGTTGAATAAACCGTGACTGTTATTGTGAAAAATTTTCTCATGGTTTTTGAAACTATTAATTGCTAGGAGTAGGTTGTTACAGCGTGAGTACTACCATAAATACTCAGAGAGGCGTGCACAGTGCAGTTGAAAGGCCAAAGGAGAAAGGAAAGGTTTTTGCAATCACTGGAGAGAAAGTATCTCATTTTAACTCTATGGTGGAAGGTAAGTGTATCAATGTAAGATTTCTTTAACTGTTATGTATGACTCAAGTGCATTATATTTCTTTATTGCTAATAAATATGTAGAGAGACTAAAATTACTTGTGATAGAATTACCATTTGACTTGTCTATTAATACCTTGGAAATAATCCCATTGTCACCTTTAAATCCTGTTGGGAATGCCTTATTGTCATATATGGTAGGGACTTTAAGGCTAACCTCTTTTGCTTATCTGTTTTAGGCTTAGAAGTTATTATTGAGCTGGATTGGTTATGAGATAATCATGTTCTAATAGATTGTCATCATAAAACCATAATGTTTAAAGAACTTGTAAGTTTGAATCTAGAGGATTCAAGATTTCCAATTGAACTAGTCTGAACTGGGGTCAAGGATCTGGTGTGGGACTAGCCACAAATATTCTTAGATTTGAGTGCTTTATACTCCAGTCTTGTAGGGATCTGGTATTATATCCCCTATTTCAGTAGGAAATAAGCGTCTTGGAGTCCTGGAGGTCCTATACACCAAGCTTTCACATTGACAAGGGGAGAAAGGTGGTGTCACCTATGAGGATTCTCTGACGCTCAAGTCAGTAACCAGAAAAGGAAATCAAGGTTGATGAGCGTAAGTTTCAAAATAAGTCTAACGTACCGGAGTTATGAAAATGTAGGTATTTATATGTGTGCATATGGAGAATGAAGAGTCTTTTAGGGGTGGGGGACCATTCATACAATTTGTCAGTACGATTCTGACACACAAGTCAGGTGCCCCCATGTCGCTTACGAACGTTCCTCTGCGACTGTACCTTGTCCTGTTTGTCGGGTGACGTGGATGTTTTTTAGTGTGTATAGTGCTGACCTGGACTTCTGGTATAAAAGGTATCTAATATGGGTTTGCAGTCTGGGAGTTAACCTATGACACCTGTAAACGTGTAAGATCGGGTGAAATTACCCTCTTGCCCATGTGCCGGTATCTAGACTGGATCACTAATCGCCAACTAAGTGTGTGCCTCTTTAAAAGGAAGGGCTCAAGGATTCATGTCATTTCTTTGATAAAATGAGAGCGAGAATCCAAAATTAAAAATCTGTCGGTAGTGTGTAAATTTTCTAATGTTTTCCCCTAAAGATATCCTTAGTTTGCCCCCAAAAAGAGAAGTGGAGTTCACCATCGATCTAGTATTTGGAGTTAGACCAATCTCAATAGCATCATACCAAATGTCACCTCTAGAATTGGAAAAATTAAAGAAACAACTTAAAGAGATGTTGGAGAAGTAGTTTATACGACCCAGTGTATCCCCCTAGGGTGCACTACTACTGTTAGTTAAGAAAAAATATGGTAGTATGAAGTTATATGCACTAAGGATTAACTACTTAATGGATCAACTATATGATGCCATAGTATTTTCCAAAATTAATTTGAGATCTGGATATCATCAGATAAGGGTGAAAAGGGAAGATATATCAAAAATGGCTTTTAGCATATGTTATGGCCATTACGAGTATCTAGTGATGCCTCTTGGTGTAACTAATACACCATCTATATTCATGCACTATATGAATTAGATCTTTCATCCCTACCTAGATAAATTTGTAGTGGCCTTCATTAATAATATATTAGTGTACTCTAAAAGCAAAGAAGAACATGATGAACATTTAAAGGTTTGTTAGAAGTTTTGAAAAAGAAAAAATTATATGAAAAATTGTCAAAATGTGAATTTTGGTTAGAAGAAGTGAACTTTTTAAGGCATGTAATTAGTCAAGGAGGGATAGCTGTAGACCCTGCTAAGGTGGAAACAAGTTTGAAACGGGATAGACCAACCATAATCACAGAGATCAGAAGTTTCTTGGGTTTGACTGGTATTATAGAAGACTCATCGAAGGACTTTCAAGGTAAGCGTACCTTCTAACCAAGCTAACAAGAAAATGACAACCTTTTGTATGGACATCGCAGTGCGAGAATAGTTTCCAAGAGCTAAAAGACCAACTTACTTATGTATTGTGCATCAAAATTTCAAAGTTTGTTGTGATGCTTCTAAGTAAGGATTAGGAAGTGTGCTCATGCAAGACAAGAAAGTTGTAGTATAACATCCTTAATTTTTAAAATATATTTCAATAAATCAAATAATATTTTGCAAATAATTCAAATTTCCAAAACAGAATTTGAATTAAATAATTACAATATCAATTTTTACAAAAAAGCTGACCGGCTCTTTTAAAATAATAAAATAAATAAAAACAATGACTCGATATTCACAGGAGCCGGCCAAGGCTTCTACCAAAACACACTCCAAGAAGCTGAGTGACTTCTCATATCATGGTTGGGCCCTTCATCCACTGAAAAATGACAACAGTAGGGGGTGAGCATAAATGTAACATCCTTCATCAAAATTCTCATTTCTCTTAATAAAATTTTTCACTTTTTAATAAAACTCCACCCGGTTTTAATGGAATAATATTTAATATTCTTAAATATATCTCAAGTAGTTAAATAATGCTTAAAAATAGTGAATTCTGACTGAAACCGATCAAAAGACATCCATCAATAAAAGGTTTAGGAAACAATGAAAGAAAGGAGATCAAATAAAATTCACTCGGAAATAATTTTCTCACCCAGTCATTCCTCACTCGGGACAGCTTGCCTTTCACTCGGTAAAATTCATTTCTATCTTCACTCGAAAGTACTCTCTCAGCCTTAACTCATTCAAACACTTCTTCCATATTTCCACTTAGAAAGGTGTCACTCGGCTATTCTTCACTCGGAAGGAAATGAAGAATACTTAGGCACAAAGTCAATAGGCCCTCACTCGGATAAGAATAATTCCACTCGGTTAGATTCTCCCTACTAGAGTAATGCAAATTTATTCATAAAATAAACACCGATCACATAGCGTTATATGGTCTTCTCTTAATCAAATTTTAATTCTTCATAACATAAAGTAACGTCAATCACTCGGAAAACTCGATATATACATATATATATATATTACATAATTTGTTTCAATTTCACTCGGAATCCTTGGCATCATCCCTCCGCTTGGCGCTCCTCCATGGCTCCGACCTCTTCCCTGTCATTGGTTACTGTGACATCTCGGCGCTGTTGAGGGCGGGGAGTGATCGCCGGTGCATTGGCACGGACAAGGAGCGGCTCCTGGCAGGCTTCCAGCGGGGGATGTGATATCCCGGTCACTATTGAGGGCGGGGAGTGATCGCCGGTGCATAGGCACGGACAAGGAGCGACTCCTGGCAGGCTTCCAGTGGGAGGGACACATGAACGAACTGAATACATACCAGAATGAGAGGGATCCAAAGACTGTATAAGTATGGGACTATACAGTCGAGGATAGCTTAAAGGAATGAATTCGTACTACCTATACCAACAAATGCATTAGCCTTTCCGGTGGCCCATTACTTAAGAACTCCAAAGTTAAGCGTGCTTAACTTGGAGTAATTCTGGGATGGGTGACCTCCTGGGAAGTTCTCAGGAAATGTGTAAGTGAGGACAAAAGCACATTGGAAACGTCTCGTGTTGGTCTGTGGGGCGAGTCGTTCATTCCTGAAAAGTGGCCGGGGCATTACAGTGGTATCAGAGCCTAGCCTCTCCTAGTACGGTATGGTTCGGGGACGAACCAGGCGGAAGCTGGTGGGCGTGTGACATCTCGGCGCTATTGAGGGCGGGGAGTGATCGCCAGTGCATTGGCACGGACAAGGAGCGGCTCCTGGCAGGCTTCCAGCGGGGGATGTGATATCCCGGTCACTGTTGAGGGCGGGGAGTGATCGCCGGTGCATAGGCACGGACAAGGAGCGGCTCCTGGCAGGCTTCCAGTGGGAGGGACACATGAACGAACTGAATACATACCAGAATGAGAGGGATCCAAAGACTGTATAGGTATGGGACTATACAGTCGAGGATAGCTTAAAGGAATGAATTCGTACTACCTATACCAACAAATGCATTAGCCTTTTCGGTGGCCCATTACTTAAGAACTCCAAAGTTAAGCGTGCTTAACTTGGAGTAATTCTGGGATGGGTGACCTCCTGGGAAGTTCTCAGGAAATGTGTAAGTGGGGACAAAAGCACATTGGAAACGTCTTGTGTTGGTCTGTGGGGCGAGTCGTTCATTCCTGAAAAGTGGCCGGGGCGTTACAGACAGCATTGAACAAAATGTAACACCTTATTTGCTTGTGACTAATAATTCCAAAAATATGAGAAAATTTTTCACAAAAGCAGGCACGTATTATTCGATATAGAAGGAAGCAGGCGAGGGAAGAACGAAGAGCATTCATACGCATATAGCAACCTACAGAGAAGCTAAGACTGGGACTGGCTCATTGGGTTTATCGTAACACACCAACAATGGGCGGATTACACAACACCGTTTGCTCGCTCGGACGGGGTCTGACACCGTCCAGGCGGAGTATGGGAATGCAGCAGCGGATGGAGAGAATTCCACAAGGAAGGCTTTCCTTCGAGTAACACTGGTCAGTCAATAGGAGGAAATAGATAAGGGAAAGATGTTAATACATTCACACGCGTAGCACTCGGTAGAAGGGCGGAGTTCGAATCATCCTACCTGGCTAGGCGGGGTATGTTTGTCCTGGGCGGACTCCAGGGCGAAGGTGACCCGCTCAACCGTTGTCTCACACCGCCTAAACGATGTGTGACGATGCAACACCAGACGTGAAACTCTTCAAGTAAACCTTACATTAGCGTCTATTCGTTCCTACGGGCTGATCCTTTCTCAGAGAACGCTGGGCGTCCAGCTTCAGAGGACAGGTAAGGAAAGAAGAAGGGAGATATACATATGCAGGAGTAGTTTGTGAAGGAAAGAAGAAGTGATTACACCGCCGTCCAGTTCGGCAAGGCACAACAACGCCTGGACGGACTACATCACAACGTTCACTCACTCAGGCGATGTCCAACACCGCCCTGCGAGACAGAATAATGCGACAACGGAGGAGGAAGGTACATAGGCGGAGTCTCACGTTGATATCTGCTTGCTTCAGCATGGTTCCCCGCGCTTGGGCGAACCGTCCTAGTTACTTGGGCGAGGTATGACACCGCCTAAGCGAGGTCAGCACAACGCCCCTCCAACACAAACACAAGGTAATTTCTCAATCGGATATGGACAAGAGTTCACTCGGTAAATTCTCACGCTCGCACTTCACTCGGGAAAACGGGAAGTTACAGTGTACATATGCGGTAGTAGGTTGTGGAGGAAGGAGGAGCCTGAACTTATTCCGCCCAACTCAACTAATTATGACAACGCCTGGGCGGACTCAACCACAACGCCCAAATCAGGGGTCAACACCGGTGTCTGGATTGCATTAGCATTACGACGGAGAGGAAAGGTAATTGAACGGTGTCCCATTCTAACAACTACATCGCTCTAGCGCGAGCCCTCACGCTTGGGCGAAATGTCCCCATACTTCGGGCGGGGTACGACTCCGCCCAAATGTATCTGACATAAGTTTTCCTAAAGACAATTCACAATTCCCTCAGACTTGGCTATAGCCTGCTCAATCATGCTGTCCCTGCGTATCCATTAAAGCACAATTATGAAACAAGGTAGCACATAGCATGTCACACACAAAACCATACATCCATATATATATAAGAGCGTATGTCAATATTTACAACACAAAATCGGATTTCTCCTTGTCCATAAGGTTCTATTTATCCCAAAACACTAACATCCGGTATGAACCAGTCAGGGCTTAATCTAACATCGCCTTAATTAAGCCTTCTAAATGCATCAACACTTTGCTCAACGTTCCAGCTCTGCTTCTGATCCTCATCTCGAGAGACATTCACTAAAAAATGGCCACTGCAGGGGTGAGCTTTTACATGTAAAATGACACTCACAGACTCGGTATCAGTGTCAGTACACGCTTCTGCCATCATTCAACCTTTCTCAAGTAACCAAGTTCATGCAGTTCAAACAACATTCATGACACACATAATACACAGAATTTATTCCACATCCATATACATTCATGCACTCAGAGTTCCTACGCACATCTGCATTCATGCATTCAAAATCATACACATATACATACATAGATTTATACATCACCACAATCGGCCTTATATCTATATGCATGCCTGCGGATCTGACTCGGGTAAAGACTCTCAGTTACGGTCCCCTTTTCTTCTGGCCCCTCGTCCCTCAGCTCTTACCAGGTGGCACTGGCCTCCCACGGTGTCTTGAGACTCTCTTCTCTAGCTCCTACGGCTACCACAAGCACTATCGGGATCTAGCCAGGGTTGGTAACTGGAAGTCGTTCCCTTGGGGTTCTTGACCTTCTATGGGTCGCCCCACTCTCACTCATGCAACTAACACATTCATTAATACACATCATCACGCCACGAACACCTTCTCCATAGTCATTAAGCAAGAACGGATTTCCCCACATTACTCGTGTTCATTTAGTCAATCATACCAACGCATGTTACAATCGGTCATCAGACTAACAGCATTGAACAAACCAATTAAGAGCATGCACATACATATTTTCCATAGTGACAAGAAAATAGATCCATGCATATCATTCATCATTATCATCTACTAACAGGCTACACCATCCCCATGAAATCACTAACAGAATCTTAAATCATGCATCAGTTTTAATGATTATGAATACATGCACACACACACACCCACACTCAGCAGTACGTTCATCCGGTACCGTTCGTAGACCATGCATTCGACAAGCAAGCGCCCCCTACCTTTAGAAGAACCTCAGAAACCTTTCCGTTCTTGTCGTTGGGTCCGATGTCCTTCTCCTGGTTCGTTCGGTCTTCCTTGGCTTTGTCGTATCCTGCGCCTGATTCTGGGATGAAGTGTGGTCCGTTCTCCAGTACTGCAATCAAGATCTCCAGGAGCGAAGAGTGAGATAGAGGAAAAAGGAGGATGGAGACGAAGAGAGAAAAGTAGAGGATGAAGTGACGGAGGAAGGAGTCTGAAGGGATAGTGTGTGTGTCCTTAACCATAGGCTTACATTTTTATATATATATGTATATGCGCACAAGTAAAAGAAGAGTGGGATGGGAGAGTGTGAGCTCAGCAGCCACGTGCACTCCACCCATCCCCTGACCACCACCATTTTTCATATTTTAATGGCTTAAATCTACTTGGTTAAATGTAATTAACAGTTATTTCCTATTTGAAATCAAGTCTTAATGGTTTATCCTTCATTCGGCATTTAGTTTCAAAACTGGGATGTTACAGTTCTCCCCCACTGAAAAAGAATTTCGTCCCCGAAATTCAGTCGGTACTTACCTAGGTAAACAACTCGGGGTACTGCTGTCGCATGGTATCTTCGCGTTCCCAGGTACAAGAGGTAGTCTTGCCTTGTTGCCACTCCACTTTAACCAGCTTTATATTTTTGTTCCTCAAGCGTTTTACCGATCGGTTCACAATTCCAACCGGTGTAGTCACAGTGGTTAGGTCTTCTTTGATCTCTACCTCGTCGTCAGGCATCGTGTGGCTGGGGTCATGCAAATACTTCCTTAGTTGAGACACGTGAAATACGTTGTGCAATCGGGACAAGTGAGTTGGTAATGCGAGGCGGTATGCCACGGGGCCGATCCGTTCTAACACCTCATAAGGTCCAATGTATCGAGGGCTTAACTTCCCACTTTTTAAGGCTCGTCCAACTCCTTTACTCGGAGAGGTTCTCAAAAATACTCGATCTCCGACTGGAAATTCCAATGGCTTGATACGCTTGTCATGGTAGCTCTTTTGCCTATCTTGGGATGCTTTCATCTTCTCCCGTATCACTCGGATCTGTTCTGTGGTTTGCTTCACGATGTCTGGTCCCAATAGTAGACTTTCACCCGTTTCCGACCAGCAGAGTGGGGTTCGGCATCTGCGTCCATACAATGCCTCGTAGGGTGCCATGCCAATGCTGTGATGATGGCTATTGTTGTATGTAAACTCGATCAAGGGAAGGTACTGCTCCCAGTCCCCGCCGTGCTCTAACACACACGCTCTCAATAAGTCTTCTAGACTCTGAATTGTTCGCTCGGATTGTCCATCCGATTGGGGGTGGTAGGCAGAACTAAGCCAAAGCTTCGTCCCCAATTCTTGATGCATGCTGGTCCAAAACCGGGACGTAAACCTAGGGTCCCTATCTGATACGATAGAAGTAGGTATGCCATGCAGTCGGATAACTTCTTGAATGTAAATCCGAGCCAACTTATGCAATGTGTACTTCATATTTACAGGTAAGAAGTGTGCACTCTTCGTCAATCGGTCAACAATGACCCAAATTGCATCATGGCCCGCTCGGTTTTTGGGTAATCCCATGATAAAATCCATCGCAATTGAGTCCCATTTCCACACGGGGATCTCTAGAGGCTGCATTGCACCGTACGGTTTTTGGTGCTCTACTTTCGATTTCTGACAAGTGATACACCGGGCCACGTACTCCGCCACATCCTTCTTTAGTCTGGGCCACCAGAACTGTCTCCTCAAGTCGTGGTACATTTTTGTGGTTCTTGGGTGAATGCTGAGTAGGCTTTTGTGGGCTTCGTCAAGCACCATTCTTCTCAATCTTCCTCCACTCGGTATGTATATTCTGTCTCTCACCCGGAAGATCCCATCTGACCCCTCGGCCAAGGATAAGTCCTTTCCTTTGGCTTGAATTTCCTTCATTTCAGCTAGGTAAGAGTCCGCCTGTTGCTGCTCGTACACGGATTTTAAGAATTCATTGGCAATCCTCAACGTACCGATTGTCATTTTCTGAGAGGAAGGGGTGTCAACATGCAAGTTCATGTCTCGGAATCGCTCCAACAACTCAACTTCTTTTGCCATCATGGCTACCATGTGGAGGGATTTCCGACTCAATGCGTCGGCCACGACATTTGCCTTACCCGGGTGGTATTTTAACTCAAAATTGTAGTCCTTTAAAAACTCAATCCATCTCCTCTGCCTCATGTTCAGCTCCTTTTGGTCGAATAGGTATTTGAGGCTCTTATGATCGCTGTACACTTCAAATTTGGACCCGTACAAGTAATGCCTCCAGATTTTCAATGCAAAAACTACTGCTGGCAGCTCCAAGTCATGGGTCGGGTAATGCTGCTCGTGAGGTCTCAATTGTCGAGAGGCATATGCTATCACTCGATCTTTCTGCATAAGTACACACCCTAATCCGAGTCCTGACGCGTCACAATAGACCACGAAGCTTTCTCGTAACTCAGGTAATGCCAACACCGGAGCAGTCGTCAACTTATTCTTCAGCTCTCGGAAGCTGTGCTCACACTCGGGACTCCACACGAAAGGAACGTTTTTCCGAGTCAATTTAGTCAGGGGTAATGCCAGTTTAGAAAAACCTTCGATGAACCTCCTATAATAACCTGCCAAGCCCATAAAACTTCTTATTTCCGAGACCGATCTGGGCCTCTCCCATGCTATTACAGCGGCTATCTTCGCAGGATCCACCGAGACGCCTCGCTCGGAAATCACATGCCCGAGGAAGTGGATCTCATCCATCCAGAATTCGCACTTCGAGAGCTTTGCAAACAATTGTTTCTCCTTCAACACTTAGAGTACCACTCGGAGATGTCCTTCATGCTCCTCAGACGTCTTAGAATAAACTAGAATATCATCGATGAAGACAACAACAAACTGATCTAAGAAGGAGTGGAATATGTTGTTCATGTAATTCATGAAAACAGCAGGGGCGTTTGTCACACCGAACGGCATCACTACATACTCGTAGTGACCATACCGAGTCCTAAAGGCAGTTTTAGGAATGTCTGAGTCCTTCACTCGGATTTGGTGATACCCCGATCGTAGATCGATTTTCGAGCAGACTGTGGCTCCACGCAGCTGGTCAATTAAATCATCAATTCTAGGCAGTCGGTACCGATTCTTGATTGTGAGTTTGTTTAGCTGTCGGTAATCTATACAAAGTCTCATGCTGCCATCCTTCTTCTTAACAAGTAGCACAGGTGCACCCCATGGTGACACGCTTGGTCTAATGAACTGCTTTTCGAGTAACTCATCCACTTGTTTCTTCAACTCAGCCAATTCAGTTGAGGACATTCTATAGGGCGCGCTGGAGACCGGCTCGGCTCCAGGGATCAAGTCTATAGAGAATTCGACTTCTCTATCGGGAGGCACACTCGAAACGTCTTTAGGGAACACTTCTGGGAATTCACAGATAATTGGAATTTCGTTCACTCGGGTCTCACTCTCATCCTTGGTTAGACAAAGCATCATAAATAGTTGGGTTATACCTGGTGCCGTGTCGTTCTCAGTGGGTTGTCTTGGAAAAACTATCTCTCGGTTTCTACAATCTACTAACACCTTATTGGCGGAAAGCCAATCTATCCCAAGCACGATATCAAGACCCTTTAAGGGCATGCAAATCAGATCGAAGGTGAAACTCCGATCATACAACACAAACACTACGTCCTTGCATACTGATGATGTGAACACGTTAGTGCCAGTCGGGCTGGTCACCTCTAAAATCCGATTCATAGGTGCAGTCGGTAACTTCAGGCGCTCTACACACTCGTCAGCTATAAAAGAATGGGTGGGTCCCGAATCAAAAACAACGTTAAGTGTATTCTTACCGAGTGAGCACTTACATTGTACTAGGTCGTTTGCTGGTGCAACATCTTCTGCATTGATGGTGTAGATTCTTCCTGCTGCTGGCGGACCGGTATTCCTCTCTCGGCTGTTCGGAGCACGCATCATGTTTCCTCTGGTTCCGTTGCCTCTGCCACCAGGTCGTTGGTTATCATTCACTCGGGTTCTATCTTGAGATCCTCCTTGACGTACATTGGCGTTTGTTTGGCGGAGTTGGGGGCAGTCAGGACGAACGTGTCCCTTCTCTCCGCAGTGGTAGCATTTAACATTTGTATCATTGCAATCCTTAGCAAAGTGATCACCGCCGCATTTAAAGCATCCGCCATATCTTGGTCGTCCACTCATTTGTCTCCCTCGGTCACTATGACTCTGATATCTAGTGAAGGGTCCATTCCTCCTCACATTCCCTGGCCTCTTGAAACGTGACTGCTGAGGCCTCAGGTGCTGGTTGGTTCTGCTGCACTGACCCGAATGGGCCCTGTCATCCTCTTCGAATATTCTACATTTGTTCACTAGTGCAGGGAAACTCCGTATCTCATGGTATCTGCAGGCCCTCTTGATATCCGATCTCAATCCGTTCTCAAACTTAAGACACTTGGAGTTCTCCGTTCCTGGCTGCTGGAAGGGTGGGTAGAATAGGCACAATTCCTCGAATCTTGTCGCGTATTCTTCCACAGTCATGGAGCCCTGTTTTAACTCCATAAACTCCAGCTCTTTCCGACTCCTCACTGTGTCGGGAAAGTATTTCTCTAAGAAGCAGGTCTTGAAATCGTTCCACGTCAGTTGATTATCATCTTCGGGGAATCGGCTTCTGGCTATTTTCCACCAATTCTCTGCTTCATCTCGCAGCATATACACTGCACATTCCACCTTCTGGGTCTCGGTACAGTGAAGACCCCCAAAAATCCTTTCTAATTCCTGAGTCCATTTAAAAGCTGCCTCCGGATTACGCCCTCCCTGAAACTCACTCGGCTTCCTCTTCAGGAAGCGGTCCAGTACGTGGCCATCCTCAGGTCGAGTCTGGCCCTGCCTTTCAAACACATCCGCAAAGCGTTGGAATGCTGTGGCTATAGCCTCCATACTTTGACGATGCGCCATTCCTTATCCTGAAATCGACATTTAAGGATAAGTATACGGAGCCACTTACTACCGATCGGGTCATTAGTCCAACAATTAATAGCTTAGCACATTATGTTATTCGTCTAGGTTATACACACAATTGGACCAGTGGAAAACAACCTCTTGTCCTCAAGTCAACATCACTTAAGTTCAACTAATATCAGAACAATTTCAACCATTCAATCAAAAAAAACACACACAACCGCTTACACTCGGTAAGCATACCTTGGCCTTGGACCTTTTGGTCCGCTCTGATACCAAAATGTAACACCTTATTTGCTTGCGACTAATAATTCCAAAAATATGAGAAAATTTTTCACAAAAGCAGGCACGTATTATTCGATATAGAAGGAAGCAGGCGAGGGAAGAACGAAGAGCATTCATACGCATATAGCAACCTACAGAGAAGCTAAGACTGGGACCGGCTCATTGGGTTTATCGTAACACACCAACAATGGGCGGATTACACAACACCGTTTGCTCGCTCGGACGGGGTCTGACACCGTCCAGGCAGAGTATGGGAATGCAGCAGCGGATGGAGAGAATTCCACAAGGAAGGCTTTCCTTCGAGTAACACTGGTCACTCAATAGGAGGAAATAGATAAGGGAAAGATGTTAATACATTCACACGCGTAGTACTCGGTAGAAGGGCAGAGTTCGAATCATCCTACCTGGCTAGGCGGGGTATGTTTGTCCTGGGCGGACTCCAGGGCGAAGGTGACCCGCTCAACCGTTGTCTCACACCGCCTAAACGATGTGTGACGATGCAACACCAGACGTGAAACTCTTCAAGTGAACCTTACATTAGCGTCTATTCGTTCCTACGGGCTGATCCTTTCTCAGAGAACGCTGGGCGTCCAGCTTCAGAGGACAGGTAAGGAAAGAAGAAGGGAGATATACATATGCAGGAGTAGTTTGTGAAGGAAAGAGGAAGTGATTACACCGCCGTCCAGTTCGGCAAGGCACAACAACGCCTAGACGGACTACATCACAACGTTCACTCACTCAGGCGATGTCCAACACCGCCCTGCGAGACAGAATAATGCGACAACGGAGGAGGAAGGTACATAGGCGGAGTCTCACGTTGATATCTGCTTGCTTCAGCATGGTTCCCCGCGCTTGGGCGAACCGTCCTAGTTACTTGGGCGAGGTATGACACCGCCTAAGCGAGGTCAGCACAACGCCCCTCCAACACAAACACAAGGTAATTTCTCAATCGGATATGGACAAGAGTTCACTCGGTAAATTCTCATGCTCACACTTCACTCGGGAAAACAGGAAGTTACAGTGTACATATGCGGTAGTAGGTTGTGGAGGAAGGAGGAGCCTGAACTTATTCCGCCCAACTCAACTAATTATGACAACGCCTGGGCAGACTCAACCACAACGCCCAAATCAGGGGTCAACACCGGTGTCTGGATTGCATTAGCATCACGACAGAGAGGAAAGGTAATTGAACGGTGTCCCATTCTAACAACTACATCGCTCCAGCGCGAGCCCTCACGCTTGGGCGAAATGTCCCCATACTTTGGGCGGGGTACGACTCCGCCCAAACGTATCCGACATAAGTTTTCCTAAAGACAATTCACAATTCCCTCAGACTTGGCTATAGCCTGCTCAATCATGCTGTCCCTGCGTATCCATTAAAGCACAATTATGAAACAAGGTAGCACATAGCATGTCACACACAAAACCATACATCCATATATATATAAGAGCGTATGTCAATATTTACAACACAAAATCGGATTTCTCCTTGTCCATAAGTTTCTATTTATCCCAAAACACTAACATCCGGTATGAACCAGTTAGGGCTTAATCTAACATCGCCTTAATTAAGCCTTCTAAATGCATCAACACTTCGCTCAACGTTCTAGCTCTGCTTCTGATCCTCATCTCGAGAGACATTTACTGAAAAATGGCCACTGCAGGGGTGAGCTTTTACATGTAAAATGACACTCACAGACTCGGTATCAGCGTCAGTACACGCTTCTGCCATCATTCAACCTTTCTCAAGTAACCAAGTTCATGCAGTTCAAACAACATTCATGACACACATAATACACAGAATTTATTCCACATCCATATACATTCATGCACTCAGAGTTCCTATGCACATCTACATTCATGCATTCAAAATCATACACATATACATACATAGATTTATACATCACCACAATCGGCCTTATATCTATATGCATGCCTGCGGATCCGACTCGGGTAAAGACTCTCAGTTACGGTCCCCTTTTCTTCTGGCCCCTCGTCCCTCAGCTCTTACCAGGTGGCACCGGCCTCCCACGGCGTCTCGAGACTCTCTTCTCTAGCTCCTACGGCTACCACGAGCACTATCGGGATCTAGCCAGGGTTGGTAACTGGAAGTCGTTCCGTTGGGGTTCTTGACCTTCTATGGGTCGCCCCACTCTCACTCATGCAACTAACACATTCATTAATACACATCATCACGCCACGAACACCTTCTCCGTAGTCATTAAGCAAGAACGGATTTCCCCACATTACTCGTGTTCATTTAGTCAATCACACCAACACATGTTACAATCGGTCATCAGACTAACAGCATTGAACAAACCAATTAAGAGCATGCACATACATATTTTCCATAGTGACAAGAAAATAGATCCATGCATATCATTCATCATTATCATCTACTAACAGGCTACACCATCCCCATGAAATCACTAACAAAATCTTAAATCATGCATCAGTTTTAATGATTATGAATACATGCACACACACACACCCACACTCAGTAGTACGTTCATCCGGTACCGTTCGTAGACCATGCATTCGACATACAAGCGCCCCCTACCTTTAGAAGAACCTCAGAAACCTTTCCGTTCTTGTCGTTGGGTCCGATGTCCTTCTCCTGGTTCATTTGGTCTTCCTTGGCTTTATCGTATCCTGCGCCTGATTCTGGGATAAAGTGTGGTCCGTTCTCCAGTACTGCAATCAAGATCTCCAGGAGCGAAGAGTGAGATAGAGGAAGAAGGAGGATGGAGACGAAGAGAGAAAAGTAGAGGATGAAGTGACGGAGGAAGGAGTCTGAAGGGATAGTGTGTGTGTCCTTAACCATAGGCTTACGTTTTTATATATATGTATATGCGCACAAGTAAGAGAAGAGTGGGATGGGAGAGTGTGAGCTCAGCAGCCACGTGCACTCCACCCATCCCCTGACCACCACCATTTTTCATATTTTAATGGCTTAAATCTACTTGGTTAAATGTAATTAACAGTTATTTCCTATTTGAAATCAAGTCTTAATGGTTTATCCTTCATTCGGCATTTAGTTTTAAAACTGGGATGTTACAGTTACTAAAAATGTATTGCAAGGGTGAGTGTTTAGCATCATAATTAATCTAGAACGGAATTTAAATAAAATAAAAATATAAACTCCGTCCGATTGCTTTATTCTCAACACTACACATTTCACTCAGTATTTAACTCACTCGGCACACACATTCAGCATATTACTTACTGTCGCAACCTGGATCGCGACGGCGTGGCGAGAAAGAGAGAAGGAGAGTGTAATGTGTAGGATGAAACAGGGAGTCGCCACCAACGTTTTTATCCATAGGAAAAACATTGGAAAAAACTAAGTTCAGTAAAGCACTGGTTAAAAATTGAGATTCAAGTTCGGGAGTCAGTTACGAGTAGGGAAGGTATTAGCTGTAACACCCTCGGTTAGATAAGACAAATCCTTTTGTAGGTTCATCCTATTTAACTGAGAGTGTTAACAGTTTTTAGAAAAAGTGAATATTTTTTTTTGGTAGTTCAGTGGAAGCAATATTATATAGATCACATAGTCATTCACAAACCGTAAGTAATTGTACTCTTAACAGAATGGGGCACGCAGGCACCCTTTTAATATTATACAGTCATCCGTCAATATTCAGCTACTTATATTCTATTTAAGGAGCGCTCTCATTTGGTTCAGCATATTGCTGTTCTTCATACTCAGGTTCTTGATTTCCTAATTCCTCTGAAAATTGTCAACAGTAAGGGTGAGTATAACCCAAGACCCTGATTGGTTAATCCGGTGCAGACATAATCCAGTTAACATACAATATCACATAAATCATACATTTAGCATATCCACATTTATAACAATCAAGCATGTTATCATCACATAAATCGTACATTTAGCTTATTCACAATTATAACAATCAAGCATATTGTCATGAAATGCATGAGTCAAATTTATTATGATTTATCTTTGATTAAGTCTCATGATGCATGTGGGCCCAATAAATCATTTCATCTTCTTCTCATTCTTTGGAATATCACCATTCCAATCATCTAGAGCGATCAGGGTCCGCCCAAGTTCCATATGGTACAAATGAACTCATTGGTTCTCATCATTGATTTAAATATTTTTGGAACTTGGATCCCTACGATCATAGTTACACTCCGTCATTTAGTCAAAGTACACTAGAATTGCATCGTCTCACCCGGCTACCAGGCGTGACTCTGATGCCATTGGGTTGCCGTTCCAGTTGTACTCCCAAGATTCTTCATGGAGATCGAACGTGAGTGTCCTGCACTGTACCAAGTGTATGCTCTAGAGGTTTTTCTTCTTCAAAAATATTTTCATGATACGAAATGCATTTATTTTATCAATTGATTCCTTGGGTATCTTATGTATTTCCAGTCTCATCATATCATTCCCAAGTTCTTTGAATTCCATCAATTATTTAAACATTGTAAGATATTCGTTTATTATTTTAGAAATATATCTATTATATCTTGGTTAAAATTATATTTTCCATAAAGAGTAAAATAATATATTCTTTATGTAATTATGCATAATTAAGATGTTAACAATGTATAATAATAATAAAACTAATAATAATAATAATAATAATAAGTTTGATAATAAATAATAATAATAATAGAATAAGAATGATAATTATAACTTACCAATAACTTAAAAAATAGTAAAGATTAGTTTCCAATTGAAAATTCAAGCGAAAAACACTAAAAATCGAGTTTTCCGAGTGAAACAGGGGTAAATCCGAGTGAAATATGTATGTTTCTGAGTGGAACCATACTGAGCAGGGTTCTCCAAATGATCTGGCTAAAAATCCGAGTGAAATGACACTGGAAAACTGTTTTCCGACTGAAATAAGTTTTGGTCCGAGTGAAAATTAACTGGAATACTGTTTTCCGACTGGAACAGCTTGAATCCGAGTGAAATAAAGCTGAGCAGAGCTTTCTAAATGAATTTAATATATTTTCCGAGTGAAACAGAAACTAAAAATGATTTTCTTAATTAAATAACTTAAATTCTGAGTGAAATAAATTTTTGAGTGAATTAAAACATGAATCCGTGTGAAGTCAGTAGGAAAATGGTTCCCTGGGTAGCATTGTTTGCAAATCCGAGTGAAAATGAGCCTCTAAATAAAATAAAATATAATTCCGAGTGGTATTCTGTCAAAAAGGAGTTTTCTGTGTGAAATTAATATATGTTCCGAGTGGAATCAGCATGAAAAAGGTTCATGAGTAAAAATTAGATAAGTTTCGAGTGAAAAATCATTCTGCTGACTAGAGTACCTTCGAGTAAAGTAAATCCGAGTGAAATAATCCTGATTCCGAGTGGAATCAGGTTGATACAAGTTTTCTGAGTGAAATATATCATGGTGGGGGTTTTTTTGAATTATTTAAACTACGATTCTGAGTGAAAATATCTATTTTCCAAGTGCAATAAAAATGTTTACCGAGTGAAGGATTGTTCTATCAGAATGGAATACATTTAGTTAAGGTGGAATCTGATTGTATTCAAGCAAAACCGAGTGGATATATAGATATAAAACCAGTCGGATTATTTGAAACAGAGCTGGTTATTATTAATTTCATCTTCCATTCATAATTCATTACTGGAAAATCACATAGGTACCCAAGATTCTTAGTGTTTTCAGTCCAATACAGTTCATATCTCTTTGCCATTCATTACTGATAATATGCACTTGGTAACAAATATATATATATATATATATACAAATAATAACAATTTAAGCATTTAATTCACACAAACTGAATCTGTCCTGGAAAGGTGAGGAACAAGTTCCTTAACTCTTTCCTTCACTCGGTTTTCCCACAGAGCACCCAAGAATATACCCCCTTACCTTTATGAAGCTACTGGAGGAGAAGAAAAGGCTCCCTTTCACTGTCCTGCACAAGTTCCGAGTGAAACAGAAGGGAAAAGAGAGAGAAAGAAGCTTGTTGGGAAGGAGAGTGATGAAGTGTGTTTGTGTCGTGTGTGGGTGTGAGTTCTGAGAACCTTGAGCTGGTTTAAATAGGGAGAGAGTGAGTGGAATGGGGGACAGCTTTTCTGAGTGGCTGTTAGTGGAGTGATAATGGAGGGTCAGTGGGAATTAATTAAGTAGATAGGCTGAGTCAGTGTCCATTTCTGGTCGTCCACTATCTATAATGCGCATTATTGAATTAAATAATCATTAAAAGACAAAATTGAAGTCAATACGCACTACTGACAGTGAATACCGAGTGAAAATTCCACTCGGTTAACCATTATGCCGACTGGAATTCTCACTTCCGAGTCAATAAATGCAAGGCTCGCTTGAGCGTGGCTTGCTCGCTTGAGCGAAGCTTCAATTCTTCACTCGGAATTCCTTTGAAACCGACTCAGGCACTCGGTTTCTCACTCGGTAATACCTTTCCAGACTGAGTCCTCTCTTCCTCAGAATCTTCACTCGGAAATCCGAGTCTTCCTTCACTTAATTTACTCGGTTTAGGCCATCTTCTTCAATTATATATCCAATTAAGGTTTATTTCAACCATTAGCTCTCGGAACAAGGCATACATGTACGAGTCTCACTCGGTTTTGGTCCAGTAGAGTATATCTCACTCGGAATTGGCTCCCTCTTCCATTTTCCACTCGGTTTCCTAAGCAAATACATACGAAACTATTCGGAATCCTTCCCAATTGATTCCACAACACACTCCAGTCGGAAGGAAGCATCAAATCAACATAAACATGAGTATTTAAGCATTCTTTCACTCGGAATGCCTCAATCAGAGTAATTTCCTTCAGAAAAGGAAGTATTTGACTTGGAACCGAGCATTTCTAGGGTGTTTTGACTCGGATTTTCACTCAGGAGTGGTTCTTTTGAACACACTTCACTCAGAATTGCCTCTTAGGTCAGGACTCCACTCAGTGGTAGCCTTCTCAGTCATGTTTTACTCGAAAAACATGATACTGACTCGGAATTCTCTCCTTCACTCGGAATTTCTAATCATTTACTCGGAATCCTTCTCTGTCACTCAGAACAGAGCCCTTTTCACTCGGTTTTTGCATAATTTTACTAATGGTCCATATAAATTCTATTATTATGTGCAAAAATGACATTTTTGAGATACTATAGACCATTAACAGGGTACATATTGGCTTATTCTTACTCACAACCTTTCATAATTCAAATTTTACAAGAGTAAAACTATTCTTAAAAGAACAGGGATGTTACATTAGCACCCTACATCGCATGTCAAAAACAGTACCAAGATCGAAAATGCGCAACATAAATAGCCTTACAAAAGATGGTTTATTTCTTCCCTTTTATTGTTGTATTTTTTATTTAAAAATGACAGAATGGAGGGAGAGAAATGTACAAATATAGAATGTCAAAGCGAGGTCAATAGGACGTTTCTTTCGAATTAAACTCGACTTGGATATGAGACAGTGAGGGGAAGAGAATGCTAATAAGGCGTCACACCTAAATTAGATGTTCTCGAATAAAAACAGGGATAGGAAAGAAATAAACGGGATGTCTCGTCCTAAGTATCTCTTCCCTATGAATCATGGCGAGGCTCGAGCAAAAACTAGGGGGAAATCAACAAGACGTCGCGTCTAAATTGATTTTCAAGGAAGTGACCAAAAAAAGAACATTTATGAAAGAAACATGAAAGTGAGGAAATAAATTAATAAAAAGAAATAAGAAAGATGGGCCCGACAGGAATTGAGGTCCTGCTCCTACGTATTCTTGAATTATCAAGAAATCAGGGTTACGTAGTTCTGAGTGTTTTTCTTTTAGGAAAAGACTTGGGAGATGATGATAGATGTCACTGAGGTGGGGAACTCGTACAAGGCGAAGTTCTTCGCACGTGTACGAATCCTAAAGAGGTTGTGTAGACGGGAGTACTCCCGTATGACACTGTTTAAAAATGATTTGTTTCTTTTTTTTATTTTTATTTAGATTTGAAAGAAAACATAGGAAGCATTTATTTCCCACAGTTAGTTCGGAAAACAGAGGAAAAATGAGCAAAAACTAAGGGGAAGAAGAGAAAACCGTGTGAGAAAGAGGGAAAAAACCGAGTGAAAATGGGAAAAACCGAGTGGAAATAGAAGAAACCGAGTAAAAAATGAAATACCGAGTGATAAAAGCATAAACCCGAGTGAAAATGGTGAAAACCGAGTAAAAAATGGTAAAACCGAGTGATAAAAGCATAAACCCGAGTGAAAATGGCTAAAACCGAGTGAGAAAGAGGAAAACCGAGTAAAAATTGGTAAAACCGAGTGAGAAATAGGAAAACCGAGTAAAAAAATGGTAAAATCGAATGAAATGGGAAAATACCGAGTGAAAGTAGTAGCTTACCGTGTGAGAAGTAAGATACCAAGTGAGACTGAGTGAGAAGAGGGACAATGTTGGAGTTGAGAGGAGTGAGGAGGTCGGATTTGGTGGATTTGAAGGGGATGTTGGACGGTGTGTGAGAGGAGGTCAGTTTGGTGGGTTTGAAGGGTAGGCTGGACGGTTGGAAAGAGTGAGAGGATGAGGAGTTAATGGAGGAGGTGCTGGACCATGCCTTAGAAGAGGGTGAGGGTGTTGAGTGCTGTGAGGGGCTGTGCAGTGTGGGAAAGAGAGAGTGGAGGATTTTACAGAGTTTTCCCTTAATCCCTTCCTCCTCAACGCTTCAACCCCTTGCCTATTTATAGGCTGGTTTGAGTGGAAGGCCAGCTTAGGCTTCCACTTCCGAGTGGAATACCAGCTCAGGCTTCCACTCAGAGTGAAGTGGGGGACAACGGCTAGGTGGGAATTTTAATTCCCCCCACTTCCACCCCTGTTTGCCACCTGTCTGCCACCCCCAGGATTCCTGGATCCACTTGGGTGGTGGAATCCAAGTCAGCACGGGCTAACAGGGGGACCTGGTGGGAATCCGAGTGAGAATGGCAGAATTCCGAGTGAGAATTATGGAAATTCGAGTGAAAAAGGTTCATTTTGTGCAAAATACCGAGTGAAATCATGTTGATGTTGTGTGCAATTGGATTGAGTAGGCAATCAAAGGAACATTCAGTCAGAACCGAGTCTAAACTGACTGAAAATTGGCTCGGATTTCACCTCTTCTCCATAATCCGAGTGACCAATGACTCGGAACCGACTGAAATGTGGGAAGTGAGACTCGGAATTGGCTAAAGAATGCCTCGAAGACGAGTGAAAGACGACTCGGGAACGGGTAAAAAGTTGCTCGGAGATGAGGGCTCGGAATTGGTTGGCCAAAAGGGCTCGGGAAAGGTTTAAGAGGGCTGACTGACTGAAGTCTCACTCAGAAATGATCGAAGGATTACTCAGAATTGAGTGAAAAGTGGGTCACTCAGAGATGGATGAAAGATGACTCGGGAACGGGCGAAGAGTGTTACTCGGAACTAACCAAGAATTGACTCGGAAATGTGAAGTATGGCTCGGAAATTGGTGGAAATGGGGGCTCGGAATTGATTGGCCAAAATAGCTCGGGAAAGGTTTAAGTATGGCTCGGAAGTGGTACAAATGGTGACTCAGAAGTGATTTAAGAAGGGCTGACACGAAATTGGTTTGAAGAGGGCTGACTGAGTGAAGTGTCACTCGGTTCCGACTGACTGAAGAGGGACTCTTGGTTCTGATTGAAGAGGAAACACTCAGAATTCCTTCAGTCGGATGCATTTTGCTCGGATCTCATCCCTACGTGAAGCATCCACTCGGAATTTCTTCAAAAGTGATATAGAACTTCACTGCTTGAAGGATCAACTCAGAACTGACCTTGTCAGCTCTTAATCCGAATGGAACTTGGTCATTTTCACTCAGAATTTGCCTATTTTCCACTCAGAAATTGGAAGTCTGGCCATTTGTACTCGGACATGGCCTTCTTTCCACTCAGGAATTGAAATCTCACTCGGAACTGACTCATTCTGAGTAATTCTACTCGGATTTGATCATCCTGAGTCATTTCACTCAGATTTCTCTTCAAAATGGGCATAATCCACTCGGACTGGCTTGGCAGGGACGCTATCCACTCGGATTCAACTTCAATAGGGGAGTTTTTCCTTCGGAAATGACTCATTCTAAGTGATTCCACTCGGATTTCATCATTTTGAGTCACTCCATTCAGATTTCTATTCAAAATGGGCATAATCCACTCGGACTGGCTTGGCAGGGACGCTATCCACTCGGATTCAACTTCAACAGGGGAGCATTTCACTCGGAAATGACTCATTTTGAGTGATTCCACTCGGATTTCATCATTTTTGAGGCATTCCACTCGGGAATGCTTCATTTTGACTTGGATTTGATCATTTTTGAGTCATTCCAATCGGATTTGCCTCCAACAGGGCTGTATTTCACTTGGAAAAGCTTCATTCTAAGTTATTTCACTCGGTTCTGATTATTTTGGAGCCGTTCTATTCGAATTTGACCATTCTAAATTAGAATTCAGTATAAAAAAGATTCATTCCACTTGGACCGGACCAAAAGAGGTGTTCACAGATGCCCCTCTTTACTTCTTTTTCATAAAAGAAACACGAAGCTTCTGTGTTTTTAAGGTGAAAAGGAAGTAAATATATGAACACCGATGTAGGGGCCAAGTGGGACTTTTTGATGGCGTCTGATAGTGTTGGCAATCACGAGTCAGTGTGACCTTTCTTCTTTAAAGACGAGCATTTTCCTCTTCCGTTTCACTTTTCTCTTCTTCTTCTTTCTCTTTTTTTTTTAAATCTGGGAAAAAAGAAGTGAGGCAGTGCTCTAATTTTTAGCAAGAAGTGGTTAACTGGGAATTATCCTTTGAATGACATGAAGTAGAAGGATTGTCTTAGGCAATCGGAAGAAAAAGGATACCTTCTTAGGCGATTGAAGGTAAAAAGATGCCATTTGTTCAGCGACAGGAAAGTAAAGTGGTGCCATTTGATCGGCGATAGGAAAGTAAAGGTGCCATTTGATCGGCGATAGGAAAGATAAAGGGGTGCCATTTGATCGGCGACAGGGAGATAAAGGGGTGCCATTTGATCGGCAACAGAAAAGTAAAGGTGCCATTTGATCGGCGACAGGAAAGTAAAGGTGCCATTTGATCGGCGGCAGGAAAGTAAAGGTGCGATTTGATCGGTGGCAGGAAGATAAAGAGGTGCCATTTGATCGGCAACAGGAAAGTAAAGGTGCCATTTGATCGGCGACAGGAAAGTAAAGGTGCCATTTGATCGGCGACAGGAAAGTAAAGGTGCTATTTGATCGGCGGCAGGAAGATAAAGGGGTGCCATTTGATCGGCGACAGGAAAGTAAAGATTGGGGGAACTAACAGGACGTCTCATCTGAATTAGCTCACTGTTGACAGGAAATGTAAAGGTTGGGGGAGCTAATAGGACGTCTCATCCGAATTAACTCACTGTTGGCAGGAAATGTAAAGGTTGGGGTTGACCCTCGGTTGCCATGACTGCGGGTTCTTGGGGAACTGCCCCTTGAACGCAAGAGAATGAATCTGGGGGGATGTCCCAGTTTAACATGATTGTGGGTGGTTGCGGAACTACCCCTTGATTGAGAGGATATACCCGGGGAGATGCCCTAGTTTGACATGATTAGATTAAATCTTGGGGAACTGCCCCTTGAATGAAAAAATAAACCCGGGAAGATGCCCCAGTTTGACATGATTGAATGAAATCTTGGGGAACTGCCCCTTGAATAAGAGAATAAACCTGGGGAGGTGCCCCAGTTTGACATGATTAGATGAAGCTTGAAGGGTGGGGTACTGTCCTTTGAATGAAAGAATAAACCCGGGGAGATGCCCCGGTTTGACATGATCGAAAGAGTCTTTGGGGAAAACTGTCCCTTGACCGAAAGAAGAATCTGGGGAGATGCCCCAGTTTTGGGTTGACTGGGAAGTGTAGTCCCACTGGGGAAGGATTTGGGAAGTGTAGTTTTTGGCGATTATGGTTCCACTGGGGAAAAAATTTGGTGATTCAGGGTAATGTCCCTTTGGGTGAAAGAGAATGGACTTGGGGTTTACTGCGGATATGCCGAAGGTCTGCTAAGGAGAGAGTTGGGCAACTACACATCTCGGGGATCATGGTTCCTGGCCATCCTTTAACAGAGAAACGCGTAACTAATTAAAAACTTACAGGTGGACTCCCTTGGCGACAGGTGTTGAAGTAACTCATGGCCAAAATAATTATTACTTCTGACTTCATTGAGGTTGTTTCGCAGAGCTGGTTGAGCTTGCTTGAGGTAAGATCTGGCAACGGTGTCCACTTCGTTCCCTATAACTTTGTGTTTTTATTCTTCTCAAAACTCATTTTTTTAAGAAATTCCTTTTAGGAAAAACTTGTTTATTCATTCTAGTCATGAACACATGTGAGAAGAAAGGAAACTTTTTATTTATGAACAACAGATATGTACAGGTGACAATAATAATGCAAAAATATGACAAGGTGTGAGGAATTGATGGTAAGGATGGAAGGAAAGGCCTTTTAGATCCTCCATCGATTTCTTGAGAGCGACAAGATTCCTAGTCTTTTCCATGATTTCCTGTTTATCTTCTGATTTTGCTTTCGAGGGCGTGACTTGACAATGGCTTCGATGTTCTAGACCCATCCCCTTGTCTGTGACTTGGAAAATTGGCATTGCAGTGTTGAATTTATAGGGTATGAATTTGTTGGGGTCGTTTTCTTCGGATTTTTGACCCCACCAATTGCTCTAACTTTTGCCTAGGTCGCCTTTTTAGGTTTTCAACCTAGCGAGCCCTTTTTTTTTACGTATAGTATCTTTGCACTGCGTCCGCGTTTATAGGCATCGGTAGATCTTCCCCATCCATGTGGGCGAGTATGAGAGCACCTCCGGAAAAAGCCTTCTTCACGACAAAGGCCATTCATAGCTGGGAGTCCATTTGCCCCGGTGATCTTTATGCATCGACAAAACCTTCTTTAAGTCTCCTTCTTAGAATTGTCGGGGTCGTACTTTCTTTTCAAACACTCGCTTCATACGCCTTTGATATAACTGACCATGGCAGAGGGCAGTCAGTCTCTTACTATCAATCAGATTTAATTGGTCATGTCGAGTCTGGATCCATTCAGCTTCAACCAGTTTGGCTTCCATGATTACTCGGAGGGAAGGAATCTCCACTTTAAAAGGCAGGACTGCTTCCATGCCATAAACTAAAGAGAATGGAGTTACCCCAGTCGAGGTCCGGACTGAGTACGATAACCGTGTAGAGAAAAAGGAAGCATTTCGTTCCAGTCTTTATAGGTTACCACCATTTTCTGTATTATCTTCTTGATATTCTTGTTCACTGCCTCGACGGCCCCATTCATTTTTGGGCGGTACGGAGAGGAATTATGGTGGGAGATCTTAAAGCTCTCACAAAGCTCCTTCATCATTTTGTTGTTCAGGTTTGTACCATTGTCTGTGATGATTTGACTCGGTAGGCCGTACCGACATATCAACTCACGCTTGACGAATTTAACAACAACACCTTTGGTTACATTAATGTATGAAGCTGCTTCCACCCATTTTGTGAAGTAATCAATGGCGACCAAAATGAAACGATGGCCGTTTGAAGCCTTTGGTTCAATGGGACCAATGACATCCATGCCCCACATCGAAAGAGGCCATGGTGCTGACAAAACATTTAGAGATGACGGGGGTGCGTGATTATGATCAGCATATATTTGGCACTTATGACATCTCCGAGCATAGGCGAAGCAGTCTGCTTCCATGGTCATCCAAAAATAACCAGCCCTTAAGATTTTCCTTGACATGGCGTGCCCATTGATGTGGGTTCCGAAAGATCCCTTGTGGATATCCCTCATGATTCTATTTGCTTCAGCGGTATCAACACAGCGAAGAAGGATAGAATCATGGTTTCTTTTGTAAAGCACGTCTCCATTTAAGAAAAACCCCATGGCGAGCCGTCGCAGGCTCCTCTTGTCATTTTTTGTGGCATTGTCGGGGTATTCTTGCCTCTGGATATACCTCTTAATGTCATGATACCAAGGTTTTCCATCCGATTGTTCTTCGACTACTTGGCAGTATGCAGGCTCGTGACGCCTTTCTACCTCAATGAGGGGCACGTCATAGTCATTATTTACTTTGAACATTGAAGCGAGAGTGGCCAAAGCGTCAGCCATCTGATTATCTTCCCGACGAACATGATGGAAAGAAATCTCTTCGAAATCTCTGATCATTTCCATAATGTGGGCGTGATAGAGGAGAAACTTGCTATCTCTGGTTTCCCATTCAC
This sequence comes from Clitoria ternatea, assembly GCA_037962975.1. Classification (NCBI taxonomy): domain Eukaryota; kingdom Viridiplantae; phylum Streptophyta; class Magnoliopsida; order Fabales; family Fabaceae; genus Clitoria; species Clitoria ternatea. Next base: position 246,789,345 of record CM075672.1, on the reverse strand, counting down.
CTTTCAACTGGTGGACGACTAAAGCAGAGTCTCTGTAGACTTTCAGTGTTCTTACTTTCATATCCAGTGCCGCTTGGATCCCTAAGGAGCAGCCTCATATTCAGCAACATTGTTGGTACAATCGAAACATAGCCTGGCGCAGACAGGGATGAACTCTTTCTTTGGTGAAATCAAAATGGCTCCGATTCCATGTCCCAAAGCATTAGAAGCTCCATCGAATCTTAAAATCCATTTGTCCTTGTTACCGCCTTCTTCTTCGTCGGACAATGCCAAAATATCCTCGTCTGGGAAGTCGAATGGTATTGGTTGGTAATCACTTACGGGTTGATGGGCTAGGTAGTTAGCCAAAGCGCTCCCTTTTATGGCTTTCTGAGTGACATATGTTATGTCGTACTCAGTTAGCAGCACTTGCCATCGAGCAATCCTTCCGGTCAGGGCTGGCTTCTCAAAGATGTACTTGATAGGATCCATCTTAGAGACTAGCCAGGTAGTGTGACTCAACATGTATTGCCTTAAACGCTTCGCAGCCCATGCTAACGCGTAACAAGTTCGTTCTAATGCGGAGTATCGCATTTCGGAATTAGTGAACTTTTTGCTTAGGTAATATATGGCATGTTCTTTCTTTCCCATTTCATCGTGCTGACCCAATACGCAGCCCATGGACCCATCCAGTACCGTCATGTACAAAATCAGTGGTCTCCCAGGGGTTGGTGGTACCAATATTGGTGGTTCTTTCAAGTACTGCTTAATCTTCTCAAAAGCCATTTGGCAGTCCTCATTCCATTGCCTCGGTTGGTTCTTGCGGAGTAACTTAAAGATCGGCTCGCAGGTCGATGTCAATTGTGAGATAAATCGAGCGATGTAGTTTAATCTTCCCAAGAACCCATGACTTCTTTTTCTGTGCAAGGAGGTGGCATTTCTAGGATTGCCCTGACCTTATCGAGATCCACTTCAATTCCTTTCTTGCTTACAATGAAACCCAACAGTTTGCCTGACCTTGCGCCAAATATGCACTTGGCAGGATTCAATCTAAGCTTAAACTTTCTCAATTGTTCAAACAATTTCCTTAAGTCGCGGACATGATCTTCCTCGGTTCTGGATTTTGCAATGATATCATCCACATAGACCTCTATTTCCTTGTGCATCATATCATGGAATAAAGTGACCATTGCTCTCTGATAAGTCGCCCCTACGTTCTTCCAACCAAAGGACATTACTTTGTAACAGAAAGTGCCCCATAAAGTGACGAACGTGGTTTTTTCCATGTCTTCGGGTGCCATTTTAATCTGATTGTACCCGGAGAAACCATCCATGAAAGAGAAGATGGAGTGCTGGGCTGTGTTATCGACCAACATGTCAATATGTGGAAGAGGAAAATCGTCTTTAGGGCTGGCCCTGTTTAGATCTTGATAGTCCACACATATCCGCACTTTTCCATCCTTCTTCGGGACCGGGACTATGTTGGCTACCCATTGTGGATATTTGGCTACGGCCAAGAAACCGGCTTCGAATTGTTTTTTGACCTCTTCCTTGATCTTGAGAAGCATTTCCGGTTTCATTCTTCGCAGCTTTTGCTTAACTGGTGGACACTCTGGTTTCAGAGGCAATCTATGTTCCACTATGCTGTTATCCAACCCTGGCATATCTTGATATGACCAAGCGAACACATCCCGAAATTCCCGGAGCAGTTCAATCAATTCATCTTGCTGGTTTTTACTCAGGCAGGTGCCTATCTTGATCATTTTATCTTCTCCTTCACCTCCAAGGTTGATGATTTTAATTTCCTCCTGATATGGGCGGATCTCCTTATCCTCTTGTTCCAACAATCTCGTCAATTCAGATGAGGGTCCAAAGTCTTCCTCACTTTCCTCGTAGACGCAATCATTTGGATAAACAGGGTCATGAAATAAATCCAGGTTTTCGTCGTTCTCAGGGAAATCATTTTTAGATCTCCATTCGGGTTATATTATAAAGTGAAAAAAGAACAAACAAGTGAAAGGTTTGAGAAAAATAGAGTGCACAAAGATGAGGTGATGGGAAATAAAATGTGTTCATTGGTTTTCAAAAATAAAATAAACAAGTTCTGCCCTTGTTACAAAATAGGTCCCGGAGCCTTGGGCATGGCAAGGGGACCACTAAATTATGAAATACAGTGATTACTCTGATAGAACGTTAATGATTGTAGGGAACTCCATGACTTCCCAATTGCTCAGCTCTTGATCTGGATGGCAAGCATATACCAGCTCCACATTGAGGTCAGGTTCATTCTTCACCATGGTAACTTGATCCGGATATATCACTCCGGCGCTCTTAAAGCTCTGATAGAGATCGCAGATAGGGATTCTCGCAGTGTTGATCTCTTGACCAGTAAGGCGAGCAACTCTCCTCCCCTTCTTTTCCTCTTCAACCCTTTTCTTATCCGTCACAGTGGGCTTATATCCCAAGCCATATCTGTTTTTATTTTCCGGGAGACTCACCGGTTGGGTTCTGCCTTCTAAATCCCGCCCCAATCCTTTTCCGAGTTGGTACCCTTTCCGTAACATGTTCAGCGTCACCATTAGAGATACGTTGGGGAAAGACATCTTTACAACGCTTGTTGCATTGGCTATCTCCAAGGCTTGGAAGGATGTTTCGAGGGCTTCCTCGGCGGCCTTGATGTACGGAGTAGATATGGGTTTGCTGACCAAAAGGTCCTCCTCCCCAGAAACAGTCACCAACTTGTTGTTGATGATGAATTTTAGTTTTTGATGCAGCATGGAGGGGACCGCCCCCGCCGAATGGATCCACAGTCGCCCTAATAAACAGCTGTAGGCGGGCACGATATCCATTTCTTGGAAGAGTACTTGGAAAGTACAGGGTCCGACTTGTATAGGCAATTTGATTTCTCCAATGACTTCCCTACGTGTCCCATCAAAAGCCCGCACAACCATAGAGCTAGGTCTCATGAATGTTCCATCGAAAGGCAGTTTTGCCAACGTGGATTTCGATATGACGTTCAGAGAAGATCCATTATCCACAAGTACTTTTGCCAGGATATAATCCTGACATTTCACAGAAATATAGAGGGCTTTGTTGTGCCCCCTTCCTTCGATAAGTACTTCCTCATCTGTGAAGGTCAAGTAATTATTGGCAACGATATGCCCCACTATGCCCCCAAATTGTTTGACGGGTAAATCATGCTTCACGTGCGCCTCACTCAACACCTTCATCAACGTGTTTCGATGTGGTTCAGAATTCATTAGCAAAGACAACAGGGAAATTTTTGCAGGGGTGTGGTTCAATTGATCCAACACCCGGTAGTCACTATGGCGAATAAACTTTAGAAATTCCTGGGCTTCCTCTTCAGTCACAGCCCCCTTTGTTTCGCCAGAGGCTACTTCTTTCCCAGTTTTTCCTTCTCCGGTAGTCTTGCCTTGTTTGGGCTCAGGTGGCATATATACCCTTCCACTCCGTGTCATTCTTCCCACTCTGGTTATATTTGTAATAGAGGAGGATGGTATGGAGTTGACCGCCTCTGAATTGGTGATGACCACATCTGTATTGTATCTCCATGGCACAGTGTGGGAACTTTGGAAGGGGAAAGGGGTTGGTGCCTTCACCATGAAGACAGTCTTGGCAGGAGTTGAAGCCGCTGGTGTATCCTTGTTATAGTATACGACCAGGGGTTTCAGAACTCGTGCCTTACCATGTCCCTGTACCATATTTATTTGTCCTTCATGGTGCCTGCAGACCTCTATGACTCGAGCATTCATGAGTCTTTGAAGGGTTTCCTGGAAGCCCCTTCGCTTTGTGGACTGGAGGTCATTATACTCTTTATCCCATGACCCTTCTATTAATCCCACCTTCAGCATATGGGAGTGTATGATTTCCAAAGGCATTTGGATGTCCTCTACTTTGGAAATGCAATCTTCATCCCCCTCTATAGCATTGACATCCGGTCCTTTATGGTTTGGAAGGGGATTGGTTGTCACACTTGGGTTCCCTTCTTTAAAGCTTATCCAGTCAGCCCGGATGAGGTCCCTTACCTTAAACTTCAGTGCCAGGCAATTCTCAGTAGAATGTCCCGGTGCACCAGCGTGGTAATCACACCGTGCGTTTGGGTCGTACCCTCTAGGATATGGCGGCTGAAGTGGCTTTAGAGGGCATGGCACTACCATTGTGTTTTCGATGAGGTAAGGGAGAAGCTCTGTGTAAGAGATGGGGGATCGGATCAAATTGCAGTGGGGCACGGTCATTGTTTTGTCTTCTCTGATTTGGATTTGGTGGGTTCATTTGTGGCTGTTGGTACGGCGCTTGTGGTGGTTGATATGGTGCCTGTAGTGGTGCAGGCGGTCGCATAACAGGTGGGCGAAAATGTGGTGGATGTGGTGTTTGAACTGCAGCCACATATGGATGTGGTGTATTATGATAGATTGATGGAAAGGCGACCGGGGTAGGTGGTCTGGGCTGGTTCCTTCTCTGATTATGGGAGATTAGATTAGTCTCTCCCTCTCTTTTCTTTCCTTCCCCATGGGAGGGTCTTCTTGCTGCATTAACCCCAGCTGGACCTCGGGCGATCTTCCCTGTCCGGAGGCCATTCTCTATTCTTTCTCCGATAGTGACGATATCGAAGAAGTGGGATGAAATACTTCCAATCATCTTGTCATAGAATGGCGATTGGAGTGTGTCAATAAATGTCGAGATCACCTCTTTCTCAGACAGAGGTGGGTCAACTTGCGCTGCTACTTCACGCCATCGTTGGGCGTATTCTTTGAACGTCTTGTTGTCTTTCTTGGACATGTTCTGCAATTGTACTCTGTCTGGCGCCATGTCCAAATTGTACTTATACTGTTGCATGAAAGCATCTGCCAGATCTTCCCAACAGCGTATACGAGATCGTTCAAGATGGTTGTACCAGGTCAGAGGCGCTCCAGCCAAACTATCTTGAAAACAATGGATGAGCAGAGAGTCGTTGGAGGCATGCAAAGCCATCTTCCGGCAGTACATGGTAAGATGGTTTCTCGGACATGTCAGCCCCCGATACTTATCAAATTCAGGCGTTTTGAATTTGGGAGGAATAACAACGTCGGGAATTAGACATAGTTGTGCAGCACTGCCTAATCCAAATCGATTCATTCCATCCATTTCCCTTAAACGCCTTTCCAAGAACTCTAATCTTCCTTCTTGGGTAGCAGCAGTGGCAGTACTTGGTCCTGTGACGACATAGTGACTAGCACTCTTGACTGGTCGGTCAACATGTGCTGGGCTCTCATTCAGAATTGAGGCTTCGTGTCCAGCTGTGGCTTGGGCAGCTTGTGGTTGTTCAGCCTGTGTATGGACCGGAATCGTTTGAGGATTTCAGACAGGTGGGATGTTTGGTTGAGCCACGTGAAGGATTGTTTCCTGATAATCTGGCTCCTCTTGGAGTGGCGGGAAATAGCCCGGGGGTAACCCATACTGTGGGAAAGCTATGACATTCCCTTCTTTATCAATAAAAGTGTGTTGTTGAACAATGGCAGGGTTCGACTTACCAAGGCGAACGGTAACAGTAGGCCCCGTAGGGTTTGAGCTTGGTCCTCCAGCATGACCTTGCGCGAGTTGGGGAATGGGAGATTGCTGCCTAGCATTTTCAACTTCTGCTAAAGAATCCTTTTCTGCGATTCTCCTTTCGAACATCTTGGCCATTTCAGCCATTTGTTCTTTCAACTGATTGACCTCAGCTCTAAGGTTCTCATTCTCTTGCTCTATTTTGGCCATGAGTTTCTTTCTGAGCCTGGTCACGTAGGGATGCTTACCCGTAGTGTCTAAAGAATCACGACAAATGGTTAGGAAAACAAAGGGAACAGTTAAAAAAGATAAAAGAAAAATAAATGGGCACACGCGGGATACAATTCCGAATTTGACACGTATTCCTCAACCTTTCCCCAGAACGTCACGTTCAAAAGTACTCGGTATAACAGTATATTAGAAATTAACATGAGACGACTTGTGGAGATGAAAAGAGCTTCATTATTTTATTCTCCCAAACAATACAATGTTGCTAGAAAGATTCGGATTACAAAACTTTAGCCACTCCTGGCTCGGGCAATCATGGCCCTCATTTTACACAGTCTTTCCTGGCAATAGCTCAGAAATGAGGATATCTCTTTGGGAGTGGATAGGGGATTGACCATGCCTTCGGCTAGCTCCAACATTGAGGGAAAATCTTCCAGGACTCCATTGGCTAGGTAAGCCAATTTAGCAAAATGATCCATTTATGAATGAATGATTTCGTCACTTTGGGCTAACTCTACCCTCAGAGCCTGTGTAGTCTCCTGGCAACGTCGTTCAGCATCAAGGGCTTTTTTATGCTCTTTGTTTATCTCTTGTTCACAGGCATTTATTACTTCCTCTAGCTGTAGTTCCAATTTATGGACTTGGGTTTGTAACATCTCTTTCTACACCAAAGCCTCATTTTCTTTCTCCTTGGATCGTACCAGCATGTCCTTCAAAGTTTGTTTTTCGGCCAATACAGTATTGCTCTGTTGACCTTTCATCTTTAACTGTGAATTGGCCGCCCGAAGGCATTGATCTTGTTTTATTCTGTAATCTTCATCAATCTTTCTCTTTTTCCGCATTTCTTCCATAGCATGCCTTCCTTCGGAATTCTCTTTCCTATGGAGGGCGCACTCTTGTTGGCACTTCAGGAGATCTTCTTCCAGTTTTTGATTCCTTGCCTTTAGCTCTTCTACTTGGGCTTTTAGCGATATGGTAACCTTGTCCTCCACAATGCACGGCGGAGGAACTGTGTCCTCAGGTTGGTATGAAGGGCTCTTGAAAGGCAATTTCACGATGGAGACTCTATTCACCACCCAATCTAAGTATTCAACTTTAACAGCATGGCTTCGTACTCCCAGTTCTTTGCCCATCCTATGGACCTTCTTCCAGGCATTGGCTATGTCCGGAATAGTGGAGGTGTAATTCCTATTCGCATAGTACAGAACGAAAGGAGTAAGTAGTGCTTTATCTGGCGGCCCAAGTAGAGGATAAGCCAATTGCCGCTTAGCAATAACAGGATTATAATTGATGCAACCTTATGTCCCCATTAGAGGAACATTTGGATATCCCCCACAGCTATAAATGATGGACTCAACTTCTAGCCATTGAGGACACCACCTCACCTTTTCTGCTGTAAGGCCTACAAGGTGATTAGCCCACTCACGCCCATTCTTCGTTGCCAACTGACATAACTTCAAATCAGAGATGGGACACTCGGCTTTGCATAGTTGATGAAAAGCGTGGGATGTGAGCCACATATATAGAACAGGCAAACAACAAATAATCCTCTTTCCTCCTTGGGTATGGCAGAAATCCAAGGTGCAATAGACATTGGCCAATACTGCTATGACGGGATTTTCCAGTTTGTGCTTGCGAGTGGTGAAGACACCTATAGCATCATAATCTACGTAGTTGTCTAAGTTAGGGAATAAGACAACTCCGTAAATAGTGAGAGCCAAGGTATCAATGAAAGCTTCCCATTCTTCCCTCTCTGCCAGGACATGCATGTGCTTTTCCAGAAATTCCCTAGTAAATCCGGGAATCTGGTTTCTGTTCATTTGTACTCCTTTTAACATTTCAGGATGGACCTTCAAAATACGAGCGACAGAAGTGACTGACGCATGATGGTCCAAATGGCGATAAGGAATCTGTCCCTCCATTGGCATCCCCAATATTTGTTCAAATTCTTCTATGGAGGGTGCCAGTTGAAAGTCTTGAAAAGTAAAACAGCGGAGAGGTGGGTCATAGAATTGAGCTAGAGCTGTGATGGCTTCTATTTGGACAACTACCTCCAAAAGTTTCAGGATCTTCCCATACTTCCTTGCGAAAGTCATCTTCTGTGTCAAGCTCAGTTTTCTCCCTAGTGCTTGTAAACTGTCAGTATTGACCTTCCTAGCCTTGAGGTGCAATAACTTCTTTAATTCAGTCACCCCTATATCATAATTACTGTGTCCCATGTTAATTTCCATACTGTCTTAGAAATACCGACAAATTCAAAATCGTCCCCTGCGAACATCAAGACAAAAAATGGAATCAGTTATTATCAAGTCCTAAAGACCAATGTTCCTCCCCGGGATTTGATACAAGTTAAAAAAGTGGGGGGAACATGGATTTCTAAAACTCATGCGAGCTCAAAAGTCGTAGGTTTTCCTAATCGTCATTGCCACTTCAACCAGAGGGAAATGAAGTATAATTTTTTGTGGATTGTTCCTTTGACAATTAGGAGAACCTATGACTTCGGACTCAGAGATACATGACAAAAAAGAGGATCATCCATTCACCCGAAGAATACTTGTGTGTTCCAAAGATTTTCCAAGATTAAGCGAATCTTTGGGTGATAGATAATCCCTTTTTAATAACAGGAAAGTGAAAATGACATAAGGTAAAATAAAGTTTGCCCTTTCGTGGCCTAAGTCAGGTTTTGTTGAAGGTTTTCTCTGGACCCTAGGGCTTGTCTAAAAGTGACTCTTCACACCGGGTGGCTTATACTAGACTTTTAGAAGGTCACCAGAGCCAAGATCCCACCCATGACAGGGACGCAACAGTGGGGAACCACTAGGTGCGTATGTCACAAGAGGTCGAACTCTAGTTGGGGTTCTCACGATCACCGGATAGGAAGTACATCCCATACGATTCCGTATACCAACCCCTCCTAACTTAAGTTTCATTTGGGGCCCGGGTATAGGGCGCCACTCATAAGTGTGTGCGAGTAATTTGTGAGTGTAATGTGTGAAAGGGCATTCAATACCTTTTTACCTTACCCCATTCTGCACAGAGAACAAACACAGAACAAATATACAAAGTCGTCTACCCTAGGGTTCAATAATTACAGGAAAGTAATATGGTCCTCTATCCTAGGTTTCAATAGACATGCAAAACAATAGACAATGAAACAGATAACGACATACAATTAAAACAAGAACAAACATTCACAACAATTTACGGAAAATAAACAAGGGGAAGAAATCCCATCTAACAAAGGCTATATATAAAAATACGCTTTCAACCAAACTGGCCTGACTCTCTTAAGTGTCCCCAGCGGAGTCGCCATCTGTCGCAACCTGGATCGCGACGGCGCGGCGAGAAAGAGAGAAGGAGAGTGTAATGTGTAGGATGAAACAGGGAGTCGCCACCAACGTTTTTATCCATAGGAAAAACATTGGAAAAAGCTAAGTTCAGTAAAGCACTGGTTAAAAATTGAGATTCAAGTTCGGGAGTCGGTTATGAGTAGGGAAGGTATTAGCACCCTACATCGCCTGTCAAAAATAGTACCAAGATCAAAAATGCGCAACATAAATAGCCTTACAAAAGATGGTTTATTTCTTCCCTTTTATTGTTGTATTTTTTATTTAAAAACGACAGAATGGAGTGAGAGAACTGTACAAATATAGAATGTCGAAGCGAGGTCAATAGGACGTTTCTTTCGAATTAAACTCGACTTCGATATGAGACAGAGAGGGGAAGAGAATGCTAATAAGGCGTCATGCCTAAATTAGAAGTTCTTGAATAAAAACAGGGATAGGAAAGAAATAAACGGGACGTCTCGTCCTAAGTATCTCTTCCCTATGAATCATGGCGAGGCTCGAGCAAAAACTAGGGGGAAATCAACAAGACATCGCGTCTAAATTGATTTTCATGGAAGTGACCAAAAAAAGAACATTTATGAAAGAAACATGAAAGTGAGGAAATAAATTAATAAAAAGAAATAAGAAAGATGGGCCCGACAGGAATTGAGGTCCTGCTCCTACGTATTCTTGAATTACCAAGAAATCAAGGTTACGTAGTTCTGAGTGTTTTTCTTTTAGGAAAAGACTTGGGAGATGATGATAGATGTCACTGAGGTGGGGAACTCGTACAAGGCGAAGTTCTTCGCACGTGTACGAATCCTAAAGAGGTTGTGTAGACGGGAGTACTCCCGTACGACACTGTTTAAAAATGATTTGTTTCTTTTTTTTATTTTTATTTAGATTTGAAAGAAAACATAGGAAGCATTTATTTCCCACAGTAAGTTCAGAAAACAGAGGAAAAATGAGCAAAAACTAAGGGGAAGAAGAGAAAACCGTGTGAGAAAGAGGGAAAAAACCGAGTGAAAATGGGAAAAACCGAGTGGAAATGGAAGAAACCGAGTAAAAAATGAAATACCGAGTGATAAAAGCATAAACCCGAGTGAAAATGGTGAAAACCGAGTAAAAAATGGTAAAACCGAGTGATAAAAGCATAAACCCGAGTGAAAATGGCTAAAACCGAGTGAGAAAGAGGAAAACCGAGTAAAAATTGGTAAAATCAAGTGAGAAAGAGGAAAACCGAGTAAAAAAATGGTAAAACCGAATGAAATGGGAAAATACCGAGTGAAAGTAGTAGCTTACCGTGTGAGAAGTGAGATACCGAGTGAGACTGAGTGAGAAGAGGGACAATGTTGGAGTTGAGAGGAGTGAGGAGATCGGATTTGGTGGATTTGAAGGGGATGTTGGACGGTGTGTGAGAGGAGGTCAGTTTGGTGGGTTTGAAGGGTAGGCTGGACGGTTGGAAAGAGTGAGAGGATGAGGAGTTAATGGAGGAAGTGTTGGACCATGCCTTAGAAGAGGGTGAGGGTGTTGAGTGCTGTGAGGGACTGCGCAGTGTGGGAAAGAGAGAGTGGAGGATTTTACAGAGTTTTCCCTTAATCCCTTCCTCCTCAACGCTTCAACCCCTTGCCTATTTATAGGCTGGTTTGAGTGGAAGGCCAGCTCAGGCTTCCACTTCCGAGTGGAATGCCAGCTCAGGCTTCCACTCAGAGTGAAGTGGGGGACAACGGCTGGGTGGGAATTTTTAATTCCCCCCACTTCCACCCCTGTTTGCCACCTGTCTGCCACCCCCAGGATTCCTGGATCTACTTGGGTGGTGGAATCCAAGTCAGCACGGGCTAATAGGGGGACCTGGTGGGAATCCGAGTGAGAATGGCAGAATTCCGAGTGAGAATTATGGAAATCCGAGTGAAAAAGGTTCATTTTGTGCAAAATACCGAGTGAAATCATGTTGATGTTGTGTGCAATTGGATTGAGTGGGCAATCAAAGGAACATTCAGTCAGAACCGAGTCTAAACTGACTGAAAATTGGCTCAGATTTCACCTCTTCTCCACAATCCGAGTGACCAATGACTCGGAACCGACTGAAATATGGGAAGTGAGACTCAGAATTGGCTAAAGAATGCCTCGAAGACGAGTGAAAGATGACTCGGGAATGGGTAAAAAATGGCTCGGAGATGAGGGCTCGGAATTGGTTGGCCAAAAGGGCTCGGGAAAGGTTTAAGAGGGCTGACTAACTGAAGTCTCACTCGGAAATGATCGAAGGATTACTCGGAATTGAGAGAAAAGTGGGTCACTCGGAGATGGATGAAAGATGACTCGGGAATGGGCGAAGAGTGTTACTCGGAACTAACCAAGAATTGACTCAGAAATATGAAGTATGGCTTGGACATTGGTGGAAATGGGGGCTCGGAATTGATTGGCCAAAATGGCTCGGGAAAGGTTTAAGTATAGCTCGGAAGTGGTACAAATGGTGACTCAAAAGTGATTTAAGGAGGGCTGACACGGAATTGGTTTGAAGAGGGCTGACTGAGTGAAGTGTCACTCGGTTCCGACTCACTGAAGAGGGACTCTTGGTTCTGATTGAAGAGGAAACACTTGGAATTCCTTCAGTCGGATGCATTTTGCTCGGATCTCATCCCTACGTGAAGCATCCACTCGGAATTTCTTCAAAAGTGATATAGAACTTCACTGCTTGAAGGATCAACTCAGAACTGACCTTGTGAGCTCTTAATCCGAATGGAACTTGGTCATTTTCACTCGGAATTTGCCTATTTTCCACTCAGAAATTGGAAGTCTGGCCATTTGCACTCGGACATGACCTTCTTTCCACTCAGGAATTGAAATCTCACTCGGAACTGACTCATTCTGAGTAATTCTACTCAGATTTGATCATCCTGAGTCATTTCACTCGGATTTCTCTTCAAAATGGGCATAATCCACTCGGACTGGCTTGGCAGGGACGCTATCCACTCGGATTCAACTTTAACAGGGGAGTTTTTCCTTCGGAAATAACTCATTCTGAGTGATTCCACTCGGATTTCATCATTTTGAGTCACTCCATTCAGATTTCTGTTCAAAATAGGCATAATCCACTAGGACTGGCTTGGCAGGGACGCTATCCACTCGGATTCAACTTCAACAGGGGAGCATTTCACTCGGAAATGACTCATTCTGAGTGATTCCACTCGGATTTCATCATTTTTGAGTCATTCCACTCGGAAATGCTTCATTTTGACTCAGATTTGATCATTTTTGAGTCATTCCAATCGGATTTGCCTCCAACAGGGTTGTGTTTACTTGGAAAAGCTTCATTCTGAGTTATTTCACTCGGTTCTGATTATTTTGGAGCCGTTCTATTCGAATTTGACCATTCTAAATTAGAATTCAGTATAAAAAAGATTCATTCCACTTGGACCGGACCAAAAGAGGTGTTCACAGATGCCCCTCTTTACTTCTTTTTCACAAAAGAAACACGAAGCTTCTGTGTTTTTAAGGTGAAAAGGAAGTAAATATATGAACACCAATGTAGGGGCCAAGTGGGACTTTTTGATGGCGTCTGATAGTGTTGGCAATCACGAGTCAGTGTGACCTTTCTTCTTTAAAGACGAGCATTTTCCTCTTCCGTTTCACTTTTCTCTTCTTCTTCTTTCTTTTTTTTTTTTAAATCTGGGAAAAAAGAAGTGAGGCAGTGCTCTAATTTTTAGCAAGAAGTGGTTAACTGGGACCAAAAGAGGTGTTTACACTTACACTCAGTATTACTTCTATTAACACTCGGTAAATATATGAAATCAAACACTCGGCAGTTTATAACCTCACACTCATCAATTCTTGCTATAAGTACAATAATTTATACTCGGCAAACATAACAATCTTCAATCGGCAATTAACATCAATTGCGCCCATCGTATATATATATTTTTGATAATTATATCAAATTGCATTCATCAACATCACACTCGGTAATTATATCATGTCACTCGGAAAGCATAACATTTTACTCGGCAAACATATCAATTTGTCATAACTGACTCTCAGATAAATTCGACACCTAGTATCCGGATACTAAAGGATTGGCCTTCAGCTGGGAGTCCGACTTGACATCCTGTGAACCCGACTTGGTTCACCGAGCCTGACTTGGCTCCCCCTCAACCACTGGGTCATAGACCTCTGGGTAGCTCAACTGGGTCTGACTTGACCACTGAAACCAAAAACGAGGGTAGTACATACCGTTGGCCATCCATACCACATCATCATATCCGCATTTCATATAAGTGGCCATTAACATCACTCGGGTGACCTGCCTGTCTAACCCGGTATCACATTGCCACAACACTGATTATCACAGTATCATTTTATTTTCAATCGGATTTACTCATACACATGATCAGAAACTGATCAGTGTCCATACATATGCATATACATTCACCAAATATTCACACCTGATCCTAAACAGATCGATGTGCTCATAAATACATACATACAAACAATTTTTCACTCAACATTAATTACACACACACATCCACACGATCATAAACCGATCAGTATGCCCATTCACACGTATATTCATATACACATTCATATCATTTTCACTCGGCATTGACTCTTACTCGGTTCACAGTTATTTCATCTACTCTGACAGTGTACAATTCTATTTAATTAAAACCCGAACACCCCCCTTACCTCTGTTTTCAAGCTTCAACGATCACTGTCCTACGCCTCAACAGTTTCTGAGTTCACTGCTCCTCCTTCGTTTCAGCACCAGCTCTTCTAGGCGTTCCACCAGTGTTAGTTCCACCACCTACGGGTTTGAAACGTGATGTCCATTAACATCGCACTGTCATCCATATGATCAAAGGCCACTTACGGCTTACAGCCAGGAGGAGTGGGATCAGAACAGTACCCCCTTCTAAGCACATGACCATTCGGTCCAGAAAAGAAAAGGGAAAAAGTTTGAATGGTTCAAAGAACTTACCTTGAACCCATAACCACCACTACGTAATTATATCCCGGTTTGATGTAGAAAGAAACCTCCTTTCAAGCTTACAGTTCTTCAACAGTGGAGGAAGAAGAAAGTAACAGAGGAGAAAGAAGAGTTCTCGTAAATGATTAAGTGAATGATTACACAAATGATTGAGGAAAGAGAAGGAAACCATTATTTAAGCTCATGGAAACCGGTTACCTTCTCAACCGGTCACTTATAATTAAACTTCTTTCTCTCTTCTTTCAATCATTCCTCCGTTCCTTCTTTTATAATCAACCAATCAAATAATTTATCCACACCCTTTAATATTTATTTATGAATAATTACCCAATAATTCATAAAAATATTAAATAAATTCTTAAAAATAATTCCTAATATTTTCCACCAATCATAATTTTAATAAATCATTCGGGATATTACAATAAACATATCAAATAACAGTTATTGAATTGGATTAAAAGTCCAATTAATAACTATATTCATAAAACCGATCACAATTATCATCACAAATCATTCATTAAACAAAACCGAGACATATACATATACTCATCATAACAGCATGTTATTCTCACTAGCACATAAATCAGTGCATACACATACTCAATCAATGATCAACCAAAATGGGATCATTATTAAGTCTTTTAAATTTTGTGTTGCAACACTGGTTCCTCGAGCCATAATTCAGCTCCTCGCTGATTCGGCCGTTTTACAGGTACCAAACTGCTCTACGCCCATAATGTAACACCGACTACTACTCCCAGAGTGATAGCGGTCCTCTACTCAGTGCTACGGGTCGGCCTTGAGTCCCACTCAAAGGCATCCGTGGTATATAGGAACCACCACAGGGTCTATGCCTTCATCAGGCCGTCCACATCTGGACCGGCAACACAGGCCCCCTGCAGTCCTGTGTACGTCTGAATACAACTGATATATCAAATAATATCAATCATCAATCAATCACATATCAACACTAACTCATATCATTCCACTCGGCATAATAACCAACATAGCATGCAATTATATATCATGAAAATTCATGAATATAATTATATCATAATCATCAATCTCATACCAACATCCTCAATATAATGAATGACAACATCACATATAAACTCAATATGAATGGAAAGTAATTAAACATAAAGTATGTTATTCAATTGGGGTCTCAATAACATTTCATACATATATCACATATATCATATCAATAATATCCCAAATCTATTCATAAACCATCTATTTGAGATGTATGCTCCCCCTACCTGGAATAAGAAGTTCCAGTAGCTTTAAAAGCTATAATCCAGTCACTGCCCACTAATTCCGACTGGAATTGCAATTCTGCACCAGTCCCAAGCTTTCCTCGTAAGGAAAAGGAAATGAATACTTAATGTTCTTCCTCGTTTAATAGTTCCAGTAAAGATTAGAAATAAGAGGATGATAATCTCACTTTGAAAATTTCTTCCATTAATCCAGCAATGGAAGTATCTATATATATCTTTCACGTAGAAGAGACATGAATAAATTGAAGTATTCTGACACACGTCTCTTTAAATGATAAGGAAGGATTAAGATACTTAATGAAGAGGGACAACACATCAAGAAGGGTCCCATATTTAGAAAATATCTGAGAAAGGATTTCGCTAGAAGATGGAAGAACAGAATAACATGGGAAGCTTCCATAATAAAATATTTATTAATTTCTGACTCAGTTTTTGCGTATTCCGACTCGGTTCCAGCTTATTCCTACTCAGTTTCCTCATTCTGGACATCTCTTTCCGAGAGGACTTATCAGAGCTTGTTTCCACTCAGAATTCCTTCATTCAGAAATGGCCTACTCATAACTGTCTTATTCGGAAATATATCAATCAGACATCTCACTCGGTTATACCTCTTTCCGAGTCAGAGTCTTACTCTTTTCATCATTCGGAAGTCTCTCAACTGAAAGATCACTCGGAGCCTTAAGGTCCACTTCCTTTCTCGGAAATCATTCCTCTTGAAAGGATTACTCGGAATTGAAGATAGTCTTGAAGACGAATCTGAGCACAAGCTCTCGAAAACTGTAGGCCAATCCGAGCACAAATTAAATAGAGTTTATCACCCGGATATTTACTCTCCTCGGTATTATTCACTTAGAGAACATAATCGGAGTTAAAGTCTCTGTCCAGAAGCACTCTTCCTGGAAAGACTTACTCGGAAAGTCTCACTCGGAAGTGTCACATTCAGAGACACTTTATTCGGAAAGTCACTCCACTCGGATATACTCCACTCGGGAGTTTTCTAGTCAGAAATACCTTTCTGAGAAGTACCTCCACTTCTCTCGGAAACAACCCATTTAGAATCATTCTACTTGGAGATGTTTCCGTTTCACTCAGATTTGCTTCACTCGAACGTGTCTCATTCGGACACAGCGGTACTTCGTTCAGAAATAATTCTCTTAATGATGTTTCACTCAGAAACATCTTAACTTCACTTGGAAATGATCTCCTGAGTCATGTTTCACTCGGAATCACATCTATTTCACTCGGAATCAAATTTATTTTACTCGAAAAATCTGGTTTTTGACATTTTTCTCTTGAAAATTTATTCAAAATTTCTCCATTAATCTTTATTTAAATTATTTTTCTAAAAATTATAAAAATTGGGATGTTACATTTCTCCCCCTCTATAAGAATTTCATCCTCAAAATTTTAATAAATTAAACATTATTAGATATAAGTTATACCTGACTCAACACCACATTAAGAATTGGTGTTCCCGAGTGAACACTTATATAAAGCTTATATACATAAAACTTATATAACCTCTCATGAATATGAAAACAATGTATTTATAGTTGATTTCCTCAACTATAACACGTAACAACAATGATATGTTTTCACTCAACTCATAGCATTTAGTAGCTAAACCTTGGCCTTGGACTTTTCAAGTTTGCTCTGATACCAAAATATAACATCCTTAATTTTTAAAATATATTTCAATAAATCAAATAATATTTTGCAAATAATTCAAATTTCCAAAACAGAATTTGAATTAAATAATTACAATATCAATTTTTACAAAAAAGCTGACCGGCTCTTTTAAAATAATAAAATAAATAAAAACAATGACTTGATATTCACAGGAGCCGGCCAAGGCTTCTACCAAAACACACTCCAAGCAGCTGAGTGACTTCTCATATCATGGTTGAGCCCTTCATCCACTAAAAAATGACAATAGTAGGGGGTGAGCATAAACATATCAAATAACAGTTATTGAATTGGATTAAAAGTCCAATTAATAACTATATTCATAAAACCGATCACAATTATCATCACAAATCATTCATTAAACAAAACCGAGACATCTACATATACTCATCATAACAACATGTTATTCTCACTAGCACATAAATCAGTGCATACACATACTCAATCAATGATCAACCAAAATGGGATCATTATTAAGTCTTTTAAATTTTGTGTTGCAACACTGGCTCCTCGAGCCATAATTCAGCTCCTCACTGATTCGGCCATTTTACAGGTACCAAACCGCTCTGCGCCCATAATGTAACACCGACTACTACTCCCAGAGTGATAGCGGTCCTCTACTCAGTGCTACAGGCCGACCTTGAGTCCCACTCAAAGGCGTCTGTGGTATATAGGAACCACCACAGGGTCTATGCCTTCATCAGGCCGTCCACATCTGGACCGACAACACAGGCCCCCTGCAGTCCTGTGTACGTCTGAATACAATTGATATATCAAATAATATCAATCATCAATCAATCACATATCAACACCAACTCATATCATTCCACTCGGCATAATAAGCAACATAGCATGCAATTATATATCATGAAAATTCATGAATATAATTCATATCATAATCATCAATCTCATACCAACATCCTCAATATCATGAATGACAACATCACATATAAACTCAATATGAATGGAAAGTAATTAAACATAAAGTATGTTATTCAATTAGGGTCTCAATAACATTTCATACATATATCACATATATCATATCAATAATATCCCAAATCTATTCATAAACCATCTATTTGAGATGTACGCTCCCCCTACCTGGAATAAGAAGTTCCAGTAGCTTTAAAAGCTATAATCCAGTCACTGCCCACTAATTCTGACTGGAATTGCAATTCTGCACCAGTCCCAAGCTTTCCTTGTAAGGAAAAGGAAATGAAGACTTGATGTTCTTCCTCGTTTAATAGTTCCAGTAAAGATTGGAAATAAGAGGATGATAATCTCACTTTCAAAGGTTCTTCCATTAATCCAGCAATGGAAGTATCTATATATATCTTTCACGTAGAAGAGACGTGAATGAATTGAAGTATTCTGACACATGTCTCTTTAAATGATAAGGAAGGATTAAGATACTTAATGAAGAGGGACAACACATCAAGAAGGGTCCCATATTTAGAAAATATCTGAGAAAAGATTTCACTAGAAGATGGAAGAACAGAATAACGTAGAAAGCTTTTATAATAAAATATTTATTAATTTTTGACTCGGTTTCTGCCTATTCCGACTCGGTTCCAGCTTATTCCTACTCAGTTTCCTCATTCTGGACATCTCTTTCTGAGAGGACTTATCAGAGCTTCTTTCCACTCAGAATTCCTTCATTCAGAAATGGCCTACTCATAACTGTCTTATTCGGAAATATATCAATCTGACATCTCACTCGGTTATACCTCTTTCCGAGTCAGAGTCTTACTCTTTTTGTCATCCAGAAGTCTCTCAACTGAAAGATCACTCGGAGCCTTGAGGTCCACTTCCTTTCTCGGAAATCATTCCTCTTGAAAGGATTACTCGGAATTGAAGATAGTCTTGAAGACGAATCCGAGCACAAGCTCTCGAAAACTGTAGGCCAATCCGAGCACGAATTAAATGGAGCTTATCACACGGATATTTACTCTCCTCAGTATTATTCACTTAGAGAACATAATCGGAGTTGAAGTCTCTGTCCAGAAGCACTCTTCCTGGAAAAACTTACTTGGAAAGTCTCACTCGGAAGTGTCACATTCAGAGACACTTTGTTCGGAAAGTCACTCCACTCGGATATACTCCACTCGGGAGTTTTGTAGTCAGAAATATCTTTCCGAGAAGTACCTCCACTTCTCTTGGAAACAACCCATTCAGAATCATTCTACTCGGAGATGTTTAAGTTTCACTCGGATTTGCTTCACTTGAACGTGTCTCATTCGGACACAGCGGTACTTCGTTCAGAAATAATTCTCTTAATGATGTTTCACTCGGAAACATCTTAACTTCACTTAGAAATGATCTCCTGAGTCATGTTTCACTCAGAATCACATCCATTTCACTCGGAATCAAATTCATTTTACTCGGAAAATCTGGTTTTTGACATTTTTCTCTTGAAAATTTATTCAGAATTTCTCCATTAATCTTTATTTAAATTATTTTTCTAAAAATTATAAAAATTGGGATGTTACATGTAGCATATGCATCGCGTCAATTAGGGTAACATGAAGTCAACTACCCTACTCATGACTTGGAGTTAGTTGCTATAACTTTTGCCTTAAAGATTTAGAGGCATCATCTATACTATATGTTTAGCGATCACAAGAGTCTGAAGTATTTATTCAACCAAAAAGAGTTGAAATAAGGCAATAGAGATGAATGGAATTCTTAAAGGACTATGACTTTGAGTTACAATACCATCCTGGAAAAGTGAACATAGTAGCTGATGCATTGAGTCGAAAGTCTCTACATGTGTCCACAATGATGATTAAAGAGTTGGAATTGATAGAGAACTTCAAAGATATGAATCTAGTAGTAAAGCTTAATGCTAACAGCTATAGACTAGGAATGTTACAAGTAACAAGTGAATTTCTAAGGTAAGTTTTAGAGGCTTAACAAGAACATGAATTCTTGCAAGAAAAGAAAAAACTCATAAAGCAAGGATAAAAAGTTGAGTTCAAGGTGGGAAACAATAAAATGCTGAGGTATATAAGAAAAGTAATTTTGGAAGAAGGCCATAAAAGTTATATATGTATTCATCCTAGAGCTACTAAAATGTACCACGACTTGAAAAAGTTGTATTTGTGGCTTGGAATAAAGAAAGAAGTAGCTGAATATGTAGCTGTATGTCTGATTTTCTAGAAAGTTAAAGTGGAACACCAAAACCCCTTTAGAATGATACAATTAACGGAAGTACCAGAATGGAAATAAGATAACATTACAATGGATTTTGTAATCTCTTTACGTTAAACATAATTTAGATATGATTCAATATGGGTAATAGTTGATAGATTGACCAAGTCTACTCATTTTATTCATATCAATTTTTGTTACCCTATAGAGAAGTTAGCAAAATTAAACATTTAGGAGGTAGTAAAATTGCATGGGATTCCTCCGAGTATCATTTTAGATTGAGACTATCGTTTCACATCATATTTCTAGAAGAGTTTGCACAAGGCTTTAGGTATAAAACTATGTCTTATTTTAGCATATCATCCTAAGATCGACGAATAATATGAAAGGACAATACAATCTTTAGAAGACTTGTTACGAGCTTATGTGTTAGAATATAAAGGAAGTTGGAATCAGTTCTTACCATATGTGGAGTTCACCTACAACAACAGTTTTCCATGCTAGCATTAGCATGACACATTTCGAAGCATTATATAGAAGAAAATGTAGGACTCTGCTATGAGGGCAGCACAGAGCAGACAAAAAACTTACTATGACAAAATAAGGAAACTGCTCAAATTTCAAGAAGTCGATCATGTATTCTTGAAAGTCACATCTATGACTAGGGTCAGTTGGGCAATGAAATTTTGAAAACTAACTCCTAGATTTATTTATCCTTATTAAATAATCAAGAAAGTTAGCCCATTAGCTTACAAAATAACGTCACCACCTTTTCTTTCAAATATCCATAATGGTTTTCATGTGTCACAATTACGAAAGTACATATCTAACCATTCATATGTCATTGAATCCGATGTCATACAAGTTAAAGACAATTTTACATATGATGCACCACCTATCAAAATAGCTGACAAAAGAATACAAAAGTTAAGAGACAAAAAAATTCCACTTATAAAGGTCATCTGAAATGAAATGAGAGGTGAAGATGTTATATGGGAACTTAAAACCAAGATGGAGTCTCATCCTCACTTGTTTGCCTAAAGAACATAAATTTAGTGGAGTAGAGTTGTAACACCCTTATTTTTATCATTATTAATTTATTTTATTTTGTATATTATAGAAAATAAAAAATTTCTTTGACACCCCTCATATTTCTATTTACACCACCCTATCATAATTTTAGCCGCCTCTCTCCTGTGCATTATTGTATAGTCACGAAATTGTTATTATGCAATCATAAAATTTTTAAAATTGATACAGTAATCAATGTCAGATTTTTCATTCTTCCACAGTAAAATTTTGGTTATATATAAGGGCAAGGAAATGAAGGAATTCACAGAATAATAGAGTAGTGTTAGGGAAAAAATATTGGATGTAGAGAGGAGAATATTTTCTAGAGAAAAGAGGTTCTGCAAAACTTCCGAGGTAATAAAATTTTCTTTTATACTCTTTTTATGATTATGAAGATTGTTTTTATATCACTTAAAATCTATTATGGTACCGGATTAAATATTCTGAGGTAATAATAATTTTCAAATAGTAAATTACTATTTTAAATAGTAAATTACTATTATGAATTACTATTTCAAATAATAAATTACTATTACGGGTTACTATTTACTATTTATCGATTATTATTTACTATTTACTATTTATTGGTTATTATTCATTATATACTATTTATCAGTTACTATTCACTATTTACTATATACCGATTACAATTTACTATTTATCAGATACTATTTATTATTTACTATTTACTAGTTACTATTTAGAATTCATTATTTATTGGCTACTATTTATTATTTGCTATTCTTGGTAATTGATCGAGGTATGGATGAAGATTCGGTTCATGTAGTCCATGAACACGGCTGGAGCGTTAGTTACTCCAAAAGGGATAACTAAATATTCATAATAGCCATAGTATGTCTTAAAGGCTGTCTTTGGAATATCTCCAGCCTTCACACAAATCTGATGGTACCCCGATCTTAAGTCTATCTTTAAGAACACAATAGCTCCTCGTAGTTGATCAATAAGGTCATCGATCCTCGGTAACGGGTATTTATTCTTAACCATGACTTTGTTCAGTTGGCGATATTCGACACAAAGCCTCATATCTGTCATCCTTCTTCTTGACTAGTAGTACAAGTGCTCCCCAAGGAGATACACTGGGTCTTATAAATTACTTTTCTAATAACTCCTCAACTTGCTTCTTTAGTTCAATCAGTTCTATTGGAGACATTCTATAAGGTGCTTTAGCAATGGGTGTTGCTCCAAGAATTAAGTCAATAGAGAATTCTATTTCTCGTTTAGGAGGTAATCTTGGAACATCTTCAGGGAATACTTCTAGGAATTCAGAGACTACTAGTATCTTGTATCAGGAATAACTTTCCCTTCTGTAAGTGCAAATACCATGAATAGTTGGGCTTCATTGTTCAAGGAATATCCTATAGGGTTCTGTGAGGCATCATACTCTTGACATTCCATGTTGTTAGGTGGAAAGATCACTGTCTTATTACGACAATCCACGAGGACATGATTAACAGATAGCCAATCTATCCCTAATATAATTTCCAAGTCCTTTAATGGTAAGCATACTAAGTTCACGCTAAAATTTCTACCTCCTATATGTATAGAACAACCTTCGTACAAGTTAGCTTTCCTAAGATGGTTACTAGTAGGAGTAGAGACAAGCAAATCATATTGCATAGATTTCACAGGTAAATTCAGATGTCTAACACATTCTTCAACAATAAAAGAATGTGTCACACCTGAATCAAATAAAATAGATAAGGTAGTATCATTAAGAATGCACTCACTTTGTACTAAGTCATCTGCCTGTGATGCCTCTAATCCACTAATTGTAAATACTTTACCAACTGTAGGTGATTTGTTCTGATTATTCACTAGTTGACCATTTTCTCATCCTCGACGAGCTGTGCCCTTGACATTATGTAACATCCCAGATTTTAAATAATTATAAAATTCAGATTAAGGTATGATGGGATTAATGGTTAATTAGTGGATTAATTGCCAATTGGGCAAATTATTGAGTGATAATAATTTTAATAATAATAATAATATATGCCTTTGGTGGTTAATGGGCCGGTTCCCTCCTTCTCCCTCTTCCTTGGTCCACGTGGAGTGTATTAAATGCTGGAGGGGGGTAATGATTAGAAAGGACTAGCATTAAATGCAGATGGGATTGAATTAATGAGGATGGAATGTTGATTAAAAAGGGAGTAGACGCCGGTTGCATGGTGAAAAGGCTTCAGCTCCACGTGTTCTCCTCATTTTTCTTCATTTCCCTTTGGTGGCCTTTCGGAGGAGAAAAATGCTTCTCCTTCTCTCTAGAATTCATGGAACTTCTACTTCATCTCCTTCGTTCTCTCCTTCATCCTCTTCTTCCACTCATGCATGGTCTAGAACCGAGTGGAACTACATGGTGATGAGGAACAGCATGGTGCTGTGCTTTTTGGAGGTTGCTTCCTCCTTTGCTTCCCTGGTGCTTCCTCTTCATCTTCCTCTTTTTCTCCTTCATATGATGGGCTTGGTTGGAAGCTGTAACAGCGTGTGGGTGCCTCGTTGTGGAAGTGGTCCACTGAGTGAGGCAGTGCTATTGCGAAGAAGAAGGCCTGGATACGTGCATGGAAAGCTTGGTTGTCTTCCACTGTTGGTGAAGACCTATGATTGGGAATCCTCCACTGGACTTTGTGTGGAGCGGTGTTGTGCCTTGGGGGCTTTGATGCTCGAGTGGAGCATTGGAGTGTTGATGCTTGTTTGTTGAGGAAGCGTATTGCTGGGACGAGTGGAAGCCATGATGGCTCTTCTCACTGCTGGAAAGCCGAGCAGGGAGCTGCTGTGGCTGGGCCGAGTGCCCATGTGACTCCTGGAAGCTTCATCCAGGTAAGGGGGGCTTTGCATCTCAAATGCATGGATTTCTGGACGGGTTTTCCAGGTGAAATTGTCATTGTGTTGTGTTTTAATGTGTATGTTATGCTGTGGTTGAGTAAATAGCCTGGATTATTGATGCTTATTAATTATGTAATGTATGATACCTGTTCATATGATGTGTGATGTTTGTTGATGATGTTTTGATATATGTGTGAGATGCATGATGTATGAATTTATGAATGCTGAGTGCATGGTGTGGTCCTCTATTAGTCCCTTGTGTAATGGTACATTTAAATGTATATGATGCTTGTAGATGTATGTACTTGTGATAAATGAATGAATGGGGACTGTTATGATGGATGCTGAGTAGGCTTTATGGATGAAAGCATGAAATGCTTACTGGAAGGATAAATCCGAGTGAATATAGGATAAATCTGAGTGATAGATGATAATCCGAGTGGATGGCATAGGATTGCCGAGTGGATGTGGTACAAGCCGAGTCATCTGATTGTTGTTGAATTGCTGAGTGCACATGATGTTGAACGCAGATTTCCGAGTGGGCAATCGAATGAATATGAGTTGAATTTATATGCATACGTGTTATTGAGTTATTGAATATGAACACCTTGTGGGGTGCCACAAGGGTATAATCCCGAGTGAAGAGGACGGGGTCTTAATGTTGAATGTGATGAAAGACCTCGAGTTGGACTCGGGGCAGTACCTGGGGCACTAAGTGTGAATTGAGACGCTTCATGAAATGCCGAGTGCATTGGCGTTGGACGCCGAGTGAATGAAACCGTATACATCCGATTCGCCACTGGAATGCGTTGGACTCCTAATACCGATCGGCAAATCAGATGACAATATATGATAGAACATGTGATGAATATGGCTAAGTCCTGTAGCTGGGCTCGGACAGACTCCTTGAGTATGGCTTGGAGTGTGAATATTGTTGATATAGTCTTGGGGTAGACTTGAGATGAAATCCGATTGAGGGATTATATTATTAATGAGGATATTAGGCTTTATAGCCGAGTGAAAGGGGTAAGAAACCCGATTGAGGATGTTTGTGATTGCTTATGTTGAATGGCAGTGTATGTTGAATGATTGATGATATTTATGTATTATTGTAATGCGGATTCCATGAATAATCCGAGCCAATATCTGTCATTTAATATGTAATATTCACCCCTACACCATTTTTCAGTGTATACAGGTCAGTTTGGATCATGTGATGGCCTTAACCCGAGTGTTGGGTATTTATTGATGAGGCTGTGTACATAATGTAATGTACCGAGTGTCTTTTGTTGTTTAAAAGCCTTGGCCGGCTCATAATACTAATGTTGTATAACGAATACAAATATATATATGTATAGAACCCGAGTGGATGAACATAATCATGAATATGAAATATATGTACTGGAATCTGAGTGCATGTTAATATATATATATATATATACTTCAAGTGTATGGTATTATATTTATTAACGAATGATTGTGTTGATGATGGAAAATATCAAGATAATAATTATCCGAGTGTATACGCATGTGTATATACATATGTTATGTTAATAACATGGTTATGAATCGGTGAAGAGTTTTATTGATTGGATAGTCGGACTTGGAATTAGAGAATATATTTATATAAGTGATTTATGTTGATTTGATGCTTCTCACCGACTAGGAAATGATGTCGTATGAATACCTCTAAGCTAATGATTCTTGAGTGAAATATAAGTGGCTTGGTTGTTTCTC
Organism: Clitoria ternatea; assembly: GCA_037962975.1. Taxonomy (NCBI): domain Eukaryota; kingdom Viridiplantae; phylum Streptophyta; class Magnoliopsida; order Fabales; family Fabaceae; genus Clitoria; species Clitoria ternatea. The sequence goes on along the minus strand of CM075672.1, from coordinate 246,763,519 downwards.
CCAGTGAGTCTTATGTAGGTGACTCCATATCCGAGTGTGACTCATCTGAGAGTCTCTTTCTGTGTGTTAAAAGCCCTTGTGAATTCTGAGTGGAGAATATGGGTAAACCCCGAGTGGGGAATGATTCGAGTAATCTGAGTGTAAAACTGAGTGATCCTCTTCCGAGAGGAGAGTTGTTGTAATGACTCAGATTGATTACATTTTATGTTTATGAGTTATGAATGTATTCCAAGTGAATATGGGAACCTATTCCGATTGAATAAGGTAATATGTATTCTGAGTGTGTAAGAGTGGAATGAGTCCGAGTGAATTACTTGGGTAATTCCTCTGAGTGTTGTGGAATTTGGATCATTCCGAGTGGAATTGATTTTGTAGGCTATTTCTGAGTAAGGAGTGGTTAAGGTATTATCCGAGGGAGAATAGGTATGAATGCCGAGTGTGTGTCCGAATGAGTATTGGTCAGAAATGATACTAGTTACCGAGTGGAATACCACTCTGATGATGAATTGGTTTATGACTGATTGGACCGAGTGATGTATGGCCGAGAGGAAACCTATATGTATTCTCTGAGTGTTAGAGTTCAAATATATCGAGTGACTCGAGGTTGAATTATGCCGATGGGTTTGATAGAATCCGAGTGGGATAACTCTCATCTTCCGATTGGATCATTATGTTTGACTCTGTGGATAGAATTGAGAGACTAAGTTATGGGTTACTGAGTAAGGCAATTGTTGGGGTAGTTCCCGAGTGCTTGGATCCCCTTATACCGAGTGGTGGATTAGCCGAGTGTGGCTCTCGCTTCAGCGAATGAAGGCTTCGCTCCAGCGAGTGTGTGTTGTTTGGGAAGGTTTTTGAATGTGGTTACGCTTAAGCGCATGTGTGCTCGCCCGAGCGAGTTGGTCGGCCTCGCTCAAGCGGAGTCGGATCTCGCTTGAGCGAGTGCGCGCTGTATTGTGGTTCGCCCAGGCGCTGTTGGTGCTTCCGTGTGAATGGTTTTAATTCCCTTGCCTTCCCTGTCTTTTTCTGCTTGGCCATGGGGCCAGCTCTCTTATCTTTATATAAGGGAGTGTTGTTATTATGGATCCAGGATATTTTCTAATTCATTCGAGGAAATTTTTTCTCTAAAAACCTAGGATGTCACATTTTGGTATCAGAGCAGACCGAAAGGTCCATGGCCAAGGTTTGCTTACTGAGTGTAAGCGGTTATGTGCTGTATGACCGAGTGGTCATCATTTCTTGTGGTGTTTCCCAGCCTGAGTTGGCCGAGAGAGAATGTAATGGTAATGTTGAGTCGGTTGTGAGGAAATTGGGTGATGATATTGAAGCTTTCATAATTATTGAGACTGTGTTAACTGGGTTGAACTCTTGTGTATGCCATGTTAATGGTTCGTGGCCGAGTCGTATTGATTGGATGGATTTAAACTCATATGCTGTGTTGGTTGAGTGAGTAATGTTGGGGAATCCCATGTTGCGAGGATATTAAACTGTGTGATTGTTTGTGCAATTTGTGAAGGGTGAATTATACTCTTGGCACGTGAACCCCCTTTATGGTACTTGATGTTGTTGAATGAATGTAGATTCCTAAGTTGGAGGATTTTAATATGTGATAGGTGATTGAATATAAAACCTGATGCATGCTTGGTTGGGATTTTTGTCTTGGTTTGAGGTGTGGTAACCCAACTAATTGGGCATAATCATGTGTGGTTGGATGCTGTGAGGAATTGATAAGGTAAGGTACCTGTTAGTTTGGGTGCTGTCTCGGTTTTGTGACTGAAAACCGAGTGAATTGTTGATTGAATTTCTAACCCTGAGTTGTACATCTCTGTGGGTGTAGTAAGTTATTAGGCTTAAATCCGAGTTGTGGCCTGTAATGAATGGTGATATTAAGGAATCTTAGGTTGATTGGCCAATAGTTTGTGATGGATAAGATTAAAGAAGGAATTTTTGCTCGGTTGGGACTGGAAACCGACTGCTTTTATGCCATTTTATGGTGAGTGTGACTGGCATTTGATGATTAATATCATGATGATTGCATTAGAATAAGTGTAAGGATGGTATATATACCTTGTGTGGGTCGGATGTATGCTGTTAGTATGTCATTTTACAGTGTTAATGAGGGATAATTGCTGGTTGTTGGTGAGTAATGTACCATTGTGGGTGCCTAATGATGAAGTTAATTCAGATGTGTTACTTATAGATGGGTATAAAATGTCATTGATTTTTATATAGGTTATCATTATCCGAGTGAAATTGATCGGTATGAATGAAATAAGATGTGAGGATGCTGTTCTGAGAGGCTCTCCATGCCATAGGTATTGTGGCAGTGTGTAATTTGCTGCGACTCTATGCAACTGTTGTGACCCTATAGGAATAAGGTATCATCCTATAAGTTGGATGCAGCAGTTCATAGGTCGGCAAGTGAGATTGTAGCTGCTTATAGAGATGGCTTGAGTCTATTGGACTGCTCCGAGCAAGGTGAGGGTTTGAATCTGAACGGATGAGTATGTGGTTGAGTATTAAAATGATGAACAGTGAAAGAAAGGGTTGCTGGGTGAAGTGGAATATTGTGAATACCCGAATGGATGATTTTCGAGTCGGATGTGACACTTTCGAGTGGAAGGTGTTAAGAGTGTGATGTCTCAAAATTTCTTGTGGTGTGGTCAGCAACCATTTGAGAAGCGGAGTTGTGCCGATTGGAAATTGATTGGTCGGTGAATGCTTGGAAGGCATTGGTATGTAAGTTGTTCTGGGTGGCATGCAGTGTTATGCCGAGTTGTTATTGAGGCAGGTTCCTGATTGAATTTTGAGGATGAAATTCCTTAAAGGTGGGGAGAGTGTAACATCCCAGATTTTAAATAATTATAAAATTCAGATTAAGGTTATGGATTGATGGGATTAATGGTTAATTAGTGGATTAATTGCCAATTGGGCAAATTATTGAGTGATAATAATTTTAATAATAATAATAATATATGCCTTTGGTGGTTAATGGGCCGGTTCCCTCCTTCTCCCTCTTCCTTGGTCCACGTGGAGTGTATTAAATGCTAGAGGGGGGTAATGATTAAAAAGGACTAGCATTAAATGCAGATGGGATTGCATTAATGAGGATGGAATGTTGATTGAAAAGGGAGCAGACGCCGGTTGCATGGTGAAAAGGCTTCAGCTCCACGTGTTCTCCTAATTTTTCTTCATTTCCCTTTGGTGGCCTTTCGGAGGAGAGAAATGCTCCTCATTCTCTCTAGAATTCATGGAACTTCTGCTTCATCTCCTTCGTTCTCTCCTTCATCCTCTTCTTCCACTCATGTATGGTGTAGAACCGAGTGGAACTACGTGGTGATGAGGAACAGCATGGTGCTGTGCTTTTTGGAGGTTGCTTCCTCCTTTGCTTCCCTGGTGCTTCCTCTTCGTCTTCCTCTTTTTCTCCTTCATATGATGGGCTTGGTTGGAAGCTGTAACAGCGTGTGGGTGCCTCGTTGTGGAAGTGGTCCACTGAGTAAGGCAGTGCTGTTGCGAAGAAGAAGGCCTGGATGTGTGCATGGAAAGCTTGGTTGTCTTCCACTGTTGGTGAAGACCTATGATTGGGAATCCTCCACTGGACTGTGTGTGGAGCGGTGTTGTGCCTTGAGGGCTTTGATGCTCGAGTGGAGCATTGGAGTGTTGATGCTTGTTTGTTGAGGAAGCGTGTTGCTGGGACGAGTGGAAGCCATGATGGCTCTTCTCACTGCTGGAAAGTCGAGCAGGGAGCTGCTGTGGCTGGGCCGAGTGCCCATGTGACTCCTGGAAGCTTCATCCAGGTAAGGGGGCTTTGCATCTCAAATGCATGGATTTCTGGACGGGTTTTCCAGGTGAAATTGTCATTGTGTTGTGTTTTAATGTGTATGTTATGCTGTGGTTGAGTAAATAGCCCGGATTATTGATGCTTATTAATTATGTAATGTATGATACCTGTTCATATGATGTGTGATGTTTGTTGATGATGTTTTGATATATGTGTGAGATGCATGATGTATGAATTTATGAATGCTGAGTGCATGGTGTGGTCCTCTATTAGTCCCTATGCGTAATGGTACATTTAAATGTATATGATGCTTGTAGATGTATGTACTTGTGATAAATGAATGAATGGGGACTGTTATGATGGATGCTGAGTAGGCTTTATGGATGAAAGCATGAAATGCTTACGGGAAGGATAAATCTGAGTGAATATAGGATAAATCCGAGTGATAGATGATAATCCGAGTGGATGGCATAGGATTGCCGAGTGGATGTGGTACAAGCCGAGTCATCTGATTGTTGTTGAATTGCCGAGTGCACATGATGTTGAACGCAGATTTCCGAGTGGGCAATCGAATGAATATGAGTTGAATTTATATGCATACGTGTTATTGAGTTATTGAATATGAACACCTTGCGGGGTGCCATAAGGGTATAATCCCGAGTGAAGACGACGGGGTCCTAATGTTGAATGTGATGAAAGACCTCGAGTTGGACTCGGGGCAGTGCCTGGGGCACTAAGCCTGAATTGAGACGCTTCATGAAATGCCGAGTGAATTGGCGTTGGACGCCGAGTGAATGAAACCGTATGCATCCGATTCGCCACTGGAATGCGTTGGACTCCTAATACCGATCGGCAAATCAGATGACAACATATGATGGAACATGTGATGAATATGGCTAAGTCCTGGAGCTGGGCTCGGACAGACTCCTTGAGTATGGCTCGGAGTGTGAATATTGTTGATATAGTCTTGGGGTAGACTTGAGATGAAATCCGATTGAGGGATTATATTATTAATGAGGATATTAGGCTTTATAGCCGAGTGAAAGGGGTAAGAAACCCGATTGAGGATGTTTGTGATTGCTTATGTTGAATGGCAGTGTATGTTGAATGATTGATGATATTTATGTATTATTGTAATGCGGATTCCATGAATAATCCGAGCCAATATCTGTCATTTAATATGTAATGCTCACCCCTACACCATTTTTCAGTGTATGCAGGTCGGTTTGGATCATGTGATGGCCTTAACCTGAGTGTTGGGTATTTATTGATGAGGCTGTGTACATAATGTAATGTACCGAGTGTCTTTTGTTGTTTAAAAGCCTTGGCCGGCTCATAATACTAATGTTGTATAACGAATACAAATATATATATATGTATAAAACCCGAGTGGATGAACATAATCATGAATATGAAATATATGTACTGGAATCCGAGTGCATGTTAATATATATATATATATATACTTCGAGTGTATGGTATTATATTTATTACCGAACGATTGTGTTGATGATGGAAAATATCAAGATAATAATTATCCGAGTGTATGCGCATGTGTATATACATGTGTTATGTTAATAACATGGTTATGAATCGGTGAAGAGTTTTATTGATTGGATAGTCGGACTTGGAATTAGAGAATATATTTATATAAGTGATTTATGTTGATTTGATGCTTCTCACCGACTAGGAAATGATGTCGTATGAATACCTCTAAGCTAATGATTCCTAAGTGAAATATAAGTGGCTTGGTTGTTTCTCCCAGTGAGTCTTATGTAGGTGACTCCATATCCGAGTGTGACTCATCTGAGAGTCTCTTTCTGTGTGTTGAAAGCCCTTGTGAATTCTGAGTGGAGAATATGGGTAAACCCCGAGTGGGGAATGATTCGAGTAATCCGAGTGTAAAACTGAGTGATCCTCTTCCGAGAGGAGAGTTGTTGTAATGACTCAGATTGATTACATTTTATGTGTATGAGTTATGAATGTATTCCGAGTGAATATGGGAACCTATTCCGATTGAATAAGGTAATATGTATTCTGAGTGTGTGAGAGTGGAATGAGTCCGAGTGAATTACTTGGGTAATTCCTCTGAGTGTTGTGGAATTTGGATCATTCCGAGTGGAATTGATTTTGTAGGCTATTTCTGAGTAAGGAGTGGTTAAGGTATTATCCGAGGGAGAATAGGTATGGATGCCGAGTGTGTGGCCGAATGAGTATTGGTCAGAAATGATACTAGTTACCGAGTGGAATACCACTCTGATGATGAGTTGGTTTATGACTGATTGGACCGAGTGATGTATGGCCGAGAGGAAACCTATATGTATTCTCTGAGTGTTAGAGTTCAAATATATCGAGTGACTCGAGGTTGAATTATGCCGAGTGGTTTGATAGAATCTGAGTGGGATAACTCTCATCTTCCGATTGGATCATTATGTTTGACTATGTAGATAGAATTGAGAGACTAAGTTATGGGTTACTGAGTAAGGCAATTGTTGGGGTAGTTCCCGAGTGCTTGGATCCCCTTATACCGAGTGGTGGATTAGCCGAGTGTGGCTCTCGCTTCAGCGAATGAAGGCTTCGCTCCAGCGAGTGTGTGTTGTTTGGGAAGGTTTTTGAATGTGGTTACGCTTAAGCGCATGTGTGCTCGCCCGAGCGAGTTGGTCGGCCTCGCTCAAGCGGAGTCGGATCTCGCTTGAGCGAGTGCGCGCTATATTGTGGTTCGCCCAGGCGCTGTTGGTGCTTCCGTGTGAATGGTTTTAATTCCCTTGCCTTCCCTGTCTTTTTCTGCTTGGCCATGGGGCCAGCTCTCTTATCTTCATATAAGGGAGTGTTGTTATTATGGATCCAGGATATTTTCTAATTCATTCGAGAAAATTTTTTCTCTAAAAACCTAGGATGTCACACATTATGTCCTCCACGACCATTTCAATTACGTCCATCTCGAATGTTGGCTCCTCTTCTGTTGGCTCCATTGTTGTTGTTCTCAGTTTTAACATTCATAGTGTTAGGGTCTTGGAGAAGTTATGGGTAATTGGGATGAATATGTCTCTTCTGGTTGCATTAGAAACATGTAACATCTGTGTGTGTAATCACAGATTCTGTGATTTCCTCCGCATTTATAATAGTTCCATGTAATTAGCTCCAGATGATAAAGATGATCCTCCTCGAAATCGATTATGATTAAATTCTCCCCACCTCTTGAAGTTCACTAATTGAGGTCTCAACTGCTTACTACTTTTCTCTTGCTCCATCCTGGCCTGATGGTTTTCTTCAAAGATTTTGCATTTGTTAATCAAAGTGGAAAAACTTCTAATCTCCTGATGTCCTATAGCTTCTTTAATTTCTAGCCTTAGACCATTTTCAAATTTGACATATTTAGAAGCCTCAATTCCTGGCTGTTAAAAAAGAGGATAAAACATTAACAGTTCCTCAAATTTTGTAGTGTATTCCCCGACAAACATATTCCCTTTCTTTAATTCTAAAAATTCCAATTCCTTTTTGCTTCTGACGCTAGCAGGGAAATATTTCTTGAGAAAACTTTCTTTAAAATTTTCCTAGTTGAGTAGCCTACCAGCTTCTAGTAACCCATCCCGAGTGAAGATCCACCAATTCTATGCTTCCCCTACCATTATATAGGTAGCATATTCTACCCTCTAGGCTTCAGTACAAGGTAAGGATCGAAAAATACGTTCCATTTCTTTAATCCACAGGTAAGCCACCTCTGGATTATAGTCCTTTGAATTGTGTAGGTTTCCTTTTTAGGAAACAATCAAGTCCATGGGTTCCATCGGATAACCTTTGTTGTCCCTGTCTTTCAAGGATCCTAGCAAAACGATTAAATGCAACTACCATGGCATCATCGTTTTGACATCTAGCCATTTCTTATCCTATAGGTACCATTGCATTCAGTTACTGAGCATCTAATATACTTAGAGTTCTAACAATTTTACACTATCTAACTAACAATTATACTAAATAGAAATATTCCAACAATTTTACACTATCTAACTAACAATTATACTAAACAGAAACATACAAAGAGCATGCATAACACACAGGCAAACAAATTTAAGACAAATAGCAATCAAGGTTCACATACTTCAAGCTATTTTATGTTAATCTCTAGTTACTTCCTAAGGTTTTTTTATATTTTATAAACCATTGCTCTGATACCACTTTAGTTTGTAACACCCTGGAGCTAATTTACAAATCGCAAGATAATTACTGTCACCATATAAAACTTATTGGATAACTTATTTTTCACCTAGTAATTATCAAGTGATTCACAACCTAATTCCAGAGGTTACTAATAAAATATCATAGTGCGTAATCTTTTACATAATTAACTTCTTATTATTATACATAACATCAGAGTTCCATACATATTATAATTTACAACAAGTACCTAGATCTTATAAAATATAAAGATATAAAACAACAAAATATAACATGCACATAATACAGCCAAAGTAGCTACGCAAGCAAGCATCAACATCAACAGTCTTCATAGTTCATCCAGATCAAGCATAATCTAATTTGTCATATATCCTCCTGATTAAACACTAAAGGGTTTCCACAAGTAACAGAAAGAGTGAGATAAAATATCAAATAAATAGAAATTAAATTAGAACATACACAAACACAAGTAAGATTCTATGTGATGCATATGCCAAATACGTGTTTTGTATTATTTTTACATTAATATTTTTTATTCTTTATATGAGAATGCATGATGGATACATTCTGGTGGGAACATACGCAGTGATTTCCAACAATAACATTTTTATTGATATCCAACCGATACCGCGCCCCATAATGCAACACCAACATCGGATAACAACATAATAATATCCATAACAGGTGTTGCGGGACCCCTTTAAGGACACACTGCTCAGCCCTTAAGACGGTCATGGTATAAAACCACCGCAGGGATCTGTTGCTCAACAGAGTGCGTTCCCCTACCGGGTGAGACGCCCAAAAAATGCAGGGAAATTTTTCACGTTTTATAAATCTCAAATTATTTAAATATTTAGAGTGGTGAAGCATTTAATACGACACCTGGATCTAGAATAGCCACTACCATATATGAAGATATGAGAGGGTAAATTAAAGGATGATCTCTATATTAAAATTTTTAATTAAAAACAATAGAAGAATTAATGAATTTATTTATTGTATGATTGATTTTGAAGGGGAGGATTTTATAGAGTTCAAGATCCCTTAATATTCCCAAAATAACTTTTAAATGATGTAAGAAGGGGTTTTATTGCAAAGGAAATGCAATCATTTAAAACAGGATAAAATATGTGCATCAGGGTACCACTTGCTCAAGCGAGTCCCACATTCGCTTGAGCGAGCCAGCGTAGGCACGCTTGGGTGGAAACGAGAAAGACTGAGCGAAGGCAAAAATTTAGTATCAGGAGCTCCTCTCGCTTGAGCGAGCCCCACCTCGCTTGAGCGAGAATCGAGAATTCACCCTGGGCGAGTCAGCGAAACGCTTGAGCGAGAGAAGAGTTTTGCATCAAGAGCCAATCTCGCTTGAGCGAGTTCCTTCTCGCTTGAGCGAGATCATCCCAGTGACATTAAGAACTCTCTGCCCGATTTTCGCTTGGGCGAGACATGTCTTGCCTGGGCAAAAATCTTCCAGTGTCTAATTCCCTTCTTCCTCACTTGAGCGATCGCCAAACCAAGGCCATTTCGCTTGAGCGAAAATGGTCCAGTGACCAACCACTAATGCCAGTCTAATCTCGCTTAGGCGAGAAGGCCATTCGCTTGAGCAAATTCCTGCCAGTGGTCACACCCCTGTTTCATAAGCATCTCGCTCGAGAGAGATTCCCACTCGCTTGAGCGAGTTCTGCAGAATTTGTGCAGAAACAGGAAATTTACTCAACTTGGCATATCAAATCTCATTTCCTCCCATTTAAACCTACCTTAATGCATTAGTTGCACTGTATTCTATATTTATAAGATCTCCCAGTTGTTCATACCCTTCAAATCAAATCTCCTTCACTCAATGCATAGGATTTAAAATCATTCCAACATAAACTTCACAAAATGCTATAAATTGTGAAATGCATCATTCATTCATGAAATTAAACATCAACCAGCATCATCATTCATTGCCTTACATCTTTTGGGTCATTAATGAAAATTGGCCATGCACACCAAGGTCCAATTTTCTTACATGACCCTCAAAATCATTAACTATAATCTAGATCACAGAATAAGATACATCAGATGCTACACAAAAATCTAGATTTCGCCGGCCAAGGCACTTCCTATACATCTATTTACCTCCTCAACCAAAATGTACATCAAAAAGTCCACTCTTCCTACAATTGCCCTACATCACAAGTCTAAAAATGGACAACATGCGAGTGTGAGTCACACATTCCAAAGGAATGAATATGAATACCATATGATTATGTATATATGCATCAAAATAGGTATACTTTGCATATACATATCATTCACCATACTATTTATCATCACAACACCATCATACATACATCACCAGAGACATTACAATTTAGACAAAGTACATAGCATATACATAATCAAGTCCCACCACAATTTGCCTATCACACAAACTATTATTTGGTATTCATATCTTTTATATTGTCTTAGTATGTCATTACATCCTCATCATATCCATCATCATATCTCATCACCTTTGGCATACTTCCTTGTTATATGCAAATGCTCTTAAGCTAATGCATATGCACAATGGAATATTTCAACAATTGTAGATCTGACTGTGGGAATATAAACACCAATTGTGGGACTCAAGTATGATCATCCAATCATACCCCTACTGCAGTAGTAAAATGTGTACACTTATTCTTAAATTTGCATGCATTTCACCAATTATTGTACTGGTACCAAACCGCATCGCCCATCTTGCAACACCTGGTCATTTTTACCATGACCACGGTATATAACATATTCAACATATAGTGTTGCGGGCCGGCTAGATATCAAATCATGGCGGCTGTGATCCCAAGGACCACCAGGGTCACCTGCTCATTAAGAGCCACCCCTACAAGGGTCGGCCACATGTAGCTCCCCGAAGCAATACATGGGCGGCTTCGTGACTTACACACCGAGTCACAGGGGAAATAAAACTTGCTCGTGCATCGAGCCACCCTCCCACTGGGTCGGCTGAGGGAACTCCCCTAATGTTCCAACAACAGCGGCTATGTAGTATGCCATGGATGCAAATGCAAATCATATACATTTCTCACTCTATGCATCCTATACATGCCACTCATCACACATCATCATCAACACTATTACCAACATTACCTCATGGCTTTTAGTGGATTCAGTATCGTTGGTTATTCTTATGAATTTAAACATTTGTGTGGCATTACAATAATTCTCAATCAACACCACCAACAATCACATTACATTCATGGTGGATACAAGCATAACTTCATATTATAGATCATTCTACACTACCATATAGCACACCATCAATATTCTAAATGCACCAAAGCATGTTGCCAAACACATTATCTACACCATACACCGCATTACAATTTCTTATATCATTCCAAGCAAGTCTAACATGCATACCAATACATATGGCAATCAAATAACATACAATTCATGCATTTAGAACATAAGACTCCTCTCCTACCTTAAGAGAAGAATTCTGATTAATAAGACGCACCTGCCTCGTCATTCAGAATGGATCCTACATTAATATACATGTAAAACCTTAATCAATCAGCTATTCCAAACACAAGTTCAATTCTAATTGACTATTGTTACATCAACAATCTATAACATGCATAAAACATGCCATAGCCATCATTTTCATTATTTGTTAGGCTTCGATAATTCCTTTCCATTAAGCCACATCCATTAAATTCAAGGGCTACCAACAACAATAGCTCTAACCTTCATGTAACTCCATTCATCCATATCCATGTTCATTAATGTCATGCATTTCTTCATAAAACGTGTTCTTAAATCAACATTAACCATTTTCCCCAAATCTCAAAATTAGGGTTTTCACCAAAACCCAACCACATTCATAAATACATCTATCTCTCATCTCCTTCCCATTATAAATGCATCACCATTATTAAGCCCTCATTAAAACCTCACATTTATTGCCAACCACCTTAGGGCATAAGCATTAAATGCTTCTCTACAACCATCTATCCACATACATTACTCCCCAAAGAATAAATACACATACCCATGGCCAAAACTCAACAAAAGAGCGAGTATTTCTTACCTCACACCCAAAACGAAATGGGTTTACAAGGGAGAGGAAGGCCACACGAAAATAAGAGAAAGAAGAGGGGAAGAACTCCAAGTTTCCAAGTCCTCTTCAACGAAAATATGGAGAGGAGAGAAGTCACCACTCAATGTTAGGGTTTTAGAAGGAAGAAGAAGAAGAAATGAAGAAAAGGTGAAGAGAAGAAGAAGTGAAGTGTTTTTCTTATTCCCTTCAGCATGCCAACGAAAGCATAAGAGAAGGAATGAGTTTTTAATTTTTCTTTTTGATCTTTCTCATTAAAGTTTATCGTTTTACCACTAACAGGCTCTTTATTTGGGCTCAATACTCCATCTAAAAATTATTCCGAATATATACCTGGACCCCCAATATTATTCTTAATAGCCCTGACCAATATCATCTCAATCAGAGATACTTGGTTTGACACTCATTTTCTAATTAGGCTTATTTTCAGCTTATCCAGTCTCAATAAATCACCAACAGTCCCTAAAAATCTTAATTTAATTGTTTTCAACATTTTAGGACATCAAATGACTCATATTCAATTATTCAATATTTATTTCCTTAAGTTATTCTTTTATTTTTAAAATCTAGGATGTTACACCGGGAACCCCCTCAAAGAACCCCCTTACGGATCCTTTGAACGACCAATGCATATGATGCATGAATGCAATTACATCTTAATTAGATTATCAAATTCTTGTTTATAATTAATGTTAACAATAAAATTATCATAACAATCAAAATACTATAATATTTTATCACATTTATGAGCATACTCCATATATCATAATCCAAAGAATATGGAAACACATTTCCTATACTATTTATATATCATAATCTAAAGAATATAGGAACACATTTTCCATATTAATATTAAAATTGTAATGCTAAAATAATTTTAAAACATAAATTCTTCCCCTTTAAATATGTTTAAATAAACTTCTAAACTTAATTTAATTAATCATATTTATTTATTTCAAGATAAAATAAGAAAGGATAATTAAAAATTCATTATTTAATAATAATTCTGATTTATATTAAAAATATCATTATTTTAAGTTTTTAATCATATTTACAAAAATACCACTGTTCTTATTTACAAAAATGCCACCATTCTAATTTATTTACAAAAATGTCACCGCTTTTGATTTATTTACAAAAATGCCACCACTTCTGTTTTAATTATAAAAATGTCACAAGTTTCCAGTTTTTATAACACCGGTTGAAATTATCCACTGTTAAAGGTGTCTGATTTGTAGAAAATAGAAACAACACCTCTGTTTTGCTGTTTTTACTGTTTTTATCACTTTCAATTACAAATTAAACATACCAATTGATTCTAAATCACCATACAACATCAGAAACATATCATATATCATATTTCATGTCAATTAACATCAATTTCATAACTTAAATTCAATTTAAATTAAAATCCAAATATGTAGGTTTCTATACTATTAATCAATTAAACAAGCAATTCTAACTTAATTTCTATCTATTTAATATCCTATCTCATCTTTCTTACCTCAATTGAAGATTCTTCAAGTGGTAGATTGCTTTGCCTCCTTGTTTCTCCTTAATTCTTCAAGTGGGTGTGGTTCCTCAATAAGCAAAATTGAAAGGTTTTAAGATATGGAAATGAAGATTTAGAAGCTTGAAGAAATTTGTAGTGTATTTTGTAGTGAAGAAATTGGAAGTGTGGAAGCCTTATTTATAGGCTTCAATGGCGGTGAAGTATGCAGGTGGAAGAAAAGGAAACCGCGTAAGGAAAAGATATTTCGAGAGACAGGGGGAAGATCTTTTTCCTTTTTTTTTAAATTAACGAGTTCCTTAATAATTCTACGTTTTATTGTCGCATTTTGTTTCCGTCTAATCTCATTTTAAATCCGATTTACGAAATAAAAATATCCCTATAATAGGAATAAAATTTACTATTTTCTAAAATTCATTTCTTATTTTTATGAGAAACTTCAATTTTTAATGTTTAATTACCGATACAGATTTAATTATAAAATTGGGCTGTGACAAGGACAACTATGCTTTGGACTGAATCAGATATCGTGACAAAAGAATAAATATACTAAATGGCTATTACTTATTATATTAGTTATATGACGTGATCTCTTGACTTGCTTAATAATGAGGCAATGGACTCATTCATAGGGTAATCAAGTCAAGCGTATGATTTTTAGTTTTTGAAAATTTATTAGTTTCAAGAAGTCTCATTTAGGGGGGATTTTGATATAAAGTCAAATAAGTATTTAAAGGAAAATATATATATCATCTTAACGTGACCAGGCTTATCTCACCTAACGATATATCATACCATTGCCCTAAATTAAATAGATAAGGATTCAAAATAACATTAAAAAAGGGAAAAGAATAAACACATGGACCAAAGTATATAAGCAACATCATAACAACATATAATAAAGATAGCCCTATAATGTTTCTCCAAAAGGGATAAGTACGAAAAACAAAGCGTAGGTCCTTAATTAAGATATAAATTTCCATAGGAAACAAATGATGGGATGGTGGCATATGAGAATCATAGCATAACAACAAAAAAGTCCCTCAACATTATTCCTCATGTTCTAAAGGGCCTCATTGATGAGTCTTTACAAGCATCATTGTTTATTATTTAACATTTATTTAATGACAATTTAAATGAAATTTATGTAAAATAATTATATTTCTAATGATATTATTCATCAAATATTGTGTTGGATATAATTAGTAAGAGTAGGGAATTATTGTTGAATTCCTTATAAATTAAAGATGTTTTATACAAGATATTGGAAAAAGAGAATAAAGGGAAAAAAGGATGAAAAATAAATAATGTTGTTAGAATTTTAGTGAGATATTAGCGAGGCATTACTAAGGAATTAGCCAGGGATTAGCATGAGTGTTGCTACCCAATTTTATCCGGTCTATTTAAAATTTTCAAAAAAATAATAAATAATAAAAAAACCAAAAAATAATAAATAATAAATTTAACATAGGATTTAATTTTTAAGAAAAAATATGAACATCCTTTTATACGGGATAAATAATATAACAAAAAAGTAGAACAATAATAATAAAAAAAGAGAGCAAGGAAGGGAAAAAGAAAGAAAAAAAGAAAAAAAGAAAAAAGATGAGATTTAGTCCCACATTGAAAGTTCTAAGCTTTTGAATTTCTAAAATCTAAATTGTTAGTTTTATTTAGTCCCACATTGAATACTCTTAGGGGAGCTATGCTTGTTATGTTACTATATAAGCAACACCTTGTAACACTTGAAGGGGACGGAAAGGGAGCGGGAGAGACAACCCATTTCTTAGTATAAAATATGGTTGCGGTTTTGACTGATCTTTCGTATTAGAAAAGATTTGGTTTCTTCCATGAGAGTCTCAATTTAGGAGAAACAAGAGACACCACTGAATCCGGAGGCGGTTTTAAAATTTTCTCGTTGGTCGAAAAAGAAGGTAAGTTTTTTTATTGTTTTCTTTCTTCTTAGGCTTTAATTTATTATCCTTTTTGTTGTTTATTATTTTTATTTTTATGCTTTGGTTTATTAGTTTATTTCTTTTCTTTTACTTCTTCCGTCATTTATTTCATAAACCTACCCTTTTCCTTGTTTCTATCATCTTACTTGACACTTTTATTTTATATTATTTTATTTTATTTATCTCTATTCTCTTTCTCTAAAAAATAATAACATCTATAAACCCAAGGTCTCCTTTTTTAAGAATACAATATTTAAGATCAATTTGGACGAGACGTCCTGTTTGATTGATGTTTTCTAAATCTTGACGTTTTGAGTTACTTTACATTTTTTAAAATAATAACCAAAGAATTATGTAACCTTGATTTTCCCTAATGCTTGGGGAATACGCAGAAGCAGGAACAATTATACCTGTTGGACCCAAATTTAAAAAATAAATATATCCCTTTAACTCAGAAAATAAAATTATAACATATGTTAACAACAACTTGATTAATTTGGA